>CM075979.1:85655206-86257703 GCA_038087875.1 Malacoraja senta | reverse complement strand
CTAGCGGAGAGTGTTCCATTTAATTCCTGAAATGCAGCTTGTAGATAATGGAAAAGGTTTGAGTGTTAGGAGGTGTGTAGGATAGGATAAGATGTAGGATACTGTGGGGTACCAACCTCTGACTAGTCTTTATAGCCAAAGTATTTATCTAGCAGGTCCATTGAGTTTTTGATCTATGGTGACATCTTGCATGAATATTGTAGGGTACTTGATCATGGTAATGACATTGAAGATCAATGTTAGGTGGGTAGACCCATTCTTAAGGCAGATGGTTATTGTCATTTTTATAGCAGTGTTCCTGGCCACATATCAGCATATGTCTCAGTATTGTCTTGGCCTTGTTACATACACGCATGAACTGCTTCATTTGCTGAGGGGTGGTAAATGAGATTGAACAATCATCAATAAACATCCCAGTTCAGACATGGAAGGCCATTGAAGATACCTCTGACAATAGGTGGGCTTAAGAGAATGACCTGAGGATCTCCTGCATTCATAACCTGGGGCTATATTATTTAAACTCCAACAACTGCAATGTTTTGTGAGAGTTACAACCTGTTAGTGTTGATACTGGTAGGAAGGACCACTCAACAGTATTTGTAGAAAAATAGTCTAATTTCATGCTGAAGGAACATTCTATTCCATAGTACGGCATTACCATGATCGGAATGGATTACTTTCAGATCACAACAGCAGACCATAAATGGGCATCATTGATTCAGTAATAGGCTAACCAGAATGGTTTTGCACTACAGTCTGTTATCTCATGTACCTTATATCTCTCACAGTTAAGCAGAATTACTGCTACATTCAATTAAGTACCATATGTATAATGACCTATAGATGACATAATACAGACAAGGCTAAAGCATTGGTAATCAACCTACAGTGGGAGTGAGTGATCTGTCTGAGGCTCTTCTCTGAAGTCCCCCGTCATCACAGAAGCCACTGATCAGCACATATCTGAAAGTTATGTGATTCTCACTACTTATAGATATGATCCATTCCATTATCAGAGTTGTGAATAGAATTTAACATAAGGTATGAAAATCCCCATTTAAGATCACATTGAGAAAAGGTAATTGATGAAATGTTTTAATACAATTCGTCCTCAAACATTCTCTGAAGAAATCCCATCATGACGTCCTGAAAGTGAGATGGTTGATCAAGGCTGGATATCAGACAAGTAATCAAGCAACAGAATGGAGGAAAAAAAACAGTGAAGGTACAACTGGGTGTTAGCATATATTGCAAGCTGCTCCATGGTTATGAACAAGCTTGCTCTCCAGAAGGGAATGAGGAGGGTCCAAATTTAGGTCTTTGAGTCATTGTTGGATTCTTGAGATGATGACTTTGGGTGATAGAGGAACCCATCCACACATATGTATCAGCAACACTGAGTCAGGTTTGAGAGGAAACTAACGTGACTGACCCACAGAGTTGGGAAAAAAAAATAAAAATTGAGAAGGCTGGATTCCAAAAAGTGCAGAGAAATGATCAGGATTAAGAGTGATAGATACAAAATGCTGGGTAATTCAGCAGGTCAGGCAGCATCTCTGGAGAAAATGAATGTGACATTTTGGATCAGGACCCTTCTTCAAACTGAAGAATGATCCCAACCAGAAATAATCACATATTCATTTTCTCCAGAGATGCTGCATGACCCGCTGAATTACACTAGCATTTTGTGTCTATGTTTGGTATAAATCAGTATCTGCAATTTATTTTTATAACAGGATGAAGTGATAAAGGAGCTGGCCATAATCAGGTAGGCTATTGCTGGTGCCATTGGTTATGGATTTTTTTAGTGACATGGAGCAGGGAATTTTATTTTCAATAAAAATTTAAATAGTGATTTGTGAAAAATTTGCACAAAGTTCGATACGATACAATGGAACTTTATTTATCTCAGGAGGGAAATTGATCATTGATTGTTCAGAGTCTCAGAAAATCTCAATCAATTTTAAGCAGTTAAAATCATTCAAGCCCAAAATCTCTCATGAGGTTCACATGGGTAGCCTTGATTTAAAAAAAAAGGAGAATGCTACTTTTTTCTCTCCATTGTACACAGTTGAATAAATCAATATCTCAAAATGTTCTGCAAATATTATGATTTTAATCTGTTGGATTAATAGCAAATTGATTAACAAAACAAAATTGGAATAATACCTGCGATATTTATACCTCTGCTGGGGTGTTTCTGAAACAGAGCGGAATGTGCAAAATGTATTCACACCAACCATTATATCTCATGTAACCTTGGCTCAAAGAGCCACAAAGGAAATGCAGCAAGACATAGATCTCACGAGCATTATACAATAACAAAGATGCAAAAGCCATTGTTCTAAAGGAAGGAAAGGAAAAGCTGAACTGACTAAGACAGCATGCTTAAACCACATATTTCCTATACAGTGTGCACTAAAAGATCGGCCACCTGCTTGCAGCAAAACATTATAGCTAATAGACCCGTTCCCCTAACGCAATATTCCACCATTCACCCATAGCCCCCAACTGCGCAGGCGCGGCTGACGGATTCCCGTTGTGACGCCAGAGATCCCCGTTGTGACGCGAGTCACGGCAGCCCTCCACCAACAGCGCCTCACCATCCCTCTTCCCTACCCCTGTCCTCCATTCCCTCATCCCCAGCACTCCCTCCCCTCCTCTTCACCCTCCCTCTTCTTTCCCCTCTCCTCCTCCCTTCCCCACTCCCTCAACTCTCCCTCCCTCTCCTTTCCCCCACCCACAGTCACTCCCTCCCTCCCTCCATAACCCCTCTCCCCTCCCTACACCCGATCTCTCCCTCTATCTCCCTGCTCCCCCACTCCCCCCAACCCACTCCTCCTTCTCACCTCCCCCACTGCCCTCCTCTCCCTCTATCCACCACACCCTACATTCCCCACTCCACCCCTCCACTCCCTCCATCCCCCCTCCTTCCTCACCTCCCTCACTTTCCCCTCCCTCTCCCCTCCCTACCCCCTCCTCTCCCTCTATCCGCCTGCTCCACCACTCCTCACCTCCCTCCTATCCCAACCTCCACAATGAAAATCACGATGTTTTTTTTAAATGTAACTTCCCTCCTATCCCCCCCCCCAAACAATGAAAATCATGTTTTTTCTTTAAAATAACCTAAACACAATGTTAATGAAAACGGAAGAATTTGATTAAAACATTTTTTTTGAAAATCGGGATTTTTTATATAAATGAGATTTGGGATCCCACTGTGACATCATTGTGAATGAAAACGGAAGAATTTGATTAAAGCTTTTTTTTTTAAATCGCAATTTTGTTAATGTAAATAAGATTCGTGAGGAAAAGTGGTTTGAAAAGTGATGTTTGTAAAGTTTATAATATCAATAACTTGTAAAACATACCATCAATCCAAATGAAACTTATTTATTTTACTTCCCAGGACAATGGTGAGTAAGGTGGGCCAAGAATTATAGGGCTATTGTGTGCCGTCTTGGCGGGGATTTGGAATATCGCGCACACGCACGCATACTACAAACAAACAAGATGAGAGTTTTAGTAATATACTAGACCAAATGCAGACCCGTTGGGTCTGTTTCCCAACGCGCATTTGCGAGGGGGGGCTGCGGCATCACACTAACCACCCCCCGTTGGGTCTGTTCCTCCAAAGCACGGTTGCGGGGTGGGAATCTGGCACCCTCAAACACACACACTCATCACACCCCTTGATATTATCTTAATTTTATTAATTGGTTTCTTTTATCCCATCTCCACCCTATGCACTGATGAATAGCCCTCACCTCTCAGGTGCGTCTAGAGGGGGGGGGCAGAGAGAGTGTGCACAGACAGTGGAAGAGAGAGAGAGAGAGAGAGAGGGCAGAGAAAAAGATAAAGATCAAAGAGAGAGAGAGCAGAGATAGGGGTAGGGGGTAGAGGGGGAAGACTGGATGGAGTGGGGAGGGGGAAGGGGGTGGGGGAGAGAGGGGAGGGGGTGGGGGAGGGAAGGGGGGTGGGGGAGAGATCGATGGGGGTGGGAGGAGGAGGAGAGGGAGATGGAGAGGGGGAGGAGAGAGGGATGGGGAGGGGGAGAGGTGGGGGGGAGGGAAGGGAGGAGGGAGATGGGGTAGGGGAGGGAGAGGGGAGAGTGTGGAGGGAGAGGAGTGGGGGGAAGAGATGGGAAATAGTGGGGAGGGAGAGTGGGAGGGGTAGGGACAGTCCATCTGTTCTCCATTCCCTATCACCCCCAATCCTCTCTGTATTCCCACACACGTGATGACGCGCTTCGACACAGCCTGCGGGGGTGGGAGGGAGGGGCTGGGGCTGCTGCAAAGGCATATGTAAATGGATCCATTCCGATTGGACATCTGTGAGCATTGGGCATTGTGACATCACACGATGGAATGTTCTATGGGTGAGAGCTGTTTTTTAAAAACATTTTGGGGGGGGGGGGGAAGGATTTTATTTAAAATGTGTACATAAACATGACGAAATTTAATCAGGAGTGGATACTTGAGTTTAGAGATTAGAGATTCCTTTATTTGTCATTCAGACCTTTCGGTCTGAACGAAATTTCGTTGCCTGCAGTCATACATATAATAATAAATGACAAAACACACAATAAACACAAATTAACATCCACCACAGTGAGTTCACCAGGCACCTCCTCACTGTGATGGAGGCAAAAGTCTTAAAGTCTCTGTCTCTTCCCGCTTTGTTCTCCCTCTGCGCTGAGGCGATCCAGGCTTCTGATGCTGTGACCCTGCCGGGCGACGGTAAGCCAGTCCCGCGGCCGAATCCGTGCTCCGCGACGGGCCGGCTCAAACTCCGCGGCCCGGGGTGGTCGAAGCTGCCGAAGCTGCCGCCCTCCAGTCCAGCGGACGCAGCTGTAGTTGCGGGAGCCCCAGAAAACAGGTCACCAACCTGTGACCTGCGCGCTCCCGACGATGTCGTCCACTGGGCCCACGGATGAGCTTCCGGACTCGGGTCGCCACCAGTGTCCTCGGTCGCCACCGCCGGAACGCCACCGCAGCCCCGAAGTTGGCCAGCCTCGCGCTCCCGAAGATGTCGTCCACTGGGCCAGCTGCGGCCGAGCCTCCGGATTCAGGTCACCACCAGTGTCCTCGGTCGCCACCGCCGGAACGCCACCGCAGCCCCGAAGTTGGCCAGCCCCGCGCTGGTAAGTCCTGGCTCTGCCTCCAGAGCCTCGAGGTCGGTCGGTCGCTCGCAGTTGGAGTTGGAGGCCGGCAGCTCCGCCATTTTGGCCTCAGCGCAGACGGAGGCAGAGAAGGGGGATACGACAAGAAAAAGTCGCATTCCCCCGAAGGAAGAGACAAAAGTCATGTTTCACACCCCCACCCCACACATACACAACCCAATAAACTAAAATTTAACTAAAACAGGACAAAATAAAACAACAAAAAAAGTAAAAACAGACGGACTGCAGGCGAGCCGCTGCTGTACGACAGCGCCGAATGAAAGTGAAATCTCAACCGAAATGGAAAAAATCTCGGCGTTTCTGCGTGTGGTGTTGGCGTAGCAACGAATCAAAGGAAGGCTGGCATCCACAAGACAGGCAGAAACACACACACACAGTTTTAAATATAGATAGATATATACTAGACCAAGTGGGACCCATTGGGCCCCGTTCCCGCAACGCATTATTCCACCACTCACCCACAGCCCCCAACTGTGCAGGCGCGGCTGTCGTTTTTAAAGTTTAAAATGGCAATAACTTGTAAAATGAGTGGAGGGGCGGCGCCTTGTGGCAGCGGCTCCCTGCAGTCTGTCTGTCTTTTTTTCTTTCTTTTTGTCTTTGTTGGGAGTATGTTTTTGGTTTATTTTTAGCTGTGTATATGTGGGGGGGGGCGGGGGGCGGGTGGGGGAAACTTTTTAATCTCTTCCCTGAATGGGGACGCAACCTTTTCCTTGTCGTGTCCCCGTTGTCGTTGGGCCTAACACCGTGGATCTGGCGGCCTCCAACCGGAATCGACCTGAGGGCTCCAGTCGTAGAGCCTGCAGACTTACCATCGTGGAGCTGGCTGACTTCGGAGCTATGGTGGCGCTGCGGCTGTGTCCCAACTTCGGAGCTTCGGCCGCAGGCCCTGTGAATGGTAAAATCGGGAGCTCGCGGGTCCCTGGTGGGAGACCGATTTTCGGAGCTCCCACAACGGCAACTTCGCCCGCCCGAATCGAGGGGTTTGAATCGGCCCAGAGCAGGGCCTTACATCGCCCGGCGCGGCTTAAACGGTCGCGGGACTTACCATCGCCTGCCATGGGCTGTAACATCGGGAGCCCCGGTCGCCTCGACGTTGCAGTTTGCCTGCTTGACCGCGGGAGAAGAACAAAGGACAGGGAAGAGATAAGACTTTTGCCTTCAATCACAGTGGGAGGTGTTTGGAGATTCACTGTGATGGGTGTTTATGTGGAATTGTGTTAATTGTGTGTTTTGGTTTTTTTTTTTTTGCTCTTATGACTGCAGGAACGAAATTTAGTTCAAAACTTGCATGTTTGAATTACAATAAAGGGCAATTGAATTGAATTGAAAATATAAGATCAATGTGAACGCATTTCACTCTCCCTCTTCAGTCCCTTATTCCCCTCCTCCATTATCCTCCCACTCCCCACCATCCATCAACCCTCCTCTGCTTCCTCCCCTCACCCCCTCCCCTCTCTTCCCCCTCCCCTCCTCCATACCTCGCCATTCCTCTTCCTACCCCTATCCTCCTCCATTGTCCCTCACCCCCCGCACTCCCTCCCCCTCCTCTTCACCCTCCCTCTTCTTTCCCCTCTCCTCCTCCACTCCCTCCCTCTCCTTTCCCCTACATTTTGAATTGGATCAAAACATAGTTTTTACATTTGAATAAAATCAATCTCAATGAAAATCGCAATTTAAAAAAAAAATGCAACTCTAACTGAAAATGTTAGTAGTTAATGAACACAGAAAATTTTGATTCAAATTTTTTTTTTTTAATAATAAAATCAATCGCAATGGAAATTGCATTTTTAAAATGAAATAAATCTTACCTTTAACGATTTAGCAGTTTATCCCCTCAATCAATCAGCTGCAGTAGCAGCTCGACGGGAAGAAGGACCGGGGGACAAACAGCGTGCTTTTATCCGGAACAGCAACCAATCGGGCGTCGAGCTGCACTTCCCCCACGTGGGACCCGGACCAATAGGGCGTCGAGCGTGAGGTCAGAACCAATCAATCGACCCCACGTTGGGGGGTGGCGTCAGCGCTCCCCCCACGTGGTACCTGGATCAATCGGGCGTCGAGAATTTTTTTTTTTTTTAAATAATAAAATCAAACTTCAAAATAACCTAAACACGATGTTAGTTCTCAATGAACACGAAAGAATTGGATCAAAATATAGTTTTTATATTTGAATAAAATCAATCTCAATGAAAATCACAATGTTTTTTTTTAAAATGCAACTCTAAATGAAAATAGCGTTTTTTCGTTAAAAGAAGCTAAACACAATGTTAGTAGTTAATGAACATGGAAAAATTTGATTTAAATAGATTTTTTTTTAAATAATAAAATCCATCACAATGAAAGTTGCATTTTTTTAAATGAAATCAATCTTATCTTTAACGATTTGGCAGTTTATTCCCTCAATCAATCAGCAGCAGTAGCAGCTCGACAGGAAGAAGACACGGGGCACAACCAGCGTGCTTTTATCCGGAACTGCGACCAATCGGGCGTCAAGCTGCGCTTCCCCCATGTGGGACCCGGACCAATCGGGTGTCGAGCTGGAGGTCGGAGCCAATCAAACGATCCCAAGTGGGAGGGAGGTGGTGGGGCTAATCAAAACGACCCCACGTTTGGCAGCGGTGTCGGCGCTTCCCCCACTTGGAAATTGGACCAATCGGGCGTCGAGTGGGTTGTTAGAGCCAATCTCAGAGCCAATCAATCGGCCCACGTGGGGGGGCGACATCAGCACTCACCTACCCCCTATCCCACCCCCCCACAATGAAAATCACAATTTTTTTTGTAAATGAAACCTCTCCCCTATCTCCCCACCCCCCCCCCCCAGTGAAAATCGCGCTTTTTTTTTGTAAATGAAACCTCCCCCCAAGAATTTGAATAAAACTGTTTTTTTTTTTTAATCACGTTTTATTAATGTAAATTAGATATGGGATCCCATTGTGACGTCATTGTGATGAACGCTGCTGACAGGCAGGGCAAGTAGAGAAGTGATTGTTGTCAAAGTGGTTTTTGTAACGTTTAAAATGTGAATAACTTGTAAAATATACCATCAATCTGAATGAAACATGCCACAGCACACCACAGGACAGTGGTGAATAAGGTGGGCTAAAATTGTAGGGCTATCGTGTATCGTTTTGGCGTAGTTTCAGGATCACATACACAAACACGCATACAGACAAACAAGATGAGAGTTTTAGTACTAGATATATAGATAGATAAATAGATGGATTTCAGCTGCTGAGGTCGATTTGTCGTAGGAAGTGTGTGCCATGTGTTTTAATAGATCCATTAAATCAGGGGTCGACAACCTACGGCCCCCGGGCCAAATGCGGCCCATAACCCGAAATCATCTGGCCCGCAGGCATATATATTTTTTCTCCGTAATCATCCGGCCTGCAGACTTCCGTCATCTCTGGTACCTCCAGAGGTCACAGCGCCCAGGCACAGTGACGCAAGAATGCAAGGAGGCCTGCACTGGCGGCCGCAATGGCGGAGCCGCCGAGCACGGCCGAGCTCTGGCTGTACCGCATCTTGCGCAAAGCCGCCAGCACGGCCGCGCACCTTCTGTGTCTGGGCTTCACTGTCCGGATCGGGGTTGTCAATAGGCCGGGGACGAGTGAGTATGAGTATTTGAGCCACCGCCTTCAGGACAGAGCCAAGGCAATGGTCCATAGGTGCGCCGTGTTCGTGAGTGCCCATAACTAGGAGCCAGTGCTCCAGGTGGTGTCCTTGAAGGGGCGGGATCTCTGTGAACACGTGCTTTGGTGCCTGCCTTTCGGGATGGGGGCGGGATCCATGTGTACATGTGATGGAAGTGGCCCGCCATCTGCTCACAGGCATGCGTCCTGGCCCCTACGCAGAACAAGGTTGCCGACCCCTGCATTAAATGTTTTCAAATACATCCCAGCTGTAGCACTGAAGACCTAGGTACCGGAAAACACTATGACACAAGTCAAGTTGTTCCTGTACAACTATAACACTGGTATCCATCCAACCATGTGTAAAATTGCCCAGGTATATCCTGTTCACAAAAAGCAAAAAAATCCAATCCAACAAATTAATCTACTCTCCATCCAGCAGAAAAGTAAAGGAACCTCTCTTTGACAGTGCTATCAAGTTGCACTTACTCACCATTAACCGACTTACCAATGCCAAGTTTGTGTTTCAACAGAGTTCACTCCAATCGCCACAGTCCAAACATGGACCAAAGAGCTGAATGCGAGATGTGGAGTGACAGTGATGCTTTTGTTACCAAGGCAGCATTTGACTGAATAAGGCAATAAAGACACCTGGTAAAAGTGAAGTTAATTCCATTCTTAACTCCTCAACAACCGAAGGAGCTTATGCCTGCATGCAACAATATCTCTTCAACATTTAGGCATAGGCTGATATTTGTGTTACTATACACCAGAGAATGAAAATCTTCAATAAGAGGGAGTCTAACTAGAAACTCTTGATGTTATCTTTGCCAAGTTCTCCACCATTTATATACTGGAGGTGAATGTAAATCGGAAACTCATTTGGACCAACAACATAAGTACTGTGGCTACTGGTGTTGGTGAGAGACTGGGTATCCTGTGGAAAGTGACACACCACCTGATATCCCAAGACCTTTTTACTATCTGCAAAGCAGAAGTCAAGAGCATGATAGAACTCTGCACGTGTATGGAAGAGTGCAGCACCATAAATTCTCATGAGGCTAGATGCCATTCAGAGTAAAATTACCCACATGTTCAGAACTCCAAAAACCACCCTGTCAACACGCGATGGCTGCCATGTATACTGTCTGTTAAATGCACTACAATTACTTATTAGAAATGCAAAAGTCATAAATTTTAGTTTCTGTATCATACTCCATTCCTTAGTCAACAATGTCATCCTTCTCCTTGTCTGAAATTGAATCACATATTTACAACTGCAATGTTATGTTTGACATCCTATAAATGCTCAATCACATGAGACAATTCCACCTCTGTGGTATTTAGAATTCTACCCTTGCCTCAGTACTATGGCTGCGTAACTCCCAGAGACTTCCAAGGCATGATGGCAGGATCATCTCATTCTATTCTTCATTAACTTGAGGTCTAAAGTCTTGCTGCCGAGTCCTAGCTTGCAATGCCCCATTCACTATCAGCACCATACTGGCTGGTCTGCTGTCAAGCAAAATGTCTAATTAAACATTTCATGTTGATTTTCATATTCTTGCATGGACTTGCCCCGCCCCTATCTTGAAATTCCTTCCTTCTCTAAAGACCCCTGAGGCATCTGTTATCTTATTCTGGCCTTTTCATCATCTGACTTTGTGCTCCTGTGTTGATGATTTTTTCTTTTTTTGACAATCCTTAATTCTGGAATTCTCTTTCCAAATCTCTCTGCCTCCATGTCTTTTTTGATCCTCTAAAACATTCCTAAATACCAACATCGTAATGCAAGCTTTCATTCATCTGCATTACCTAACGTTTTTTCATATGGCTCCTGTGATGCATGTTGAATGTTATATTTGATATATGTCTCTACATTAAAGGCAAAATATATTAACGCTTTTGTTGTTTCTTTTACAAGTATATATCTACAGTGCAACAACACAGAATGTGTTCCTGTTGTTACTTGTGGAATTAATTCCTGATTTATTACTGATTTATTCCTTTTAATATGCAAATGTATTTGCTTGTAGGTATAAAATTGAATTTGTCCTTTGTATACACTGTTACTATTAAAACCATCCACATCCATTTGCACAATTTTATCTTCTGATCCTCCAGTTCTCTCTGTAGCGGCAGATTTTTATATCGTTCAAGAGATTACTCCCTCTAGCCACTGTGGACTGCATGGTTAAGGGGAATGTCGTTATACGCATGCGAGCTCTCCGTCAGAACATCAGAGTTTCTTCATAGATAAATCTTCATAACACAGTCTTTTGATTAATATATTCTTTATTGTTGATGAAAAACAATAAGGTACATCCAAACTTCTTCCGACTCGTACACCATAATCTTCATCAAACTCCAACATATCGCTTTAAAGGTTAGAAAACTCCTCGTGTCTCTGTTACACTCCGCATGGTCAAAGGCTAAACCTTCTCCACGCTAGTCCGAAACTAAACTAAAAACTAGGCTTCTGCGCAAGAAACTTAGCTCCAAACACGCCCCAAAATACGTTATAAATCCCACCCACCATATAAAGGGCAGTCTAAAATTTAAAGACACATGCCATCATCAATGACACCCAAAACATGCCAAATGGCCACTACACTCTCTATTTTAATGGTGACTTAATTTTATGAGATTACAGTTATTTGTTTGCAAAATCATGTATGTGGATAAGAAATAGCAGGAGTCCTTGTCCTGATGGCTGTGGTGCTTAATATCACTTACTCCCAGTTTTGAGATGACACCACTATGGATATTGTAATTTCCTCTCTTTTAACCAGGTTTCTTTTTCAGATGTGCATCCAATAGTGGATTTGTTGTTAATAGTTCATACAAATACTTCTGAAAATTTTATGTATTATGTACCGTTATCTATTTATTTCAAAATATTTTTGGATTCTCTTTCAAACTGCTCTTTAATACAGACTCCATTGATTCTACTCTCTTTCATTTTTCCAATCCAATGGATTCCCTCGAATATGTGATCTTTAATAATTTCAGTGAAAATAGCATCTATTTGTTTTAAAACTACTACGGGTTATTCATTGCACCTCTTGACTGCATTTAGGCAATCATGGGAGAAGAGATACTTACTTTATTACCTGTACCCTTCCCACCATTCAGTGACCTAAGCTGTCCTTCCAGGTGAAGCAGAATTTACTTTACACTTTAAATAGCTGATGAAAAAGAAGTTAACTGCAACTATAGTAAGCATCCAGGCATGCAAATAACTACTATCGCAATGGGATGAAATGCATGGATAAGCAACTGCTGTAAATATGTAGTGCCTCTAAGAGGCCCTACCTGGAGTTCTCAGTGCAATTTAATTCATTGTTTCCCAGCAAGGATGGAATGGAAATACTATCGAATTTTAACCAGTATATGTTTGTTTTGTAGTTGAAAATAATAGTGGGACCAGACAAACACTGGGTATAACAATTTCAAACAATAATTATTCTGTTACACCTCCTTGAAACTTATCTTTTGGTGCACTGATTAATATTTATTCATTGCAGGAAAAATAACCTGATCATTATTGCTCAGCTGTTTGTTGCAACTGCCAATTTTTCAGCATTAAATAATGACTAAATTTCAAAAAAAAATTATGTCTGGTAGGCACTATGGCATGAAATCCCACAGATAAATGGAACTCTTTACCTTTTTGTTTATTTGTCTCATTATATCCCTTTTATCTCATACAAGCATAGATTTAGATTTTTAATCTATTTTACATCCAATCCTGGATTTTCCCTTTTATTCCTTTCTCCCTGCCCATCCTCCTTTCCCTGCTTTTATATTTAATTCCAACTTTCAATCTTCAACAATTTCCAGTTTAATGAAAGGTTATAAGAATTTTGCATGTCTTGCATTTTTATCTCTGAATAGCAATTGTGGGATATATTTAGGTCAGAGTAATATGGCTGAAACATTTAACATTTTGTTTCACATTCAAATAAATCCCCAACAAATTGATGCTAAATGTAGACCTTGTTCTTACACATCACTGATAGCTATAAATAACAAGTAAAGTTCCAAAACAAGTCATTGGTATTTAACTTCATCCGAAACTGTGTACAAAGAGACATGACAGCATCTTTGTGTTTTATACTCTCCTGGTGGTGGCATAATGGTTAAAGATACTGCACTCCATTAATTCATGAATCATAGTCATGTAGGCATGAAAGTGCCCAATTCAACCTTGTGTGATGTGCTAACTAATCAACTGCAGTGGTTTGCAATTCAGCCAAATTCCCTGCTATTCTTAACAGTTTGGTGAAAACTGTATTGGATGAAGGCATGAGTAAGTTGCATTGTAATGCTCCACAGTTTGGATAGTCTGTTGAGCACATTACCAATGTTGCAAAGGCCTTCTCTGAAATGACATTCCAGCTGGCTGCAGCTCTTTCCTTGGTATTGGTACCGGTAATGGTTTATTATTGACTCATGTACCAAGATAGAGTGAAAAACTTTATGTGCTATCCAATTAAATTATACTAAATTACATAAGTACAATCAAGTCATTGCAATAATACATTTGGTAGTGCACAGAAAAAATACCAGGATAATGTGTTATTGTGTTACAGTAACAGAGAAAATACAAGGGCCGCAAGGACCATTCAGTTGCCTGATAACAGCTTGAATTTGGTGGTACGTGCTTTCAAGCTTATATCTCTTCTGCCCAATAGGAAAGAGGAGAAGACTGAATGACCAGGGTCCTTGATTATGTTGGCTTCTTTCCTGAGGCAGCGTAAAGTATAGATGGAGTCAGTGGGAGGGAGGCTGGACTGGGCTACATTCACAACTTTCTGCAATTTCTTACGGTCTTGGGCAGAGCTGTTGCCAAACCTGATAGGATGCTTTGTACGGTGCATTGGTCGAAGTTGGGAAGAGTTGTTGGAGATGTGTCAAACTTTCTTACTCTTCCAAGGAAGTAGAGGCATTGATGTGCTTTCTCTGCCACAGCTTTCCAGGCATGAGGAAAGAAACTGGAGGAAAGTAAGTATTTGGCACTGCTTTCAATTAGTGAAGCAAAAGATCTGTATGTCACTTAGTGCGATAATGCACAAATATAAATTGAATACACATACACATAGACGCAATTTATGTGCAAAGTCCAGAAACAAATGGAAAGCTTTTGCCAATTTACTTTAGATGTTTAAATCCATTAAATCTTTATTTTTAAATCTTTACAAATCCTGTTTGGAACGGTCACCCAGTGATTATGTTATTAGATTAGTAATCTACAGGTATGTATTAACGATCTGTGGATTAATTGATATGTTCACAATTTGGTGGCATTTAAAAGTGAATTCATAGATGGTGCTGAAATAAAAAACAGAAAATTTAGGACAAAAATGATATTGACTTGCACATGAGCTTTGGCTCTTTATCTATGGATGCTGCCTGGCCTGCTGAATATCTCCAGCATTATATTTTTGCTTATCATGGAGAAATTTGATTTTAACCATGAATGTCAATCCATTACTACCAGTGTAATGGTAGTAATGATGATTATATTATATCTAGATGATTATTAAAAAAAATACCTGCTTCACCAGTGTTCTTCAAGGAAAGAAAAAAGGGGACCGTAATTGTTCTGCCTTATGTGTCAGTGCATTTACACAAAAGTGTGTTTGATTGTTAAGTGGCCTCTGAAATGTGTGAAGTTTTATCAAATCGCCATGATAAAGTAAGAACAAAACAAAGACCAATTGGCATTGATTCAAGCACTGATTCAAACATTATGAAAGTTTGCTGCAGAGAGCTTTCTCTGTATTCATTTCTTTTGGAATCTGGACATTTCTGGCAGGCCAGCATAAATCAGCAATCGCTAATTGGGTCTGTAAAGGTAGCAGTGACTCATGTTCTTGGATCTCTGCCGTTCTTATGATGAAGGTACTCTCAGAGGGCTGTTTGCTGGGAGTTCTTGGAATTAGGATCACCTAATTAGGTGGGCAAATTGGAGGAAAACTTGAGGGTGGTGGTGATCTCATGCAACTGTTGACCTTCTCCTTCCTGATGATAGAAATCAAATTTTAGGCAGGTTCTGTCAGAAAAGGATGAATGACCTTAGTGCATTTTGCTGATATATCATTGGTAGAGAGAATAATCCTTTGAAGAATTCTGCCTCAGAGGGCGGTGGAGGCAGGTTCTCGATGCTTTCAAGAGAGAGCTAGATAGGGCTCTTAAAAATAGCGGAGTCAGGGGATATGGGGAGAAGGCTGGAACGGGGTGCTGATTGGGGATGATCAGCCATGATCACATTGAATGGCGGTGCTGGCTCGAGGGGTGGAATGGCTTACTCCTGCACCTATTGTCTATTGTCTATTGATGTGTTTCAAGAGTCGAGTGTGTTTTATTGTCATATGTCCGAGATAGAACAATGAAATTCTTACTTGCAGCAGCACAACAGAATATGTAAACATTGTACACTAAACAATATAATAAATGAGAGAGAAAAAAAAGTTCAGTGTGTGTATATATACACATACTCACAAATATATAGATCATAGATACATACTGTAGTAATAGTGCAATAATAACAATAATAGTAGTTCAGAGCTTATTTGAGGTTGTAGTGTTTATTGGTCGAATGCCAGCAAGGAGTAAGCTGTTCCTGAATCTGGGTGCTACAGTTTTCAGGCTCCTGTACCTTCTTCCCGATGGCAGGGGTGAAATGAGTGTGTGGCCAGGGTGGTGTGGGTCTCTGATTATGCTGGCTGCCTTTTTGAGGCAGCGATTCCGGTTCCTTCGATGGTGGGGAGGTCTGAGCCCGGTGATGGACTGGGCAGTGTTCACAATTTTTTTGCAGTCTTCTTCGCTCCTGGGCTTTCGAGTTGTCGAACCATGCCGTGATGCAACCAATCAATATGCTCTCTACTGTACACCTGTAGAAGTTCAAGAGAATCCTCTCTGACATACCAAATCATCTCAGGAAGTAGAGGCATTGATATGCTTTCTTTATAATTGCATCAGTTTGCTGGGTCCAGGAAAGATCTTCGGAAATATGCACGCCCAGGAATTTGAAGTTTTTGACTCCACCATTGTTCCATTGATATAAACAGAATTGTGGGACCTCATCCTTCCTCTTCCAAAGTCCACAATCAGATCATTGGTCTTGCTGATATTAAAAGCCAGGTTGTGCTGGCACCATGCAGTCAATCGATCGATCTCTCTTCAATACTCTGACTCATCACCACTGTAATTTGTCCAACAACGGTGGTGTTGTCCGCGAACTTGAAGATGCAGATCGCACTGTGTCCGGCTTTACAGTCGTGAGTATAGAGTGAGTAGAGCAGGGGGCTGAGCACACATCCTTGAGGTGCTCCAGTGCTGATTGTTATTGAGGAAGAAGTATTTCTACCAATTCGAACGGACTGTGGTCTGTTGACAAGGAAGTCGAGGATCCAGATGCAGAGAGATGCGCAGAGACCCAGTTCCGTGAGCTTGGTAACCAACTTGGAGGGGATGTTGGTATTGAATACGGAGCTGTAGTCTATAAACAACAGCCTGATGTATGTGTTTTTATTGTCCAAGTGGTCCAGTGCAGAGTGGAGAGCCAGTGAGATTGCTTCCTCCATCGACCTGTTGTGGCAGTAGACAAACTGTAGTGGGTCGAGATTCTTGTTTAGGTAGGAGTTGATATGCGCCATAATCAACCTCTCAAAGCACTTCATCACCACGGACGTTAGTGCCACCGGTCGATTGTTGAGGCACGTCACCTTACTCTTCTTGGGCACCGGTAGTATTGATGCCATCTTAAAGCAGGTGGGAACCTCACCTCTCAGTAATGAGAGGTTGAAAATGTCCACGAAAACTCCAGCCAGTTGGACTGCATTGGTTTTGAGGACTCAACCGGGTTTCACAGAAAGATAGTGAATTGGACTGCTCTTTCATCAACGGTGTTAAGCTTCCTGTATATCTTGGTGTGTTCTGCCCAGGATAGCTAGCTTCTGTCCTTTTCTCTCAGTTACAATATTGATATGGCTGATCCAATTACCTTATTAATTCAGTGCAGATTTAATAGACTCCACTTTGCTGACACAAATATTTACCTGCCACTTACCAGTCCTTTTTGGTCTCTTAATGATCCTTTGACATTGAAGCCAATCTTCAATTAATTTACTTCATGTAAAATCAAAAAACAGCTGAGTGTAATAAATAGATTATGTGCTTGACAAAACAACCTGTTCTGTTGTGTTTACTAACTGACTATGTGGAAATTTCCCGAGCTGGTTTTGGTCCATTATCAATCTGCCTTGGGTAATTCAGTCCACGCTTAATCATCTGCACAGCAATAGAATACAAAAATGATTGTGCTATCACGCACCTCTAACTCATAGGTGACCTACTCACCAAAGCTCTGTTTTGGTTCTGATGCAACATGGTGCCAGATCTCATTACAGCAGTCCAAAAATCCACAAAATAATTCAATGCAGAAATGAGCTGAGAGACATGAAATCATAATTTCACCACAAGTGCCATCAATGCATGAAGTAAAATTTTAGTCAATGGGGAAAGGGGAAAATCTCCACTAGTTGAAGTCACTGGAGAACATGGATAGGTGACGATTCGGCTCGAGACATGTTGAATATCAAAAATATGTTGATGCTTCTGGAACATTTATTTGAGGGATTTGTTTATAATGATAGGACACCAGGAATAATTCCCTTCAAAGGAGAACCTGGCGATCTTTTATATCCACCCAAGGTTACACAAAGGGCCAGAAAGACAACATTTGAGCATCAGCTTAAATTATTGTGTGTTGTTTCTTGAACTCTGTCGTTTCTGGTTCAAAGAGAGTCACAGCTGAAATCTGAAGATAAGTGAAATATTTCAAGACTTTCCTTTTTAAAGAAAACTCTAATAGCACCCACGCCACACAGACAGGAAATAAGTCAAATCATTTAAAGCATCATTTTGACCTTTTCTGTGTCAACACCCTTCAATTAACTATTGTATGTATTTTGTTAATGTTCACAGGCTGACATTGGCAATAATTGTCCATCCAAAATATCCTTGAACTGAGGAAGCAGTAGGAGTCAACATCAGTGAGTTGGAAGTCACCTGTTGGCCAGACCAGGTAAGGATGGGAGATGTCACCCCCTGAAGAACAACAGTGAACCTGTCGGGATGCTCATTAGATATCAAAGACTGATGTTATCCGTTTATTAAAATAAATATTTATTAGATTTCTTTAGTTTAGCTTCCCCAGCTGCCATTGGAACAGTTTACCACATTCAATGGTAGAATTCTAAATTTGTCTAGAATTATTTTACTTCCACACTTTATAAAACCTCCGTCCTAGATGATGCTAGTTCCCGTGTAACCCCCTCCCCTTCCCTCCCGAGAATGACCATGACATCAATCACAAAGACACTTGTTCAGCGGCCGGTTCTCCACCCAGCGCCTCCGAGGTCAGAGGGATTTAAGGGAATTCACTCCTGGGGGTTTGTTGACCGATCACAGAGGGGGAAAAAGACGAAAAGCAAGAAATGATGAGTAGCTCTGCAGCTGGGTTCCGTGAGCGCACGGTGAGTACACCTCGGCACACACACTGTGTTCACCCTTTCGCTCTGTGTACCCTGCAACTGTTGAATTTATCACAGATGTGAAAGAGTCATCATCACCGTAATTTGCAAGCCCCCGCCATCCTGCAAGTTCCAACCAACGAGCTCCCGCTGCCTGCTTGGGTGTGATAGGGGATCAGGGGCGATGCGAATATAAGGAGAAAGTGCACCTTGTATTCATCAAAGCATCCCAGTCACCGTGCACTCTACGTAGCTTCCTTCTCTGTACGGTTCTAGCCTGACTACGTGGCAGTAACCCCCCTCCCCATCTCACGGTCTTATATATCGCCTGGCTGTGTGATAAGATGGTTTAAGAATAAGGTCTTATTTTCTCGCTGTATTAACTGTGATTGTAATTGCCCATTTTTAATACGTTATAAACAATCTCAGAAGACTTGCCGATAATTTCAGCCAAATGATTTTATTTGCACTTCGCCGAACTTTATTGCTTCCCCCCGATTTTGGTCTGCAGTTTTCTCACCGATAATGTCCCTAGTGGGTTAGGCACGTTAGCCCTCGTCTCTCAAATGGAATATCGTCTGTCAAGTGGCTTCAGTTGATGAGTTGGGAACCTGGGAATTTATCACGATGTAAAGTTGTATCTAGATCAGTTTAAATTAGAGATTAAATTCCCAAAAGAGCTAAAGATGGGAACTCTTCAGATGTTAGAGATGTTTTTTTGTCCTCAACTTTATCGAGTTTGTAGGTTCGTGTGACTTATCTCATTTTAATTACATTGCAACCATAGAATTTCACAAGGTGCGTGGATTGAAGACGTGAAACTAATTTTCCCATCGTGATTGCAACCCAGAATATTGGGGAATAATAACTTTACACAAAGGATAATGAAGCTTCTAGCAGTGAAGTTGTACTTGTTTAAGAAGGAACTGCAGATGCTGGAAAATCGAAGGTAGACAAAAATGCTGGAGAAACTCAGCGGGTGCAGCAGCATCTATGGAGCCTATATAAGTTGTACTGTCTGGGTGAATTTTCCCAAGCTAACCCGCTCCAGTTTATACGGAAGGCACTCAATTATATGAGTTCGGATCTGTTCTCCGCACCAGTCCGGGTTTGAGCTTAGTAGAATTTTTTTTTTAAACTGGGATGCTGGTCTTGGAATTCGTCGTTATATAGTGGAATTTCAATTGCATGGCCATATGATTATGTTTCAAGGAGTTATATTAATGATGTACACTTTCCTGATGCTATCATTTTGTAAATCATTTAACTGGGGCCTACGGCTTGGACATGAACACAAAAATAGAGAATTAGAAAATCAAGTCTATGGTCGGTAGTGCAAGAGGTGGGCTGTAGTGTACTGTTGCTGAGGTTGCATTAAGGTTGTGAAGGTCAGTTCAAGAATCTGATATTGTAGTTATAGATGCATTATCCCTCTTTAATAAAACCTGTGTCTCTTTTGTGCTTGGCAGGTAATGCCTTTGCCCTCCTCTTTGCTGGAACTTCAAACCATTTTTTTTCATTTGTGATATTTGTTTACAGGTTCATGTCATGTATTTTCTCGCAATTTTTAAAGAAATAATCGGAAGCCATTCATCTGATTGAGTCTCTGCCAGCTCTCAAAGAAATCCCATCAATGTCCTATTTCTTTGTAAATTCCTTTGCCTTACAATCCCATCAACTCCACCCTGATTCCCCTACTACCCACCTACACTCGGGGTAATTTATATTATTCAATTAACTAGCACAACATCTATGAGATTTATAAAACGCAATGTAAGTCTTCTAAGTTTGTCGATGATACAGAATTAGGTGGAAGGGCATGGTGTGATGAGGATATTGTGATTTTGCAGTAGAATGTAGTGACTGGGCAAAACAAATGTCAAATGGAGTTAAACATGTGGGAGTGTGATGTCCACTCCAGTAGGATTAATCAAAAGTCGAAGTATTGTCCAAATGGAGAGAGATTGCAAATTAGTGAAGTTCAGAGGGATCTGTGTGTTCTATTGCATGAATCACAAAATGCTAGCAGGAAGGTCCAACACAAAGTAAAAAATGTTGACAAGTCATGGAGTTATACAGCATGCAAACTCATCCCTGCCGACCAAGCTGCCCCATCTAAGTTAGTCACATTTACATGCATTTGGCTCATATCCCTCTAAAAATGTTCTAACCATGTACCTGTCCAAATGTCTTTTAAATGTTGTTAATGTATTTGCCCCAACTACTTCCTCAGGCAGCTCCTTCCATATGCCCATGACCCTCTGCGTGACTAAGTTCCCCCTAATCTCCTATGACATTTTCCCCTCTCTTCATTCCCCATCCCCGGTAAAAATACTCTGTGCATTCACCCTATGCATGCTGATCTTTGTTGCAAATAGGTTGGGGTTTTAGATTAGGGTGGCTTTGTTACAGTTGTACAGGGTGGTAGTGAGGCCACACTTGGAATATTGGTCCCAAACCTAAAAAAAAATTGTAATACCATTGGAGACAGTCCAAAGAGATATTCACCAGAGATTCACCAGTTTGCCTTATCAAGAGAGACTAGACAGTTTGCATCTGTACTCATTGGAGTTTAGAATGAGTGGCAAACTTATTCAAGTATATCCTAAGGGGGCTTGACAGGGTGGATGTTGAGATGTTCTCATTAGTGGGGGAGTCACTAACAAGGGACATAGCTGCAAAATAAGGGGCCAATAATTTAAACCTGGGTTGCAGAGTGAATCCCTAAAATTCTCCACCCTTGATAGTGGTGGAGTACAGATCATTAATGTGGGGGCTGTGGGGGATTACTGCCACGAAGATCATTAGATACATTTAAGGTGGAGAAAGATAAATGTTTGCAAGATTGAGGAATTGAAAGTTATGGGGAATGGGCATGAAGGAGGAGATGAGGTCTACATTGATCAGCATGATCATATTGAATATGGGATAGGCTTGAGGAGGCAGGTAGCCTAAAAATGCTCCTATTTTCTCATGTTCTTGTGAAAAATGAACAACTGGAGGAAACTCACATGGTCACAGGGAGAATGTGCAAACTACTTAAATCTTTCCACACTTGCACTGCCTGCTTATCCTTTAGGACCTTCCTTCATAATTACTTTTCAACTGAACTTATTGTTATCATTTACTCTGCACCTCAACCTTGTCCTCAACCCAACAATTAAGAAGGGTCCTGACCCGAAATGTCGTCTGTCCATTTCCTCCAAAGATGTTGCTTGACTATCATTTTGTGTTTTGCTCAACAAATTTTCATTGTGTCTTTATGAAGTAATTGCAACAAATTACCATGTTAAAGGAACTCTACACAAATTGTTGTGACAATTAAAGAAATTGCTTTCCGATAGACATCCACTGCTATATCTATTCTTTCATTCGGCGCATAATCATTGTTCACCCTTCTTAAATTTTGCATGGCAGGTTGGTAGTAACTTCACGATGCCAATAGCCTATTTACTTTTGACATTAATTTAAAGTAACATTTTCTTCTGCCTACATTTCCTTATGCCGAAAGAAATGTCACTAACATTCCCAATAGATATCAGAAAAGACTTCTGTGCCAGGGGAACTCTGCGTCACAGCAACATTTTCCACAAACTCCTAGGATTCCTTTAATAAAGCCACGACGTGTTCTATATTGAACATATGTGTATTAAAGGTTAAAAAAAAAAATCCTTTTTAAATTTTACCTGTGAAAAATGTTCGGCAAACCTTGAATCTATAGTCCAAAATTTAAGCTTTGCAGCCCAGTCATCTATCCCATACTGCTTTACAAGGATAGATACAATGAGACCACTGTTAGCCTGATCATGAGGTATATCAGAAGCTGGGAAGTCTTGCTGATTTACAACTGCAACTGCGACACTACAAATATTTAAGATGTGTGGATATAAATGAACCAATACATTTTTCCAAAAACTTTTCCTAAAATTATGGGTTACCACTCTATAATATGAGAAATTTGAAGAGAGTTTGGTTATTTGCCAATTTAGACATCGCTAGAAAAATATATGCTATTTCAGGTATAATAATTTAGAAGGCTTTTTAACCACATATGGCATGACATTTTATTTTCTAACAAGATTTTGCTCCTGAAATAATTAAAAACTAAACTTGTTCTTATAATGAAGAATCAATACTTGAGAAAGTGTTCTGACTGTCTGTTTAAAAATCATGGCCCTTATAATATTTTAGCAACCTATATCTAGAAATGTATACTTTTGGTTTTTATTTAGACCTAAATTGAAACTTGGACATTTTGTTCAAGTCAATATTTTGTGTTCTTCCCACAAGCTTGTTTATTTCCTTGAATTAACATGCATTTCCAGCTAAAAGGAAAGAACTCCAATCTTGAATGCCTGATGTTCATCTCCAGGTTCTTTTACTGAACTATTTAAACACCAGTAATGTTTGGGATTACTGTAGACATCCTAACTAGGGTAACAGATCAATTTGAGAGTCTGCAATTGTGAATGAAATGGCCTCCAGCTCTCCTTGTCATCCTGGAGCCACCTTAACACTGAGACTCCACTTTATACTTTCTTCTTTCCCCCACAAACGGCAGTATGCCTTCCACTATGCAATATTGATGTACCTGTTTGCAACAACTGATCACTGTGAGTTTGAATCCTTGCAACAGACAGGGGAGAAGAATGTAGCATGCTGGGCACTGCAGCTCTCCAAAAATGTGCACGAAAACAGTCTTCCCAATCATATCACAGAACAGTGACTCAAGTGGTTAAAGATTGGGGCAATTGTTTTCCTCTAATACAATCATAGCAGTGATAATAACTGTTGCTTGGTTGCCTGAAGTGATATTGAGTACACTAGTGACAAATTAAGATCCATGGTTACCAGAGTGACTGTTGTCTTTTCTTGTTTAATGTCCCTTGATTTCATTGTGGTCAGAATCTGCTTTATTGGAATAGAATTTTTGGTATAAGTATGTGTTCTACGGGCAATAACCTTGACTAGTTAAGCAAAACGCACAGTGCTGAAGCAACTCAACGGGGCAGGCAGCATCTGTGGGAGGAATGGATAGGTGAAGTTTTGGGCCAGGATCATTCTTCAAACTGATTTGAATATTTGCTCACCTGAGTCTTTGAGACTACAACTCACCTCATCAATGTAATGAAACAACTTATGTAACACATCTAGAATTTCCCAACCATTATAAAATTAATAGCCACAAGTTTGATTTCTTGAAAACAGCATAAACCAAATCCAAAATACTTTGTAATGGACTATGGTTTGTAATGGACTATGGTTTCTTTAAATTGTTTTTCATTGCATGCAAAGGAATGGTAAAAGCCTTCCTCATTGTACCTATTTTGGATCTTCCTTCTTTGTCAAAGTCCTTCTGTTCCATGCTTGGTATTTCTAAACCATAAAAGAGGATTATTTGTATATACTGTATGTTATATGCCACAGATTAAACCTATATTTGTTATTTCCGATTACTGAAGAAAGTTCAAAGTGTCTAGAAGGTCTGTCAACTTCACATCCTTCATAGACTAATAAATAAAGTCAACAATTGTCATTGTAATCAATTCTTTTGAAATATTTTCTTGTGTCCTATTTTGAAGCAATACACTACATATCTCTTTGTTCAATATATTAAACAAATATATAATATGATAAATGATAGAATAATGTGATATATCCCTAGCAATAACAAAACACAATACATAAAGAAAAGCACCAAAAAATGAAGATGCTGTAAATTTGCAATAGAAACAAAAAATGCTGGAAGTACTGCAGGTCAGGCAGCATCTGCACAGAGAAACAGAGTTAACATTCCTGGTTTACAAAAAAAGACAGAAAGTGCTGGAGTAACTCAGCGGGTCGGGCAGCATCTCTGGAAGTCATGGATGTGTTACATTTTGGGTGGGGAGCCTTCTTCAGATCCGACCAGAAATTATCAGTGGATATTTTTATGGCAGAGATGGATAGATTCTTGATTGGTATGGGTGTCAGAAGTTATCGGGACAAGGCAGGAGAATAGGGTTAGGAGGGAGAGATAGATCAGTCATGATTGAATGGCGGAGTAGACTTGATGTGACTACTTGCCGAGTTTTTCCAGCATTTTCTGTTTTTGATTCATACTGAATATAAACGAGAGCCTACTTGTTTGTATTGGTCTGCATGGTGCTTCACAAAATATATAGATTAATTCCACAGCTTTGATGTGGAATTAATATACTGATGCCTTCAACAAAGTATTTTTGCAAAGTATCTTAAAATGGATATGAGGGAGGCGGAGATTGCCTGTGTGAGTTGGCCATGAGTGTTCAATTGAACAATTGAAATACACCTACTCACCTTTTTACAAATCAATGAAACAACTTTCTGAATGCTGCCAGATGCATAATAACCCAATCATTAAGCATGGCTTATGCATCAGAAAGAGCATAATTAATCTAGATGGTGTAGAATCTGACACACTGTGCAAACCGCGTTCCTTTTTAAACTAGTAAGAATGTTATCTGGTATTAAGAACAGTTAGCAGGTGTGTTTCAAATATTGCATATATTTCAACAATGATTCAACAATTACTGTGCAGTCTTTGCTCAAAGTATTAAAGCTTCATGATAAATCTTTGGGGTATTGTGATATTTGAATATCACTTTATTTGAACATCACAATGAATATTGCTGACTAAACAATTGTAATATTCTGAGGATGTTGAATACTAATTCAAGAATAAAACCCAAAGCAAGATGATGACTGCCAAATAAACTGACGTAGTTAAATAAACCACACCTGTATCCTAACCATGTGACCTTGCTCTATAATTCATACCAATGATGTAATGAAATTTGTATTATCACAATGTTGTTAAACTAAATAAAAATGCCTGTAATCTCTGGAGAAACAAGGAACTGCAGATGCTGGTTTACAATAAGAGATACAGAGTGCTGGAGTAACTCAGCAGGTCAGGCAGTATCTCTGAAGACCATGAATTGGTGAAGCTTCGGGTCAGGACCATTCTTCAGATTCATACCTGTATTCTTTCTTTTGTTTTATTTTACTTTCCAGTTATGAAAATGAAAAGGGATGGGGTGGAGTGGTCACAGGGAGATGGGTGGATGGGTACAGATGGGACATAATGAAGACTATGTATGTGCCATAGCAAGATCCAAACCTGTGCTCGGGGTTTTCACATCCAAACTATTTAGCGGTGAGGGAACAAGTTACCAATTGTCTTAAAAAATGCACATGATGTAAATTGGCCTCTGTTACAAAATGCGGTGTGTCCTTCATCGGCTTTTCAAAGCTTCGAGGTTTTATTCTGCGTATTGCCTCATGAGATCATATAATATCCGCATCTGCTGACAGATGAGATCACACAGAATTATACCACTGGTACTGCTCGTTATGTAAATTGTTATTCTCATTTCTGTCCCATCTTTATACATTTCAGCTGTTAAACAATAGATTGTGCGACTGAAGCAAATTTCATGCTTAGAATACATATAGCAGTACTACACAAACAAGTCAACAGACGTGTTTTCTATGTCTTGCAATAAATAACCTGATAATAACCTGAAAATGATGCCTCTCTGACAGATGCACAACTTTGGTTTCTAAATTTACATATTAACATAGCTTAGAGTGAGGAAGTCACTGTCAGTGTCTAGCATTACACAATAAATAGAGCTCTGAGGATCGTGGTGATACTTATTAAGGACTTTTTAAATAATATGCCTCTGTTCAGATTTGGCAGTGTAATGTATGCTTGGCTTCAGTTTAAGTGGTGTATGCAAGAGGAAAGGCATTCAGGGAGGTTCAGTTGAAACCCTCAAGCAATGGGATTCACACTTGGTCACAATTGTCCTTGTTTTTGGCTGATACTGTGCATCTGATGTAAGAAAATGAAATGTTGTCAACCATCAAGACTTCACTGCAAGCTTGGGATGTCAGGGATAATTTAAAATATCTCTATGAATAGACTTCTTTCAGATACCAATTTTCAACAAAATAGAATTGTAGTCAGCTTTCATTCTGGTGAATCTTAAAGTCAATAACATTACTGTTTAAGATTCCTCTTCCTGAAGACAATATTTAGTTAAAAGCAATTATTTTTAAAAATTCTAGTTTCGAGCAATTTTGTCACTTTGAGTTTTGAACTCGGCTGCCTTGATAGGTAGGGGCCTCGTCCACAAGAAGGGAAGATGAGAAAGCCAGACAAATTGATTGCAATATTTATCAAATGTGCAACCAATGATTGTTGTGGTGTCCTGTGCCCTATGTTTGCCTGTTTTACCCATTTAATATAATTTGACACTTCTATCTCTATTATTTATCATGGCTACGTCTAATTTCCCCAGGCGTTCATTTTTTTCTTCCCATTTTCTCATATAACTCCTTGACAGAACCTTTTCATATTCACACTGGCATTGAAACCCCTACACATTCATGATTACAGTACACGATTTCTCCAAAGACCTCCATACTGGACCCATCAAGTCCTCCACAACTCACAGCATGTTATACACCAGCCCATACAATCATTACCACAATATGCTTCTACAGAAGTTAATTGAATTTAAAGAGCTTAAGAGCTTTTGCACTTTCTACAAATGTTAAGTCCCTGTTGGTTCCTCTTGTCTTTTGACTGTTTTCATAAACCATTTGCACGTATATTCCTGAAAATATATTCAAAAATGCTTCTCAGAATTGAACACTTGGGTTAAAGGAGACATCTCGTCTACTTCTCTGCTCTATTTTTGGGCACAGCCTTTATGCTTCTCAGCTTTATTTTTGCAACTCCTTCAGCAAACTTTTTCACTTCTGCACTTATTTAAAAAGCCTTTGAAAAACCATTCTATTTGACTAGTCTTTCTGCCATTTACTTTTAAGAATCCCACTTGCCTTCAGTTCAATTTGAATTGTTGCAGAAATTTTTAATTCTTACTGATTATATAACTTTGTTGAGGGAGCTGCTTTTTGAATGTTCCAGAAGTTTCATTTTAAATCAAACAAATTTAATTTTCAAGATTTAATTATGCTGATCTAAGATAGTAATTTGGTCTCATGTCATTCATCATCATTGAAAACATTAGCGACGCAGTGGTGCTGGTTTCTGACGGGAACGTGACGGACACACCACACATCTCTGTCCTCCAGTTTCTGCGGACTTCCGCCGCTGGAAGTATAGGATTTGGTGTGTGTGCTTTATCATCATTCCTTACAATGCTATGTACAGTGATCGCTACTTCTATTGAAGTGTGGATGGCCATTGGCTCGTTAGAAGCTCATCCGCCCTTTGACACCTCTTGTTTTCGGTCCTGCTGGGGGTCCACAGCCCCCTCCTCACCTGACAAACCAGGTGGGGGAGACGGTTTAGTCGCCGACTATCCGACCATGGAGCAGGTAGCAGAGGATTACATAGTATCCGTGTCGGGGGAACTCCCCCCGACCTAACCTGTCTCATGTACTCTCATTATTGCTTACAAATCTTTACGTGGGTGTTTTCTAGTTTCCAGAAAAAACATAGTTGAGAGCAGAAAAAGAGTTGGTATCAACAGTGCAGGAATCATAATTTCCTAAATATCTTGGTCCAAATAGGGTTCTGTTTCCATGGAGTTCTGTTTCCATCCATTTTCCAATTTCCCAATACAGAATGGTGAGATCACAATAAGCGAGTTCGGTATTCCGAAAAACGTAAGGAATCATGGGATTTGTCAAAGTTCATTCGAGACAAAAAAAGTGAACGGGGGTGCCAGGTAGCGGGAGTGCGGGGTGTAACAGCGAGAAAGAGGGGGCAGATGTGAGTGGGAGACGGGGAGAGACTGGACTGGCGGAGAGACGGTGAGGAGTGGGGGAGAGAGAAGGGGGGTGAAAGATGTGCGTGTTTGTGTTTTGCTCGCAGATGTGTTTAGTTTAACATTCCGCGGGGAGTGCCAGGGTTTGCACGTTGGTTGCAGAGGCGGGCAATGTCCCCCAGTCCCTCCCTCCAGTCCGGGGTGGGCGGATGGGGGGGGGTGGATGGATTGTCCTAGCGACGGAGACTTGCGGAGACGGGATGTCCGGGACCTGCAGTGAAGCCACGATAGTGAGTTCCTCTCTCCCCATACCTCTCCCCGTCGCCTCGCCTTTACCCGTAGTCAGGTGTCACTCTGTTTGAAGAAACTGCAGATGCTGATTCACACCGAAGGTAGACACAATGTGCTGGAGTAACTCAGCAGGACAGGCAGCATCTTTGGAGAAAAGGAATAGGTGACATTTCGGGTCGAGACCCTTCTCCAGAGATGTTGCCTGACCCACTGAGTTACTGCAGCATTTTGTGTGTATCCCCGTTGATGACTGGTGCTCGGCTTTCGCCGGCACCGAGGAGGTTAACCAACAGCCACTGGATAAGGCGAGAGGTGCAGCTGACAGTCCCTGGCCCGTCGGGGAATGGGTTCCTCGGGAGTTGGAGCGGAGTTGAGCTGGAATTAGTGCTTCTTCTCCACGCTGGCTGTAAGCCTGGGGCTGCCACTGCTCCAGGCCGGTGTCCCGTCAGTCCAGGGTCACCCCGGACATCTCCGGCCGCCCCAGACAGGGATGGGACACTCGGGAAGGGATGGGGGCAGTAGTGAGACTCTGCTCACAAGTCTGCCTCCTGGGGTTATGCAGGAGAGGGGTGCGTGGTTCGCCCCTGTATAATAACCCTGTATAACCCGGGAGGGCAGCCCGAATGAGAATGGAACCCATACACCCAGGCTGAGGGGAACCGGACCGTGATTCATTAGATTGTCACTGCTGAGATTTCTGCATGGACCAGTGGAAAAGGGAGAACTCGTGTGGCTAACTCCAGTAGCAATTCAACAGCGCTTGCAGTGCCGGAAACCCGGTTTGATCCTGACTACGGATGAAACGTAGGTCTGTATACACGCAGCAGTTCAGCTGCCGAGAATGTTTATCTCCAGTGACCTATGACCTGGGCATTCGCTTTCGGAATACCGAACTCGCTTATTTATATTCACGTTATGCACCAGGTTATAGAGGGAATGTCCAGTTGGTCTGTTCAGCAGCTCATCTAGAGTTGCAGTGGTAGAGAATGTGAATAGGATGCTCACTCTCCTGTTTGGGTAAAAAATATTAATTGATGTGAATAAGAGTATTTATTTTATTTATCACTTATTTGCATTCATCCTAAGTCCTGCAATAAACATACTTGGTGACCAGGTGTAGTTCATAGGGCCTGCCTTTGAATTTGGTCAGGCAACAATAATGGATTGGTCTAAATTACCACTAGACTATGTTAACTCAGAGACCCCAAAAGTGCTGATTGGCTCATTGACCTTACTGGTTAAATCCAGGTGCCAGGGTAAGTGGTGCCTACTAAAAGATTGATTAGTGGATGATACCAGTTGTAGACATCCAATCACCCAATCCATATGTCTTAGTAGGTTTACCTGAATTTCAAAGGGTGTTGAGATGAAAAGTGTAAAGCTGATGGGCTAAAATGGTTGTCACAAGGAACTGCAGATGTTGGTTTACAAAAAAAAGATACAGAGTGCTGGAATAACTTGGTGGGTCAGGCAGCATCTCTGGAGAACATGGATTGGTGATATTTTGGTTCGGGGTCCTTCGTTGGGCTAAAATGGTTGTCGGATAGAGGCAGGATGAGTTCGCAATGTGCCTCTTGTAACTTCTTCATGTCAAAATGTGAAGTGGTGTGGTGAAGCTCTGAATTGGGAACCATGGAGGTAGTCAGAGGTCATGTGAAGATGACCAGTATTGAATTAAGCTGGATATCTATGTTGTGCAGTAGACCAATGCTAGGAAGGCACTAAGAATTACGATGAATAGACAGAGGCAGTAGTGTCATAGAATCATTACAGTGCAAAATGGGACCTTTAAGTCCATAGTTAATGCAGTTTGTCAGAACAATCTGATCAGCTTCATTCCCCTTCCCAGTGCCCTGCAAATTAATTTTCCTCATATGTCAATCTAATTCCTTTATGAAATCCCCAGAGGGGGACCAATATCCTGGCAGGGAGATTTGCAAAGGCTACTGTGGAGACTTTAAACTAGAACGGTTGGGGGGAGGGACTCAAATAGAGAAAGCTAGTAGAAAGTGTGTGAGGCAGGAGGCAGAGAAGGGAAGCACTCAGACCCAACATGTAGGGAGGAAAGAAGGAAACAATAATAAACAGAGAATAAGAGGTGGTGGGGTTCTTAAATGGGTGAGCAGAGAAACAGAGGGGTGTAAAATGTGGGCGGAAGCAATAGGTAGCAAGGTGAAAAGTAAAAGTGGCAGGCAGACAAATCCAGGGCAAAAATCAAAAAGGGCCACTTTTCAACAAAATTGTATAAGGGGTAAGAGCGTTGTAAAAACAAGCCTGAAGGCTTTGTGTCTCAATGCAAGGAGCATTCGTAATAAGGTAGATGAGTTGAATGTGCAGATAGCTATTAATGATTATGATAGAAACATAGAAACATAGAAATTAGGTGCAGGAGTAGGCCATTTGGCCCTTCGAGCCTGCACCGCCATTCAATATGATCATGGCTGATCATCCAACTCAGTATCCCGTACCTGCCTTCTCTCCATACCCTCTGATCCCTTTAGCCACAAGGGCCACATCTAGCTCCCTCTTAAATATAGCCAATGAACTGGCCTCGACTACCCTCTGTGGCAGAGAGTTCCAGAGATTCACCACTCTCTGTGTGAAAAAAGTTCTTCTCATCTCGGTTTTAAAGGATTTCCCCCTTATCCTTAAGCTGTGACCCCTTGTCCTGGACTTCCCCAACATCGGGAGCAATCTTCCTGCATCTAGCCTGTCCAACCCCTTAAGGATATAGTTGGGATCACGGAGACATGGCTCCAGGGTGACCAAGGCTGGGAGCTGAACATCCAGGAATATTCAATATTCAGGAGGGATAGACAGAAAGGAAAAGGAGGTGGGGTAGCGTTGCTGGTTAGAGAGGAGATTAACGCAATGGAAAGGAAGGACATTAGCTTGGAGGATGTGGAATCGATATGGGTAGAGCTGCGAAACACTAAGGGGCAGAAAACGCTAGTGGGTGTTGTGTACAGGCCACCTAACAGTAGTAGTGAAGTTGGGGATGGCATCAAACAGGAAATTAGAAATGCGTGCAACAAAGGTAAAACAGTTATAATGGGTGACTTCAATCTACATATAGATTGGGTGAATCAAATTGGCAGGGGTGCTGAGGAAGAGGATTTCTTGGAATGTATGCGGGATAGTTTTCTAAACCAACATGTAGAGGAACCAACGAGAGAGCAGGCTATTCTAGACTGGGTATTGAGTAATGAGGAAGGGTTAGTTAACAGTCTTGTTGTGCGTGGCCCCTTGGGCAAGAGTGACGATAATATGGTTGAGTTCTTCATTAGGATGGAGAGTGACATGGTTAATTCAGAAACAATGGTTCTGAACTTAAAGAAAGGTAACTTTGAGGGTATGAGACGTGAATTGGCCAAGATTGACTGCCGATTAATTCTTAAAGGGTTGACGGTGGATATGCAATGGAAGGCATTTAAAGACTGCATGGATGAACTACAAAAATTGTTCATCCCAGTTTGGCAAAAGAATAAATCAGGGAAGGTAGTGCATCCGTGGATAACAAGGGAAATCAGGGATAGTATCAAAGCAAAAGATGAAGCATACAAATTAGCCAGAAAAAGCAGCCGACCAGAGGACTGGGAGAAATTCAGAGACCAGCAGAGGAGGACAAAGGGCTTAATTAGGAAAGGGAAAATAGATTATGAAAGAAAACTGGCAGGGAACATTAAAACTGACTGCAAAAGTTTTTATAGATATGTGAAGAGAAAGAGATTAGTTAAAACAAATGTAGGTCCCTTGCAGTCAGAAACAGGTGAATTGATCATGGGGAACAAGGACATGGCGGACCAATTGAAGAAGTACTTTGGTTCCGTCTTCACTAAGGAAGACATAAATAATCTGCCGGAAATAGCAGGGGACCGCGGGTCAAAGGAGATGGAGGAACTGAGTGAAATCCAGGTGAGCCGGGAAGTGGTGTTAGGTAAATTGAATGGATTAAAGGCTGATAAATCCTCAGGGCCAGATAGGCTGCATCCCAGAGTATTTATGGAAGTAGCTCCAGAAATAGTGGATGCATTAGTGATAATTTTTCAAAACTCTTTAGATTCTGGAGTAGTTCCTGAGGATTGGAGGGTAGCTAATGTAACCCCACTTTTTAAAAAGGGAGGGAGAGAGAAAAGGGGGAATTACAGACCAGTTAGTCTAACATCGGTAGTGGGGAAACTGCTAGAGTCAGTTATTAAAGATGGGATAGCAGCACATTTGAAAAGTGGTGAAATTATTGGACAAAGTCAGCATGGATTTACGAAAGGTAAATCATGTCTGACGAATCTTATAGAATTTTTCGAGGATGTAACTAGTAGAGTGGATAGGGGAGAACCAGTGGATGTGTTATATCTGGACTTTCAGAAGGCTTTCGACAAGGTCCCACATAAGAGATTAGTATACAAACTTAAAGCACACGGTATTGGGGGTTCAGTATTGATGTGGATAGAGAACTGGCTGGCAAACAGGAAGCAAAGAGTAGGAGTAAACGGGTCCTTTTCAGAATGGCAGGCAGTGACTAGTGGGGTACCGCAAGGCTCAGTGCTGGGACCCCAGCTATTTACAATATATATTAATGATTTGGACGAGGGAATTGAATGCAACATCTCCAAGTTTGCGGATGACACTAAGCTGGGGGGCAATGTTAGCTGTGAGAAGGATGCTAGGAGGCTGCAAGGTGACTTGGATAGGCTGGGTGAGTGGGCAGATGCATGGCAGATGCAGTATAATGTGGATAAATGTGAGGTTATCCACTTTGGTGGCAAAAACAGGAAAGTAGACTATTATCTAAATGGTGGCCGATTAGGAAAAGGGGAGATGCAACGAGACCTGGGTGTCATGGTACACCAGTCATTGAAAGTAGGCATGCAGGTGCAGCAGGCAGTGAAGAAAGCGAATGGTATGTTAGCATTCATAGCAAAAGGATTTGAGTATAGGAGCAGGGAGGTTCTACTGCAGTTGTACAGGGGCTTGGTGAGACCACACCTGGAGTATTGCGTACAGTTTTGGTCTCCAAATCTGAGGAAGGACATTATTGCCATAGAGGGAGTGCAGCGAAGGTTCACCAGACTGATTCCTGGGATGTCAGGACTTTCATATGAAGAAAGACTGGATAGACTTGGCTTGTACTCGCTAGAATTTAGGAGATTGAGGGGGGATCTTATAGAAACTTACAAAATTCTTAAGGGGTTGGACAGGTTAGATGCAGGAAGATTGTTCCCGATGTTGGGGAAGTCCAGGAGAAGGGGTCACAGCTTAAGGATAGAGGGGAAATCCTTTAGGACCGAGATGAGAATTTTTTTTTCACACAGAGAGTGGTGAATCTCTGGTACTCTCTGCCACAGAAGGTAGTTGAGGCCAGTTCATTGGCTATATTTAAGAGGGAGTTGGATGTGGCCCTTGTGGCTAAAGGGATCAGGGGGTATGGAGAGAAGGCAGGTACGGGATACTGAGTTGGATGATCAGCCATGATCATATTGAATGGCGGTGCAGGCTCGAAGGGCCGAATGGCCTACTCCTGCACCTATTTTCTATGTTTCTATGTTTCTATCTGTTTCCAATATTTCTATGTACAGTGAGTTTGTCAAATCCACTCTTTGGATATCAATTCCTCTCTCACAGCCCGTTGCCCCATAGCTTTTTTCTGTCACTTTGAAAAAGTTCCATGAACCATATCCAATACTAGGAACAGCCATTCTCTGCCAGCCCTATCTAAATGTATCCACAACTCCATCATCCTTTTGATCTTCTTTACTCCATGTGAGCAACTCAATTACTAGAAATCACCATCTTTTGAACAACGAGGGCAATAAGCGACAAGAGTGTGTGTGTGTGTGTGTCGTAATAAGAAAATATCTGTTCCTAATATGTCTGGATGACAGCAGCAGTTAGTATTAAAGACTCATGAAAATGAACATAACCAACGTGATTGAAGTGTATTAAAAATATTGATGCACTAGATGAAAGGTATGTGAGGAATGCTAGGGAATGAAATTATCCTTTGCTCCCAACATCACATTCAGCACTCTGCTGTCAGATCAGAAATGGAGTAAAGCTGCCATTTCTCCAGGCCAATAAAGGTTCACAACCCTGAAAAGATGTATGTCTGTAAATGTGCGGTGCGCCATACCTACTGCATCTCTCCAACGTCTGCATTTACCGTATCAGAATTTTACTTATGCACACCCTGAAATGAATTGAGACCAACTCCACAGCATTTGCACGCATCACACCAACTGTTTCCAGAGCCTAATTTAATTCCTTTAACCTGTGGATTCAGTGTTCTTTAAATCTGCATTGTTCGTTAAATCTGCTAACCTGCTGCACCACCGAAAAAGCTAAAAGATCATCAACTCACACTCTGCTATAGTATTGCAACAAGTCATTTCATCTCCTTGTCAAAATTGAAACAACTGCTACAATAGCAGTTCATAACTACATTCAACAGTATCCTCTCAAAAGCTGAATCTAATCATTTACTGAAGCTATCTAAATTCAACAGCTCTGATCAGAGGTTTCTGTTTCTGTAACATTAAAAGCAAATTCCAATTTATGTTGATGCTAATGGGTTTGTGATTCTTCTTTTACTGTTGTATCAAACACAGTTTTGAAGAGATGTTGTCACCCTGCTGGAAAGTGGAATACTTTCTGTCCAGTTCAGTTGATCTAAGTGATTGTAACTTTTAACGTGGAGATACAAGAAACTGCAGATGCTGGAATCTTGAGCAAAAAATAAAGTGCTGGAGGAATTCAACGGGTCAATAGACAATAGAACTCCCGGTGCTCGGACAATTCCTCCCCCCCCCCCCCATCCCCCCGCCCTGAACTGAGGGAGGGACTGGGGGACATTGCCTGCCTCTGCAACCAACGTGCAAATCCCGGCACTCCCCGCAGAATGTTAAATTAAACACACCTTCAGCAAAACACAAACACGCACATCTTTCACCCCCCTTCTCTCTCCCCCACCCCTCACCGTCTCTCCGCCAGTCCAGTCTCTCCCCCTGTCTCTCACTCGCATCTGCCCCCTCTGTCTCGCTGTTACACCCCGCACTCCCGCTAACTGGCACCCCCGTTCATTTTTTTTCTTGAATGAACTGTGACAAATCCCATAATTCCTTGCGTTTTTCAGAATACCGAACTCGCTTATTGTGATCTCACCATTCTGTATTGGGAAATTGGAAAATGGATGGAAACAGAACTCCATGCAAACAGAACTCTATTTGGGCCAAGATATTTAGGAAATTATGATTCCTGCACTGTTGATACCAACTCTTTTTCTGCTCTCAACTATGTTTTTTCTGGAATTTAGAAAACACCCACAAGTAAAGATTTGTAAGCAATAATTAGTACATGAGACCAAATGACTATCTTAGATCAATAGACAATAGGTGCAGGAGTAGGCTATTCAGCCCTTCGAGCCATCACCGCCATTCAATGTGATCATGGCTGATCATCCACAATCAGTACCCCATTCCTGCCTTCTTCCCACATCCCCTGACTCCGCTATCTTCAAGAGCCCTTTCTTGCTCTCTCTTGAAAGTATCCAGAGAACCGGCCTCCACCGCCCTCTGAGGCAGAGAATTCCACAGACTCACAACTCTCTGCGTGAAAAAGTGTTTCCTCATTTCCCTTCTAAATGGCTTACCCCTTATTCTTAAACTGTGGCCCATGGTTCTGGACTCCCCCAACATCGGGAAAATGTTTCCTGCCTCTAGCGTGTCCAAACCCTCAATAATCTTATGTTTCATTAAGATAACCTCTCATCCTTCTAAATTCGAGAGTAAATCCCGGGAATTAACCTTGTAAACCTACGCTGCACTCCCTCAATAGCAAGAATGTCCTTCCTCAAATTTGAAGACCAAAACTGCACACAATACTCCAGGTGTGGTTTCACTAGGGCCCTGTACAACTGCAGAAGGACCTCTTTGCTCCTATACTCAACTCCTCTTGTTATGAAGGCCAACATGCCATTCGCTTTCTTCACTGCCTGCTGTACCTGCATGCTTACTTTCATTGACTGATGAACAAGGACCCCAAGATCCAGTTGTACTTCCCCTTTTCCCAACTTGACACCATTTAGATAATAATCTGCCTTCCTGTTTTTGCTACCAAAGTGGATAACCTCTCATTTATCCACATTAAATTGTATCTGCCATGCATCTGACCACTCACCCAACCTGTCCAAGTCACCCTGCATTCTCATAGCAACCTCCTCACAGTTAACACTGCCACCCAGCTTTATGTCATCTGCAAATTTGCTAATGTTACTTTGAATCCCTTCATCCAAATCATTGATGTATATTGTAAATAGCTGCGGTCCCAGCACCGAGCCTTGTGGTACCCCACTAGTCACCGCCTGCCATTCTGAAAGGGACCAGTTAATCCCTATTCTTTGTTTCCTGTCTGCCAACCAATTTTCTATCCATGTCAGCACTCTACCCCCAATACCATATGCCCTAATTTTGCCCACTAATCTCTTATGTGGGACCTTATCAAATGCTTTCTGAAAGTCCAGGTACATTACATCCACTGGCTCTCCCTTGTCCATTTTCCTAGTTGCATCCTCAAAAAATTCCAGGAGATTAGTCAAGCATGATTTCCCCTTCGTAAATCCATGCTGACTCGGACCGATCCTGTTACTGCTATCCAAATGTGCCGCTATTACATCTTTTATGATTGACTCCAGCATCGTCCCCACCAACGATGTCAGGTTAACTGGTCTTTAATTCCCCGTTTTCTATCTCCCGCCTTTCTTAAAAAATGGGATAACATTAGCTACCCTCCAATCGCCAGGAACTGATCCTGAATCAATAGAACTTTAGAAAATGATCACTAATGCCTCCACGATTTCTAGAGCCACTTCCTTAAGTACCCTGGGATGCAGACCATCGGGCCCTGGGGATATATCAGCCTTCAGTCCCATCAGTCTACCCAACACCATTTCCTGCCTAATGTGGATTTCCTTCAGTTACTCCGTCACCCCAGATCAACTGGCTAGTATATCAGGAAGATTGTTTGTGTCATCCTTCGTGAAGACAGATCCAAAGTACCTGTTCAACTCACCTGTTCAACTCACCTGCCATTTCCTTGTTCCCCACTTCCTTGTTCCCCATTTGGTCAGTCAACATCTGTGGAGGGAAATTGGCAGATGATGTTTCAGGTCAGGACCCTTCTTCAGACTGGCAAAGGAACTCAACCCAAAAGTCTGTTTCAAAGATTTCACTTTAAATGTATTTAAAGACAAAATGTATGCAAGTTAATCCTTGCTTCTGTCCAAATAAGTAGAGAAAAAACTGCTAAACCTACACTTCTTCTTCTTGCGTATGGCGTGCACAGCCTAAAGTTGTAAGACAACTTGTTCTGTTTGATGTTTAAGAAGGAACTGCAGATGCTGGAAAATCGAAGGTAGACAAAAATGCTGGAGAAACTCAGCGGATGAGGCAGCATCTATGGAGTGAAGGAAATAGGCAAAGTTTCGGGCCGAAACCCTTCTTCAGACTTCTGATTGTTCTGTTTGATCTTCTGTTTGTGCATGCCAGGTTGATTGCATTCATCGAAACAGGGTGGACCATGTGAGGGTTGCAATCTCCCATCCCAAAGCTGCACTGAGTTGCCCACTTACATTTTGCAAAATGCTGACCCTCAAGGTTTGACTTCAGCACACATCACTGAAGCTCATGGGCTTTGGGGTTTCTCGTGTACAGAGCTTTGTTCCAGATTTGGAGTCTTGAGATTCTGATTGAGGCATCAAACACCTGTGTGTTTGCTTGAATAGGATCAGAGAGATTGGAAAGAATGTGCTGGGCCACAAGTTACAATTTGTAGTAGCATTTATTTCTTTTGATGCTCATGGTCCCCAGAGTCTCAATGATGCTGTTCTGAGACTATCCCATTTAACACGAGTATAATAGAGTTACAGAGTCATACAGCACGAAAACAAGCCCTTCAATCCAACGTTGCAACATTCAATGTCCTATCTAAGTTAGTCACATTTATCTTCTTTTGGCCCACATCCCTCGAACCCTTTCCTAACCATGCCTATGTCTACGTGTCTTTTAAATGCTGTAATTGTTTCTGCCTTATCTCGTCCTCTGGCATCTCATTCCATATACCCACCACCTTGTGTATGAAAAATCCCGATTTAATCTTTCCCCTCTTACATTAAACCTCTGCCCTCCAGTTCTTGATTCCCTTATCCTGGAAAAAGGAGTCTGTGAATTCACCCTATCTATACCTCTCATAATTTTGTACACTGCCAAATGATCAACCCTCAGCCACCGGGGCTCAGGGAAATAAAGTCCAAGCCTGTCAAAGCTTTCCCTATAGCTCAGGCCCCTGAGTCCTGGCAACATCCTTGTAAATCTTCTCTGAATCCTTTCCAGCTTAATGGCGTCGAATGCCTCACAGCACAGTGTGATGATGTGACTACCCCTGTAAGGAATGTGCATTCGTCATATTCTCTCAGTACCTTTTTGACCAGAATTTTAAATCTGTGCTCCAGATCCTTACTCACAGGAATGGCTTCCCTTTACCGACGTTATCTGAACCAGCCATGATTGTATATTCAAACGTAATCAAATTTCCTCTCATCCATCCATGTTCCATGTTCTTTTCAAGATCAAGATTAACGCTGAGATAGCAGACAGATGGAGTGATGGTGGTGGTGTGATCTCTAAGTGGTTCTTCATAGTGGTGTGCAGAGACTATGTAGTCCCTGTTTCTAAGCAGCAGCTGATCTGCGACAGTTAAGTTAAGAACGATAGTTTGATGATGAAGATGGCGTTGTAACCATGTCCAGGAGTTTGTAATTTGTGAGGGCAAGTTGAGGTGACTGGGCAGGGCTGAGTTTGCTTTTAATTGTGTATCACTTGTCAATATATTGGGACTGATCCAATGTAGGTCTTGCCTAAAGCATGTTTTGTGAGGAATCAAGTATCTGAATGCCTATTTGTGGAGTACAGGATTTGCTTGCTAATCACCAACACAACAGAATGTTTCTACTTTTTTGGTTGTTCCATCTTCTTGTCAGTGTATCCATATGCTTAGATTGTAAAATTTAACACTTTTGGGGAATTAATTCTATGATGGAGAGTTTTTTCTGCTTCACTTTTGTTTGAAAAACATAAATAGTGTAGCGGCACCTGCTGGTGCGTGCCAATATCGAACCCGGCGGTCGGAAGCCGCGGGCACGTGACCCGGGAGGGGTCGGGTTTTCGCGCGGTTTCGCTTTTCCCGCGTCAGTTGTTCGACGACCACCGTTGTGGCCAGTCGCGTGTGTTAGACTTGTAGTGCCAGAGAACAAGTTCGTAATAAACATTGTTCAAAGAAACTAACCGTTGTCTCTTCACCGCTAAAATAGAACCCAAATAAGAAGGTTTCAATTGCTGTAATTCAAGATGTAGGAGTTATTTTGAGCATTCTTTGCTTCCAGTGGAAGAGGAGAATGAAACGGAGAATACTAAACTAGTTCACCTACAACATGAGATGATTATTTGAATCTACTATTATCCACACCGCTGACGATATTCGTTCGGTGGGGGCGCTGCAAGCCGGCAGCCCTGTCAGCAGCGTGTCCGTTTTTTTCTACTTTTTTTGTTTTTTTAGTATGTTTTAATGTATGTTTTTAATGTTTCTTTTTGTGTCTTGTGTGGGGGGTGGTGTGGGGGGGTAAGGGGGAAACCGCTTTGGTCGCCTCCTCCACGGAGAGGCGACTTTTTCCATGTCGCCTCCCCCGTGGACTAACAGCAAGGATCGGGCGGCCTTTCTCGGTGACGCGCCCGGGGCTTCAGCGGCGGGCGCAGCGTGGACTCTCGGCGTGGAGCGGGCGAGCCCTCACCGGGGCTCGCCAGAGGGGAGCGCTCCGTTTCGCTGGCCCGCGGCAGCCGGCAGCCTGAAGCCGCGGTCTGCAGAGCTCCGGCCGCGCGGCATCCACAGCCTGGGATCCCTCGTGGGGGACCCGGGGGAGGAAGAGCTCCAACTGCCGGCCCGCGGCCTACTTCTTCCGCGGGCGCGGCGGGGGCTTACTTAGCATCAGGAGCGGGGTCCCTCACCGGGGACCCCTGGAGGGGAGCTTCGACTGTCGGCCATGCGGTCTGCGGTGCTTCTGGCTGCGGCGTGAACTTTAAATCTGCGACTGCCGGCCTGCGGCCTACACCAACCTGAAGCCGCGGTCTCCGGTGGGGAAGAGCCGATTCTGGACTTACCTGGTCTTTTTACCTTGTCTGTACATCTGGACGCCCGCAGCGACGGCTGCGGAGGGTTGAGGTCCCGACCATGGGGGAAAATGGAGGAGGACTGGCCAATTTTTGTGCCTTCCACCACAGTGATGAATGCTGTGGTGGCTGTTTGTGTTACATTTTTAGTGTGTTTTTGTGTGTTCTTTATCATTGTACGGCTGCTGGCAAATTCATTTCACTTGCACTTTATGTGCAATGTGACGAATTAAACTGATTGTTGTTGATTGTTGATTGTTGATATGTTGACTAGGGAATGTGTGTCCGAAAACTATTTGAGCAGATTCAGCATGTTGTCGGTTGGAGTGTGAATTGTTATCACCTGCACAAATAAAATGTGGTGTTAAGTTGACATTTTGTATACCTCAGGCATAATCTACTCCATCACATGCAACATCGGTCAATTCAACACCACATCGGGGACGGCTCAGATGCATTGTCCACCTAGAAAAACAAACATGTTTTCATCATGACAGCAGAACGAGATGATGATGCAGTTTTTCACATCCAGGGCATCTTTTGACGGGGCTCACATGGTCATCTGTGCCTTTGCACACAATGCCACAGACTTTGTGAGCTGCTAGAAGCTCCATTCTGTTAACTCTCATTCCCCAACAATATAGGATTGTGACGGCAGCAATCACTAGCTTTTCATTCTAAAACAATCGTTCTTGCCTTGGTTATTTGAAGGAGAATGAAGATCAGATGGATAGCTTCTATAATCATAGGAACAGCTAAAAAATACAATCAAAAGGTCAAGACTGGCGCATACATTGATGAGTTGCCTATGTGCACCTGAGAACAATACCAGAGAAAGAAGTGTGCACTATAATGTCATAGAGGATGAAAGTATGTATGTGTATTATGTATACACCATTGTGCGCATGTGTGCATTCTGAGAGGAAACCTAAATAAACCAGACGCAAGTGCAAGAGCTCACCATCTATCCCACATAATATGTTCCATACTCTGCATGCTATTTCACTAAGAAACAGCAAGGATACATGCACTGCTGTAAAGTCTTCTTTGTTGTGATTCAGTAAACATTTGAAATACAAGATTCAAGAGAGTTTATAGTCATGTGTCCCAGATAGGACAATGAAATTCTTGCTTTGCTTCAACACAACAGAATATAGTAGGCATAAATAAATACAGAACAGAACAGAACAGATCAGTGTAACCATATACCAATGAATATATATATATATATATATATATATATATATATATATATATATATATATATATACACACATAAATAAACAGATAAAGTGCAATGGGCTATGAATGATCAGAGTTTTGTTTGAGTTGAGTTCAAATAGCCTGATGGCTGTGGGGAAGTAGCTATTCCTGAACCTGGATGTTGCAGATTTCAGGCTCCTGTACCTTCTACCTGAAGGTAGCGGGGAGATGAGTGAGTGGCCAGGATGGTGTGGATCCTTGATGATGCTGGCAGCTTTTTTGAGGCAGCGACTGCGAAGGATCCCCTCGATGGTAGGGAAGTCAGAGTCGATGATGGACTGGGCAGTGTTGACAACTTTTTGCAGTCTTTTCCGCTCCTGGGCGCTCAAGTTGCCGAACCAAGCCACGATGCAACTGGTCAGCATGCTCTCTGCTGTGCACCTGTAGAAGTTCAAGAGAGTCCTCCTTGACATACCGACTCTCCGTAATCTTCTCAGGAAGTAGAGGCGCTGATGAGCTTTCTTCATAATTGCATCAGTGTTCTCGGACCAGGAGAGATCTTCAGAGATATGCACGCCCAGGAATTTGAAGCTCTTGACCCTCTCCACCATCGACCCGTTGATATAAACGGTCCGATGGGTCCCCATCCTACCCCTTCCAAAGTCCACAATTAGTTCCTTGGATTTGCTGGTGTTGTGAGCCAGGTTATTGTGCTGGCACCATTTGGTCGAACGGTCGATCTCCCTTCTATACTCTGACTCATCTCCATCAGTGATACGTCCCACAACAGTGGTGTCATCAGCGAACTTGATGATGGAGTTCGCACTATGACCGGCTACACAGTCATGAGTATAGAGTGAGTGAAGCAGGGGGCTGAGCACGCAGCCTTGAGGTGCTCCCGTGCTGATTGTTAACGACGTTGACACATTTCCACCAATACGAACAGACTGTGGTCTGTGAATGAGGAAGTCGAGGATCCAATTGCAGAGAGATGCGCAGAGACCCAGTTCTGAGTGTTTGGTAACCAGCTTGGAGGGGATGATTGTGTTAAATGCCGAGCTGTAGTCAATGAATAACAGCCTGATATATGAGTTTTTGTTGTCCAAGTGGTCCAGAGCGGAGTGGAGAGCCAGCGAGATCGCATCCACCGTTGATCTGTTGTGGCGGTCAGCGAACTGCAGTGGGTCCAGGTTTTTGTCGAGGTAGGAGTTGATTTGCGCCATGATCAACCTCTCAAAGCACTTCATCACCACCGACGTTAGTGCCACTGGTCGATAATCGTTGAGGCACGTCACCTTGCTCTTCTTGGGCACCGGTATAATTGCTGCCCTTTTAAAGCAGGTGGGAACCTCAGAATTGCTAATAAATGGACGTGAACTGACTTAACAAAAGTCTACATTAATGCTTTTTGTTTGTTTGAGAGAAGATTTTGAGTCATTGAGTGTGTATTTGACAGTGTGGATGGAGAAAGTATAAAAATCTTATTACCTCATTCTCCAATGATTATTTTAACGACAATGTTTCTGGCCTGTTCTGGTGCACTCTGTGTAAATGGCCATTCTCCCTTTAATCTTTTCTCATGACTTTTCACATGTGGGAGTTACTCTCATCGTTTAGAGTGTTGACAGCAGTGCAGCTGTACTCTCTCACGGTGGCTAAATATAGTTGTTACTGGAGGCACTGGGGTTGGTCTCTGTCTTAATAGATTTTAAAATCATTATGCCTCTACATTCACAGACTTTCATGAAACATGTGAGGTTGATTTGGCCATTTTGAATGTACGTATTTAACTGAAATAAACCACAAAGATTTCAACAGAATAAAACAATTAGAAAGGCTAAGATATTTATCACATATTTTATGTCTGTATTTTATAAGAGTAGACTGCTATGATCATTGCATTAGCGTATCTCACTAATATCCAATCATACAATGAAATCCTTCATGAGTGAACAGGACATTCATTCTTCATGTGGCCTGATCTGTGTTTCTCTCATCCTCAGAAAGACAAATTAATAAGAACTTCACAGGTATGGAGTCAATGGTAAACCAACAAATCAATTAATTTTGTATGAATACATGTTAATTTGTTTCAAAGATCCTCCTGTCAGCGAGCTGAATAGCTAACTTCCTAAAATGTGTTACTTCTACCAGTAAAGATTTGTGACACTATTTGTTTTCACTTCAAATCCTTTATTAGCTTCTGTGCAGACATCCCCTCTCTCATCTTGGCCATTAATGGCATCTATAGATCTATTGAATAGGGCTGCTGAGCACCTATTCAAGCTTATTGTTCATCTGGCAGATAAATCACACAGACTGCAACAGTTGAAGAAGTAGGCAACGATGCAAAATCTTCTCAATGGTGATTAGGGATGTGCATTAACGTGTATTAAATATTGCCTTTGCCAATGATGCCTGCATGCCAGGAATACTAAAAAAAATCTCCTTCCTACTATTCTCTGCTTTGTTCAAAAGAATGTTGTTCATTTTCTTGTAAATGAATACAATTTAAATTTATGAACTGGTTGTGCAAGAAACAAGACTAAAGGAGTTTTTTTTCTGCTGTGGCTACGGGATCAAATAGGTGTTGCATGATGTTATAAATTTTAGTGTTGTACGAAATTTAGTATTAACACCTCTTCGACCATTAATTTTGAAATGCGATTCTTATCTATATTACTAAAAGTCTGATCTTGACCACTCCCTGTTGTTCTTTATATTTATTTTAGAAAAAACGCTGCCACTTACGGCTGTGATATCTTACTCAGAGTCCCCCTCCACTGCGCAGGACAAGTGGATTTTTCCCATCGATGAAAAATAAAAGAGTTATTAGTGTTTAAAAAACGTTGAGATTCTCTCTCCTGAAGGCCACGCCCCTTCCGGAGGGACTATACAACCCAGCTGTGTTGAGTGCCTCAGTCAGTCTCTGCAAGATGGGGGAGCGAGAGGGTCACGTCTCTCAGTCACTGTGAATTACACTGAATACATGTCTACTAAACTGTGAGTGGTTTTACTGACCTGTCAGTGCCCTTAATGTGGTTTGAAAATATAGTTTGGAAATGCTAAAGCTGTGTTGCCTTTGGTTTGGAAATGTTAAAGCTGTGTTTCCTTTGGTTTGGAAATGCTACAGCTGTGTTGCCTTTGGTTTGGAAATGCTAAAGCTGTGTTGCCTTTGGTTTGGAAATGCTAAAGCTGTGTTGCCTTTGGTTTGGAAATGCTAAAGCTGTGTTGCCTTTGGTTTGGAAATGCTAAAGCTGTGTTGCCTTTGGTTTGGAAATGCTAAAGCTATGTTGCCTTTGGTTGGAAATGCTAAAGCTGCGTTGCCTTTGGTTTGGAAATGCTAAAGCTGTGTTGCCTAATTAAAGTTGCCTTGCCTCATTACAGTTGCCTTGCCTCATTACAGTTGCCTTGCCACATTAAAGTTGCCTTGTCTTCTATATAATTAAAAGTCTAATCTTGACCACTTCCTGTTTGTGCTTTATATTGATTTTAGAAAAATCGCTACTGCGTACGGCTGTGATTTTTGGCCATCTTACTAAGAGTCCCCCTCCGCTCATCAGGTGCCGAGGACTTTTCCCATCGAAGAAAAATAAAAGAGTTATTAGTGTTTTAAAAATGTTGAGATTCTCTCTCCTGTCAATCACGCCATGAAGGCCACACCCCTTCTGGTGGGAGGGGCTATAACACCCAGAAGTGTGGGTGGGGCTCAGTCTCTGCAAGATGGAGGAGGGAGAGGTCACGACTCGCTGTCTTTAGTGGCCTTGCACCCTGCTTGAAACGGTATGAAACTGCACTTGAATTTGATGGCCTTGCACCCTGTTTGAAGTGGTAAGAAACTGCACTTGAATTTGGTGGCCTTGCACCCTGCTTGAAATGGAATTTCAAGGAATAGCCGTGAGTCAACTGCCAGCCCACCAACCGTGAGTGAGTAAGCTGCCAGCACAACAGGCTTGAGTGACTGAGCCGCCAGCCCAAGAATCCATTTGGCCCACAATGTCCATACTAGTCCTCTGGAAACCAGAGGGTTCTGAAATTGCATTGGGGGACCAGCCCTCCCGTGTGATGCTGGGACCCAACTGGTCCCACTTAGTTTAGTGTTTATATACATCTTGAGGAGCCAACAATTAAGTTGCTAATTAAGTATTTGCCTTTGTTTTAGCAGAAAGGTCAGACAATGGAAATGAAAAGCTGCAAGATGAGGAAGTAGAGCATTAGATAAAGGACTGCAGATAAGGAAATGACATTGAACACAAAACTGGAACCAGAACTGTGCCCTGATGAGGGTGTGTACTTTAGAAAGCTGAGGGAAATCTTTCAAAAATCTTTGGATATGGAAACTGTGTCAAGTCATTTGTAACAAGTCATTTTAAGAGCCCGAGGGTGAAGCAGATGGATGATTACAAGCTTTTATTCAAGGAAGAAAAAAAATGACAAACTGAATTATTAGAAACATCAGCTTAATGAGAATAGTGCCATAGTACAGAAATGCATCAATACCTACAGTGGAAGCAATTGATATTTACGATAGACCAACATAGATTTAAGGAAAGAGAGTTATGTCATACAAGTTTAATTGAACTTTTGTTGAAACTATTGCAGTGTACTAGTAAAGGATGTCCAAGCCGAATATTCAAAATTTATTTGTCTGGATGGCCAGTGAAAGTTATTAAATTTAAGGCAAATAGCGGTAAAACTTTAGAAATTTAGACGAAGGACAAAAAGAGATATTGCTTAATGTGTTTTTTTCTGGATGGACTGGACTGAAATCAAACAATGGTGTTATCCTTAGAAAACTGTGCTGAGATCATCATGTGAATTCGGGTGCAGTGGGAGTAGAGTTTCAGCAATCGGTAATGATATAAAAGTGAGCATCAGAAACTGCAAGCAGAATTCTAGCAGCATTTTAGACAATTGGGAATGTAGATTTTAGTTTCTAGTACTTTGACCAGTTTAAAAACTCAACTCACTTCTCCATTTCCAGATTCTCCAATCTAGAGCTGATAATATTCTGGATAGAAATGACTACTATGACCAAAGGATCACTTAAAAAAGTGCCCCTCACCTTGAAACACTAAAATAACCTCCAGCATTCCATGCATACAACAACCTTTCAATTTTATTCCCTTATTTGAAAAGCTTCTATCTGAATTTGAGCTAGGTTAACTGGCAAAAATGACAGAATTGTTACCGACAACTTAAACAAACAGGTATCCAATATAAAGTTCAATGATGTGTAGGAAGGAACTGCAGGTGCTGGTTTAAATCGAAGATAGACACAGAATGCTGGAGTTACTCCATCTCCAGACGTCTCCAGAGATGCTGCCTGTTACTCCAACATTTTGTGTCTAAACTTCAATGATGCTGGTTGTCACATAATTAATATATCCTCCAACTTTAATTGGTGTTCTTGTGTTCCTTGTTCAGATCTATTCGAAATAACAGCATTACAATTGAGAATTTAATAGAAATGTATTACCACATAGAGGCACAATAGCTAGCAATGTTACAAAATTTTGAGATTTAAAAAATAAAGTCTGCAATTCTGCAATATCCCATTGTGAATTAAAACATAAAAGAAGTTTAATTTACACTTATACTATTTATAAAAAAGTTAATCCATTATTAAGAAATTAGATCTTTTTGATTTTGAATTAACTACAATTAGGTAACTAACTAATTAAATGCTTTACTTTCATGTCTTCGAAGTAAGATTGTTTCATATTTGTTTCAGAATGCTTCAATCTATAATACCTTCAGGTATTATAGATTGAAGCATTCTGAAACAAATATGAAACAATCTTACTTCGAAGACATGAAAGTAAAGCATATAATTAGTTAGTTACCTAATTGTAGCTAATTACAAAATTCAATTACTAGATCTAAACATCTATCAATTTCTTAAGAATAGATTAACATTTTTAAATAGCCTAAGTGTCCAAATAACATTCACACAATAATTCACAATATAACATAATTTTTAAATCTAATTTTCATGAATTTACAGGCCAAATGGAAGGAATTGAATGTTTAATACCTGTAAATTAATGGGCATTTAATTCATCTTCTGAGTGAGAATTTCTGGAACGCGATCTTTTGGAACGTTCATTTGCGGTGAATTTAACCCCGTATTGGCATGAAAAATACTGCCGTTAATTCGGGGAATAAAATCACCGTGTCGCATGACAAAATGTGAATTAAAGGCTTCTTAAGAAGCACTTTTATACATTTAAAGAAAGCACTTTCGTTTACCTGTCCATTGTGTGAAATCCGTCCCCGTTATCGGCGTTGACGCTTAAGGAGCTGCTTTTAAAATGACTGTAGCGCTGACATTGACGATTTAATTTAAAAAAAAAAAATCACAAAACGCCGGTAGGAACGATTTTGTCAGCGAAGTTTTGTACTCCAACAAAATATTTCCAGGACAAGGGAGGATAAACCGTGTTTTAACCCCGCCCCCCCTTAAAGGCGCCAAAATCGCGCACACGGCCAGTGGCAGAATTACAGCGCGACTGAAGGTAAGTTTTGTAACATACCTACAATAGCATAATATAAGGAAAAGTTACTGTTGTTGGAAATACCTGAAGTTTTAAAAAACTCAATTTTAAAAAATGATCATAGCTAGGTAAAACATGTTGAGATATCACCATTGTTTATCTTATTTTGTTCTCATAGAATTAAACAAAAAGATTGTTTAAAGACACAGTGGGACACAGATCAGATGGAAAGTTGGGTGGAGCAGTGGCAGATGATATTTGGAGGTCAAATTCAGTTAGGACATAAAGAGTAAAGGGCCTGTCCCACGAGCATGCGACTGCATGCGGCAAGCGCGACCTAACGCGGTCGCTTGAGCCGTACGGCCTCGCGGGGCCGGTCCCACTTAGATTGCCGGAGCCGTATGGAGTTGTGCGGAGCTGGTTCCGACATCGCGCGGGGCTCCGAAAAACTGACAGTTCAAAAATTCCGCGCGGCAACGGCCTATCGGCCCGCAGCCGCCTCGACGGGCGTGCGCAGCGTCTCGATGCCGTACGCAGCGTCTTGACGCTGAACGCAGCGTCTTGACACCATACGTCACGCGCGAACGTCCTGCGGACTTCGCTCGAACATCACGTCACTCACTCGACCTCCCCGCGGCCCCCGCTTCCGGTTTGGTCGTGCTCGTCGCATGCAGTCGCATGCTGGTGGGACCGGCCCTGTATGGGGATCACTCGACCTCCGCGCGACACCCGCGCGGCCCCCGCTTCCGGTTTGGTCGCGCTTGCCGCATGCAGTCGCATGCTCGTGGGACAGGCCTTTAAATGATGAGGATTTTCAGAGCATTGTTATGCAGAGATACCATGGGGAGCATGTCCATAGCTCCTTGAAAGTGGGAAAACAGATGGATAGGGTTGTGAAATGGCCATTAGTATGTTCGCCTTCATGGACTGAGGCATTGTGTGTAAGAGTTGGGAAGCCATATTGCAGTTGTACAAAACGTTAGACTGCATTTACAGTCTTGTGTAAAGTTATAGTTGCCACACTACAGGAAGGATGTGGCAGCAATAGCAAAAGTACAGAAGAGATTCCCCAAAACGTTGCCTGTAATGGAGGGCTGCAGTTGCACGGGGAGATTGTGTAGATTGAATTTATTCTAACTGGATGTTAGAAAGCTGAGTGGTGAGAGGATTTGGAGGTTTACTAAATAGTAATAGTCAGAATATTTTACCCAGGGCAGGGGAGTGTAGAATTAGAGGGCATAGGCTTAATGTGAGAAGGGAAAATTTTAAATGAGATACGAGGAACACGTTTTTCACGCAGAATATGATGGGTAAGTGGAACATGCTGCCAGAGGTAGTAGTGGCGCCAGATACTGTTACAATGTTTAAAAACATTTGAATAGACATATGGATAGGAAAGGAGTAGAGGGATATGGGCCTTGAATGGGCAAATGAGTTTAGAGTAGATGGGTATCACAGTCGGCAAGGACGAAGTGGGCCATAAGGGCCTGTTTCGGTGTTGTACCTTTCTATGATTACTCTTGACAGCTCCTTCCATGCACCTTCCACTCTCTGTGTTAGCCCTGCATATCTCCCTTAAACGTTCTCCCTCTCACATTAAAGCTCACATTTGACATTTCCACCCTGGGGAAAAAGGTTCTTACTGTCTGTTCTATCTATGAATTGATTTCCTTTATCAATGTAATCAACTCTAATATCAAGAATTGGTTCAGCACACCAAACTAAAGAATTCATATTTCATCCCAGGGGCAAAACCTATTTCAACCTCTGCCTTAAGTTTCATGTTCCACTACGATTTTATGCTGACCAGCTGGGAAAATATGCTGGTAGCTGGTAGCTGTCAAGATATCCTCCAGTTGTGTAGGAAGGAACCACAGATGCTGGTTTAAACCGAAGATAGGCACAAAATGCTGGAGTAACTCAGCACGACAGGCAGCATCGCTGGAGAGACGGAATGGGTGACTTTTCGGGTCGAGAGCCTTCTTCAGACTAACAGCTTGGAGGTGCAGTGAAATGCCAGTGGTGACTTGCTCTGTGATGCTTAGCACAAGTTCTTAATTTGAACACTTTTCCTCAATGGCTTAGTTAACACCATGTGAAGTTCAAAGATGTGAATCCAAGTCTCATTTTAAACATGTCTCATCGCCTCAACATGCAGGACAGGACCAACTCGATTTCAGAACACAGAGTCAAAGGACAAGGGTGGCATCTCTTTCAAAATTAATCTCCACTTGTTTTAATCTGACTTCAATTGAACTTTTGTGTTCAGAATTCCACATAACATGCTATTCTTTATTGTCACAAATAATTCTTAAAAAGACTATGAATAATTGAATTATGTCATGTAAATACATAATTCTGTTTTGTAATAACATGTTGCATTGGCAGTCTGGTCAAAGTCTGCCTCACTTTCCTGCCCACAGCCTCTAATCATTCTGTTGCCACATTCTTTAGCAGTGAGAATGTTTTATTTTCAAAGTGTTAATGCCTACTTCAAAACAGCAAAGAATTCAGTATTAGTTCCTTTTTTAAAGTTACCACTAATGGAAAGTCAACTTGCAACCCATGGTACACTACCTTAAGATTCCCCCATTTTCAATAAAAAATAATAACTATTTTTTCTTTGACATTATTTCTCACCCCATCAACCATCATCCGTTGTATCCTTTCCATTATGTTCAGCATTGACATTGTGGGCCATAGGGCCTGTTCCTGTGCTGCACTGATCTATGTTCTCCGCAAAGAAAAATAGTAAAAAATAAATTTCCTAATTTTGAATTATCTTCCTAATTTTTCTATCCCTTTATGATTTCATCTCTGTCAGGTTTAACAGCTGCTCGCAGTTCCTGCAATTTATGATAGCTTTGGTCCCATACACCATGTAACATGCTCTTCTTGTGTCTTTATTAATTTTATCCTTCAGATAAATTGCTTTTTGTAAGTTAAAAACTTTGCCGGCATTCAGAGACCTGCTGTCCTCACCAATACAAACGTTGTCCTTGTCGTTAAAACTATGTTGAGCTCAAGAAACTCCGTCAGCGAGGAACTATCTGTGCCCTTAGTTGTTGTGCTAATTACGCGATCCCCTGAGTCATTCTTTGAACAGGCAACATAACGTGATTTGTTGACCCTCATTGTATTTCGTCAGGCGGCCCGATGAACTGATAACACCTTCAAAAGATCACATGAACTCAAAGGCTGTGCTGCAAGGTTATTGCTTTCTGCCTCCTTTCGGAAAGTTTCTCAGCTTTTCTGCTAACGCTGAGTTCACAGTCCACAGGTTGCTGGGACAGTTTACGATGACTTGCTCCCACTCCACCTGAAATGTGCAATGTGGAAGAGTTCACCAGTACCCACGCGATCTCTCTCCTCCCCACAAATGCCTGATTCCGTAGCCTTGTACGAACTATTGAAGCCCCTTCTCCTGCACAACGCTGATAGTGTTGAACTTAGTCAACTGAAATCATGCTATACACATTTAGTGCTGTAAAACTGCCATTCAGTAACACTGCTTACACTGAAATATTTACCCAACAGAGAATCACAGTACAGTCACTAAAACTGTAATCTCTTCTACTCAGCCAGAATGAACAATAGCTGTGATTCAGCCGAGAACATCTTTATATCCAGAATACAATGAATGAGGATATCTCCAAAAATTAGGCATTCCATGCAAAATATTAGTTATACCCTCATAAAACTACTGACCACATTATGCTAGCTTTCTGTTGGGCATTTACTTATGATGAACAGGTGTACAGTCTGCAGATTCCACATAGCTGCTAATGATGGGGTCAACGATGCTGATCTTTTTTCCACAATACCACACAGGATTTGAGTATAGGAGCAGGGAGGTTCTACTGCTGTTGTACAGGGTCTTGGTGAGACCACACCTGGAGTATTGCGTACAGTTTTGGTCTCCAAATCTGAGGAAAGACATTCTTGCCATAGAGGGAGTACAGAGAAGGTTCACCAGACTGATTCCTGGGATGTCAGGACTTTCATATGAAGAAAGACTGGAAAGACTCGCTAGAATTTAGAAGATTGAGGGGGGATCTTATAGAAACTTACAAAATTCTTAAGGGGTTGGACAGGCTAGATGCAGGAAGATTGTTCCCGATGTTGGGGAAGTCCAGGACAAGGGGTCACAGTTTAAGGATAAAGGGGAAATCCTTTAGGACCGAGATGAGAAAAACATTTTTCACACAGAGAGTGGTGAATCTCTGGAACTCTCTGCAACAGAAGGTAGTTGAGGCCAGTTCATTGGCTATATTTAAGAGGGAGTTAGATGTGGCCCTTGTGGCTAAAGGGATCAGGGAGTATGGAGAGAAGGCAGGTACAGGATACTGAGTTGGATGATCAGCCATGATCATATTGAATGGCGGTGCAGGCTCGAAGGGCCGAATGGCCTACTCCTGCACCTATTTTCTATGTTTCTATGTTTCTAATACCATTAACAGTGAGCAACATAGCAGTGGAGAATCTAGGAAATCTATTTTGCAGAGAATTTCTGGGTGCACTGTGAAGCGAGCTGGATATGAAGGGCTTGAATGGATTGCAGTTTAGTTGGGTTTACAGATACAGCATGGGAATAGGCTCTTCGGCTGACCAAAGATCACACATGTTCACACTAGTTCTATGTTTCATCCATAATATCCCCCCTAGTTCAGAATTGACATTGGGCAGACTGGGACCTGCTAGACACGTTTGTTTGCAGTTGGAAATAAAGCCTATGGGGTGAGTTCACCTTCTGACAAGCACCTGTGTGGTCATTGCTGATCCGTTGTCATGACCGATGCCATGGTGTGTAGTCTATGAGAGATTGAATGACGCAGTTGGTGTTGGTGATGGCAGAGAGGGTGTGGGGTAGACTTGCTAACTGCATCAGGTCTGTCTGAAGGTGGTGTATACAGAGAGATTGAAAAGTGGAAAATAAAATTATGTTGGACTTATAGCATTGAAGAGGATGTTTCCAGTCATGGGAGAGTCCAGGACCAGAGGGAACAGCCTCAGAATAAAAGGTTGCTCCTTTAAAATGGCGATCGAGAGGAATTTTTTTGGCCAGACTTTATTGAACATGTGGAATCCATTGCCACAGTTCACTGTGGAGGCCAAGTCGTTGGATATTTTTAAAATTGAGATTGATAGGTGTGATTAGAAAGGGTATCAAAGGTTACGTGAGAAGGCAGGTGAATGGGGTTGAGAGGGAAAAATCGATCAGCCATGATCAAACGGCACAGCAGATCTGATGGGCCGAATGGCCTAATTCTGCTCGAATGTCACGGTCTAATAGATAGAAAATATCTCATCATGCTTCATGAGGAGAATTCTCTTTTGTCAAGTCAAGTCAAGAGAGTTTATTGTCATGTGTCCCAGATAGGACATTGAAATCCTTGCTTGCTGCAGCACAACAGAATATTTTAGGCATAAATACAGATCAGATCAGATCAGTGTGACAATATACCATAGAATATATATATACACACATAAATACACAGATAAAGTGCAATAGGCTGTTATAGTTCATAGTTTGTTTGAACTTGTGTTTAATAGTCTGATGGCTGTGGACAGGCTAGATGCAGGAAGATTGTTCCCGATGTTGGGGAAGTCCAGGACAAGGATGGTGTGGGTCCTTGATGATGCTGGCAGCCTTTTTGAGGCAGCGCCTACGATAGATCCCCTCGATGGTAGGGAGGTCAGAGCCGATGATGGACTGGGCAGTGTTTACATTTGTTTGCAGCCTTTTCCGCTCCTGGACGCTCAGGTTGCCGTACCAAGCCACGATGCAACCGGTCAGCATGCTCTCTACTGTGCACCTGTAGAAGTTCAAGAGAGTCCTCCTTGAGTTACGGACTCTCCGTAATCTTCTCAGGAAGTAGAGGCGCTGATGTGCTTTCTTGATGATTGCATCAGTGTTCTGGGACCAGGAGAGATCTTCGGAAATATACACGCCCAGGAATTTGAAGTTCTTGACCCTTTCCACCATCGACCCGTTAATATAAACGGGACTGTGGGTCCCCATCCTACCCCTTCCGGAGTCCACAATCAGTTCCTTGGTTTTGCTGGTGTTGAGAGCCAGGTTATTGTGCTGGCACCATTTGGTCAATCGGTCGATCTCACTTCTATACTCTGACACGTCCCCATCAGTGATACGTCCCACAACAGTGGTGTCGTCGGCGAACTTGATGATGGAGTTCGCACTATGTCTGGCAATGCAGTCATGAGTATAGAGTGAGTACAACAGGGGGCTGAGCACGCAGCCTTGAGGTGCTCCTGTGCTGATTGTTATCGAGGATGACACATTTCCACCAATACGGACAGACTGTGGTCTGTGAATGAGGAAGTCGAGGATCCAATTGCAGAGGGATGCGCAGTGACCCAGATCTGAGAGCTTGGTAACCAGCTTGGAGGGGATGATGGTATTAAATGCCAAGCTGTAGTCAATGAATAACAGCCTGACATATGAGTTTTTGTTGTCCAAGTGGTCCAAAGCGGAGTGGAGAGCTTCGTTGTGTTTTGTTTTGTCAAGTGGCTACACCGCTTCTCTTACAGTTGGAGTGAAGAGACATATTACCTAAATACTGCTCCTTGAATATCAGTTTTCCAAACAATATCAACTTTCATAGAATGAAATAGCCTTGAGACTGAGGTATGCAGGTTCTGCAACCAGGAGACTAGACTTCACATTGACCGCATGTCTTTCAACAGGGTTTGATTAAACATCCAGCAAGTTCAAAAGGATAATTGGCATGATAGGGCCACAAATAAAGTTGGCGTTGTGTTTACGTAAACTCAGCAGACTGTATGGACAACCTGTATCACCTTTGTCATCTTCTCAGTTCGGTCTTGGGCTAACATCAAGAATAGGTGAAGGAGAGGGCACACTATTAGCAAAGCTAACAGCGCGATGAAAAGACAAGATAACATAAACCATGATAAGTGACTTTGTGTTCAGAACAGCAGCCCCAAAGACCTGGCCTTACAATTTTAATTTATTTACAGGATGTATCTTTGCTGACAGGATTTATTTCCCGACCTTGAAAGACATTGAGAATATTGTGGTGAGCCATCTTTCTGCAGCTATGTGATGGGAGTAGGGTTAGTTTTGAGGGGGATGGGATGGTTGTGGAGATTGACCCAGTGGTGGTGAAGGAACAACACAATACCCTCAGGACATGCCATTGAGTGATTTGAAAGAATGTTACAGATGGTGATATTTCCAAGAACACACTGCCCTCATCATGCCACGCGTTCATTGAGTGGAAAGGTGAGATTTTTCCTTGACGGATTTGGTAATTGCCCGGCACATGAACTGCGTGCATATTTCTTGCCACTTATCAGGCCAAGTCTGATTGTTTTTCAGGTCATCCTGTATGCATGCGAGAAATGGTTCGTTATCTGAGGATCAGTAAGTGGGAGTAAACAATGTGCACACATCCCCTCTGACCTCATGATGAAGGAATGATCACTGATAAGGCAGCTGCAGATATTTGGGTATTGGACACTGGCCCAATGATCTTTGGCATTGATGTCCTGGTGCTGAGGTCCTTAACTTCCATTTTCTTTGTGTAAAGTATTGCTCCAATCAGTGAAGAGTATTCCCCTCCCCTGAACATCCTCGATTTCCACTTATTTTGATTATGCCAAACCTCCTTGATGCCACATGGTTCTGGACACCGTGTTATAGGAACGATGTTGTCAAGCTGGAAAGGGTACAGAGAAGATTTTCGAGGATGTTGCCAGGACTAGAGGGTCTAGAGGTTGGGTAGGCTGGGACTCTATGCCTTGGAGCGCAGGAGGATGAAGGGTGATCTTATAGATGTGTATAAGATCATAGGAGGAATAGATCGGGTAAATGCCCAGTCTCTCCTGCCCAGAGTAGGTGAATCGAGGACCAGAGGACATAGGTTTAAGGTGAAGGGGTAAAGATTCAATGGGAATCTGAGAGGTAACCTTTTCACACAAAGGATGGTGGATGTATAGTCCCTGCCTCAACTACCAGAGGATGTAGTTGAGGCAGGGACTATCCCAACATTTAAGAAGCAGTTAGACAGGTACATGGATAGGACAGGAGGGATATGGACCAAATGCTGGCAGGTGGGTCCAGTGTAGCTGGGACATGTTGGCCAGTGTGGGCAAGTTGGGTCTAAGAGCCTGTTTTCACACTATATCACTCTATAACTCTAAATTATCTGAGTGTAATATGCTTTGGAGGAACAGAAGACTTTGGATCTCTGATTCCTATAGGTTCCACTACTGCATTCTTGCTGCCATGTTTGAACCTGTTGTCGATGAACAGGGAGTGACTGAAGGCCATGATTCATCATCAACTCTGTTGTTATGGCATTGTGCAACTACCAGGATGGTAGAAGATGAACCAGAAGGTCATTATTTATCTGGAAATTTCCACTTTGCAGAATTGTTATTGAGTTGATTTGATAACTGTGCAGTTTTGTAATTTGGAGTGATCCATGTTGAGTTGATATAATAGAATATATTTTGTGTACATGATTGTGGTTCAATTATCTCCACTCCAGCAACAGTGACTACTTTGTGTGTACTGAAGATTGTTCAGCAGTGTCTGTATGTGAATTATGGACAATAGACAATAGGTGCAGGAGTAGGCCATTCGGCCCTTTGAGCCAGCACCGCCATTCACTGTGATCATGGCTGTTCATCCACATTCAGTACCCCGTTCCTGCCTTCTCACCATATCCCCTGACTCCGCTATCTTTAAGAGCTCTATCTAACTCTCTCTTGAAAGCATCCAGAGAATTGGCCTCCACTGCCTTCTGAGGCAGAGAATTCCACAGATTCACAACTCTCTGGGTGAAAAGGTTTTTGCTCATCTCCGTTCTAAATGGCCTACCCCTTATTCCTAAACTGTGGCCCTGGTTCTGGATTAAACTGTGGCCCCTGGTTCTGGATTAAACTGTGGCCCCTGGTTCTGGATTAAATTGTGGCCCCTGGTTCCAGAATTGATTTTTTATTGCTTCATTCAATGACCTGCCCCAACACCATGCTCATAGACATTAAATTGTAAATCATTTCACTTGCATTTTTATCAAAACGATTGAAATTTAACAGAAAGGAAAGGATTATCTCTACGATTCTGCCAGTAAAAGATATTCAGTATCATTGTCATCTCTCCAAGTGTAGTTCATGCATGTTTTTTCCATTATCACTTCACTTGGATACCCAATAAGTCTTTTCACCTCAGCTTTATTTCATTCATGTGACTCTGGAGATTGGTCTTCAGCATTTGGACTTCTGTTCTCCACTTCTTTAGAATACCCTTTGAATGCGTCATTATATCTCATTTACTGTCGACCTACCAATCAATAAAACATTGCAAACATGTATTAGGTTTCTGCTGCTCTCCTAGTCTGCTGATTTATTTTGATTCATTTTGCTCTACCTGCATTGTTTAATTTGTTTCTCTCCCCACAGATGCTGCCTGACCTGATGATGGTCAGCATTTTCTTTTTTTTCCGATATCCAGCACCAGCAAATTTTAAATTTTGCTTGCTCTTCAAAGGCTGCATTTACAATTTTCAATGCTTTCACTGACATATGCTTCTTGTTTAACCAGAATTAAGGCAGGAACAGGATTGTGGATGATCAGCCATGATCACATTGAATGGTGGTGCTAGCTCAAAGGGCCGAATGGCCTACTCCTGCACCTATTGTCTATTGTCTATAATTCTGTTCAGAGAATTCTGTTCTCCATCAATTTCCACCGTTGCACACAATGCCAGGTCAAAATATTTGGAGAAATCGTGTATTTCAGTTGATTTCCAATCCACCATATAATGGTTAGATGCTTTGCATTTTATCTTGAGCCCTGTATCTTCATCCTTCAATTGGAGCACTTATGCCGGGTTTTGAAACACCATCAGTTCTCATCTTCACACCTCCTCCTTCTGTGCGTGCATTTAATTTAGTTGATGTTACCTCGAGAAAATGATGTACAATTGGACTGGTAACACAGCTCCACGAAAGAGGTAGATTTTAATTATTATCCTCCAGGAGAAGAGAGTAAACGGAGAGCTTTAGACTTTGGAGATGCATGTGGAAATGGGCCCTTTGTCCCACTAAGTCCATGCCGATCAGCGATCACCTCGTACACTAGCACCATCCTACACATGAGGAACAATTTACAATTTTACTGAAGCCAAATAACCTACAAACCTGCATGTCTTTGGAGTGTGGGAGGAAACCAGAGGAACCGGGGAAAACCCACACAATCACAGGGAGAAACGTACAAACTGTACAGACAGTACCTGTAGTCAGGACCGAAAACCTGGGTCTCCGGCGCTGTAAGTCAGCAACTCGACCGCTGTGTCACTGTGCTGCCATTTATGAAAGGGAACAATGAAACCTTTGAGCTGGAGCAGCTGAATGCGTGACTGCTTGGAGTAGAACAAAGAACATATAAAATCCACAAGAGGTCAGAAATTGAGGAATGCAAAAACTCTGAGGAATTGCAGAAGGAGATAACTCCCTGATGTTGGAGCTCGTATATATTTGTGTTGGGAAGGTTCTCATTAGCTGAATATTTGGATCTGCAGCTGAGTTGGTCATTCCTTAGAGTCCTTTGGTGAGTGCGGGCAGATTTTCTAGGCAGGCATATCCCCACAGCTTGTAATTCTACAGTTCATTGTCACCTCCCCCAGCAACAAGGGAGAGTGGTAAATACTATCATTGCCAGCAATGTGCAAACCCCCGAAATAAATTATAAATAAAACATTATTAGATTAATTGTGCAGGCTGAAAGCATTTATAATGTTGGACAGAAGCTATTCTGTTGTTTCTGCTACAAATGCCTATTCAATGATGACTGGAAAACAATAACCGTTTGATAAAATCTCTGCGTGCATTTTAATTTTCCTGCTGCTTTGAGAGGCTGTGCCCTGGAAATGGGAGGGTGATTGAGATGAAACTGAGACTCTGTGTCCCCAAAATTCCAGTTAAGTCGAGACAAGCTGGTGAACCTGGAAGTAAGGAAATGTAGATAACCTATGGACATTACCGGCGAGATCTAATTAGTTTTGTTTTTCCATTTCCAGAACACAGCCTGAAGAGGAGGTGGGAAGGCAGGAAGTGATCAGAGGCTAACTGGGTCACTGTTGATTATGTGGAAGGCACGAGCAGTGAATCGTAATGCCACACGTGGGGTGAAGTTGGGTGGGTGTGTTGCTATGGTGGTAAGCTGAGGTGGGTGTAGATTAACATGTTAGGAGAGGGTGGGTTTGGTGGTGGGCAGATGGGTTTGGAAGTGTGCTGAAGGGTACAGAGGCAGTTGGTATTGGTGAGGTGTGCAGATAAGGTTGGCAAAGTGCTGAAGGGCGTGGATGTGGTTGACATTGATTGAAGGATTTTGGGGGAATCAATAGCGCGTGGGAATGGAGGAGTGGGCTGAAAGAGGGTGAGTGAGATTGAAACTAGGTGAAGGGTATGGGCGGGGTTGCTAAATGGTGGATTTGGATTGGATTGGTACTGAGTGTGGTGTACAGGCAGTTGGCTGTGGACTGATATGTGTTTGAAGTTGGCATGGGGTTGATGATGTGGATAGGTTTGGCAATGGGCTGTGGAGTGGCAATGGCTTGAGATGTGTGAATGGGATTAGCAGGGAACCGAGGAGCCTGAAGTGATTAAGTTTACTTTGCAGCTATAACTAGAGACTCATTGCTGCATTTAAATGTTGTAGATCCTGATTGTAACATTTTAAATGTGACCGTGAGTCTCACGTTTTAGATTCTTGCCTGATTACTAGATTTACCCATGTTAAAGCCACAGTCTCGTGCTAGGTTAGTCAGTTTTCCATCTTTAAACTTCCACTTTTTTTATCCCAGAGATTCAATTGCGCCCTGTGAGTTCTCAGTGTTAACAGGTTAAGAGTAAACTGAGAACAGTTCTAAATGTTGTGGTGACAACTATGTCTTAAAATGAATCCCACTGTGATTGAGCTCAGTGTTATAATGAGCCATCAAACAAATCAGAGAGGACTGTTCCCTTTCGTAAGTTTCAGAGGGCATTCCGATTCATGTCTTTCTTACACTTCCAGAAGTCAAATGTATTATTAAAAAACTTTAAATTAATCTTCAGTTCTCAAGTGATTTATTTAATCAAGAGCTAATAAGCAGCCCTTGAAATATACTCAGCCGATGATGTATAGAACAATCTGTTAATTACACCTACCCTTTCCAATTGAAAAATAAGATTAATCAGTGTCGAAAGATTCCAGTCAACCTTGGAACTTTTAATGAAATATTTGTGGCTTTAAAATTCCTTCAGGAAAACAACTTACAAATTTGAATACCACTAACAAAATGGTTGTCGTATTTCAACAAGATCTCCTCCAGATCACATAAAATAGCTCAAATTATTCAACTCTGTTTAGTGAACGAATTAAAACTTTCACTGATATAGCACTGTTTATAGAAGGGAAGGTTTTGTCCCAGACACATTTGATCACATAGCCACAGTGGACATGGTCTATAGCTGCCTAATTTGAGGGTAACCTGGCTTGTTGTTGGAACAACAACCAAAGGACCTTAACCAGCCCCACACAATTTGTCAACAGGTGTTCCTTTGAGCAACAAGCCCCAGAGAACCCAGAGTAAATAGCGGCAAATACATAAACAAAAATCAATCCTTCCACACGCCCTCAACCTCGCTGTTAAGAAGCAATGTTTTGTAGACTTCACATGTAGATAAGTCAGCATGAATTTCTGTTTATTAACAAGCCATGCATCTAATATGCAATATCCAGAACCAACAGGTAATGGGGGAATGAAAGTGAAATATGAAAGTGCGGTGAAAATGATCTTCATTTACATTGATGGTAGCACTGTAAGTCCGATATGATTACGTTCTATGACTCTCCATGAGAAGAAAACTCATCGTACATCCATTTCTGCTGTAAATTGTCTGGATTGCCTGACCTGACTATGGGTTCAGTCAAGCAATAGAAAGGAGGAAAGAAGAGTTATGAAAAAAATAAAAGCAATGAGGCTAAAGGAAAGAAAAAATGTTCCAAAGTGCATTAGCTGACTTTGTTAGTGCCTGCCAGCAGTGGAATGATACATGGGGCCATTAATGCGTGATTTAATGCACAAAATGGCCATGGCGTGGCAATTCATCAGTTTATTTGTGATGCTCCATAGATAACTTCATGGAAAAAACATCTCATGCTTAAATTCCCTGTGATTCTCATGAAATTATTGCGTTTGCACCATAATTGCCCTTAACATTCATCACTGAATGTTACGTCTACTGACTAGCAGTGTAAGTATCCTTTTAACCATGTGACAATTTTGAATAATTGTCAATCAAACTCTTTGGAACACAAAATAATGAATTCTGGGACAGATTATGCTGTGGCATGTGATTAGATTGGTAACTAATGGTTGGGTAGATTTTCATGTCAATAATAGTGTAGTGAGGAAAACATGCCAATGTGGGTCTGAGTGAAATGGACAGCCAATAGGTTATCTTCCTACCAAAATGTTTTAAAGATTGAAGCATAAACAGTGATAGGACTTGGAACAGGGTGAATTAAAGAGGAGACAGAAATTTTGATCCATTTGAAATAAAAAATATGTGGAGAAACAGGGAGAGGAAAAAAAGATACAAAGCATAAGCAAATAAAAACATGACAGTTTAAATATTTCCCAAAGTAATTGAGAAAACTCTGAATTATTTAGTATTTTCTCATCTGTCCTTCAGTTGCAGGCTGGGACTGTGAATTATTCTAAGAGAAATGTTTGTCAAAGAGGCTTCCTGGTTTTGCTGAGTTCAAAATGATCTTTAATGAGCTACCTGCCCAGGGGAGGGAAGGATTCGAGCTGATTCTGATCTTCTCATTTCACGTTCAAACACTTTTTGTAGCAAGGACACAAAATCTGTTTATCTTTCTTCAATCGTTCCTTCTGATACTGATGCTAATTGTAGAATTCATAGCGGGAGCAGGGAACAGCAGATCAGTACTAGAGTGTTGATCTCTTCTCTGTGTTTTACTTCACCAGGTAGAGGTGGTGAGATGATTCTCCCTATACAAATGTCCTTCAGTACTGGAGACAAGGAAGAGTATCCCCTCCCCCCCACCCCACCCCCCCCCCCCACCCCCCGCATCCCCTCCACCCCCCTTTTCCCGTGCCACACCTGGATTTGCACCCATTTCTCTTCTTCTCCCACAATTTCCACCCATGTTCATGTTTTTTTTGTTAAATGGCATCTTGTGTCTACAAGAGTATTTCCTTTCTCTTTTTGTATCCCTCTTTTCTTATTACTTGGTGTGAGCTCAGTCATGCTGGTCCAGTTTTCGACGAGTGCTTTTCATTTGATAGGGTCCAGTAACTCCTGTGTAACAAAATTCAATGGGTCTGGACTTCAATCCAACAGCAGCAAAGAAAGGCAGCGAATCATTTCATCGGGATGTGTTAATTAAATAAATGCAATAAATGCAATTTCTTTCTTCCAAGTCAAGTCTATGAAAGTAAGCATGCAGTTACAGCAGGCAGTGAAGAAAGCGAATGGCATGTTGGCCATTATAACAAGAGGAATCAAATATAGGAGCAAAGAGGTCCTTCTGCAGTTGTACAGAGCCCTAGTGAGACCACACCTGGAGTATTGTGTGCAGTTTTGGTCCCCTCATTTGAGGAAGGACATTCTTGCTATTGAGGGAGTGGCAGCGTAGGTTTACAAGGTTAATTCCCGGGATGGCAGAACTGTCATATGCTGAGAGAATGGAGCAGCTGGGCTTGTACACTCTTGAGTTTATAAGGATGAGAGGATATCTCATTGAAACATATAAGATTGTTAAGGGTTTGGACACGCTAGAGGCAGGAAACATGTTCCCGATGTTGGGGGAGTCCAGAACCAGGGGCCACAGTTTAAGAATAAGGAGTAAGCCATTTAGAACGGAGACGAGAAAACACTTTTTCTCACAGAGAGTGGTGAGTCTGTGGAATTCTCTGCCTCAGAGGGCGGTGGAGGCAGGTTCTCTGGATGCTTTCAAGAGAGAGCTAGATAGGGCTCTTAAAAATAGCGAGGGGATATGGGGAGAAGGCAGAAGGCAGATATGGGGAGAAGACAGAAGGCAGGGGATGATCAGCCATGATCACATTGAATGGCGGTGCTGGCTCGAAGGGCCGAATGGCCTACTCCTGCACCTATAGTCTATTGTCTATTGTCAATACATTTATTTTATCCACAAATGTGTTTGGAACCTCATGTATCATTTTTGCAATCATCATTTAGTTAGTGTCCCTTTAAACTGCAATTTCTTCAGGAATGGACAGTTATTTTTAGCAGTATGCAACATGCCAACATGGTCAAGTTTATCCTGTTGCTGATTTAACAGCCACAACTTCATCCTTGTATGTACATCTGCTGAGGATCTTAATCAGCTGTATAAATCACTTACATACACTAAATCAAATGAAAAGTGATCACTGTTAAACTGTCTGTTGTCTAAACTTCTCTTTGGGAAAATACATTGAATGTCGAAATGCAGAAAATTGTAGATTATTGCCCCCTATAAATCACTCAGGACTACACACATCAGCAAAACAATGTCAACTTGATTTCCACGAGTTGATCCTGAATTTTACAAGGAGAAATTCAGCTGTAAAAATTCAGACCCACAGATGGCTGAAGGAACTCATAAATGCCCAAATCGGAGATTATTGATTAGTTTTTACATTCTAAAGGCCACAAATATTATGAACTTGCTAAACACTCTGAGGTTAAGTGGTCAGTAACACATCCTTTAATGTAACAAAGAGTCTGAAACTAAACTTTGGAACAACAGCTGCTGGGCCACAATCCTGACAATATAACATAGAGGATATCTCTTGACCTTCTTTTCAGCTGTGGCCATTGATAGATTTTCAGTATCATGTATCTTAGAAATTCCATTCATAGTTGGCCATCTTTAGAATATTGACAAAGTTATTTGCCCAGGCACTTAAACTCAGCAAAGTGAGGAAATATTATATGGAGGCTTATTGAAAGAATTCTATTAAATCTGAGACATCAACAGTTGTAAGGAGTTTATATATAACTGGAGACTTCCCATTTGGAAAAAGGTAGTTAATCCCTACAAATGATCACTGTTCATATTGTTTAAAATATTTGATTTGTATATATTCAAGTCAATTCACTTTTATTTATATAGCATATTTAAAAAACAACTCTCGTTGGCCAAAGTGCTTTACATTGGTGGAGGTACTAACGTTATACAACAGTGGTTCATAGATTAAATACAAACATCACTACATACATATAGCCCTCACTCAGAGGATGTCAAGAAAGGTCAAAAAAATATTAATGGTAAGATGTGTGTGGTAGACTTTGCCTCTACCACAGGTGGACCTGCACAGACTCAGAACCCCCATTACCTCCAGATTTATGACATTTCTATTCCTTCATTCTGGACTGAATATTTTATTCAAAGTTTTCAGATCCTTACCCTGATCTATACCGAGTGATACATCTCAATGGGAAGGTTTGAAAATGCACCCAATTTTAGACCCCAGGCTTCATTTTGAAATATTCAAGAGAGTTGCTGCCATTCACCATGTCTTTATCCATTTCAAAAAGACCCATTTCAGGCACTTCCCCAGAGGTGGAATGCAACGGGTAAACTTGAGAAGGAAGAAGTTCCAATCCCAGCCTTGAAAAGGGCTTTAAAGGTCCAGTATTGGTGATCCTGGTTCCATATTAACCTTCAAAAGAATTTGTTTCCTCTTTTGTTGGTGGCCATTGCTTAGCTACTAAGACCGCTGAAGATTCCTCAGGCTCAGCACCTGCTCTGTTCAACAGCCATCTGCTCGGTAGTGATTTTCTAAAAAAAGTAATTCGCCACTCATTTATATATGCATAGTATGCCGAAGTGTGGCTTGTGTGGAATTAGTGTTTTCTCTGGATCACTGGATGTTGAGAGGAGCCTGATAAAAGTATATACAGTAAAATTACTGTCATAGATATTGTAGACAAACTTATCAGCCTGAAAATGTCGAAGGCTAGCTTTAAGGTGAGAGGGGCAAAGTATAAAGGAGATATGCGGTACAGGACTCCTGTTTTGACAAGACTGGCCCGCTGCAGACTGCAGGAGTACGTGCTGAGGGACGCACTGAAGCTTGGTACAGCCAACGCCAAGGCTCTGTGGGGGAGGGCCACAGTCTAGGGACCTTCCGCTGCTGGACATGGGGGGCAGGGTGTGGTGGAGACGCCCCTTAAAATAAGGAAAGGGATTCCATGCCAATGGGCCACATGAGTGGCAAGGGGGTGGGGTAAAATTGTGTAATTTGTGTAAACAGCATTGAATGCATGTATAGCCTCCGAGAATGTCGGATGGAGTTTTGTTAGGATCATGTATCGTATATATTTATTTCTCGAATAAAGTCTATTTTTTATATTTTTAAAAAGAGCTTTGTCGGTCTGCCCGAGCTTTGTTGAAGTCCCAGCAGAGCGAGATGCCCATCGGCGAATGTTGCCAACTGGCCCTCTGCAGACTGCAGGAGTACATGCTGAGGGACGCACTGAAGCTTGGTGCTGCCATCACCAAGGCTTTGTGAGGGAGGATGACAGTTTGGGGTCCTTCCGCTTCTGGACATGGGGGGCAAGGTGTGGTGGAGACGCACGTCAAAATAAGGGAAGGGATTTCAAGCCAGTGGGCCACATGAGCGGCAAGGGAGTGGGGTAAAATTGGTTAATATGTTGTAAACACTGTAACAACTAATTGAATCTATGTACATCCTCCGAAAATGTCAGAAGAATTTTCTGCACAGTTCCTGTATTGTATATATTTATTTACTTGAATGAAGTCTCTTTTGAATTGTTTAAATGATGACAGGGGTGGAGTTGATAATGAAATGCCTTTGTCTGCAGCATTTGTGCAGGGCCAGCACTCTTCCACATGGTCTGGTCTTGCGTAGCAGGAGGCTCATACATAAAACATGCCATCACCCACCAGCTAAACACATCTGTTTTTATCCTGGAAGAATTTCAAAGGCCATGGTCTTGTACCGATCCAACCCACCACCAACACTGGAAACCCACTGCTCATTCTTCAGCTGTATGTACCGATGTAGCATTATAGCTGCAACAGGCAACAGGCCCCTTTCCCATACCACCCCAATGCCTTTCGAGTTTACTGCTGCCAGTGACAGCTTTCATGTGTCCAGAATGATTTTTAAATGTTTGAAAATGATTTTTAAAAATACATAAGTTATAAACCAAAATATATAGAACGTGGTTAAACACTTTGGTTTATTAATTAAAAACATAAATGTACAATGACATCACAACAAAGCAAGAAGCTGGCCTGGATTTCCCATTTTAATGAGTGTCGGAAACTCCGTTGCCAAGGCTGATGTAAAGCTGAGGTTGTGCTGCTCGGCTCAGTGTGAGAGGAACATCTGTCTGCCAGCACATCCCTGACGCCTACATTACAGTGCACAGGTGCAGAGATTGAAGATATCTGGCACCTTGCTACCATCCCTGTGGTTCTTTGGAGGTTGGTACTGCAACTGCATTTCTATGCAATGAAATCAACACTTCTAATTGTGAATAGCATAGCCATGCAAGAATGTGCGATGTTGCTGCACCTTCTATGCTGCACATGGCAGACAGTTGCCTACTTCAATCCAAGTACCATTTGAACAGTGTGATACTCTTACACTGAACATTCATGTACAAGTGTGGAGTCTCACATCTTTAGGTTTCAATTGTTGGAGATTTTATAACATTTCATTCTTTTTGATTTTTGGTTCTCTTTTTCCATCTCTCACTTCCTTTATTACTCACTCTCTTTATTCTCAATTGCTGTTGTAACCTGGAGATTGTTAATTTCAGATTCCTTCATACTTATCAATGGTAAACTACTATTTGCTGTTCCGGACTTACCTGCAACATGTTTCAAGTTGCATGGACATACAAGGACAGATCTAACAAAGGCGGGCAAGATGGGCTGAAGGGCCTTTTTCCGCACTGTATAACTCTAAGTGAAGATAGTATAAGATGCCTTATGTCTTTTGGTTACTTCATACATATACATATTACTTGTATGTGTATATCAGTTGTATGTATATGTATGTCTGTATGTATCTCTAAAAATTGTCTGGGGTATTATTATTATTAATTAATTAATTATTAAATATGGAAGAAGGGTTTAGGGAGAAGGGGTGAGATTAAATAAGTTATTCTTCTTCTCAGTCCTTTTCGAGCTTATAAAGAAAAAGTGTTGGACAGTTAAATTTTGCATTACGCTTTTCATTGCTTTGCAAATATTGCCTGGAATGTCCAATGTTTGACTATTTCGATTTTGTTGTTGTTATTTATTCCTATTTATGTCTTTACTTGTTCGGAACAAATAAATAAATAAATAAATTAATTAAAAATGCCTGATGCATAAAATGCTGGAGTAACTCAGTGGGACAGGCAACATCTCTGGATAGAAGGAATGGATGGTGTTTCGGGTCGGTCTGGATATCTTTTCCAGATTAACTGTGGATTTGAGGATGACTGTGGGTGGGAAAGTGGCACTTCAGAATGGGTTTCTCTGGCTCTTGAGATACAAGTCCCATCCAATATTTTAAGCACGTGAGCAACCTCATAGATCGGCCACTTGTGCGATTCAGCAGTCTCAGCTAGGTTGAGTTGAGACGAATGTGGACCATGGACCTTTTGAGAACCCATCCCCTCCTTTCCATTTCCGCTTCTATTTTGCTCAGACAGGATCATGTTCCATGTTGGTGCCCCACTGCTATTGTGGGAATGTCTGTAATACACCAGACTCGTGTATGAGAAATCATCAGAGAGAATTGCTGGTGATTGTAATATGTCTAGTTGTCACAATGCATTAGAACGCACTTCGCTCTGCTGAGCCCATAAATTAGATCCCATCCCAAACAGATGGGACGAAAGTTTCCTCTATACTGGATGCAAGGGTCCAGATCAAACAAATTCAAAACCATCATGATCCAGATTTTGATGAGAAAAAAAACTGAGCTACCACAAAGCATAGTCCTCAATTATTTATGATCACCGTTTAAAAACATGGTGGAGGTGACAGTTTGGTAGGTGGGAAGGCATTTTTTTAATGATATTTGGATTTGAATTTTATATTTTTCTTGATCTCCTTTGTTAATCATGGATTGCCCATCTTTCTCATTGAGTCCCTTTTCCCGATTGGGATAAATTTCTGCTGGGCATTATGAGATAGCTGCTTAACTGCCTACCATTTATCATCATTTGACTTTTTCTTCAACATAATTTCCCAGTCCGTTATCTAAATGGAGAGAAGTTGCAATTAAATGAATTAAAAAATAACATGGAGGTGCAGCAGGCAGTTAAGAAGGCAATTGGCAAATTAATCTTTATTACAACTTACAACCCAGCAGTATGAATAATGATTTCTCTAATTTCAAGTAACCCTTACATTCCCTCTCTCTCTGTTCTCCCCCACCCTAGTCATGCTCCTAGATTCACTGTTCGTATCCCTTCGTTATCACTTCCACAGCCTACAATGGTCCATTGCAAGCTTCACCTTTCCTTGGTCATTGGTGCCAACAAAACAGTTCTGTATCTTTTCATACCTCTAATTTCCCTCTCCCCTGAATCTCAGTCTGAAGACATCACCTATTCCTTTTCTCCAGAGATGCTGCCTGACCCGCTGAGTTAACCCAGCATTTTGTGTCTATCTTTATTGCTAAAGGTACACAAAAATGCTGGAGAAACTCAGCGGGTGCAGCAGCATCTATGGAGCGAAGGAAATAGGCAACGTTTCGGGCCGAAACCCTTCTTCAGACTGATAGGGGGTGGGGAGAAGAAAGGAAAAAAGGAAAAAAGGCAGAGGGTTGGGGGAGGGGAGGAGACAACCAGAGGGCTGATGAAGGGGAGGGGACAGCAGGGGCTAGCAGAATTTGGAGAATTCAATGTTCAAGCCCCCAGGATGTAGACTGCCCAAGCGGAATATGAGGTGCATTTCCTCTAATATCCGGTGTTGCTCGCTGTGGCCATGGAGGAGACCCAGGACAGAGAGGTCAGATACGGAATGGGAGGGGGAGTTGAAGTGCTGAGCCACCGGGAGGTCAGGTTGGTTATTGCGGACCGACCGGAGGTGTTCGGCGAAACGATCGCGAAGCCTCCGCTTGGTCTCACCGATGTAGATCAGCTGGCATCTAGAGCAGCGGATGCAATAGATGAGGTTGGAGGAGATGCAGGTGAACCTCTGTCGCACCTGGAACGACTGCTTAGGTCCTTGAATGGAGTCGAGGGGGGAGGTGAAGGGACAAGTGTTGCATCTCTTGCGGTTGCAAGGGAAAGTACCCGGGGAGGGGGTGGTATGGGAGGGAAGGGAAGAATTGACAAGGGAGTTACGGAAGGAGCTAAAGGGTTGGACTTAAAAAGTAGAAAAGTACTGTTACAATTGTTGGTGAGGCTGCAGCTGACGGCACAGTGGCACAGCTAGTAGAGCAGGTGCATCACAATCCCAGTGATGCAGGTTCAATCCTGACATCTGGTGCTGTGTCCGTGTGGAGCTTGCACATTTTCCCTATGGCCACATGGATACCCTTCGGGTGCTGTAATTTACTCCTACATCTCAAAAATGTCTGGCTGGGTTGATTGATAAATCGGCTATAGTAACTTGTCCCAAATGTGTAGGTGAATGGTGGGATCTGGAGAAGTATTAATGGAGACAGCGCTATGACTTTGTTGTTTAGGCTTTTGAAAAGAAAATGGTGCACAGTTAAACATAGGTGGAAACAAATAATCATACATATTAATTAAAATATGTCTTTTGGCTTTAAGACCATCAAATAATTGATTTTGTTCTTCTTTCCTTGAACATTTTTGTTTTTATACTCAACATGATGAGACCCATGTTGATATTTGAGTCCTAAATGCAAATGTTGAATTCCTGTGAAATCCAAGGTGGCGCACTTCAGCATTTGAACTATTTATGAGTCTTCAAATGCTGAAGTGCGCCACCTTGGATTTCACAGGAATTCAACATTTGCATTTAGGACTCAAATATCAATCCTTCTCAGAATTCTAAAATAACGAAAATAACAACATGTGGTGAGGTAGTCTCCACAGTGTGGGGCTAGGGCTCAGGAATTATAATCATCATTCTGTTAGGTCTCAGTAACAGCCCACAGGGTAGCTGATCATATTAAAGGAGAAATTTCAATTAAAGATTATCCTGCATTTTACTTGTATTTCTCGTTTCATGGTTTGGTTCCTGCATAGATACTGGTAGCTCAGTGCCTTTCACAACATTATTTTGTTCACTGCTTTTATGGTCTGCCAAGTCATTTTTCCATAAGAGAATCGATAGTCTGACTCATTGAGGACTTGTGAGGCTACTGATGGTTTAAAGAAAATTTCGATATGTAAAGAGCTAGCTTTTGCTTGAGACCTAGAATACAAAATAAAGTCACATTTTTAGTCTTATGACTGTAACTGGCCATCGGCAAGTGATGAAACTTGAGAATGACTTGCCACTGAGTTGATTGGAACCACCTGGTCATTTCCTAACCATTCCCTCAATAATAATAACACAAAACTCAGGTACATAATATTATATGCCACCACATAGTGCAACTCTGCCATCACAACACGTTTGAACACTGATCATTTTTGAACAATTCTTTCCAGACTGCCAATGGAAAGATCTAAAGGAAGTGTGATAAATCAGGGAGTTCACCTTGTAGAACAGTATTCCCCATTTGACCACCACCCCACTCCTCTTCCATCTCCGCTGGGTTAACTGATCTCAGCTAAAGCTAAGGATAGAGTCTGAATCAGTCTGAAGAAGGGTCCTGAACCGAAATGTCATCTATCTATCATCTATCCATGTTCTCCAGGGACGCTCCTGACACACTGAGTTACTCCAGCTTTCAGATAAAAATAAGCTAAAGCGGTTGTTTGCTGAACTTGGCTTGGGTATCACTGGAATGCAGAGAAAGCATTCAAATCCCTTGATTTGTTTCAGTGGCATAAGGTTATAAGTAATAGGAGCAGAATTAGGCCATCAAGTCTACTCTGCCATTCAATCATGGCTAATCTATCTCTCCCTCCTACACCATTCTGTTGTCTTCTCCCTGACACCCCTGACACTCGTACTAATCAAGAATCTATCTCTTTGCCTTAAAAATAGTAATTAACTTGGCCTCCACAGCCTTCTGTGGCAAAGAATTCACCACCGACTAAAGAAATTCCTTCTCATCTCTTTCCTAAAGTAATGTCCTTTAATTCTGAGGCTTTGACCTCTAATCCTAGACTCTCCCACTGGTGAAAACATCCTCTCCACATCTATCCAAGCCTTTCACTATTCTGTATGTTTCAATGTCTCATTCTTCTAAACTCCAGTGAGTACAGGCCCAGTGCTGACAAACGCTCATCATAAGTTAACAATAATAATAATATCTTTTACTGTCATTGCACATAAGTGCAACAATTTTTTGGGTATGCACCTTCCATCCGATGTCATATCGGATGGAAGGTTAAATAACTAATACAATTTAGATTTAGATACCCCGAGAACATGGTTTGTAAAATGAACATTAAAACAGTAAAACAGTCAAAACAGACTAAAGTGCAGATGTGTCTGTGTGACGTGACCATCCGAGGGAGACAGTCCATAGGGGGGGGGGGGGCACTCAGCAGGGCCGGTTAAGAGCCGCTATAGCTCTGGGAATGAAGCTGTTCCTGAGTCTGGAGGTGCGGGCGTAGAAGGCCTTCTAACGTCTGCCGGAAGGAAGTAGTTCGAACAGTCCATTGCAAGGGTGTGAGGAGTCTTCATGGATGCTGACGGCCTTCCTGAGGCACCGTGTGTGGTAGATGCCCTCCAAGGCTGGTAGCGGTGTCCCAATAACCTTCAGGAACCCACTCGTTCCTGGGATCATTCTTGTAAACCTCCTCTGGACCTTCTCCAGGGCCAGCACTTCCTTCCTCAGATTTGGTGCCCAAAATTGCTCACAATACTTCAAATGCATTGTGTGATTGCGTGTTTGGGGTTTTATGTCAGTGTTTCTTTCTCACTATTATATTTATCTTAATCTTTGTTAATAAAGTAACTTTTATGAATCAAATAGATCACCTGCATGTGTCAGCAAATTGAATTAGTGATTTTGTCTCCATCCTCCCCACCAATACTATGATTCAATATTGCTCCAACACCCAGTACTGAGGTTGTCTCATGATTTGTGAACTGCAGGATGATCGAAAAAATGTTGTCATTGCTCGTGCAATTATGTCCCAGGCCTCCTGCCGTTAAAGAATTGTCTTTATATAAATGGAGAAACATTTTCTAATGGAGATCAATTAACTTTGTTTGTCTCTTTAATAGTTTGGTCAAATACTTGCGCAAGCTTAGGAAATGATCTGAAACAGGCAGGGTTTCCTCGACAAGGCCCAGTGAATGACATGCTCTGTGGTGGCTGTGCTTGGAAGGAAAGAGGAAAAGATTCAGCGGAATCTTCAAATGTCACGCTGACTGCATTTAAAGTTAGCAATAGACAAGAATGGAAATGAAAAATGTTGAAATTAGCTTGACTGTTTTTCCTTGAGTGTTAGAGAATATTATAAAGTTGTTAGAAGCCAAGATCTTACGCATTTGATAAGTGAAATTGCCAATTAAACTTGACAATATCCTTCTATTTCTGAATTCTATGGAGTTAACTGTTCCAGTTTATATGAAGGAAGCCATTCCAAAATAATGCATGTAAGCATTGGAATAGTTTTAATTTCCCCGGAAGGTGAAATGGCTTGTGTGAAACCGATGGACCAATGGTTTGACAGAACTAATTTGTTTTTCTAACATATGGTTCTTCAAGTTCAAGTTCACATTTATTGTCACATGCACCAATTAAGGTACAGTGAAATTTCAGTTACCATGCAGCCATACAATCAAAAAGAACACAACACACAATAGAATTTAACATAAACATCCACCACAGTGGAATCAACATTCTTCACTGTGATGGAAGGCAATAATGTTCAGTCAACCTTCCTCCTTTGTTCACCCGTGGCCGGGACCATGAACCCTCCATAGTCGCCGCTACGGACGGCCTGATGTACAAGCGGTCTCGTCGGGATGATCGAAACTCCGACGTTGGGACGGATCGGAACACAGACTCCGCGACTTGGAGTTCCCGAATCGGCCACTTTCTTACCGGAGACCGCGGCTTCACGATGTTATAAATTACGGAGCACAAGGAACTGCAGATGCTCGTTTACTAATTAAACACACAGGGTGCTGGAGTAACTCAGCGGGTAAGGCAGCATCTGTAGAAGACATTTCGGGTCAGGATGCTTCTTCAGTTTCATATGGCCCTTTATGTCCCACAGCACAAATTTCTTTCCACTTTCTTCATCCACCTTCATTAATATATATCCCTTTAACGACTCGCTAATGCACTTTGCTAGCTGATCAAATACCTGTAAACATCTCACCTCAGATTTACCGAGTGGAAACACGTTCTAGATTCTAATCACACTCTACACGATGAGGCTTCTCCTGAATTCCCCATTGGATTTATCAGTGATTAACTTATATTTCTGACACTTGGGTATGATTCCCCCTTTTTGTGGATATATCTACCTTCTGCCTACCTCATCCACTGCATCATCATGTTGATCACCTCAATCAAGTAATTCTCTATTTTCACCAAAAGATGCCTCACCTCATCAACCTTTGTTGGCTGATAGATTTTTAAAGATACCATTATGCACCTTCTCTTTATACTTTATATATGTATTATTATGATTTGGCTATCGAGCTGTTCACAATATTCCAGATATTTTGGACTTAAGTCAGCTATCCCAAAATGTGACAATGGCAAACATCACAAAGTTTAGCTCTGGTCTAAAACATTCCTCATATGACCTACTTGTCAAAATTCACCTCAATCTGTTTAATTCAATGCCAAATGAAGAAGTAGCTTTGGATCCTATCCAACATGAAAAGTGCCATAAACTTTTATGTGTTGGTGGAATTTCTGAGACTCATGTTTAGTTTAAGCCTGGAATTTATAAAGACTAGGAATAGATTTCTTCAACGTTCTGTAAGATAACATGGAACTTTTAACACCATCTGCCTCAAACTAAACACCAATGCTCCAGCTAATACAAAACAAAATATAGAACATAGAACAGGATAGAACTGGAACAGGGCCTTCAGCCAAATATGATACAGTTAAACTCATCTCATCTGCCTACACATGATCCATATCCCTCTATTCCCTACAATTCCATGTTCCCATCTAAACGCCTCTTAAATGTTCTTTAGGCTTCCTTGACAATACTCTGCTCGGAAAACACATCTCACTGAGGTTAGTTGAATGGCACAGTATGAACTGCTCATGTACCACTGACCATTTATATAGTCTCCATGGCTGCCAGCTATTTGTCTTCTCCATCACACTGGTAGCAACCAATTAATTAAGAATAGAGATACAACCACAACTGGAATTTGATTTTTACCATATGGTCTGTTCTTTCTGGAGGGGTCATATTTGTAAATTATTAGGGATAGTCGAGGTTTTGAGCCTACAATTAAATAATTTTCAGCAAATATCTTTGTAAAATCTGTGAATAAAACTGTTTCTTTGAGTATCTCAATGAGCATGGTTCAATGGCACAGGAACACGTATCATTTGCACTATGGCGAGAGCTACATGAAGCTAACATGGGCAATGGGTGGGTAGATCTCCCTGTGCCAGAGCACATTCTAGGAATTTGGATTAAATTGCAAATAATGTGAAGCTGAGGCAGTTAATAAATATCATCCAAACTCAAAAGAGTGTGTCCTTGCCTGAACGCATTCCAGACATTTTTCTTTCACAATTCTTTTGTGTGGCTTTCCTGTTGAGTTGCAGCAAGAAAAAATACAGAATCATTCAAAATGTTTTCTGCAATATGCATCATATATTTTCAATTGTACATGGGAGGTGGGAGTGGAGGAAATGTAATCTGAGGTCATAATAAACTGATTGCTGCATTGTATCCTACATTGAATCTCGCTTTGTGCTTCTCTTTTGTATCCATATCTCAGCTATCTGCATTTGCTCCTTTAGTTGGCTCTCTTACATGATTTTTCTATTCCCACACACACATACTTCCTCTCAACAACTGTTTTCAATTGCAAGACTGCAATGTAAGAATATAGAAGATAGACACAATATGCTGGAGTAACTCAGCGGGACAGGCAGCATCTCTGGATAGAAGTAATGGGTGACGTTTCCCATTCCTTCTATCCAGTGATGCTGCCTGTCCCGCTGAGTTACTCCAGCATTTTATGTCTATCTTCGGTGTAAACCATCTGCAGTTTTCAAGAGAGAGTTCGATTTAGCTCTTAGGGCTAAGGGAATCAAGGGATATGGGGAAAAAGCCGGAACGGAGTACTGATTTTGGACGATCAGCCACAGTGTTGGTTTGAAGGGCCGAATGGCCTACTCCTGCACCTATTTTCTATGTTTACCTGTACATGTAAGAATATAAGCCTGCTGATGCATTATAGAACATATCAAAAGTTGAGTGTTTAATTGTCATATGAACCGACAACAGAACAATGAAATTCACACTTGCAGCAGCATAACAGGCCTGTAAGACTTACATTGATAGTATATAATGAACAAAAATGCAATAAATTAATGACCACAATACTAGTGCAAAAAAAGCCCCAAATCCTTAGTGCAAGTAAAGACAGTCCATAATTCATAGGCTAGTATTATATTGTGTTCATGACCCTGATGGTTGTTCAGAAGAAGCTGTTCGTGAACCTTGTGGTCACGGTTTTCAACTGTGATACTTCTTCCTGATGATAGGAGTGAAATGAGAGACATAACGGAGAGTTGGAGGGTCAAAATCTTAGTTAATTAAGATTTAACTAGTTAATTAGTTAATTAATTAGTTAAATTAAGTGATTAATGTTGAGGATGGTTTTTAGATGAGTGAGATGTGAAAAGTGGTAAAGGAAGAGAAAGTTAGACACTATAAAACTGACAAATGAGAACCCTGTTGCCAAATAAAGATGGAATGGAATAGAATGGAATACTTTATTGTCACATGTGACAAGGCACAGTGAAATTCTTTGCTTGCATATCCAATGTATACAAAGAGCGGCCACCTACGGCGCAGACAATTACAAAGCTCGCCGACTCCTCCTATTGCTACCCCCCCCCCCCCCATTAGCGGTTCCCCTATGGCAGGTCCCCATTGGTCTTTGTTCTCCCGTCCTCCCCATTGTCCATTGTTCTCCCCCCCCCCTCATGGTGCCCCCCACAACCCCCCCAAGCCGGTTCCTCCATTGTTCTTCAATATTCCTCCCTCATCGACAGTCGACCATTAGTCGACCGTGGGTTAACCTGCAAGGCATCACAGCCTCCATGGTGAACAGTGCATACAAGGTTGGAGTAAGTAAATTACAGAGATTTTAATTGGAAATATCTTGCAGAAAGAAGTGAAAATTTAAAGAAGTAATTGTGGTGTCAGAAACCAATGAAGCTCCTTGTCTATTGTAATTTATTCTGATTCAAACTCTTTCTTTTGACTCCAAATGTAATCTTACAGGCTCTATCTTTCTCTCTCTTGAATCATAAGTGCAAACATGATGAGAGACGCTATAGGTTTACCCACATTCATGCATTAAAGATTATCTCAAGCATACCTTTCATCGGCGGTCACTCGAAACGAGTATGACAGTCATCTCCATAGGGTCGTCATAGCGTACCTTTAACAATAAATTCATCAATCTTTTGGGTTGGGCCCAATCTGGACAAAGATGTGTGTGGCAATAGTCTCTTGAAAAAATAGCATATTTGGAGAAATATCTTCTTTGTCAATTTTATTCTATTTCTGTTAATTGTTTAATTGAATGGAAAGAAATGGATCATATGGGGGCAAATGTGATGGTGTGAATTAATGTCAAGGTTAGCTGACACAGTTAGCTGAAGGGTCTGTTCCTATGCTGCACTGTTTGACAAATCTTTTAATCTATAAAACCAGTGTAAATTATTATTCCAACATTATTCCACAAAACAACCCTACTCTGAGATGTGAAGATGAATAAATGAACTCTTTAGGTGCAGCATGGTTGAAGGGATATTGTTTGCTGGGTATTTCCTCCCAACCTGTGGGTGACAGTGCTTATTTTATGAGGAATTATGTTTTATTATTTTATGAGGAATTGTGTTGCTGGTTAGGAGGAGTTAGAATGACAAATTTGGATCAAATTTAGAATGGAAGATGAAAGGTCAGCAAGGAGGACACTGATGCATTTGAGACCTGGAATGATAAAAAAAAAAATATGCATTAGGGTTTCAGCAGCAGAGGGAGAAAGGTCAATCATCTGAGATGGGAAAAATGTGATTTATTGACGGATAGGTCATGGAGTATGATTTGTAGCTGCAGATTATAGCGCACCATGGATTCACATGGTCTGGTAAGAATTTTATTGTTCCGTTGACAGTAGGTATGGCAATTAAACAGTCTTCACTCTTGGCTCAGCCCACACCAGTGCCAAAGAAAGTAACTGTAGAAGGGAATAGAATGTACAACTGGGGAATAACAATAATACGGAACTTTGACCTTCCTGATGTATCGTTGGACAAAGCCATGATTTGTATAGAATGATGTTAGACAAGCAATTTTGCAGGCCAATTGTGTCAAAGAGGTAGAGCTGAAGTTTCTTTACATATAAAAGCTAGGTACATATATGCATGCTTGTGGATAATGCTGCAGCAGCAACATTTAGATAAGAAACTGTGTGGGAAAATATAAAAACATGAACAAGACAATAGTTATCAACTTCAGGAAGCATGGTGGAGTACATGCCCCAATCAGCATCAATGTTGCTGAAGTGGAAATGAAGGAAAGCTTCAAGTGGATAGAGAACTGGCTGGCAGACAGGAAGCAAAGAGTAGGTGTTAACGGGTCCTTTTCAGAATGGCAGGCAGTGACTAGTGGGGTACCGCAAGGCTCAGTGCTGGGACCCCAGCTATTTACAATATATATTAATGATTTGGACGAGGGAATTGAATGCAACATCTCCAAGTTTGCGGATGACACGAAGCTGGGGGGCAGCGTTAGCTGTGAGGAGGATGCTAGGAGGCTGCAAGATGACTTGGATAGGCTGGGTGAGTGGGAAAATGCATGACTGATGCAGTATAATGTGGATAAATGTGAGGTTATCCACTTTGGTGGCAAAAACAGGAAAGTAGACTATTACCTGAATGGTGGCCGATTGGGAAAAGGGGAGATGCAACGAGACCTGGGTGTCATGGTACACCAGTCATTGAAAGTAGGCATGCAGGTGCAGCAGGCAGTGAAGAAAGCGAATGGTATGTTAGCATTCATAGCAAAAGGATTTGAGTATAGGAGCAGGGAGGTTCTACTGCAGTTGTACAGGGTCTTGGTGAGACCACACCTGGAGTATTGCGTACAGTTTTGGTCTCCTAATCTGAGGAAGGACATTCTTGCCATAGAGGGAGTACAGAGAAGGTTCACCAGACTGATTCCTGGGATGTCAGGACTTTCATATGAAGAAAGACTGGATAGACTCGGCTTGTACTCGCTAGAATTTAGAAGATTGAAGGGGGTTCTTATAGAAACTTACAAAATTCTTAAGGGGTTGGACAGGCTAGATGCAGGAAGATTGTTCCCGATGTTGGGGAAGTCCAGAACAAGGGGTCACAGTTTAAGGATAAAGGGGAAATCTTTTAGGACTGAGATGAGAAAAACATTTTTTACACAGAGAGTGGTGAATCTCTGGAATTCTCTGCCACAGAATGTAGTTGGGGCCAGTTCATTGGCTATATATTTAAGAGGGAGTTAGATGTGGCCCTTGTGGCTAAAGGGATCAGGGGGTATGGAGAGAAAGCAGGTACAGGATACTGAGTTGGATGATCAGCCATGATCATATTGAATGGCGGTGCAGGCTCGAAGGGCCGAATGGCCTCCTCCTGCACCTATTTTCTATATTTCTATGCTCACAGTAAATGGTGGTGCTGGCTCGAAGGACCGAATGGCCTACTTCTGCACCCATTGCCTATTGTCTATTGTCAGTCAGGGAGGTTTGCAAATGTTACATGCAAGATTATTGTGGATGAAATGCTGTCATTGGGGATGAACAAGCTGACTGGTATAACTGCCAAAGCAAGTTCTACATGTCAGTGGCAGGCACGCACAAGTTGTGCATGTCACCTTTAATATATTCACTCCCTCAAAAGAGCACAGCCCAATTCTCAGAGCAGCAGCCTCTATTGTATGAGAACAATATTTGTTCCTATAATCATGTGCCTGGAAGGTACTGCCAGGGGTGGTGGGTGGCAGCAGATATGAAAGTCATATTTCAGAAGCTTTTGGACACATGGATATGCAGAGGATATGCAGAGGTACACAAGCTGCACAGCGGCTAAGAGGAAAGCGCTCCAGAGGGCTATTGACAACGCCCAGAAGATTATCGGCTGCCCTCTCCTCACCTTGGAGGACCTACACAGTTCCCACTGTCTCAAAAAATCCCAGAAGATCATAAAGGACATTTTCCACCCCGGTCACTCCCTGTTTGAACTGCTGCCGTCAGGCAGACGGTACAGATCAATGAGGACAAGGACAAACAGACTCAAAAACAGTTTTTATCCCACAGCAATAACTACACTTAATGTAGCCACCAAATGAGTGCAGGTGTGCTACATACCAAAGGGACTGTGAAATCGACACAAGAATGTGTTGTTGTTTTTTTCATGTTATTTATTTTAGTTGTTTATCTTAGACTTTTGCTCTTAGAAAATGTGTGAATGGTGCACTGACTGGTTGGCATTTCTAATTTCGTTGTACATGTTTACATGTTATAATGACAATAAAGTATTCATTCATTCATTCATTCATTCAGGATGGAGGGATATGTATGAAGTGTAGGCAGAGCAGGTTAGTTTAACTTGAAGGGCCTGTTCCTGTGCTGTACTATAGAATGTTCTATGTTCATTCTTAGAAACATAGAAACATAAAAAATTGGATGATCAGCCATGATCATATTGAATGGCGGTGCAGGCTCGAAGGGCCGAATGGCCTACTCCTGCACCTATTTTCGATGTTTCTATGTTTCTAAGTACCTTGGCATAGATATTACCAACGATCTGTCGTAGACCAACCACATTGAAGTGACAGCCAACAAGGCACATTACTGCCTCTACTTCTTCAGAGGACTGAGGAAATTCAGAATGTCCCCAATGACACTTACAGATTTCTACAGATGCACCATAGAAAGCATATTGTTGGATTACACTACAGCTTGGTTTGGGAACTGGTCTGCCCAAGGTTTCAAGAAATTCCCAGAGAGTTGTGGATAGGCCCAGGCCATCACACAGATTAGATTCTCCACCATTGACTCCATCTATACTTCACCCTGCCTCGGGAAAGCAGCCATCATAATGAAAGAACTTTGCCAACCCAGTCATTCCCTCCTTCTCCCTGTTCCCATTGGGCAAAAGATACAGAAGTTTGAAAGTGCACACCACCAGACTCAGGGACAGCTGCTTCCCATCTGTTATCGCGCTTCAGAACGGCCCTTCCATAAGCTAGGGTACTGTCGGATTCACCTCTACTGCATCACCTTGGACTTTGTTTCTGGAACTGTTACACCGCAATACTGAGAACTATATTCTACACTCTGAATCTTTCCCTTTGCTCCACCTATTGTACTTGAGTTTGGCTTGATTGTATTTGTGTATAATATTGTCTGATTTGATTGGATAGCGTTCAAAACAAACTTCACAATGTACTCAGTGCACATGACAATAATAAACCTTTAGCTATGATGATGTCAGTGTTTGAATAGCTTTATTTGCATTCTGTGAGGCGGGACTGGATCTCTGTAAGGACTGATCCAGAGATTTACAGAGTAGGGGTGAAATGATCGAGGAGAACAGTGTGAAAAGATGGAAGAGAATGATGAAAAATATTTATAATGATCCACTTCACCAGCCTAGAGGCGGTTTAATTCATATATAAAAACTGACCGATTAAATGACATAATAAAAATCAGATCACATACAGTTTAGAAACAGTGGCCCTGCTCTCCCCACTTCCTCCCACCACAAACCACCCCGCCCCACACCCCATCCTGTCCCTTGGCTGAGTTTCGCTTTGGTATCTCCCTGACTCTCCCACTAGCAGTAAACTGGACCTGCAAACTATCAGTAGTCCTCCAGTGGCAGACTCAGCTGTGGAAAGGGCCCAGGGTACAGTAATACAAGATATAAGATACATTTATTTCTCACATGTGCCAGTTGGCACAGTGAAATGTGATCACCATACAGCCATACAATAAAATAAAGAACACACCACACGATCGAGTTCAACATAAAACATCCCCACACAGCAGAATCAAAAGTTTCCCACTGTGAGGGAAGGCACCAAAGTCAGTCACTTCCTCGATGTTCACCCGTGGTCGGGGCCTCCGGAGCCCCCCGCAGTTGCCGCTACGGCCAGCGGACAGTCTAATGGTGTGCGGACAGTCTAAAGTGCACAATTTGGACTTTAGGATATTCACTGGCATTACATGCAAACCCTTTCAGGGACTTTCCAGTCATTGAGGAATTTCTGAGGCAGTGGTTTGAGGAGTGAAGAATGTTTGAAATAAGAAAAGTAGTATGTAACCTAATGGGAATAAAGCCTCTTCTCTCTATTCACCATAAACACTGGCAAGCACTACACTCTGTCTGAGTCTGCAGCACTACTTGACAAATTGCCATGATTGATTAATCTCTCCATCATTCAAAACAACTGTAAGAATTGATGAAAGGTACACAAAAATGCTGGAGAAACTCAGCGGGTGCAGCAGCATCTATGGAGCGAAGGAAATAGGCAACGTTTTGGGCCGAAACCCTTCCCGAAGGAAATAGGCAACGTTTAGGGCCGAAACCCTTCCTAAGAATTGATGACGCTGGGAGTGTCGAACTTGGGCATGTTCTTGTTTTCAGTGACTAGGATTAAGGGTGTAGATAATATAGTTTGTAAACGCTTGTGTCTAGGGAGTTCTTGTTGCCAAGAGTGAAGACAACAGTAAAAATGTAACTAAGCTTAAAAACACACAAGAAAGGGAAGCGACCTGGAACAGAAAATAACTTTTTTTTTTCTTGGTCTCACCTGTGAAAGGTCTGATAATTGGAGTTTTGTTCTTCAGATTATGCATTTGAAGTCTTTTAAATCTGGGCTTGTTAAACAAAGTAGACTGTTGGACCACCAAAATATTTCACCAGTCCAGATTTATGAAGTGTTCAGCCAAATTACCATGCTGTTAATCAACAACTGCCAGACTCTGATCTCAAATGGAAATTCTGCATCTGTTGCTGTATTTTCCTTAACAACCTAAAACTTTGTAAAAAAAAATTAAGCTCACTGAGAAACCATTTGGCCAATCAAAATAGTAATAATATTTTTTTTTCTGCTAAGCATTCATAACATAGAACAGTACAGCACAGGAACAGGCCCTTCAGCCCACAGTGACTTCTCCGAACATGATGTGAAGTTAAGCTGATCTTTTTTGCCTGCATGAACTGATTGCAAAACAAAGCTTTTATTGTACCTCATTATGTAGCAATAATAAACCTAAACCTAAACCTATCCCTCCATTCAAAAAAATATCCATGAGCCTATCTAAAAGTCACTTAAATTACACAATCAACATTGCCTGCACCACCATCCCAGGCAACATGTTCCAGGCACCCACCACTCTCTGTGCAAAAAACTCACCCTGCACATTTCTTTTAAACTTTGGTCTCTCGCCTTAAAGCTGTGCCCTTTGGTCTTTGGCATTTACACCCTAGAAAAAAGGTTCTGACTGTCTACCCTATCTATCTATGTTTCTCATAATTTTGAACACTACACAACATTAACCTCAACTTCTTCTTCTGTCGTATGTCTTTTAGACCTGCAGCTCCGTTGAGGCGAGCCAGGCCAACGTGTCATCGTCCAGGTCAATCAGACCTCGTTCACCATTCGGTGGCCGGTGTTTGGGGCAACTGGTGACTATGTGCTCCACTGTGGTGGGTCCCCACACTCGCAGGAGGCGCTGTCCACGAGGCCCCCACCTCTTCATCGCTACTCCATAGCGTCCGATGCCTGTCCTCAAGCGGTTGAGGGTTGTCCACTGCTTTCGGGGCAGGTCCTGGCCAGGGACGTCCATGGGGTCATTGATGTACTGGTGTAGCCTAGATGGTTCCGCTGACAAACCCCCAAAAAAACCTCAACTATGAACTATGGACTGCCTATGGTTGCACTAAATACATTTTTTTGCACTAGTAGTGGATTATTAGTTGATTGCAATTTAGTTTTAGATATATTATCACTGTGCATTGTATTTACAGGCATTTTATGTTGCTGCAAGTAAACATTTTATTGTTCCATGTGTTGGTACATTTGACAATTAAACACTCTTGACGAATTTCCAGACACACCCTTCTTTGATCTCTGGCACACACCACCTTTAAACCCACTTTCCCAAATTCCCTGCTTCCAATTTCAATAGAGCTCATACTCTAGGATAAAGCCTGATCTCGGGAAAACTGAGCCCTCAGTGCTGCTCCTTTCTTCAATGACTACATTTAACATGCTTTCACTAGCGTAGATCAATTTCTAGTTCATCCTCCACAAGGTAAAAAACAATCTCCATTTATTTTGCTACCATTATAAGTCACTTCACAACTCATGAAACACCTTTGTGATGGAGACATAAAAGACTGCAGATGCCGGAATCTTGAGCAAAAGACAAAGTGGTGAAGGAACTTTGCGGGTCCGGCAGCATTTGTGGAGGGAGAGGGTAGATAACATTTCGGGTCAGGACCCTTCTTCAGACTGTGTAATGGACCTTTGGTAAGGACTTTTATAATGCAGAAAAGTATGCTGGATAATTTGCCCAGATCAAGGCCCCTCAGGCAGTAATGAGAATGACCATGTACTGTAATCCGTTTTGGAATGTGATGTTCAGGAATAAATAATGTCAAGATATAGCACTAAAAATGCATTAAGGTTGAGGGAGGGTATGTGGGGGTTTCAATTTGATGACCAAGCAGAGAAATGTCATCAGCTTCTTCCGTGTTGAAGAGACCAACTAGATTAGGTGCTGAAATCCTTAAATGTAACTTAAATTTGCAGCCTTTGGACTCAGAGGCAAGTGTGCTGCTGTTGTGCCAAAGCTAAAATTATTATAATAGTCTAGGAATAGAATTGCAAAGTTATAATGGTCTTACTAACAACTTTGAGTGAAATCCTATGACAGGAATCATCTGTATTTACTCAATATCACTTTAGCCAACTTTGACCCATTCCTTGTTTTTGAACAGAAAAGTAAATCATGCATCAATTCTTCCACAGAAAAGACAGCAGATGTTTTGAGAAATTGTACAATGTATTGAGTAAGTCAGGAAATAGTGAGTGAGACATCAGGAAATTTAAATCTGCAATGGAAGTGGGCCTTCTGCTTGTATTGCAAGAAAGGTGTGTGCAAAGAAAGCATCGATAATGCATATTAATGATAAGATAATTCCCCAAATCATTGTACGTTTTTTGAGCAACTAAGGTAACGTTATTATAATTATTGAACAATTGAAAGCATATCTCCCGCATATCTTCAAGAGAGAGTTAGATAGAGCTTTAAGAGAGAGTTATAGAGCTTTAAGAGAGAGTTAGATAGAGCTCGAGGGGCTTGTGGAATCAAGGGATATGGGGAGAAGGCAGGCACGGGTTATTGATTGGGGACGATCAGCCATGATCACAATGAATGGCGGTGCTGGCTCGAAGGGCCGAATGGCCTCCTCCTGCACCTATTTTCTATGTTATCTATGTCTATACTTTCCCGTTTCCTACACATCCTTGATATCTTATTTATTAGGTGTGTGAATAAGCTCCTGAGAACGACAATAGTGATGGAGAAGGTGATTTCTCGTGTTTCTTCTTCCTATTGGTGGGAAGTGTGGAACTGAAGATTCATTTTATTGCTGATGACGTATACTGGTGAGGAAATAACACTTTATTTCAAACTCGAAAGTCGAGAATCTGGACTACAGCCATTGCTAATGCATTAACTAGCCACTTAGTTTTGTTATAATGCCAACACAGGCATCAGCTAATGAACAGCAAAATTGGGACATTTGGGACATTACTGTAAGAATTGATTATTGTGGGTTACTGTTTCAAGAAATGTTATAAGCTAACCTGCACCTTTCATATATATATATTACTGCATCAAAATATACAAGCTTCTTGGAGGGATTGTTGGGAAAGATGTTTGCCCTGAGCAGAAAAGTCGACACGAAAATGGGAGGATTTGAAATGAGAGTCCATGCAAACTCCACACCTTCCACCGAGTACCCGTTCACACTAGTTCTATGTTATCCCACCTTGTCATCCACTCCCTGCACACTGGGATCAATTTACATCGGCAAAATAACCTACAAATCCGCACGTCTTTAGGAAGTGGGAGGAACTCCAGAGCACCCAGCCACAGGGAGAACGTGCAAACTCCAAACATACAGCAAACGAGGTCAGGATTGAGTCCGGGTCTCTGATGCTGTGAGTCAGCGGCTATACCAGTTGCACCACCGTGGCATCAAGTTTGGTTTCTTCCATTCGGTCATTAATGAACACCTTGCATGTTTCGATGGCATCATCACGTAGGGGAACTGCTGTTAACAATAGACTTTAGACTTTAGAGATACAGCGTGGAAACAGGCCCTTCGGCCCACCGAGTCCACGCTGACCAGCTAGTACCCTAGCACTATCCTACATGTCAGGGACAATATACAAACTACAGAAGCCAGTGAACTTAAAAACCTGTACATCTTTGTATTGTGGGATAAAACCGGAGCACCCAGAGAAAACCCACACGGACAATGTACAAACTCCATACAGACAGCACCCGCAGTCCGGATCGAACCCGGGTCTCTGGTGCTGTAAGGCAACAACTCTATCTCTGTGCCACCGTGCTGCCCTTAGGATGAATGTCAATACAGAATGCTTGGTAGAATTTCATCAATGGTGGAATCTCACCAAGACAATATTTCAAAGTGACAGCAAAACCACTCTTAATGCACCATTTTACATGAAAATAGAAGTTGCTTTTGTCAAATCCAATTTCTAGGCAAAAGTGTTCTCAGAACATCGACCAGATACGTAAACACAGCCAAAGGAAATAACAAACATGTACGAGAAGTCTGTACCAAGCAGTAATCAATGGGCACAAGCTGTTTGGAAGCAAAGAAATATAAAGAACTTTTGCAGTGCTCTTCATGACTTGTTTATTTGACTCTCAAAGCAAAAACCAAAGAGTCCAGTGGGTGACGATGTGGCGTCTGGAGCTGGCTGCTACTCTCAAAAGCATTTAGAAATCTGTAACAAGACTTCCTTAACACTAATTGCACAAGTAAACACACTTCTCGATGATGAGAAAGAAGGGAAGATTTTGACTGTTGTCAAAGGAAACTTTGGGTAGTTGTTCTTCAGACAGATGGGGCTTCCCCCCCCCCCCCCACTAAATTTTACATATAAACTGGCAGAATGCATTGCCCAAACATTTTATTGCAAATTGATTTGCACGACTGGTAGTTTTGAAATTACTTCTGAACCAACAAAGCACAACAGTAGCACTCTTAGGGGAAAAAAACAGCATTCCAGCAAATCCATTTGGATTGTTCGGATTGAGCTGAGTGTGACACATTTGGAACTAGTTGGGACTTGAGGAAAGATTTTCTTTACAATTGCCCTCAGAAATTTGCTTCCAACATCACCATTGTTTTGTTAGCCAGCTGTAGTGAAATAACAACTACCAACGTTCTGCAGTGATATGCTCCCCAGCTAAAAACATTTTTTGCCTTGGCAATTTTTTTCCCCGATTTTGTCTACACCTGTGTTTATCACTCTAGATTTCCATTCTCAAACCTCTCCTTTTATAATTAAAACAGAGAATGTTGGACACACTGAGCAGATCAGGCAGCATCTGTGGAAAAGGAAACCAAGTTAACCAAGTTGAGGTCTTTAGACAATAGGCAATAGGTGCAGGAGCAGGCCATTCGGTCCTTCGAGCCAGCACTGTCATTCAATGTGATCATTGCTGATCATCCCCAATCAGTACCCCGTTCCTGCCTTCTCCCCATATCCCCTGACTCTGCTATTTTTAAAAGCCCTATCTAGGTCTCTCTTGAAAGCATCCAGAGAACCTGCCTCCACCGCCCTCTGAGGCAGAGAATTCCACAGACATAGAAACATAGAAACATAGAAAATAGGTGCAGGAGTAGGCCATTTGGCCCTTCGAGCCTGCACCGCCATTCAATATGATCATGGCTGATCATCCAACTCAGTATCCTGTACCTGCCTTCTCTCCATACCCCCTGATCCCTTTAGCCACAAGGGCCACATCTAACTTCCTCTAGCCAATGAAATGGCCTCAACTAACTTCTGTGGCAGAGAGTTCCAGAGATTCACCACTCTCTGTGTGAAAAATGTTTTTCTCATCTCGGTCCTAAAGGATTTCCCCTTAATCCTTAAACTGTGCTCCCTTGTCCAGGACTTCCCCAACATCGGGAACAATCTTCCTGCGTCTAGCCTGTCCAACCCCTTAAGAATTTTGTAAGTTTCTATAAGATCGCCCCTCAATCTCCTAAATTCTAGCGAGTACAAGCCGAGTCTATCCAGTCTTTCTTCATATGAAAGTCCTGACATCCCAGGAATTAATCTGGTGAACCTTCTCTGTACTCCCTCTATGCCAAGAATGTCTTTCCTCAGATTTCGAGACTAAAACTGTACGCAATACTCCAGGTGTGATCTCACCAAGACCCTGTACAACTGCAGTAGAACCTCCCTGCTCCTATACTCAAATCCTTTTGCTATGAATGCTAACATACCATTCGCTTTCTTCACTGCCTGCTGCACCTGCATGCCTACTTTCAATGACTGGTCTACCATGACACCCAGGTCTCGTTGCATCTCTCCTTTTCCTAATCGGCCACCATTTAGATAATAGTCTACTTTCCTGTTTTTGCCACCAAAGTGGATAACCTCACATGTATCCACATTATACTGCATCTGCCATGCATTTGCCCACTCACCCAGCCTATCCAAGTCACCTTGCAGCCTCCTAGCATCCTCCTCACAGCTAACACTGCCCCCCAGCTTCGTGTCATCCGCAAACTTGGAGATGTTGCATTCAATTCCCTCGTCCAAATCATTAATATACATTGTAAATAGCTGGAGTCCCAGCACTGAGCCTTGCGGTACCCTACTAGTCACTGCCTGCCATTCTGAAAAGGACCCGTTTACTCCTACTCTTTGCTTCCTGTTTGCCAGCCAGTTCTTTATCCACATCAATACTGAACCCCCAATACCGTGTGCTTTAAGTTTGTATACTAATCTCTTATGTGGGACCTTGTCGAAAGCCTTCTGAAAGTCCAGATATAACACATCCTCTGGTTCTCCCTTATCCACTCTACTAGTTACATCCTCGAAAAATTCTATAAGATTCGTCAGACATGATTTACCTTTCGTAAATCCATGCTGACTTTGTCCAATGATTTCACCACTTTCCAAATGTGCTGCTATCCCATCTTTAATAACTGACTCTAACAGTTTCCCCACTACCGATGTTAGACTAACTGGTCTGTAATTCATCGTTTTCTCTCTCCCTCCCTTTTTAAAAAGGGGGGTTACATTAGCTACCCTCCAATCCTCAGGAACTACTCCAGAATCCAAGGAGTTATGAAAAATTATCACTAATGCATCCACTATTTATGGGGCTACTTCCTTAAGTACTCTGGGATGCAGCCTATCTGGCCCTGGGGATTTATCGGCCTTTAATCCATTCAATTTACCTAACATCACTTCCCGGCTAACCTGGATTTCACTCAGTTCCTCTATCTCATTTGACCCGCGGTCCCCTGCTATTTCCGGCAGATTATTTATGTCTTCCTTAGTGTAGACAGAACCAAAGTAGTTATTCAATTGGTCTGCCATGTCCTTGTTCCCCATGACCAATTCACCTGTTTCTGACTGCAAGGGACCTACATTTGTTTTAACTAATCTCTTTCTCTTCACATATCTATAAAAACTTTTGCAGTCAGTTTTTATGTTCCCTGCCAGTTTTCTTTCATAATCTATTTTCCCTTTCCTAATTAAGCCCTTTGTCCTCCTCTGCTGGACTCTGAATTTCTCCCAGTCCTCTGGTAGGCTGCTTTTTCTGGCTAATTTGTACGCTTCATCTTTTGTTTTGATACTATCCCTGATTTCCCTTGTTATCCACGGATGCACTACCTTCCCTGATTTATTCTTTTGCCAAACTGGGATGAACAATTTTTGTAGTTCATCCATGCAGTCTTTAAATGCCTTCCATTGCATATCTACCGTCAACCCTTTAAGAATCAATTGCCAGTCAATCTTGGCCAATTGACATTTCATACCCTCAAAGTTACCTTTCTTTAAGTTCAGAACCCTTGTTTCTGAATTGACAATGTCATTCTCCATCCTAATGAAGAACTCAACCATATTATGGTCACTCTTGCCCGAGGGGCCACGCACAACAAGACTGCTAACTAACCCTTCCTCATTACTCAATACCCAGTCTAGTATAGCCTGCTCTCTCGTTGGTTCCTCTACATGTTGGTTTAGAAAACTATCCCGCATACATTCCAAGAAATCCTCTTCCTCAGCACCCCTGCCAATTTGATTCACCCAATCTATATGTAGATTGAAGTCACCCATTATAACTGGTTTACTTTTGTTGCACGCATTTCTAATTTCTTGTTTGATGCCATCCCCAACTCCACTACTACTGTTAGGTGGCCTGAACACAACACCCACTAGCGTTTTCTGCCCCTTAGTGTTTCGTAGCTCTACCCATATCGATTCCACATCCTCCAAGCTAATATCCTTCCTTTCCATTGCGTTAATCTCTTCTCTAACCAGCAACGCTACCCCACCTCCTTTTCCTTTCTGTCTATCCCTCCTGAATATTGAATATCCCTGGATGTTCAGCTCCCAGCCTTGGTCACCCTGGAGCCATGTCTCCGTGATCCCAACTATATCATAATCATTAATAGCTATCTGCACATTCAACTCATCCACCTTATTACGAATGCTCCTTGCATTGAGACACAAAGGCTTGTTTTTACAACGCTCTTACCCCTTATACAATTATGTTGAAAAGTGGCCCTTTTTGATTTTTGCCCAGGATTTGTCTGCCTGCCACATTTACTTTTCACCTTGTTACCTATTGCTTCTACCCTCATTTTACACCCCTCTGTCTCTCTGCTCACACATTTAAGAAACCCACCACCTCTTATTCTCTGTTTATTATTTTTTCTTCTTTCCCCCCTACCTGTTGGGTCTGAGTGCTTCCCTTCTCTGCCTCCTGCCTCACACACCGTCTACAAGCTTCCTCTATTTGAGTCCCTCCCCCCAACCGTTCTAGTTTAAAGTCTCCCCTGTAGCCTTTGCAAATCTCCCCGCCAGGATATTGGTCCCCCTCGGGTTCAAGTGCAATCCGTCCTTTTTGTACAGGTCACACCTTCCCCAAAAGAGGTCCCAATGATCCAGAAACTTGAATCCCTGCCCACTGAACCAGTCCTTCAGCCACGCATTTATCCTCCACCTCGCTCCATTCCTACTCCCACTGTCTCGTGGCACAGGCAGTAATCCCGAGATTGTTACCTTTGCGGTCCTTCTCCTTAACTCTCCTCCTAACTCCCTAAGTTATCCTTTCAGGACCTCTTCCTTTTTTCTACCTATGGCATTGGTACCTATATGTACCACGACCTCAGGCTCTTCTCCCTCCCATTTCAGGATATCTAGGACACGTTCAGACATTCCCGAACCCTGGCACCAGGGAGGCAAACTACCATCCGGGTCTCTTGACTGCGTCCACAGAATCGCCTATCTGACCCCCTAACTATAGAGTCCCCTATTACTACTGCCCTCCTCTTCTTTTCCTTACCCTTCTGAGCAACAGGGCCGGTCTCTGTACCGGAGGCCTGGCCGCTGTCGCTACCCCCAGATAGGCTGTCCCCCCCAACAGTACTCAAACAGGAGTACTTATTGTCAAGGTGTACAGCCACCGGGGTACTCTCTAGTCCCTGCCTCTGCCCCTTGCCCCTCCTAACCATGACCCACTTGCCTGCCTCCTGTGGTCTTGGAGTGACCACCTCTCTATAACTCCTCTCTATGACTTCCTCGCTCTCCCAGACCAGACGGAGGTCATCGAGCTGCTGCTCCAGGTTCCTAATACGGTCCCTTAGGAGCCCCATCTCAATGCACCTGCCACAGATGTGGACGTCTGGAAGGCTATCAGATTCCTTGACCTCCCACATCCCACATCTGACATCCAGAACAGTAAACTGCCCTGGACCTCATACTCCTCCCTTACCCTGGATGCAATACAAAGTGCAATACAATACAATACAATCTGCTGGAAGAAATCAGCAGGGATCTGACTCCCAATCAGCTGCTTCCTCTAGTCCGCTTCCACCAATCAGCGGCTTCCTCTTGTTTTGGACTGTAAACTGCGAATGGAACGTTACCGATTTGGGTACTGCTCCCACACCAACAGCTCCAACGGCTCCCGGGCCTCTGTGGAACGAAGCCCCGCGATGGGGTTTTGTACTCACCGCCCGGACTTTACTCCTCCCACACCAACAGCTCCCGGGACTCACCACTCTCTGTGAGAAAAAGTGTTTCCTCGTCTCCGTTCTAAATGGCTTACTCCTTATTCTTAAACTGTGGCCCCTGGTTCTGGACTCCCCCAACATCGGGAACATGTTTCTTGCCTCTAGTGTGTCCAAGCCCTTAACAATCTTATATGTTTCAATGAGATATCCTCTCATCCTTCTAAACTCCAGAGTGTACAAGCCCAGCTGCTCCATTCTCTCAGCATATGACAGTCCCGCCATCCCGGGGATTAACCGCTGCACTCCCTCAATAGCAAGAATGTCCTTCCTCTTTAGTCAAAGCTGCTCTGACAAAGGTTCTTAGACCTGAACATTAACCCTATTTCTTCTTCCACAAACGCTGCCTAACCTGATGCTTGTTTAAAGTATTGTCTGATCTCCAGCTCCTGTAGTTTTTTTTATCCGCTCCTTTTATAAGTTGAGTGTTATCATGAAATGAGCATTTTTCTATTTTCATTCTGCTGTGATGACTTACCTTAGATTTTATTTAATGCTTCTGTTTGTATAAAGAATGAACTAAAGACATCACTGTGTGCGGATCTTAGATCTATAGTATTGAATTTACTGACAGCTTCAATAATCTGATGGATTGCCTTATTAGATCCAACTGCAGTGCTGCAGTGCAATTGTTTTAGTGTGCAATACTTCCGTTTGTATACCCACAGAGGTTTGGCAAAAGTCCTGTAGTCCCCAGAGTCCTTTTTATTGGGAGCATGTGGCATGGATGTATTTTGATCAGATGCAAGATATTTCTTCGTAAATTACGAAAGAAACAAAGAAATTATGAAAAAAAATTCAAATCTTCTTTCTGCTAGGGATGATTTCTTTTTAATAACGACATTTCAAGAAACATAGAACATAAAACTGTACAGGAGCAGGCCCTCCAGCCCACAATGTCCGTGCAAAACATGATGCCAAGTTAAACGAATCTCCTCTGCCTGCACGTGATCCATATCCCTCCATTTCCTGCATATCCATGTGCCTATCTAAAAACCTCTCAAACGCCACTATTGTATCTGCCTCCACCATCACCTTTGGCCATGTGTGTTAGGCACCCACCTCCCTCTATGTAAAAAAAACTTGCCCCACATATCTCCTTCAAACTTTAGAAACAAAGAACTGTAGATGCTGGTTTACGTGACTCGCTGAAATACTCCGGCATTTTGTGTCCTTTAAACTTTGCCCCTCTCACCTTAAAACTATTGTCTCTTGTCTCTGGCATTTACCCCCTGGGAAAAAAAAGTCATGTCTACCATATCTATGCCTCTCAATGGAAGTATGTACTTCCATTGGATCTCCCCTTGGTCTTAGACACCCCAGAGAAAACAATCCAATTTGGTCCAACCGCTACTTATAATTGATACCCTCTAATCCAGGCAGCATTCTGGTAAACCTCCCTGCACCCTCCCCACACCCTTCACATCCTTCCTTTAATGGAGTGACCAGAATTGCACACAATACCGCAACTGTGGCCTAATCGAAGTTCTATAAAGTTGCAACATAACTTATCTCATATGCTCAATCCCCCGACCAATGAAAGCAAGCACACCATATGTCTTCTTTACCACTCTGTCTATTTGCCTCGCCACTTTCAGGGAATTATGGATCTGAGCCCGGGGATCCCGCTGTGCATCGAATTCCATTCCAAGAAACATTCCTCTAATTATTTTGTTGATTCTGTAAACACCCCAGCATGAAATTCTGAAATCAGACCAATGGTAACTGAACCTATTGGCGCACAGGCAGCAGTTCTATTAAGCTGCTCAAAATCTATTGCATAAGTGTGATCAAACATTATGAAGAGGAGTGAGATGATGGGGGGAGGGAGAATGTGTCTCGTGGAGAAGGGCAGAAAATGCACAGTAAACAAATGCAGGTCGTCTGTGTGAAAGTGCTGTGGGCTACATGTGAACTGCTGCCACACTTGTTTTGAATGAAGTTGCCTATTAAAATGAGAGCTCACCTTTTACACAGCCAAAAAAACAAGATGTTCTGAACCTAACCTTACATAATGTGGAGTTTGTAGATTAAATCAACGCCCAAAAGGAATTGCCTGACTTAGGTTAAAAACAGGAAGAAAAAAAAGCTGAAGGAAGCTCCACAGGGAGATGGTCCACCTTGTGTGCATTGAGAAAACTAAAAAAGGAACAATAGTTTTTGAACCAGTTCCAGACGTTTTCCATTTATTGAAAATACTAGTTAACTTGTGGACATGTGTCTACAGTCAGTATCTTACCACATCCCTGAAGGGGGTGGCACTGGGGAGGGAGGGAGGGTGGGAGGGGGTGGGGTGTGTGCTAACGCAAAGAATCTCAGCTGACACTTCACATTACGTCCCCTGTTGTGTTAATCACAACAACTCATCAGAGGAAGAAATTTCACGAAACATATCTTCATTTACATCAAACCTGTGGTAAATCCTGATATTTCTTACAATTGTTTTTGTTCGTCAGCCACAGATAGAACATTTGCTGCTCTCTGTCACGTGCCTGTGTACATAGACTCAGTGAAACAGATCGTGAATAGAACTGTTAAATTGTTGCTGCCATCGTGGAAGGAATGACAATTTAATGAGAGACACTGCACCAGGATACTGATGGACATAGATCAGTTGCAAAGTTGGGTGCATTGGTGGCAGATGGAATTTAATCCAGAACAGCGTGAGATAATTAATTTTGTGTTGTCTAATACTGGCCGGACATACTGTACTGCAGATGCTGGTCTATCAAAGAAAGACTCAAAATGTTGTGGTAACTCACCAGGTTAGGCAGTATCACTGTAGAACATGGATAGGTGATGTTTTGGATCGGGACCCTTCTTCAGTCTGAAGAAGATTCCCAACCCGAAACGTCATCTATCCATGTTCTCCAAGGATGCTGCCTGACCTGCTGAGTTAATACAGCATTTTGTGTCTTTCATTGAGTATAAGAGCTGGGACATCATGTTGTAGCTGTGCAAGACATTGGTTAGGCCGCACTCGGAACATTGCGTGCGGTTCTGGTCACCACTCTATAGAAAGGATGTGGTTAAACTATAAAGTGTGCAGAAATGATTCACCAGGATAATGCCCAGAATGGAGGGCTTTATCACGAAAAGAGATTTGGGTAGGTGGGATTGGTCTCAATGGAGTGCAGGAGGTTGAGGGGTGACATGTTGAATTATGAGAGGCATGAATAGATGGGACAGTCATCAGGGGTAGGGGAGTCTAAAACTGGTGGACATAGGTTCAGGGTGGAATATTTAATGACAGGATTTTAGCATGGCGGCGGTGGAATAAGCGGCCAGAGGTGGTGGTGGAAGGCAGGTAGGCACAATCACAGAAATCCCTGAGAGAAAAGTGGAGTCCATTTGGTATTCTGGAATATCTATTACTGCAAAGCTTCTGCCTCAGACAAGCAAAACACATCGACACAATGCAGCTGTAGCATCAGCTGTTGCCACATCCAAACAACATGACAACCTAAACGTCAAGGCCAGAGGTCAGGGCATATCGCCAAGATAGCGAACAAAAACATATTGCATATTGCAAACTTGAAAAAAGCACAAATATATCTTGCAACAAGAGCTCACAGTGTAACAAGGAGCACTTTATCAACAGGAAGGGGAAGCTACCAGTGCCTGCACGACAGACTGTGGTGTCCGAGAGCAGTATGAGCGAATTACATTAACTTTGGTGTGGATTTGCTTGGAGCACTGATATACTTTTGAGCGAATTTGCATATTGCCATGAGGGAAGGAGGAGAGCATATGATTGGGCTTGAAAAAGATAGATTCAGGATTCATCTGTTGGAATGTGTTACCAATGATCCTTAGATTGGATACCAGATAGATGTAACCCGTAACCTCACTGACAGAGTGGACACAAGACTGAGAGACTGAGAGCAACAGATTTGATTTTCTACTGTTAGATGGCGGACTGTGACTTGGGTCAGAGGATGAGGCAGATAGAGACACCTCAGCAACTGGTCACTAAGGCAAATAACTTGCTCAATGGATGGAATCAATAGAAGGACAGTTTTTTGTACAGCATGGAAACAGACCCTTTTATTTATTTATTTATTTATTCCGAACAAGTAAAGACATTAAAGACATTGATATTAACAAAATCGAAATTATCAAACAATTGAACATTGCAATCAACATTTACAATTGAGAAGAACAAAATCAAGGTTCCAATGTCCAACTCAGAGTCTGTACAAGCTCGAAAAGGAGTGAGAAGAAGAATAACTTATTAAATCTCACCCCTTTTCCCACACTTCTATCGTATTTAAAAATCAATTCCTTACTAATAATAGTACTGCCCTAGGCAATTTCCCATAATACATACAGACACTTATATACATTCAACTATTATGTACATACAATCTTCATATTTGAAGTACCCAACATCAGTGAACAATAGTAAACAAGATAAACATCAACAATAGTAACAAGATAACATCAACGATTGTAAACAAGATAAACATCAACCCCCACCCTTCAGACCACTAAGACCAAAGCTCCTATAGGATCTTTGACTAAGACTACACCGGCCATCGATCGCCCTGTTCACATGTTCTATATTATCCCTCTTTCACGTCCACTCTCTACACATTAGGGGCAATTTACAGAGGTCAATTAACCTAAAAACCCGCACGTCTTTGAGATATGGGAGAAAACCAGAGTACCCAGAGAAAACCAACACAGTCACAGGGAAAACGTACAAACTCCACACAGACAGGGTCCATAGCCAGGATTGAACCCGGGTGTCTGGTGCTGTGAGGCAACAGCTCTACCGCTGCACCAGTGTACCAACCTATGATGGGGTTGTGTACGACATGAGAGAACATCCGTGGAGGGGGACAGACTTTGACCTGGTCAATACTGTCGGCTCCAATGGGCCTCTGAGCCTGTGCCCAACCAGAGTTGGTGAGTTGGATATTGGACAGCACGGTGGCGTAGCAGTAGAGCTACTGCCTTACAGCACCAGAGACCCGGATTCGAACCTGACTACGGGTGCTGTCTGTATGGAGTTTGTACTCAACTGGGCTCCGTGTGCTCAGGTGAGAAAAGCAGTATCATGCTTAACCAAGTACAGCAAAAACCCAGATACAATCAGAATTTAATCAAGAGTTCTTTCTTTCAACTTTCTACATCCATTGTGTACTTTAACCCAGATTTCCCCCAGTGTTTACTTTTTCTCTGAGACAAAAATTTGATCAGGGTACAATGATGGTGGTGCAGCAGTCAGTACTGTTGCCTCACAGCTCCAGAGATCTGGGTTTGATCCTGACCCTGGGTACTGCCTGTGTGGAGTCTGCACATTTTTTCATGACGGTGAGTGTTTTCTCTGAGTACTCTGTTTTTCTCTCACATCTGGAAATATATGCTGGGAGATTAATTGGGATATGTAAATTATTCCTTAGTGGAAATTAATTCCAAACAAAGTTTAAGGAGAATTTATGGGCATGTTTAGTTTAATCTAGTTTAGTGTTACAGCATCCACTTCCTACGTGTTAGGGCAATAAAACTAGAGGCCAATTAACTTACACACCCACAAGTCTTTGGGATTTGGGGGGAAAATGTGCAAACTCCACACAGGCAGCAGCCGAGGTCAAGATCGAACCAGGGCCTCTAGCAGTGTGAGGCGGCAGCTCTACCTGCTGTGCTACCATTCTGCAGTGATACAGAAAAATAAAGAGAGTCGGGAATGGAACTAACGGGAATATTCCCCTGGGATACGGCCTTCTGTGTCGCTATAAGCACACTCAGTCACAATACCTGTTGATTTGCTTCCGATGTATCTGTGTCTTTGTGAGGTCCTATGTTAACGCTACCTTGAATAGTTTCAGAGACATTGAGGTGCAACAAAAAGATTTGGTCACCCCAGAGAGGGGAAATATGTATAAATGATAGTCTCTGCATATGTGTTCTTCACAAAAGTCAAGCCAGCTGCAAAGCCAGTCAAGAAATCACACCCTCTGCCTCTTGGCTGCTGCCATCTTACCCCTTCCCCCCCTCTCCCTCCCACCCCCATCTCCTAGTCATCAGCTGGGGGGGCCAGACGAAAGATCAGCCACTTCCCCCTTCTCCCAACGAGTCCAAGCAAGCATTGAGTGTCTCAGCATCTCCCCACTCTAAGGTGTTCCACCACTCAATGCCTTTTTTATTGTAGTATTTATTTTTATATTGTTTTATTAATATAATTTCTTTCCGGTATTTATATATTTTCAATATTTATTTATGCATGTTTACAACCTTGGAGCATTTTGCTTGTTTAGGGAATATATTGGCTGCATACGAGAAGGCCTTGGTGGTATCCTTGTTCCTTGTTATCCATGGGAAGTCCTTGCTCCTTCCAGTATAAGATATAAAACGTCATACTCTTGATAAAGGGTTCTTAATAAAATAATCTGTCTGAAGAGGGTCCTGACACAAAACATCACCTATTCATGTTCTCCAGAGATGCTGCATGACCCACTGAATTCCTCCAGCACTTTCACACCTAAGGTCCATTGTGCATAACTATCACATGATAACAGTTTGTTCTAACTAACGAGTAGTTCTCCATCTTGCATAATCTGGGATTATCCACAGTATTTGCAGAAATATTGAGCCTTTAATGCTTTATCTCTGGTAATTCATCTCCATCAGAACTGTTAATTTGGAGAGGTTTAATGACTGCAAAGTATAGAGTTTAGACTTTAGAGATACAGTACGGAAACAGGCCCCTCGGCCCAGTAAATCCATGCCGACCAGCGATCATCCTACACTCCTACACACTAGGGACAATATACAATTTATTACCAAAGCCAGTTAACCTACAAACCTGTACATCTTTTGGGTGTGGGAGGAAACTGGAGCACACAGAAAAAACCCATCCGGTCACAGGAAGAATGTACAAGTTCCGTACAGACAGCACCCATAGCCAGGATCGAACCCAAGTCCCTGCCGTTGTAAGGCAGCAACTCTACCGCCGAGCCACTGTGCTGCCCAACAGGTGTTTAGATTTAGGATTACGTTTATTATTATCAGGTGTACCAAAGTACAATGGAAAGCTTTGTTTTGCATGCTATTCAATCAGATCAAGTTCAAATTCAAGTTCACATTTATTGTCACATGCACCAATTCGTACAGTGCAATTTGAGTTACCATACAGCCATACGAATAAAAAGAACACAATACACAATTGAATTTAACATAAACATCCACCACAGCGGAATCAACATTCCTCATTCTGATGGAAGGCAATAAAGTTCAGTCATCTTCCTCTTTGTTCACCCGTTGTCGGGGCCTAGAACCCTCCGCAGTCGCCGCTACGAACGGCCTGATTACAGGCGTTCTCGCCAGGATGATCGAAACTCCGGCATCGGAATGGATGGAACACACTCTGCGGCTTGGAGTTTCCGAATCGGCCGCTTCTTACCGGAGAACGCGGCTTCCGAGACCACAGACAATAGTATCATGTATAGATAATACTATACTTAATACAATCAAGTCACACTCAAGTACAATAGGCAGAGCGAATGGGAAGATTAGGGTTGTCGAATATAGTTGAAAAAGAGATTTAAAAGAATAGTGATTTAATGGGATAATGGTAGATCCTCCTTTGGATAGAGCACGCAAAGAGGTGTGAGGGATACAATTTTAGATTTTAGATTTAGATTTAGATTCCTTTATTGTCATTCAGACCTTTCGGTCTGAACGAAATTTCATTGCCTGCAGTCATACATATAATAAATAACAAAACACACAATAAACACAAATTAACATCCACCACAGTGAGTTCACCAGGCACCTCCTCACTGTGATGGAGGCAAAAGTCTTAAAGTCTCTGTCTCTTCCCTCTTTGTTCTCCCTCTGCGCTGAGGCGATCCAGGCTCTAACTTGGGACAAATATTCTGTTCCTTTTTAATTTCATTTTGATTTCAACAAGCATTCATCTGGTAAAACATCTTTGCAGGTTAGAAGGTGTTCAGAATTTGTGTATTAATGCCATTTCTAATTTATTCCTTGTTACACTGTACATGGCTCGATTGCGATTATATATTCTTTCTGCTGTCTGGACAGCTCGCAACAAAAACGTTTTGCTGTACCTCGGTACACGTGATAATAATAATAAACTAAACTAAACTAATTATTAGATCCACCTAAGGCTGTCTAATTTAGAATTGTCCTGGTTTACTATGCTGGAATTAAATTAATTTTAGACGTTTAACCAGACTTTGGACTAGTTTCCAATATAAATTTGCCCATCAAGTTCCTATTAAATCTTTCCCTTCTCTCTTTAAACCTATGCCCTCTAGTTTCTGATTCCCCTATTAAGACTCTGTGCATGCGGGTCAGGTACTTTTTGGCGCTGCCGTTTCGGCGCCGCTGTTTCGGCGCCTCCGTTTATAATATCTGTACTCATCAGAACCCTAACTCTAACGCTAACCCTAACCCTAACCCTAACCTCTGTAAATACCTCCAGATAAATAAAAGTGTTCCATGCGTCACAATACTCTGGGAATTCCAGAGATTCATCACCCTCTGCAAGAAGTTCCTATGCCAAGGATATTGCAAGTGAGATCAGCTTTATGTTAACAAGTTTGGAAATTGTGCCCAACGCTGTGGCACCCTAACCCTAACCCTAACCCTAACCCTAACCCATACCCTAACCCTAACTCTAACACCCCGAAACGGAGGCGCTGAAACGGCAGCGCTGAAACGGCGGCGCCCAAACGGCAGCGCACCAAAACGGCGGCGCCGAATGATACCATTCACCCTATTTATTCCCCTCGTGATTTTAAGTTTTGCAGCTGACTGCCTGATTCCTGTGATGTTGTGAAGAGGATAATTGTGGGGATTACGGTGGTACAAATACACATACAAATGGCCTTTTTTGTCATTCAAACAAACAGAGGTTTGAACGAAATTTCGTTCCCTGCAGTCATAACAGTAAAATAAACATAACACATAATTAACACAGTTTCACACAAACATCCATTACAGTGAATCTCCAAACACTTCCTCACTGTGATGGAAGGCAAAAGTCTTATCTCTTCCCTGTTCTTTGTTCTTCTCCCGCGTCAAGACGATCGAGGCTCTTGTTGTTAAAGCCCCCGGCGGGTGTTGGTAAGTCCCGCGGCCGATTAAGCCACACCGGGCGATGTAAGGCCCTGCGACGGGCCGATTCAAACCCCGCGATTCGGGGCGGGCGAAGTTGCCGTTGCGGGAGCTCCCGAAAATCGGTCTCCCACCAGGGACCGGCGAGCTCCCGATTTTACCTTCCACAGGGCCTGCGGCCGAGGCCTCCGAAGCTCCGCAATCGGGTCGCCGCCACCGCGCCACCTCAGCCTCCGAGTCAGCCAGCTCCGTGATGGTAAGTGAGTCCGCAGGCTCCGCGACTGGAGCCCTCAGGTCGATTCCGGTGGAGGCCGCCAGCTCCACGATGTTCGGCCCCAGCGAAACGGAGACACGACAAGGAAAAGATTGCTTCTCCGTTCAAGGAAGAGATTAAAAAGTTTAAAAGTTTCCCCCACTCCCCCCCCCCCACATATACACAACTAAAAATAAACCGAAAACATACTCTAGCAATGTTACAAAATTTAGAGATTTTAAAAATCAAGTCTGCAATTTATCCCATCAGATAAAGCATAAAAAGAAGTTTAATTTGACACCTAATTCATTTTCATATCTTCAGTATTAAAAATGTTATGGCCATTTTCATACTCGGAAATTAGCATCTTGTTCCCTATTGCTTTTCCATTGACTTAACACAAAAGCTGTGATCAAGGACAGTCAAAAGCCCATAACTTTCTTAAAAATTAAGAGGACTGAATGAAATTTTCAGTTATTATAGATTGAAGCATTCTGAAACAAATATGAAACAATCTTACTTGGATGACCTGAAATTAAAGCATATAATTAGTTAGTTACCTAATTGTAGCTAATTACAAAATTCAATTACTAGATCTAAACATCTATCCATTTCTTAAGAAAAGGTTAACATTTTCAAAAAGCCTAAGTGTCCAAATAACATTCACACAAGAATTCACAATATAACATTATTTTTTAATCTCATTGTCATGAATTTATAGGCCAAATGGAAGGAATTTAGTGTTTAATTCCCGTAAGTTAATGGCCATTTAAATCATCTTGCGAGTGGGATTTTGTGGAACGCGCTGGTTTGGAACATTGCATTTGCAGTGAATTTAAACCTCATATTGGCAGGAAAAATACTGCCGGTTCGTATATTTACATAATCACATTTTCGCAACGTGAAATTTTGATTAAGGGCATCCTAAGAAGCAAGTTTATATGAAAAAATAAACGGCGTACCTTGCCTTGTCCCCTACGTGAGATCCATCCCGTTGTCGGCGTTGACGGCATTTGAAGATGATTTAAATTTTACTCCAACAATTTAATTATCCAGCGCTAATTTTAATAAACTTAATAAAATGACAGTCGAAGCGATTTTTCTTTAGCAACTAAACAGCCTGACAGAGATCGATTTGAATAGGCTGCCGAAAAATCGCATTTTAAACCTGCCCCCCTCTCAAAGGCGCCAAAGTCGCGCACAGGGGCAGTGGCAGAACTGCAGCGCCGCTGAAGGTAAGTTTTGTAACATACCTACATATTCTAACAAGACAAAAAAAAAGAAAAAAAGACAGACGGACTGCAGGTGAGCCTCAGCCACAAGGTGCTGCCACTACACACGCCCAGGCTGGGTCTGACACAAAGGGTAAAGGGGTCAACAATGCAGAGAGCAACAGTGAAGGTTGTGCTTGCCATTTGCTTTAAAGTCTGGATACCTGGCCTATTTGTGCCTCAGGTTGCTAATATGCTGCTCTCCACATTTGTCCCTAAGCTCTTCATGGTGTCTTGTTATTGGAAATTGCAATAATATGAACTGAAGGGTGAATGCAATATTTCCCAGCTGGCATTTACAACTAGGAGAAAGCTTTTCTAAGGTCAGTTGTCACGAAGGCTTTTATTTGCTTCATTATTCTCATGGTAATATTAATCGGTGAATAAAAGCGGAAAAACATGCAGATGCTGGAAATCTGAAATATTATCCAAAAAATACTGGATACACTCAAATATCAGACAGCTTCTGTGCGAAGTGAAACAGTTACAGGTCCATATTGTGAAAGGTCCATTTGCAGAACTGAGAAGATCTTCAACCTGAAACGTTCATTAGTTTATAGCTGATAGGAGCAGAATTAGGCCATTCGGCCCATCAAGTCTACTCCGCCATTCAATTGGCTGATCTATCTCTCCCTCCTAACCACATTCTCCTGCCTTCTCCCCATAGCCCTTGATACCCATACTATTCAAGAATCTATCTATATCTGCCTTAAAAATATCCATTGACAGCCTCCACAACCTTCTGTGGCAATGAATTCCACAGATTCATCACCCTCTGACTAAAAAACACTAATTCTGTTTCTCTTTCCATCGATGCTGCCTGATCTGCTGAGTGTTTCCAGCATTGTTTTTGTTGTTAATTTGTTTTGCTACTCCTGACAGAAGTATATAAAATGATGAGAGGCATGGATAAGGTAGACAGTCAGAACCATTTTTCCCAGGATAGAAACAAAAATAATAGAAGGCATAGCTTTAAGGAGAGAGAGGGCAAAGATTAAAGGAGATGCGCAAGGCAACTTTTTTACAGAGGGTGGTGATTGTCTGGAACATATTGCCGGGGTGATGGTCGAGGCAGATTCCATAGTGGCACCTAACAGACTTTTGGATAGTCATAAGGATAAGCAGGGAGTGGAGGGGTGTGGATTATGTGCAGGTAGGTCTTGGCAGCAGGTTTGACTCAGACATTGTGGGCTGAAGGGCCTGTTCTTGTGCTGTAGTGATCCCTGTTCTATGTTTATGTACTTTAAAGCATCGATGGCTCCCACAGTTCACATCCTGCATGAAGCGGGTTATAATTTCCCACACTCCAGTGCCCAAGCTGTTCCATGATGTTATCAGGATACTTTCATTGGGTGAGGGAAAATTGTTTGACAAGCACCCTTAACCCCTCCTGCACGTTCTCCTCTGCCAAGGTGTTTGTTCGTACTGATTGGGGAAATGATTACCACTGCCCTTGACCTGTTTACAATAAATAATTGTGGCATAGAGATATGTGCAAGTGACAGCAAAAATGTTTTACAGCACCCGAATAAATACAATGTCTGACATTTATTGTCAGTTGTATTTGTGTCAGAGTGACTCTTATTTAATGCACTTTGTGACTTTTCTTCCTCCTTTTAAAGCAGGTTGAATGCATTTCTACTAATTACAGTCAGGGTGCTCTTTCACACAACCGTGATCACACGGAATCATTCACCAGAAGGGATATTGCCCAATGTAAGATAACTGAGAAACAGCACTCCAGACCTTAATCAGTCAATAGTTTTGTTTTTAAGTTCTTTTGTGTATAATGTTGGCACTGTAGCTTTTGATATGTTTCAATCAATATTGCAGCATATATTTCTATAGCACCTTTAACCTCCTAAAATATCCCAAACTACTTTATAAAAGCATTAGCAAACAACATTTGACACCAAGGCAGAGTTTGATCAATTTTTATTTCCAGAGCTGTGTAGCCACACTTTTATGTGTTGGAGGCTTCACAGCAACAAACCTGGGCTGCGACTGCTTTGAATGCCATAATGAACTTCATTCAATCCGTGGGTTCACTTCAGATGCTGCATGACCCACTGAGTTACTCCAGCACTTTGGGTCTTTTTTGTAAACCAGCTTCTGCAGTTCCTTGTTTCTACTACATTCTTCCAGTTTTGTGCATTGTGTTAACACAATCTGGACCACCATGTCTTTGTTTGCATATTAATGACTTATTTTTATCAAATAGATACTTTTCCTAATATACTTAAGAGCAGACCAATGGGTTAGATCTTTTGTGTAATCTCCTCAGATGGGCAGGAATTGGTGCTTGGTGACGACCAGAGTAACCTGAGGTTACATCTAATTATGATGGTTGAAACCTTAAAGAAATGGAGACACAAGGAACTGCAGATGCTGCAATCTTGAGCGAAACACACTGGAGTAACTCAGCGAGTCAGGCAGCATCTGTGAAGGGAATGGATAGGCAATGTTTTGTGCCAGTACCCTTCACCAGTCTGAAGAAGGGTTCCAAGTTGTAACACTGCTTGTCCATTCCCTCCACAGATGCTGCCTGACCCATTGAGTTCCTCCAGTACATTGTTTTATGCCTTTTAATAATGGACAGAGTGAAAGTGCAGCAATGCTACAAAAGAGTTGGCTGGGTGAAGTACGTCATGTTAATGGAGGGGATTGAGACAGGGGTGGAAATCCCAGGGGGGACAGGGGGGACAGGGGGGACAGGAGACATGTCCTTCCCCCCCCCCATGTTTTGAGAGGTGGGGGACGATCCCCCCATGCTTTGTAATCCGTATTTTAAAACTCGGTGAAAAGAAAAGCTATTAAAAATCTCCGCTTTCCGCTAGACAGTGGGGGTGGGACTGATGATCGAGGGCACCGATTGGACGAAAGAGACATCAGTCAGCAGACAATGGGGGGGCGGGGACCATGATGAATCAGCGCGATGATTGGAGGAGGGAGGTGTCGGTCAGTGGCGGAAGTAGGGGGGTGGGACTGACGATAGAGTGTGGTAATTGGAGGAGGGAGACGTTCGTGCAGCAAAGATCATAGAGCGGAGCTTGAATCGGCCCGTTCACGGGGCTTTTCATCGCCCGGCCCGGCGCAGCTTAAAATCGGCCGCGGGGTGGTGGTAAAATCGGCTGCGGGATCTTCCACCGCCCCGCGGTCAAATTGCTGCGTCGAGGCGATCGAGGCTCCCGATGTTGAAGCCCCCGTGAACGGGCTGATTGAAGCCCCACGATTCGGGGCGGACGAAGCTGCTGTTGCTAGAGTTCGGAGTCGGTCACCAACCAGGTCAGCTCCCGATGTTACCGTCCACAGAGCCCACTGCTGAAGCCTCGCGTGTGCACGCATGCACATGCGTGCGTGTGTGTGTGCGCATGCGGCGCGCAGCCGGCAAGAAATTATGTCCCCCGCATGTTTTGATAGCGATTTCCGTGCCTGGATTGAGGGAGGACTCTGGAAGGGAATAGATGAGCAACACAAATGTACCTGCTCCAATAATCATTATACATTAAAATTGTAAGCATATGCATATAACGTGCATCCATTTAAAGCACCCTTCCAAAAAATGGCTTCATTTTAAGTTTTTGCTCATGCCTTTGAGAGAGGAGTGCTAAGTTTTATCTGGTGCTTCAGGCTTGCATCGGTGAGCTACTGGTACCCACTGGGTTTCCCGAGCTAATGAATCTTGCGTGTAATCCAGGAAGGCATCAGGCTCACTTATTTTAAGGCTGCAGCTAACGAGGCAGAGACGCAAACATTGGTGCAGTGTGAAAAGTGGCATGTTGCTATTTTAATCACAGCACTTCTCAGCAGAACGGATGGAAACAGGACCTGTGTTGCTGAAGGAGGTATTGGGGAGTGGGGTGGGGGTGGTATGTGGTTGTACACCAAGTCCATGGTTCAGTCAAAGAACAAGACCGCTGCTGACATACATTTCAATTTATTTCAAACCTCAGGCTGTTAGTTTTGCATCTGCAAAATATGCTACAAAATTAAAAAATCTATTCAACTGCCTGAATAGAAGCTTTCAAGGTCAGGTAAATAGCAACAAGAACTGCAGAGGAAGCAGCATGATAGCAAAGTCTCGCAATGCCCGTGTTAAAATGAGACACGGGGAAATGACGTAAATGAGAACGAGAAGTGAATAGATTCAAGGGGCGAAAGGTCGCTGTATAACATATCGTTTTGAGGAAGCAAGCTAATGAGTCCCTCAGAACAAGTTGCAAAACTGTTAGAAAATATATTTTCCTTCACAATAGAGGGCTCACTCTTTGTCAGCTTTGAATTTCCCCTGGCAAGTGACCAGGTCTGACCTATCCATCAAATCTTGGATGCAACTCAACTTCCTTAAATTAAACAGTAGCAAAACAGAATTTCTCCTCATTGGCTCCAAATCAACACTCACTAAAATTAACAACCCCACTCTCACTATCGACGGCACCACTGTCTCCCCATCTCCTCAGGCACGCAACCTTGGCGTGATCCTTGACTCAACCCTCTCCCTTGAGCCTCACATCCGCCATGTTGTCAAAACATCATTTCTTCACCTCCGCAACATTGCAAAAATCAGATCGTCTCCCACACCCCCGCTGCTGAAAGACTCATCCATGCCTTCATCTCCTCCCGACTGGACTACTGTAACTCTCTTCTTTTCGGAACCAATTCCAGCAGCATCAAACGACTCCAACTGGTCCAAAATGCAGCCGCTCGACTCATTACCCACACCAAATCCTGGCACCACATCACCCCAGTTCTCAAAGAACTTCACTGGCTTCCCATTTCCCACCGGATCACCTACAAAATCCTGGTCCTCACCTACAAAGCCCTCAACAACCTGGCCCCCCCTTATCTCATTGACCTCCTCTCCCCCTACCAACCCTCACGGTCCCTCAGATCCACATCAGCTGGTCTCCTCTCCACTCCGAAATCAAACCTCTGCACTTTTGGAGGCAGAGCCTTCTCCAGGGCAGCTCCCAGGCTCTGGAATTCCCTCCCACAACCGGTCCGAAATTCTGAGTCCCTCACCATCTTCCAGTCCCGCCTCAAGACCCATCTCTTCACCTCTGCATACCCTTAGTCCCATGTTCCCCCCCCTCTGTCTTACTGCTCTATTTTGTTTTGTTTATTCCTGACTCTCAATTGTAAAGCGACTTTGAGTCCTGAAAAGCGCTATATAAATAAAATCTATTATTATTATTATTATTATTTTATTCTCAGCTTCAAAGTCTTTGTTCAACCTTCAGTCACATTGAACCTGATATCCTCCTAACCTGTCTGCCTCCCATTCTTTCTTTAATTTGGCTTCGAGCTTGTCCCAACCTCTGTGGCCCCATTCTTCCCATACTCTGAACTCCATCTTATGGTGAGCTACCCCTTGGTCTTTAATTTAGTTTGGAGTTTAGTTTAATTTAGATATACAGTGCGGAAAAGGCCCTTAAGCCCAGCGAGTCCGTATCTACCAGTGATCCCCGCACACTAACACTATCCTATACACACTGGGGACAATTTACAATTTTATTAAGTCAATCAGCCAACAAATCTGTATGTCTTTGGAGTGTGGGAGAAACCCAGAACTCCGGGAGAAAACTCACGCAGGTCATGGGGAGAACCTACAAACTCCGTACAGACAGCGCCCGCAGTCAGGATTGAATCCGGATCTCTGGCAGCAACTCTACCGCTGCACCACCATGCCGCTCTGATCTTCTGTCCAGATTTGCCAGCATTGCTGGAAATTAGGAATTTCCATAGAAGGAAATGAGGAATTAATGTTTTACATATTAGCCATGTGGAAATTGTCTTTATTGTTGCATGAACTATATCCAGTTGATGGACATGACTGATTGGGAAAAATGCTTAATCTCCTCTCATCTAGTACTACTTTCAGTTCTCCATATTGTCATACTGGATAGGATCAGAGTAAATGGGTACTTGGTAGTGGGCAAGAACGCAGTGGGTCACGTGCATGTTTCTGTATAAACAAGGAACTGCAGATACTGGATGACACAAATGGACACAGAGTACTGGAGTAACTCTGCAGGTCAGGCAACCTTCAAGAATAAGGGGTAAGGCATTTACAACGGAGATGAGGAAACACTTTTTCACACAGAGAGTTGTGAGTCGGTGGAATTCTCTCCCTCAGAGGGCGGTGGAGGCTGGTTCTCTGGATATTTTCAAGAGAGAGCTTGATAGGGCTCTTAAAGATAGAGGAGTCAGGAGATATGGGGAGAAGGCAGGAACGGGGTACTGATTGGGGATGATCAGCCATGATCACATTGAATGGCGGTGCTGGCTCGAAGGGCCGAATGGCCAACTCCTGCATCTATTGTCTATTGCAACACCTCTGGAGAAAATGGGTAGGTGACATTTCGGGTCTCCAGAGATGCTGCTCGATCCGCTGAGTTACTCTAGCACTTTGAGTCATTTGGTGGCCTGTTTCTGTGCTGTGTGTCTCTGTGACTGTGACTGTGAGCGCCTAGTTGCCGATTATTACCACGGCTGAGATTTATGGAGTTTTGGATGCAAAGCAATTCAGTGGATAGGAGGATTTGAACAACAAAGTGGATTTGTGGCCCAGGATCCGACACAGACCCGTGGCAAAAGCACAGCAGGCTCTCAGAGCCGTGGTGCAAGCCTGGTAATCTTCATTAATTTAGATATTTTACATTGATATCAGCACAGTCAGGCAATAGTTTATATCCAGTTTGTTTTTTTAGAGGTCCAGTGCCAATTAAATGGATTTACAGTCAGAAATGCGCTTCAAGCATTGCAGGATAGAATTAAATGAGAAAAAAATAAAGGCTTAAAATTCAACACTCTTCCACCCAACCTCAAGCTGAAATCCTACATGGAATAAAGATAATAACAGAAATACAAATAATATGGGCAAAAATAAAAGTAGAACATAAAAACAAAGCTGTGCTGGGAATTAAACATGGTACCAACAGGGATTCTGGAATTTTACAGAGAGGCTCTGCAAAAATGTTTATAGCCGACGAATGCAATCCCAGTTGGCCTCATTGTGCATCTACAACTTCATACATCCACACAGGCAAGTCCCATTACACATGGGTTGAGGTTGCTACCGGGAGTATAGAAAATGTGGTGACAGGCTGTCAAGTGGCACAAATTATAATCTGTGCACCAGAAACACATGATAAAAGAGGGACATAAAATGCTGGAATAACTCAGTGGGACAGGGAGCATCTCTGGGGCAAAGGGATAAATGAAGTTTCAGGTCAGGACCCTTCTTCAGGCTGATTGTGAGGTGGGGTGCTGGAATGAAGGAAAGACTAGGCTAAATCACGGCCTGGGCAGATGACCAATTGTTGGCTGGCGATTGTTTGATTCCAAGCGGGATACATTGTTGCAAACTGTGGAAATGGTTACCTGACTTTTAGTGGAGGAATGGGGGGAAGAGGGGGGAAAAATAGGAGGGGGAAATATATGCAGAAGTTACCAAAAATTAGAGAATTCAACGTTCCTACCTCTGGGTTGTAAGCTTACCCCAGCGACACATGAGGTGTGGTTCTTCCAATTTGCATGTGGCCTCACTCTGGCATTGGAGGAGGCCCAGGAAATGGGAAAGAGAGTTATAATGGTTAGGAACCGGGAGATCCAGTAGGCCTTGATGGACTGAACGTATGTGTTCAGCTAAAAGGTCACAGAGTCTAGGCTTGCTCTCTCGCCATTTTTGATAAAAGATAAACTTTTTAATAAAAGAGGGTATTTGCAATCAAAATTCAGAACTTGTTGCACCGGAGCAATAAAGATTTAACACTTACCATGCTTGAAAGTGGTCTATGCCCGAGATATTTCATCAATAACTGAAATAGACAATAGACAATAGGTGCAGGAGTAGGCCATTCGGCCCTTCGAGCCAGCACCGCCATTCAATGTGATCATGGCTGATCATCCCCAATCAGTACCCCGTTCCTGCCTTCTCCCCATATCCCCTGACTCCGCTATTTTTAAGAGCCCTATCTAGCTCTCTCTTGAAAGCATCCAGAGAACCTGCCTCCACCACCCTCTGAGGCAGAAAATTCCACAGAAATGCAGGCTTTATTTTCAAATTAGTCAAATACTCAGGGGCATTTTGTGGAGGGATAGTGTAGAGGGATTGAGAGAGATTGCTAAATGATGATTGTAGTAGGTTTTATGATGGCTTTCATAACTGACGAAAGTGGAAACAATGTGGGAGAGTTCTGTGGCCGAGGTGCAAGGATAAGCATTAAAACTCTGGTGCCGATGGTGGAATTACAGAGCGGTTTACCTGTAACCTGCCCTGAATGGTTGCAATGACCCAAGTGCAAGCAGTTTGGCAAGCCAATGATTTCTTCTTGATTTTAAAGTCTTCCCATTACCTTCTGGTCCACTTGTCTTCAGCAAGGCAAGTCACACAAGCAGCTGGTAGAGTTGCTGCCTCAGAGTGCCAGAGACCCCGGTTCAATCCTGACCTCACATGCTGTCTGTGTGGAATTTGCACGTTCTCCCTGTGACCGCGTAAGTTTCCTCCAGGTGCTCTAGTTGTTAATTGTTTGTTAATTGCCCTTTGTAAATTGCCCCCTATGCGTAGGGAGTGGATGAAAAAGTGGGATAACATGGAACTAGTGTGAATGGTGGAACGGGGCTTTATACCCCCGCGCGGCTTGGAATGGCTGCCGGACTTTGCGGGCGCGCGCCGGGGCTCTAACACCAAGACCCGGTGCGCAACCCTGCATCACCCGGCGTGGCTTTAATGGCCGCGGGATAATCACCATCGCCCGCCGGGGGCTTTGACTTTGACTCTGACATCGGGGGGGGGGGGGGAGTGGAGAGATACGTTATTTTTGCCTTCCATCACAGCGTTGTGATGGATGTATGTGTAAATTGTGTTGTGTCTCGGGTCTTCTTTGTTTTGTATTGTATGGCTGCAGAAACGACATTTCGTTTGGACCTCAAGGGGTCCAAATGACAAATTTGTCCCTCAAAAGACAAATAAATTGAATTGGAATTGAATTGGAATTGAATGGGTGATCGATGGTAGGCATGGACCCAATGAGACAAAGACCTGTTTACATACTGTATCTTTAAACTAAACTAAAGTTTAGCAACTGTAAATGCTGACAGTGAAACATAATGTTCCTTTCTTATTGCTGCCTCTTTTTCTTTTCGTCTCAAGAATACCTCCGATCACGGCACTGTAAAGGTTAAAAAAAACTTCTCCTTTCATGAATCAAGGAAGGATCTTCTCTTGTAGAAACAAGGAACTACAATTGCCGGTTTTGAAAAAACACAGCCTTGAGTCTGAAGAAGGGTCCCGACACGAAATGTCACCTAGCCATGTGCTCCAGTGATGCTGCCTGACCCGCAGAGTTACTCCAGCACTTTTTTCTGTCAAGATCTCCTATTGAGAACTGTGAACAATCTCAGGTTCTGTAACTGGAAAGGACTCAGCAGTAACTAAATTTTTTTTACAATTTGCAATTAAGTTTTAACACGGGGATGCAGAAATTGGCAGATAATTTGAAAAGCTGAGAAAACTTGAAGAGTTGGGAATTAGCATCAGTTCCAGCCCAGTGTCCAGTTTTAGAAGCTGGGGAACACAAAACTGAGGGGCTACAGCACCTCTACTGGTGGGATGCTGAAATTATCGTACATAGAAACAGAAAAAATAGGTGCAGGAGAAGGCCATTCAGCCCTTCAAGCCAGCACCGCCATTCAATATGATCATGGTTGATCATCTAAAATCAGTACCCCGTTCCTGCTTTTCCCTATATCCCTTGATACCTTTAACACTAAGAGCTAAATCTAACTCTCTCTTGAAAACATCCAGTGAATTGGCCTCCACTGCCTTCCGTGGCAGAGAATTCCACAGATTCACAACTCTCTGGGTGAAGAAGTTTTTCCTCATCTCAGTCCTAAATGGCCTACCCCTTATTCTTAAACTGTGACGCCTGGACTCCCCCAACATCGGGAACATTTTTCTTGTATCTAGCCTGTCCAATCCCTTTAGAATTGTATATGTTTCTATAAGATACCCTCTCATCCTTCTAAATTCCAGTTCTTTCCTCACATGTCAGTCCAGCCATCCTGGGAATTAACCTGGTGAACCTACGCTGCACTCCCTCAATAGCAAGAATGTCCTTCCTCAAATTAGGAGACCAAAATTGCACCCAATACTCCAGGTGCGGTCTCACCAGGGTCCTGTACAACTGCAGTAGGACCTCCTTGTTCCTAAACTCAAATCCTCTCGCAATGAAGGCCAATATGGGATTAGCTTTCTTCACTGCCTGCTGTACCTGCATGCTTACTTTCAGTGACTGATGTACAAGCACACCCAGGTCTCGTTGAACCTCCCCTCGTCTTAATCTGACATCGTTCAGATAATAATCTGCCTTCCTGTTCTTGTCACCAAAGTGGATAACCTCACATTATACTGCATCTGCCATGCTTCTGCCCACTCACCCATCCTATCCAAGTCACCCTGCAGCCTCATAGCATCCTCATCGCAGCTCACACTGCCACCCAGCTTTGTGTCATCCGCAAACTTGGAAATGTCATGTTTAATTCTCTTGTCTACATCGTTAATATGTATTGTAAATAACTGGGGTACCAGCACCAATCCTTGCGGCACCCCACTGGTACGGTAGTTAACTTCAGAAATATCAACATGGGAATTCATGACACATTATGACCTGAAGTACAACCAAACTAAATATTTTAAACTTTTGTTGCTAGTTTACAAATAGAAATGGAATAGAAACAAATGCAGGCTGAGGTAAACAGGTAGGACAGATATAAATCTGAACGTGTGGTTGTTTGTTCAGGAAGTTATTTTGGGGTGTCAACAAGCAGATTACAGATTTTTTTTTAAACAAATGGGCACATATTTCAATAACCCTGATTTAGAAAATAACAGTTAATTTTGTGCATTTTATTTGATTAATTTCTTGTTTTGTAAATGTTGATGGAAAGGCCAGAATTCATTGGTTAGTACCGTGAAGGTGATGGTGGATTTGTGAACGTTTCCCTCAATGTTTCTGGTCTGGTCTCGGTTTCAGATCAAGCGAGCATCTGTGCAATAAGAAAAATGTTTTTAGTTTAGTTATACAGCATGAACACGGGCACTTCAGCCCACCGAGCGCAGGCCGACCATCACACTAGTTCCATGTTATCCCACTTTCTCATCCACTCCCAACACATTAAGGATCATTTCGTTACAGAAATCAATTAACCTCCAAACCCGCAGGGTCCACAGGGTCACAGGGAGAATGTGCAAACTCCACACAGACAGCACCCGAGATCAGAATCAAACCTGGGTCTCTGGCACTGTGAGGTAACAGTTTTTACAGCTGCACCACTGTGCCGCCCCACATCCAGATTGTGAACAAGAGAAGGGAAGATTTTGTGTGACTGCATTGCTTTCATTTTGAGCATCTAATTACGATAGATACTGAATGATGAAGTGCTTACAATCTATCCAGTGTTAATTTTCAAGATTACTCTGAGGCCTGTTCACGTTAATCCAGAGTGGGCTTTGGCAAGGAGTAATCAGTCCTTATTTATTTAGTCTACCATCCTCTGTCTACCGGCTTTGCCGGAACATCTCTGCAAGCAATGGCATAGTTTTCAAACCTTTTCCACTTATGCCGTGATTAGAAAGAAGCACATTTAGAATAAGTTTGTAAATGACAATTCACGAAACTATGGACAATCTGAATTCTTAGCAGAGAGGTCAACAATTCAAGCCATCCCTTATGGGCACTAAACAATCTATCTTAATCAGACCATTCTTAAGGATAAGGGGGGAGTCTTTTAGGACAGAGATGAGAAAAACATTTTTCACACAGAGAGTAGTGAATCTGTGGAATTCTCTGCCACAGAAGGTAGTTGAGGCCAATTCATTGGCTATATTTAAGAGGGAGTTAGATGTGGCCCTTGTGGCTAAAGGGATCAGGGGGTATGGAGAGAAGGCAGGTACAGGATACTGACTTGGATGATCAGCCATGATCATATTGAATGGCGGTGCAGGCTCGAAGGGCCGAATGGCCTACTCCTGCACCTATTTTCTATGTTTCTATGTTTCTAAGAATGAACATAGAACATTCTATAGTACAGCACAGGAACAGGCCCTTCAAGTTAAACAAACCTGCTCTGCCTACACTTCATACATATCCCTCCATCCTCTGCATATCCATGTGTCCAAAAGCTTCTGAAATGTGACTTTCATATCTGCTGCCACCCACCACCCCTGGCAGTACCTTCCAGGCACATGATTATAGGAACAAATATTGTTCTCATACAATAGAGGCTGCTGCTCTGAGAATTGGGCTGTGCTCTTTTGAGGGAGTGAATATATTAAAGGTGACATGCACAACTTGTGCGTGCCTGCCACTGACATGTAGAACTTGCTTTGGCAGTTATACCAGTCAGCTTGTTCATCCCCAATGACAGCATTTCATCCACAATAATCTTGCATGTAACATTTGCAAACCTCCCTGACTGACAATAGACAATAGGCAATGGATGCAGAAGTAGGCCATTCGGTCTTTTGAGCCAGCACCACCATTTACTGTGAGCATAGAAACATAGAAAATATGTGCAGGAGGAGGCCATTTGGCCCTTCGAGCCTTCACCGCCATTCAATATGATCATGGCTGATCATCCAACTCAGTATCTTGTACCTGCTTTCTCTCCATACCCCCTGATCCCTTTAGCCACAAGGGCCACATCTAACTCCCTCTTAAATATATAGCCAATGAACTGGCCCCAACTACATTCTGTGGCAGAGAATTCCAGAGATTCACCACTCTCTGTGTAAAAAATGTTTTTCTCATCTCAGTCCTAAAAGATTTCCCCTTTATCCTTAAACTGTGAGCCCTTGTTCTGGACTTCCCCAACATCGGGAACAATCTTCCTGCATCTAGCCTGTCCAACCCCTTAAGAATTTTGTAGGTTTCTATAAGATCCCTCCTCAATCTTCTAAATTCTAGCAAGTACAAGCCGAGTCTATCCAGTCTTTCTTCATATGAAAGTCTTGCCATCCCAGGAATCAGTCTGGTGAACCTTCTCTGTACTCCCTCTATGGCAAGAATGTCTTTCCTCAGATTAGGAGACCAAAACTGTACACAATACTCCAGGTGTGGTCTCACCAAGACCCTGTACAACTGCAGTAGAACCTCCCTGCTCCTATACTCAAATCCTTTTGCTATGAATGCTAACATACCATTCGCTTTCTTCACTGCCTGCTGCACCTGCATGCCTACTTTCAATGACTGGTGTACCATGACACCCAGGTCTCGTTGCATCTCCCCTTTTCCTAATCGGCCACCATTCAGATAATAGTCTACTTTCCTGTTCTTGCCTCCAAAGTGGATAACCTCACATTTATCCACATTATACTGCATCTGCCATGCATTTGCCCACTCACCCAACCTATCCAAGTCACCTTGCAGCCTCCTAGCATCCTCCTCACAGCTAACACTACCCCCCAGCTTCGTGTCATCCGCAAACTTGGAGATGTTGCATTCAATTCCCTCGTCCAAATCATTAATATATATTAGAAATAGCTGGGGTCTCAGCACTGAGCCTTGCGGTACCCCACTAGTCACTGCCTGCCATTCTGAAAAGGACCCGTTTACTCCTACTCTTTGCTTCCTGTCTGCCAGCCAGTTCTCTATCCACATCAATACTGAACCCCCAATACCGTGTGCTTTAAGTTTGCATACTAATCTCTCTAATGTGGGACCTTGTCGAAGGACTTCTGAAAGCCTTATGAAAAGCATGGTTGATCATCCACAATTAGTACCCCGAACAACCAGTACCCTGCTGACTGAAGGAGAAGCATTAAGAGGTAGACGGACTGCCTGAGGAGTAATGATGAGAAAGCAAACACTTGGCAGGAATACAATAATACAAGCAGTGTATTCTGCTGACATGGAGCATTCAATCTATGAAACCTTGGAACTTTGCAACCAATGCCAACTATCAATAATCTGACATTACTTCAACCATACAACACACATTGTTTCACATCAACTAATCGTATTTTACAGAAACATGTTCATAGTCTCTGGAGCTAGAACACCATGTCCATAGAATTTCTGATCACACCTCCCCATATTTATCATTATCACTTTTGATCCTTTGTGATCAAAGTTCATTTCATTGAAATTTGATTTAATGCCATTGGCACTGAGAGCATTCATCAATTTTGTTGAAAAGATTTTTGTTAGTTTGGTTTATTGTCACGAGTACGGAGGTGCAGTGAAAATCCTTTTTTTTGTTGCATGCTATCCAGTCTGCGGAAAGTCTATACATGATTATCCAGTATTTTTCAACAGAATTGCAGTATTCTTCATCAGCATTCAAGTCAAACAATACCAATTGGCACAAGAAATCTATTTATAACCTTTGCAAAAGCCATCAGGTACACTGAAAGGGACGGAGATAAAGTCTCGGGATAATCACATGGACACCCACCTATTGCAGTAAGTCTTGAAATCCATGATGTGCTCCAAAGTGAAGTTGGACTGTATCGCTGGTTACAACAGGTCCATCCCCAAACAGCCCAATGCATTCTGAGCTCACTTTGTATTTGTTGGTACAATCATTTTCATTTAACCTATCCTTAAAGTCATCAAGGACAGAAGTGAATAGAATTTAAATAGAGGATCCCGATTCGAAATGCCACCTGACCACTCCCTTCACAGTTGCTACCTGGCCATTGAGTCCTCATGCACTTTGTGTTTTGCTCATGGTTCCAGCATCTACAGTTCCTTGTGTCTCTAGAATGTAAAGGTTATTGCACGTGATAAGGTTGTGAGTACAAGGTGCAGTGGTCTATATTTCAAGACAATAGACAATAGGTGCAGCAGTAGGTCATTTGGCCCTTCGAGCCAGCACTGCCATTCAATGTATCATGGCTGATCATCCCCAATCAGTACCCCGTTCCTGCCTTGTCCCCATATCCCCCTGACTCCGCTCTCTTTAAGAGCCCTATCTAGCTCTCTCTTGAAAGTATCCAGAGAACCGGCCTCCACCGCCCTCTGAGGCAGAGAATTCCACACTCACAACTCTCTGTGTGAAAAAGTGTTTCCTCATCTCCGTTCTAAATGACTTACCCATTATTCTTAAACATGTAAGACCTCAAATGAAAAGGAGAGGTCAGCAGCTGAGCATTGAATGCAACGTATCTCCTAATTCATTAATTATGAGCTCTAGAAGTTGAAAGAGTAAGTGAAAATTGATATACTCCTCTCAGTTAGTGGCCAGAGTTGAGCGATTGTTTTGTTCCGAGAAACAAAGGAATGTGCAGAGAAGCAACCAGCTGTATCAGGGCCATTACCTTTGGTCATTACTTAGAGGATGATTTGTAAATATTACCTTTCAAAGGACAATGGATTCCCCCTCCCTCGCAACAGTTGGATCGTTCATTGTCTTGACACCTTTGTGACTCATTGGGGTCTTCCATGTGCCCCGCCTCGATGCGCACCCAGGGTTGGATCACACGGGGAAAATTAGCTCCAAGATGTGAGAAGACATGTGAGGGAAACCAAAGGAATATTCTGGGTTTGGGCCGAAGATAGACGCAAAAAGCTGGAGTAACTCAGCGGGACAAGCAGCATATCTGGAGAGAAGGAATGGATGACATTTCGGGTCGAGGTGTCTTGACCTGAAACGTCACCCATTCCTTCTATCCAGAAATGTCGCCTGTTCCGCTGAGTTACTCCAGCTTTTTGTGTCTATCTTCAGTTTAAACCAGCATCTGCAGTTCCTTCCTACACATTCTGGGTTTGGGAATGGGAATGAATCAAAGTACACGATTTACTGAGTTAAAACATGATGACTCGGGTCAGGTTCTGAGGACAGGACAGTGACTGCACCAGGAGAGGGAGGGATCTTTTACATTTGGCAGAACCTGAGGGGAGGGAGGGGGGGAGGGGGCAGATGCACACCACATATGGTGATAGATTGCGAGCTTAAACTGGACCAGTTCCAGAAAGCGAGATGTCAATATGAGTAACTACTATAGCCTGAAGTGCAGGGCAAGGCAAACGTGAACTGCCATTGCGACACCACTTTCTCAAAGGCCCCGCGCGCTGCAGGCAATCTTGTGCAAAGATCGGTCAGAAAAATCTTGAACAAAATACAACGTGCTGGAGGAACCCACCAGATCAGGCAGCATCTATGGAGTCAGAGGAAGGGTCCTGACCCATGAAACGTCACCTATCATTTTTCTCCAGAAATGCTGCCTGACCCACTGAGTTACTCCAGCACTTTGTATCTATCTATGGAGGGAATGGACAATAGACAATAGGTGCAGGAGTTGGCCATTTGGCCCTTCGAGCCAGCACGCTGGATAGGGGACATTTCGGGTTGGGACCTCACTTCAGATTGATTGTTGTAGGGGGAGAAAGCTCGAAAAGAGATGGGTAGGAAAAGGTGAGAGGGAATTGATTGGCAGATGCCTGGACAAAGGCCAGCGATGAAAAGGAGACAAAGAGGTCTTCTTCTTGCGTATGGCGTGCACAGCCTAAAGTTGTAGATCAAGTGGCATGAAAAACTACATCTATTTGTTTGTGCACGTCGGGTTGATTGCATTAGTCGAAACAGGATGGACCACACGAAGGTTGCAATCTCCCACCCCGACAAAGAGGTGTGAGATAAGGAGGAAAGAGGAATTAATTTAAAGCACTCAAAGAAATCTTCTTTATCATGCAACCTATCACTGATCTCAGCTGCATCCTCCATCAATAAATGCAGACCACAGAGGTTTGGCAGCTTTGAGCAGCAGCTTAGCATCCATCTGGTGAATCATCGCTGCATTGCTTCCAGAGAAAAAATATTTTTCCCAATTAGTGGAGTTCAAGAACCACCAAAGTTCTGTGCCACTGCAGCCAGACTTCATGATTCCTGTATTTCAATTTTTACACGACCAGTATACCATACACATTTCTAATTGCGTGCTGTGGTCAGCATGTTTACTTTCTGTGGCTTGTGAAAGCACAGCTAAGTTCCTCTTTACACTAATATTTACTGATTTCTCACCATTGAAAAATATTTTCCTTACCTCACTTTTGCCCACATGATACTCCATTTGCCACTTTATTGCCCACTTGCTTCATCTATACATATCCCTTTGCCAACGCCTTGCCCCCTCCTCTGAGCTCCCATATCAAGAAATGTGAAAGCAAACACAAAGATATGAGCACCGGATGTGATGATGTTATTGTGTATCCCTCCTGCCAAATTTAAATAGGTATGGATTAACTTTAATCATTGTTATCAGGAAGTACAAAGTCTCAATGATTTTTGTGCAACATAAATTTCTACCCTCAAAAGGATTCAGACAGTGAGCACACCCACAAGAAGACATTTGTAATTATAATGCAGGCTCACATCAAAGCCATAATTGTAGATTACTGCCAAACTGAGTGAACCAAACAAGCAAATTGCTCGGAGCTAATTACTCCATGACAAATAACCTGTTCTAATTCCTAATAGTTTATCTACCTGAAGATATCTCATTAAAGAGAAACTTGGAAGTTACTTGGAAGCTTCAATCGGTCTGTTGGAGTGCTGCTTTCATGCCCAATGTCAGTAAATGCCATGAGTCATGCCTGTTACCATTCTTTGGGTGGGTGGTTTACAAAGAGAACAATGAGGATAAAAGCCTACACCTTTAGGCAGAAGGGAAGAAAGTGAAAGAAATCCCAGAGACATGCAGGTTTGTAGGTTAATTGGCCTCGGTAAATTGTTCACAGTCCGTAGGGAGGGATGCGAAAATGGGATAACATAGAACATGTGAACGGGTGGTTGAAGGTTGGCGTGGACGAGGACCTAAAAGGACCTGGTTTCCATGATGTACCTTTAAATCAATTGAATCAATAAAGTTAACCCATGCACCAGGTGAACCTTTTCCAGGTTGCTGCTCCACAGCAAAATTTCCTCAATGTATGCAAACCTTGAAGATGTTCGTATCCTCTTTCTGACAAGAGTTCTGTGAGACTTTCTTTCACTGCTCCTCCTCTGTGACTCCTGCTGCTCTCTTGCTCTTTGAGAACAGGTTTTGTCCCACCCCTACCTCTTTTACAGCTTTTGCCCCCCATTACAATCAGTCTGAAGAAGGGTCCTGATCCAAAATGTCATCTATTGATGTCTAAACAGAGATATTGCATGACCCGCTATGTTACACCAGCACTTTGTGTCTTTTTTTTGTAAGTTCAGACGTTAACTGCGTTATGATGAAGAAACAACCTGAAAAGACTGACACGTCAATCTCTGAATCATAAGGTATGCTTCTGTGAAATGTTGTAGGATGTTTTGCCATCTTGCAGGTGCAACATGTATGAAAGTTGTTGTCGCCATTATTAAGTTGGGCTTTAAAGCAGTACCGCATTTTCAGAGATTACACTTCACTATCTGCCATTAAATCATTGCTAAGTCTATGTGGTGGAACTGGAATATGCAACCTACTGACTCAGACGCACGACTCAGACTTGCATTAACCAACATATGATCCAAATGCAAACAGGGTGTGCTTCACATTACTCTCTCATCAGTCATCACTAAAACTGGATTGGGCTATCAGGTGAGTGGTCAGAAACCATGATCTCAATATGCTGCCTTTCCTGTCTCCAAGCTGCTCATTGAGTCTCATGTCCACCCGTATCTTGTGAGCCCTGCTTTATTTAAATTGGACAATGTCCAAATGGAAATTTGAATTGAATAATACACACAGGGCATTGTCAGCACCCAGATTCAATGACATTCGCTGGAACTACAACTGCATCCAGCCAGAACCAAAAAGAATAAACTTTATGTGTATGAAGGTATTGCAGATGCCGGTTTAAACTGATGAAAGACACAAAATGCTGGAGTAACTCAGCAGGACAGGCAGCATCTTTGGAGAGAAGGAATGGGTGACATTTCGGGTTGAGTCTGAAGAAGAATCTCGACACAAAACGTTATCCATTCCTTCTCTCCAGAGATGCTGCCTGTCCCGCTGAGTTACTCCAGCATTTTGTGCCCATCTTAAGAATAATCTTTACCTGAGTAACAACAAAGGTAATCAGTGGCTCCTATGGGCATTGTGACCACATTTTGCACACAATATAGGGAAAGGCCAGTAAAGATGTGCACGTTGCTGATTCAACAACACACAATCTTTAATGATAACCCCAAACTCCTCCAAATACACTCATTAATTTCACTCTACATTTTTCATTGCAGACACATATTTCATATTCATTGCACATCATTACCTCCTTATTTGGCCAAATGGAAGAGAGGGGATGTACTAATGAAGGTATCTGAGTGTCTATGAGCCCCGTGATATAGGGAGTGCCTCTCCTGACCTTGATCCTTGCCTTGAACACCTCCCTCTCGCGCATTCTCCAGCACAAATCCCATCAGAGTGTGTTACAGTATAATGCAATTGATGGTCCTTTAATAATTTAATTTTGATATAGTTTGGGTAATGAACTTGACACAAACTTTTCTCCATTTTTGATCCCTCTTCTGACCTTCTCTGCTTCCTTCCTCCGCACGTCAACAACAAACAGTGTTCTTCAAGGATGGCTGACGTTTTGAGCACCTCCTCCCATTGACTTTAGCTGACCAGATTAGCGGAAACTGTGTCGTCAAAAATGTACTCATGAATGTTGGTGGGAGATTGACCGAAAAATCAGGTGTGGCTAATTAGGAGAATCCTTTGACAATTCTGTCACATCTGGCAGCAGAATATAGGTATTCGCCTAACAGCCCAGTTGAAAAGGATTTTGGATCATCTGATCCATAGAGGTCTTGAATGCATTCAGCAGCAAAGAGGTATATAATGAGATTCATCTCAGCATTCTCGCCACCACGCTACCAGAGATCAGTGAACTAATTCTACATGAGCTGTCAAAAATGTGGAAGAAGCTTTATTGATAGTCCAAACTTCACAGTTAGCTTAAACTGAAACGTTTCTTAGTTCCATGTAGGGAAGTATTTGAAGTCTTTAAGTTGTATTGCTTGGCTTTGATTGTGAATGCTGCTGATGCCAATTAGTGTGCAATTACATAATTAGACAAAATCTCTGCCCATTAAATTCTGAGTTCAATTCAAAAGTAATTTCCCCACTAGTTAGGCACAATTTGTTTTATGTCTTGCGCTAGTCCGATCTAAGGGTAAATCTGAAAGCTTGTGCAACGCTAAGTGCAACAAATTGCTATGTTAAAAGTACTGAGTTTAAACTGGGAGGTTTTATGGCTACAGAACATCACAAAGATGTCTGACCATGTGACAGGGCTCCTCAATCATCTCAGTCATAACTTTCTGTGCAAAGCACAAAGTGCCGGAGGAACTCAGTGGGTCAGGCAGCATCTGTGGAGGGAATGGACTGGCAACAATCCAAGTCGGGACCCTTCTTCAGATTGATTGCCTAACCCACGGAGTTCCTCCAGCACTTTGTTTGTTGCTCAAGATTCCTGCATCTGCAGCTTGTGCCTCCATTTCTAAAATTCCGTTTGATATCACACTCGAGAGCAAGTTGTTCAAAGTCTATTTATGATCTTGTGGCATGACAGAAACCAGTGACACATGCTGTTCGAGTGTGCATTTATATTATATTAAACTCAATCAATTGGCCTTGCATAACATGCAATTCAATTACATACTGATGCTTAAAAATTAATACATTAAAAAAAATGCTTTCATCTCCATCCTCATAAATAACTTATTTCTTATTGCCATGCTTTTTGTCTCATCTTGGTGTAAATGTATTCAATTATAAATTCCTTTGCTGTGATTTACTACCTTTGGGAGTTGTAATTACAACCCACCATTAAGATGAAATGCATCAATTTTAAATTTTCCACATGACCTTATGAGTCTAAATGTTCCTGACACATGCACTTAGCTTTACTGATTTGTGTGCGATACCATGTAATGGATACATGAACAATCTTAGGTCAGAAACTATTACCAATGAAAAGCAATCTACACCTGCAGCAGATGTAGGGCAGCACAGGGGCGCAGTTGTAGAGCTGCTTCCTCACTTCGCCAGAGACCCAGGTCCGATCCTGACTACGGATGCTGCCTGTGCAGAGTTTGATCATTCTCCCTGTGATCATGTGGGTTTTCTCCGGGAGCTCCGAATTCCTCGCATATCGCAAAGATGTGCAGGTTTGTAGATTAATTGGCATCTATAAATTGCTACGGGTGGGTAGGATGCGAAAGTGGGATCACACAGAACTAGTGTACTGGTGATCAACGGTCGGCATGAACTCAATGGGCAAAGGACCTATTTCCACGCTGTATCACTAAGTGTGCAGAAAATATACAAAATCCTGCAGCTCCCCTGAGGTACTGTAAGCTGTGGAACCAAAGTGGATGGAAGCTGTGTGGAGGCAGGCCCTTGCACTATGTAATGTCATCACATGGGCAACACAGTGGAGCAGTTGGTAGAGCTGCTGCTCCACAGCGCCAGGGATCCAGATTTCATCTGGACCACGGGTGCTGTTGTTGTGGAGTTTGCTCGTTCTCCCTTTTCCTTCCACTTCCCAAACACATGGAGCTTTGTAGGTTAATTGGCCTCTGTAAAAAATGCCCTTGGTGTGTAGGGAGTGAATGCAAAAGTATATTAACATAGAATAAGTGAGAATGGGTGATCAATGGTCGGCGTAGACTTGTTGGGCTAAATGGCCTGTTTCCATGCTGTATCTTTCAATCGGTCAGTCAATCAATCAGTAAGATAGGCACAAAAAGCTGGAGTAACTCAGCGGGACAGGCAGCATCTCTGGAGAGAAGGAATGGGTGATATTTCAGGTTGAGATCCTTCTTTGCCCACAAAATGACGGAGAGAAAATTTGTCATATAGCAAATCCATAGGGCTGGCTTTACCAGCAATCAAAGTTGTCAATGACTTTGAATGATTTTTGATGTTCCTGACATCCTTTTGAGTATTCTTTGTTTCTTGCTTTCTAAAATAATCCTTTTCACCCACATTGTCTTCTCCTTTTGAGATAAAAAGTCTCAACCTTCACTATTCCAGTAAGTACATTGTTCCTCATAACCTAATCCTTTCCTAACCTCAGTCATTCTGGTTGCTTTCTTCTCTATCCGTCAGAAGTTGCTCTATTCTTTCAGTACTACGTTAAGCAGAAATGTACCCAGTCAGTGTAGTTGCAACAATGATTTACAAATTGGCATTCTAGTAAGTTCCCCCAATGCTCAGGTGCAAAGGACCTTCTTCTGCCTGGCATGGACCTCCTGTTTCTATGAGTGAACAAGGAAGCGATATTCCTCTTCCCCGCAGTACATGACAGCCAGTGTGTGTTTTGCTGGAATCAGCTTGGGGAGTGTGTCCTGAAGGGGTGACACCATTCTCTGGTTAATGTGCAGTTGAAGCCTCAGGTCTCAATAGACAATAGACAATAGGTGCAGGAGTAGGCCATTCGGCCCTTCGAGCCAGCACCGCCATTCACTGTGATCATGGCTGATCATCCACAATCTGTACCCCGTTCCTGCCTTCTCCCCATGTCCCTTGACTCGTCTTGCCCTGCGCTGCTGTTTTGTCGGGGACTGGCTTTGACCTTCATCCTCACTTTAACATTAAATTGCTGAAGAATGGTTTATAAGCAGAAGACTTTACAATGCAAGCTGGCGCCCTCTAGTGACTGTGGAAAAGCAACTTCAGGACTCTGCCCTGGCCATTTCCAGACATTTATCTAGGGACAGATTGAGGTGGTGCAAGTGTCACAGATGGTGCTAATGTGTGATTAACATCATCATCAAAAATGAGATAGCTCTTTACACAAAGCCGGTTCCCAGTTTAGCACAAATAAGTGGGTCCAGAAGAAGCTAGTATCCACAAGCCTGACTCTATTGCCATGTCTGCCTTCCGCAAAGACCGCTCCCTCCGTAACTCCCTTGTCAATTCTTCCCTTCCCTCCCGTACCACCCACTCCCCGGGCACTTTCCCTTGCAACCGCAAGAGATTTAACACTTGTCACTTCACCTCTCCCCTCGACTCCATTCAAGGACCTAAGCAGTCGTTCCAGGTGCGACAGAGGTTCACCTGCATCTCCTCCAACCTCATCTATTGCATCCGCTGCTCTAGATGTCAGCTGATCTACATCGGTGAGACCAAGCGGAGGCTTGGCGATCGTTTCGCCGAACACCTCCGCTCGGTCCGCAATAACCAACCTGACCTCCTGGTGGCTCAGCACTTCAACTCCCCCTCCCATTCCATATCCGACCTCTCTGTCCTGGGTCTCCTCCATGGCCAGAGCGAGCAACACCGGAAATTGGAGGAACAGCACCTCATATTCCGCTTGGGGAGTCTGCATCCTGGGGGCATGAACATTGAATTCTCCCTATTCTGTTAGCCTTTGCTGTCTCCTCCCCTTCCTCAGCCCTCGGGCTGTCTCCTCCCATCCCTCAGCCCTCGGGCTCCTCCTCCGCCTTTTTCCTTTCTTCTCCCCACCCCCCATCAGTCTGAAGAAGGGTTTCAGCCCGAAACGTTGCCTATTTCCTTCGCTCCATAGATGCTGCTGCACCCGCGGAGTTTCTCCAGCATTTTTGTGTACCTTCGATTTTCCAGCATCTGCAGTTCCTTCTTAAACACTATTATCATCCATCTGTCCACTCCCCTCCCAATTTCCAGCTGAATTAATTTACTGGGGTTACTAAATATCACAGTGGGAGGATCCCCATCGGGAAATGAATCTGGATAAGCAGTGAAGTGGGTCAGTTAATTCGACACCCCCGGGACTTTAGGTGTTCTGCACCAACCGATTTTCCAGATCATTGGATGTTATTCCTATTAATAGCCCAACAAGCTTTTAATTCAGCACTTTTGAACTGTTACACAGTAGTATAATGCATTTTCCAGCGATCCTGGCAACTTTAAAGGGAGCATGGGAATAGGGCCCTGGTGATTTTCAAGGGAGTGCTGGAAATATCATCAGCCTAGGCAGATGGCAAACCATTGGGATTTCTGAATAATTGAGTAGCGAATTATGAGTTTTATTCTACTGGCTAAGGACAGGAGTGAGCTTGTGAATGGTGGATAAGGACCGGAATGAAAATGTGAATTTGCCTCATAGTGGCAGAGATACTTGAGATCCGGGTTCTAATCCTGATCTCCAGTGCTGTCTTTATAGAGTATACGTTTCTCCCTGTGACCTTGCGTGTGTCCTCCAGATGCTCTGGTTTCCTCTCATCCCAAAAACGTGGAGGTTGGGAGGTGAAAATGAACACTTAAATAGCCTCGTGCATAGATTAGTGATAGAATTTGGAGGTGGGGTGGAAGTTGATGTGAATGTGAGTTAAATGAAATGAAATGGATTAGGCTAGGATTAGTATAACATTGGCTGCGGGTCCGCACAGACTATATCTCTTGTTCTGACTTCACCTTTCACTCCTCCTCTTATCAGCCTTTTGTCTTCTTTTCAACTCTGGCCTTCGTTCACCCATCTACCAATAACCACCACCTCCCCCCAACCCCCCTCCCCCTCACCTGCATTCACCTATCACTTGCTAGGCTTTACAAAAGAGCTGGAGAAACTCAGCGGGTGCAGCAGCAACTATGGAGCGAAGGAAATAGGCAACGTTTCGGGCCGAAACGTTGCCTATTTCCTTCGCTCCATAGATGCTGCTGCACCCGGTGAGTTTCTCCAGCACTTTTGTCTACCTTTGATTTTCCAGCATCTGCAGTTCCTTCTTAAACACTTGCTAGGTTTATCTTGCTCCCTTGCTCTCAACTTCTTCCCCCTCTCCACTACAATGTCTGAAAAAGGGACCAGACCAGAAACGTCACCTATCCATGTCTGCCAGAGATGTTGCCCGACCCACTGAGTTGCTCCAGCACATTGTGTCTTTTTAAAAAAAAACAGCATCTGCAGTTCCTTGTGTCCAGGCAGACTCAGTGGCCTGAGCGGCTTGTTCGATGCTGTCCCTCCCTATGGCTCCATGACTGGAGTGGGATTATGAACACTGGATGGGGATGGGTGTGGGTGTATGAACAATGCTGGAGGCCTGATTTAATGGTCCTTCTATATAATTATTTCCCTGGGAACTCTTATTTAGGTTCATGTTTATTATGTTTGAGAGAAATCAGATTCTGTTTGTGGACATGTACACTGAAAGTTTCATTGGAATAGAAGAGGAGGGAATTTTGGCAGAAATTCAATCAAGTCCTAAGAATCAAATACACAGGACAAGATGTTAAGAAGTCCCTTGTGCCAATAGGTGGGGAGCATTTCACGACATTCGTTGATTGTTGAGAGTGGTAGACGTTCAACATCGGGGGGGGGGGGGGGTGGGGGGGGGGCAGTATGGAAACTTTACATTAAGTTAGAATTAGGCAACAGTGAGTTTCATGTGAGAAAAGAGAGGATGTGGAGTATTCTGGCTGTTGGTGTCTGTGGCCTTGCTCTGTCAGTAACTTTAGATGTTTTTAGACTTTCAGAGATACAGCGTGGAGACAGGCCTTTCGGCCGGCCGACATGTGATCAACCTGTACATTAACAGTATCCTACGAACTTGGGATCATTTAGAATTTACTGAAGTCAATTAACTGATGAACCCGCACGTTTTTGGAGTGTGGGAGGAAACCGGAGCACCTGGTGAAAACCCACATGATCACAGGGGGAATGTACAAACTCCGTACAGACAACGCCCTTAGTCAGGATAGAACCCAGGTCTCTGGCGCTGTAAGGCAGCAGCTCTACTGCTGCGCCACTGTGCCGCATTGATTGTGATAAAAGTCCATTTGCAATGTTTGTGTTATTTTAGCTTGCTCAGAGCAGTGTTGCTGCGTCATTTGGCTTCCCCACAACATCGTTTACTTTCAAAGAGCAACAGGACATTTTGGATTTGAATCCTTGACAATCAGCAGTTTTTTTCTGTCTAGTTGGAGGGTGACAGCACAAGAGAGCTCTGTCAGGAGCCCAGTAGAACAAAGGCTTGATTGACAAAAAAACAGTACGCGCTGTAAACACAGGGATCAGCACAGGGAAAGAGAGACAGGGCAAAAAAAATGCTCAACCTTTCCAATGAATCTGAAATACCAGCAAATATGCCTGAGTCAGGGAACACAATAAGAATTGTGTTTGCTGTTGGGTATGCTGTCAAGCACAAATCTGTGAAGCTTGCTTATTCTTCCCGTCTGTGAATTTAACGAGGAGAAAAATATACAAAATCACGTATTTTGTTTTAATCTACTCGTCATTTCCTCTGGACTATCATATTTTCCAGCCTGGAGGTCAGGATTGAACCTGGGTCACTGGACCTCAGCTATTTAGGGTGGCACAGTGGTGCAGCTGTGGAGTAGCCTTACAACGCTAGGGACCGGGGTTTGATCCTGACTATGGGTGCTGTCTGTACGGAGTTTGCACGATCAACGCGACCCCCATGGGTTTTCTCCTGGTTTCCTCCCAAATTCCAAAGATCTACAGATCTCTAGGTTGATTGGCTTCTGTAAATTGTAAATTGTCCCTTGTGTGTAGGATCGTGCTAGTGAATGAGGTGATTGTTGGTCGGTGCGGACCTGGTGGCCGAAGGGCCTGTTTCCATGCTGTATCTCTAAAGTCTATCTGTGCCACCAAGCTACCCTAAGAAACAGATTCACAGATGAATGCCAGTACTAACGGAGGTAGGAATATCAATCTATTCTGCTGTGGGTTTATGTCTCTTGCTAATTCATGGCAAATTTGAGAGAAGAGAATAATACATAGGCCCTCTAATTCTGTCTCGCCCTTGAGGTCAAAAATCAGGATTGATTTAAAGTAATTCATAGAAGGATTAGAGGGGAGATAGGGAACATTTTTGTTCACACAAAGAGTAGCACAGATCTGGAACTCACAGAAAGAGGCAGAGACACTTGAATATGACCTTGAAAAGCCACAGTCTGCACATCTATGGATCTCGTGGTGAGTTTCGACTGGGAAGCAATCCCTTGACTGGTGTTGACATAATTTACTGGCGGGTATGTGATAAATATTCAACAGTTTCCAAAATTCTAAGAAACGAGGGGTTGTGTGCGCAGCAAGAATGAAAATGATTAATTACTTGAAGGGGTACAATTAATTTCCAAATGCAGTGAATTCTTAACCACGGCCGTTTTGATAGTTGAGTTTCGGAGAAGAGCCACGGCATTCATCCACTTTGCTGAGGGGGAGATCATGACAATTCTACAATTGCCATGTCCATCTGGTGAAACAGCAGCACGGAGGCAGGAAGGTAAAAATTTCCAGTAATGGACGGCACAGTAGCGCAACTGGTAGAACCGCCAGATACTCGTGTCTCGACCCAGAACTTAGATGCCATCTGTGTGGAGTTTGTATGTTCTCCCTGTGACCGTGTGGGTTTCCACCGGGTGCTCCAGTTTCCTCCCACATCCCAAAGACGTGTGGGTTTGTAGGTTAATTGGTCACTGTAACAAAATAAAAAAGGCCCCTAATGTGTTGTGAGTGGATGAGAAAGTGAGATAGCATAGAACTAGTATGATCGGTGGTCAGCGTGGACTCAGTGGGCCGAAGGGCCTGTTTCTATGTTGTATCTCAAAACTCTCTAAACTAAACTAAATATTGGTCAGAGCATGATATAGAAGGTGGGGGTGTATTTCTACAGAGGAAAATGTAAAAATCACCTGAAAGAATAAATTTGATTTTATATATGTTGTAATCTGTGTTCAATAGAATGTGTTACAGAAATATCCAATAGTCAGAATGTACTTTGGTTATGCAAACTGATGCTCAGATTCAGTGAAGAACGGATTCTGCAAGACACATTTGATGCTGGATAAATCTCCCATTATATCGTTTCTGTGTTGCTTGTAATAATATTGCTTTTGTGGCGACCAGTTATTGCCTTCCTGACAGTACTTCAGCATCTGATAACAAAGCTTTGCGGACATTTTAATCCTGAGCAGCATCCTGGTTATTGAACCTGGAACACTTCATATCATTCACCCTTGCAGTGCCTAGGAAGTATCAGTGTTCAAAATACAATCGAGTACTTGTTTATACGGTCATTCCAGAGACCACGTATATAGCGATATAGTTGTCTCTATACCCAATCTAAATGCAGAACTGGTTTCTCCTGTAGTTTAGAGAAAAACAAATTTAAGCTTCAATGAAATGGAGACATGAAAATGCAGATGCTGGAATATTGAGCAAAACACAAAGTTCTGGAGTAACTCAACGGGTCAGGCAACTTCTATAGAGGGAATGGATTGGCGACGTTTCGGATCAGAATCCTTCTTATCTCACCACTGCCATCAGGAAGAAGGTACAGGAGCCTGAAGACTGCAACGTCCAGGTACAGGAACAGCTACTTCCCCACAGCCATCAGGCTATTAAACACAATGAATAAGCTATGAGCTCTGAACTGCAAAAGACTATATTCTTATTTGTTATTTGCACTATATTTGTTATTTATTGAACTTTTTCTTTTTTTTCCCGTTATATACAATGTTTACATATTCACATATTCTGTTGTGCTGCAGCAAGTAAGAATTTCATTGTCCCATCCGGGACATATGACAATAAAACACTCTTGACTCTTGACTCTTCGGGCTGATTGTAGTAGGGGGGAGAAAGCTGGAAAGGAGAGGTGGGGTTGGCAGGACAAAGCCTGGTAAATGTCTGAAGAAGGGTCTCGACCCAAAACGTAACCTATTCCTTTTCTCCTGAGATGATGCCTGACCTGCTGAGTTACTCCAGCATATTGTGTCTCTCCTGGCAAGAGGTAGGTCGATACAGGTGAGGGGGGTTTGATTGCAGATGGGTGGAGTAAGTGACAAAAGTTGGAGGTGGAAACAAAACAGAAAGGTGTCAGATAAGGAGAGAAGAAGAGTGAAATGTAAAGCCAGAAGGAAGGGGATTGGGGTGAGACAGAGAAGAAGGGGCAGAATAGTGAACAGGGTAGGTGGGAGGGGGGCACAGGAAAAAGAGGCATAGGGGGTATTACATACATTTGGAGAATTCCATGTTCATAGGGTTACAATAAAAGCTTCAATAAAATATTTATTGATATAATATTTCCATATTTCCTCTATATTGAACTATTGGATTTGAGGTTCTGGTCAGTCAATTCAACCTACAGATATACCACTGGTCACCATACTTCTGCCATTTTACGTAACAACTGGCTATTTGTCGACAAATCATTGAAGAAGATGGAAGTCTGAAGATGTTCTAGATTTTCTAAGAGAAAGAATGACTTACATGGTGCCTTAAGTACTTCAAGCAAAGTGCAGTCACTGTTGCAGTGTGATAAACAGGGTAGTCAATTTGCACTTAACACGGTTCCACAAATACCAATGGTTCAATATTTATACTGCGGTCCTGAACGCATTTATCCAAAAGCCAAATTCAGTTTGTTGAAATTCATGCTTTTAAAAGTCGGACTCTTCCAACAATATACTAACTGAAGCAGGCAATTATTGCACAGATCTACTAAATTATGCAGGAATGGCTAAGGAAACGGGAATTGCTCAAACAACATTGCAGAAGCCTGGCGTTATTGACAGCGCACTTAGGGAACCAAATGGAGACAAATAATTGATCTTTTCTTGCAAGCCCAACCTGAAGACAACAAAGAGGTGATTTTGTTTGCACTTGTAGCTGCTTATTGTTCCTTGTATCCCAGCAACCTCCTGTCATAACACAATCTGAGACAAATGATTATTAGTTCATATAATTTATTAACCCCAACAGCATTTAATTTCCTTTCCAAAAAATCATTCAGTTTTGAAACAGTTCAATGCTTGTAATATTTTTTTACCTTAGAATTGGACCTAGACCAGAGGTGTATTAGAAAATTCAAGATTTGCAGTAGGGCATATGAGCTCTATTCATATGGTTTCAATGGGAAAACAGGTTTCAGATAGTCACGGCAGGGAGGAAGGAAAAATGAAATACTGAGAAATAAATGCAAGGTTCTGGGTGGTTGCAAACTAAAAATCAAAGAAAACGGTGGGGGAGGATGTTGAATGACCAAAGTGTTTTGCAATCTGCTGTTTTAGACATGGAGGAAATTGGATAAGGTTCAATCCTAAAGTGATACCATCTCTGTGCTAAATCAGTTATTTTAGCTGTGGTTTTTGTGACAGCAGATAGCTGCAGTATCTCTGGGTTACGGAGAACTAAAACAGCCCAGTGCAACCAATTCTTAAAGAAATGGGAAAAAAGGGGGAAATTAAGGTTAATTTAGAGAAAAAAACATGCAGAATTTTTTCTGATGCTTGAAGACATTCATAGAATTATAGAGCAAACATTATGGAAACAGGCTCTTTGTTCTAACTCCTCCTTGTTGACCAGGTTGCTAAACTGTGCTAATCCAGCTTGCCTGCACATAGCCCGGATGCTTCCAAACTTTTCCTATCCATGTATTGTCCAAGTGTCTTTTAAATGTTGTTATTGTACCTTCCTCTACCACTTCCTCTTGCAGCTCATTCCATGTGCGCACAATCCTCTATGTGAAAAAACTTGCCCCTATGGTCCCTTTTACATTTTTCCCCTCTCCCCTTAATTCTGTGCCCTCTAGTTTTTGAATCATTTATCCTGGGAATTGACTGTGGCTGTTCACCTTATCACTGCCCCGAGTAACTTTATATAAGATCACCCCTCAGCCTCCTATGCTTCAGGGTAAAAAGACCCAGCCTACCCAGCCTCTCCTGGCAACTCCTACCATCCAAACCCCGCAACATCCTTGTAAATCGTTTTTGCAATCTTTCCAGTCAAGTTAACTCCAGAGAAATATGTAAGCTGTAAACACTAATTGCAGTGAAGCCCAAGTTATCCTCTCCAGCTAGTAGGAAATTTGATATAAATATGACAAGGAAAAATCCAAAGCAATGATGAAAGAGCTAAACAATGGGACTAATTTAATACCTGCACCGAGATTCTGCCTCAGTTATTTGAATTGCTTGACATATACGACATGGAACCGGGCCCTTTGGCCCACCGAGTCCATGATGATCATTGATCACTCATTCACACTAGTACTACTTTACAATTTTGCATCTACTCCCGGCACATGAGGAGCAATTTACAGAGGCCAATAACCTACAAACCCCCACATCTTTGTTGGGCTGAAAGGCCTCCATCTCTATCATTGGATTTTATGATGCTGTGAACAGAATATTTCTCATGTTGCCAAGAACAGGTCCCATCAGAAAGCTTGTAGTATATCTATTGTTTTGTTTAGTTCAGAAAGACACAGCATGAAAACAGGCCCTTTGGCCCACCGAATCCACGCCGACCATCCATCACTCGTTCAAACTAGTTCCATGTTATCCCACTTTCTCATCCACTCTGACACATTAGGGCCAATTTTACCCGAGAATCCAATTAACCTGCAAACTCGCATGTCTTTGGGATGTGGGAGGAAACCAGCGCATCCGGAGGAAACCCCATGCGGTCACTGGGAGAACATGGAAACCACACAGAGAGCACTCGATTGTAATCATGTATTGTCTTTCCACTGACTGTTCAGCACGCAACAAAAGCTTTTCACTGTACCTTGCTACACGTGACAATAAACTAAACTAAACCCGATGTCAGGATCGAACCTGGGTCTCTGGTGCTGAGAGGCAGCAGCTCTACCAGCTGCACCACTGGGCCACCATATATATATAATACCGTCAATATATTCTGGAATTTCCGTGTACCTCTCAGTAAATCAAACTTGCAAGGTGTTAACCTAGGTTTTGAGAATCCATTCAGTCTACTGCTGCCTGTGCATGGTAGGTTCAAGGTGACACGGTGCCTGTTCAGTCCCTGTCCAGTTGTCCCGACTCTTATGAACACTGAAGATAGACACAAAGTGCTGGAGTAAATCAGCGGAACAGGCAGCATCTCTGGAGAGAAGGAATGGGTGACGTTTCGGATCGAGACCCTTCTTCAGACTGGAGAGTTTTGAATGACTTATTTTTTCACCAACACACAGTCGTGTTAAGAACCACAGAATCAAAACCCAGTTACAGGTCTTCGCCAGCTCAGTGTGTAAGAATGCCTTTGCCTCCAGCCGTGCAGTTCCCGCTGCACAAACCCCAACGATCCCTCCTTTGTTCCCACGACAGGGTGATTGATTATTCCTGAATTGTCTGATTAGCCACACAGCAGCGATTTAATGGCTACGGATGAGTGACAGCTGCAGCCACAGAGCCGCCAATTGTTCAAAATTCTTGACCTGCTGACCCTGCAGTGATGTCATGCATGGTTTAACCCTGACATCATCAGAAAGAGCTCCAGGGCCGACTGGGAATAATCAGCTTGTCATTAGTTGAGGTCTTATTCGCGGAATTCCAATGCAAAGCCTTGAAGCCATTTCAAAGACCAATTCTAAGCATCAAAATGAAGTCCTGTTTGTGGTATATCATTTGCACTTCTTTTCAGGTTTGCCTTAATTGGTGCTCTAAAAACAATCCAACTACTCTACTGTTCTGCTGCATCTCTTGAAATGGGGACACAAGAGGCTGCAGATGCTGGAATCTGGAGCAGAAACCTCAAAGGGTTAAGCAGCATCCGTGGGGGTGGCGAGACATCATTTGTGAATATTTCTGGTTGAGACTCTGCATCAGTTCTGCACGTTAACAATTCCTTTCCCCTAAAAATGCTGCTTGACTTGCCGAACCTCCCCTGCGGTTTGTATTTCACTTTGGCTGTGGAAGTATATTCTCCTGCACTACAGAAGGTGGTGATTTAAACTGGCTTTCAAATCTGGCATATCCATCTCGCTCAAACATTCCCCTATGACTGGGTGAAGTTTCTGATACCGATACTTATTTTAAGAAGTGGTTGAGCAAACTTGGGTTGTTTTCTTTGGAGCATCGGAGGCTGAAGGGAGACCTGAAAGAAGTATATAAAATATTATGAGAGGCATAGATGGGGTGAATAGTCAGAACTTTTTTCCCCAGGGTGAAAATGTCAAAGACTAGAGGGCATAGCTTTAAGGGGCAAAGTATAAAGTATAAAGCATATGCACAGAGGGCGATGGGTGTGTGGTATGTGCTTCCAGGGGTGGTGGTGGAGCCAAATACAATACTGGTGTTAGAGATTTTTGGATAGGCATAATGAATATGCAGGGAATTGAGGGATATGTATCACATGTAGGCAGTGGAGATTAAATTATCTAGACGGCGTGTTAAAGAGTCAAGAGTGTTTTATTTTCATATGTCCCAGATAGGACAATGAAATTCTTGCTTGCTGCAGCACAACAGAATATGTATACATAGTACGTAATGGAGAAAAAAGTTTGGTGTGTATATATACGCATGCACGCATACTCAATAAAGCATGGACATTGTGGGCAGAAGGATCTGTTCCTATGCCGTGTTGTTCTATGTTCTAAAACCAGACAACCATGCCCAAATAGGTGTCGTAGTTGCCAACATCACTCTAACTGTGGAATTTGCCTTGATTATCTTCATTAACAAGATCATGCTGATCACAAGCACTTCCCCGTCTGCACAAGACTACACACATATGCAGCTCAGCAGCATTAGAAAGCTCAAACCTATTAGCACAACGGATCCATCCAAGTAAAACCCTTTGTTGGCGTGACAGTGCGACTGATTGTTCCTGAATTATAGGATTAACCGCAGAGCAGTGATTAAATTGCCCCCCTTCCAGAAGGTTGGCAGTCACAACTTGTTGGCAGTCACAACTGATGGCAGTGTAATTTTACAGAGGAGGGATTTCCAGGGACTTAATTTCCAGGTGGAGGAGAGAACCATGGAGAGTTTCTTCACTTCACACTGGATTTCACAGAGTAAATGATGGTGATTCAGAGAGATACACATCTGTGACTTGACATGTACACATCTGTGACTTTGACAAGATCAGTTTCAGTACACTAGTAGTGGCAGAAATAGGAAGTGAATGGAAGGATCAGCATTATACATCCAAGGAGACTGGAATGGAAAAGAGGTTTTGGGATTTGAAATTGCATTAAAAGACAATACAAATGTGCGTGGTGGTGGTGGGGGGGGGGGGGGGGGTGGAGGAGGGGAGAGGTGATGTTGTTAGTAGATTTGACCTGAGGAAAGAAAGCTATTAATAACATTCAGTTCGCACAGAGCTGTAAAGGGACTTGAGGCCTTCTGTGTTTTGAGGAGTAGTATTGAGCGACTAACAGTACTCAAAGCAAGGAAACATGACATTATCAAACTGATGGGGTCAGCCTCTATTATCCAGGTGAAGTTGTAATTTATGAGTGTGGATCAAAATATGATTCAATTGTTTCCATACATTTCTCATCAAATATCTGCCTGCCCTGAGAGTGCTGGAAACGAACCTTCACCTTTTACTATTTTTACAGAGGTGGAAAATGATCGAGCAGGATGATCAATGTTTACGCCAGATGTGAATGTTTACGCAAGTTCTCGGAACTTGAACAACCGTGTTTCCCTGCTGGCACCTCCGTGTATCGTTCAGTGGAGACTGTGGGAAAAGGAAGGCTCTTCGTCTGTTTTCCTACGGCTTTTGCTATGAATTCAATCTTTGAGCTTTCAAGCTGCATTTCTAAAGTGAAACACTGCTGTCTGCACTGCTTTGTTTGCTCATGAAATACCGTAGAATTCAAGGAAAGCATTTTTTAAATGTTTCTCAGCTGGGTGAAACCCTCAGATAATTTAATCCTTTGCCAGTGTTTATGTAATGAGTCGAGTCAAACACATATCAGAATACAACACATGTTTATTAAATGTACTTGCAGAATCAGTCTGCAGGACATAACAGTTCCTAGCAAAGATCCATTAGCGGAGCAAGATAGACCACTCCTGCTAAATGCAATGGGCTGATGTGTAGTACGCAATGGAACGGAACGTGGGCCTTTTTTTCATCCATTTCCGTAACCGGACCTGACCTGACCCGACCCGACTCGCAGTGTAATCAACGTTGCGGGGGAACAGTTTGTGTTAATAAATTAAAATTCTGAAAATGAGGAGAAGATTTTTACCAAATAACTTTTATTTTTACGAGGATGTTTCCATGACCGGCTTCCGTCTCCGCACTAGTTATCTTTGCTCCGCTATGGGATCTTTGGTGCGGAGACGGAAGCCGGTTACGGTAATGGGGCCTTAAATTACCCATGAATCTGCCCATGACCGTACTACGTCTTTTTCGTCGAGTGGACTATCTTGCTCGCTATAGGATCTTTGGTTCCCAGCAGCTACTCACACTGAATGGCGTAGGCAAACTCTTCCTAATATAAAACGCATATTGGGCGGAGCAACTACTAACAAGCACTACAATTGGCTAGTAGGAAATAACCAATCTACATCTTTCCTTGTAGAAACAAAAGAAACCATCGGTGGCTATAGGAACATGGTGGCTAAGCGATATAGGTAGCGGATCGCTAATAACGCATATGGGGAAGTTTATGTAGTTACACAAAATCACCGTATCTAATGGGTGGCCTGCTAACCCGTCCGGCACGTGCACGATACGAATCTGCTTCACCTCCTTTCACCGGAGAAGATACCGGGGATGGAACGGGAGATGTGACCGGGGACCCGATGGGGCGGGGAGGTGGTGAGATAGGCAAGCCAGGCGCCGAACGCCACGGGGTGGCCGCGGTGGAAACGGTCTCTGATAGTGGAGCAGCGGGACCGGCAGTGGGAGGGTACACAAAATGCGAGACATCTGGATATGGAGTCGCAGGACGCGGTTCCTTCACTGGAAGGGTATGTTGACGGTTGCATCTGTAAATGGCTCCGTCCGCTTCAACTGGATAAGAGCGCGGCTCTTTGGCAGGGCCGTAGATGTGACCCAGACGGCCATAGCCCTTGTTGGTCTGGAGGCGAACCACCTGTCCACTGGTGAGAGGTTTAAGTAGCTTACTGGATTTGTCGAAAAACTTTTCTATGTATCGCGTTTGAATTGTAGTTGTTTCTGGACCGCAGGCGGAGAACGAACTTGTGGCTGCAAAAGCTGCTGGGACACAGGAAGGGGAGCACGGGTTTGGCGAGACATCAGTCGCCGGGCTGGGGAACCCAGTATGGGATCCCTTGCAATGTTCCTTAAGTTGAGCAGGTCGAGGTAGATGTCCGATTTTGCAAGGTATGAACGCTCCATTAGTTGTTTTGCGCTTCGGACGGCTCGTTCGGCGAGTCCGTTGGACTGCGGGAACTCAGGGCTGCTGGTAATATGTCGGAAGTCCCATCGTTTTGCAAAGTTTTTGAAAGACTGGCTGGTGAACTGTCTGCTGTTGTCGGACAGAAGACGGCAGGGGAGCCATGCACAGAGAAGTGGCGCTGCAACTTCATTTGAGCAGCAACTTCCTCTACTGTTCGCATAGGGTAGTGCGGGCGTTTGATAGCAGTGTTGAAATCTCTGGGGTTTATGCAGATATGGATCACCTCCTTGTTTTTTTTGGTTGCAACCACCATGGTGGAAACCCAGTCAGATGGGTCGGTAACTTCAGCAATAACACCCATGGAGACCATCCACTTGAGTTCAATGTGTACTCTGTCACGGATGGCATGCGGAATACTATGTGATGCTCGGACCACAGGAGTGACGTTGGGATCAACGACAATGTGCTATTTGAGGGGCAACTTGCCAAGCTCATTGTTAAACAGTTCTTTGTATTGAGAGAGTACTTGCTGAGTGGGTCCCTCAATGAGAAAGAGTTGATGGACAGCATAGCCAAAGTATACCAGGCCTAGATCGTGGCATGCATTGATATCGAGCAAAGTCTCTGAATCCCCCTTGACGATATAAAACTTTAGAATATGGGGCTGCGTGTCTATGGTGCATTTTAAATTAGTCTGTCCAAGTGGGTGTAGAACATCTCTCCCGTAGGCCCGAAGCGTAGCTGAGGCCTTTTCAATACGTTCAGCATTACGATTTTTTTAAAACTCTGATAATGAGATGACGTTGCATTTCGCGCCCGTATCATCCTTGGCGATCACAGGTCTGTTATTCACAAACATGGTTACCTCAGGGTCAAGTTGCTCATTAGACGAAGGGAGGAGAGAGTGGATGGCTGAACTGTTATCTATACTTTCAGAGAGCTGAGCTGGGGATGGCAAGTCAGGCTCTTGTTATTTGTTATCAGCAAGCTCATGTTGTAACAAGTGCAAGCTTGTCCTTGGGGCTGACTGAGTCGCACGGGAACAGCAACATCTTGCAAAGTGGTTTAATTTCTTGCAGAAATTACAGGTTTTACCATAAGCAATACAGAACTGTTGACCCATAGCATAAAAATAGTTCCAGTTAGGACATCGAGCAGCAGACGATCTCTGCTGCCAGGCCGGAGTGGGTTGGGAATGGCTGTTACGACAGGAGGTGTCTGTAAGATTAACACTATACTGCAAACGTTGACCGGAGGTCACAGACTTAGTGTGAGAAGATGTTATCTCAGCAATCCGACAGGTGTGCTCGGCTTGATTAAGGGTCAGGTCAGTGTCACACAGCAGTTCATCCCTTAACTTGTTTTCAAGCATACATCCAACAATTTTGTCACGGATGAGTTCATCACACAGATCACGAAACTGGCAGCGTGCAGCCATATGTTTTAAGCCGCTGATAAACGTTCAATCGGTTCATCAATCTGTTGCATACGAGCATAAAACTTGGTACGTTCAATAATGTAGTTCTAGTGCAGGTCACACAACTGTCTGAACTTTGAAAGTAAGACGGCAGGGTCATCAATCGTCTCTGCAGGCACTAGGACCTGTCCATTTGCATCTAAAATGGCAGGCTCAAATGTGAAATTGTTGGCACGATTCATTGCCTCTGGGCCAGCTAAGTTGAGTAATACAGAAGCACGCTCATCAGGAGGGTCGTTGCGATGAACGATGCAAACATAGTGAGTGTAGTCACGCTCGAAAAGACGCCAGCGTTCAGCAATGTCAGAGTCAAAGATCAGAGGACTAGGACGACGAGACGTGTTTGCCATGGTAGAGATAACCAGCACATAAACAAATTAAAAAAACAAAAACCTGCTAAACGTGAACGGAGTAGGTAAGACTCACTCTCTGACACCATGTAATGAGCCGAGTCAACACACATATCAGAATACAACACATGTTTATTAAATGTACTTACAGAATCAGTCTACAGGACATAACAGTTCCTAGCAGTTACTCATAGTGAATGGCATAGACAAACTCTTGCTAATATAAAACGCATATTGGGCGGAGCAACTACTAACAAGCACTACAATTGGCTAGTAGGAAATAACCAATCTACAGTTTAGTTTAGAGATACAGAATGGAAACGGGCCCCTTGGTCCATCAAGTCCCAGCTGCCAATCAATCAGCCGTTCTATGTTCCTAGATATGTGTAAGAAGGAACCGCAGATGCTGGTTTAAACCGAAGATAGACAAAAAAAGCTGGAGTAACTCAGCGGGACAGGCAGCATCTCTGGGGAGAAGGAATGGGTGATGTTTCGGTCGAGACCCTTCTTCAGTGTTCTAGATAGTTCTATGTTATCCCACTTTTGTATCCACTCCCTGCCCACTAGGGGCAATTTTCTACAAAGCCCAATTAACTTACAAACCGGCACGTCTTTGAGATATGAGAGGAAACCGGAGCACCTGGAGAATGGCAAACTCTGCACAGACAGCACCCAAGCTGTTGAAATGTCAGATATTCAAATACAACTTCTTTGTTCGATAGAATTATTCCCTTTTTCTGCTAACTTGTGAACTAATTAATTATATTTATATTTGGTATAGTCACAGGACTAGTTTACTATTAAATGTTCTTGTCATTACCATGATGAGGGCAATATCCTTACTTTAAAATTACAGATGATGAAGTGCATAAAAAGTGCAAAATAGCGATGTTGACATAAGGAACTGCAAATACTGTAATCCTGAGTAAAACACAAAGTGCTGGAGGAACTCAGCAGGTCAGGCAGCATCTGTGGAGGGAATGGACAGATGATATTCAGGTCGGGACCCTAGAAGTGTCTGGTGGCCAAAACATTGTCTGTCCAAAATCGCGATGCTTGCAGCTGATTCAGTCTCACGAAGGTAGCTCTTTGTCTTATTGCATCGTCTCTGTTTTATGACGATGTAAAGCTCTTGGTTAAAGCCCTGTTTCACTGTGCGAGTTGACCCACGAGTGACCCCGAGTGAAAGACTCGTGGTTGCGTACGAGACTACAAGTTTATGATCCAGAGTTTAACCGAGTTCCCACGGGTATGTCTAAGTTTGCCGTTTACTTCTCATTTCTGCGATGTTCCAAGTTCGTTTCCCGAGTGTACCAAGTTCCTCTCCCGTTAATCTTGAGGCAACAATGTATATCGACGTGTTGAAAAATCATCACATGTTAAAAAAATGATGTCATGCTTTTTTTTTACATACTATAAAAAGCCTGCCTTGTTTAAATTGGCTGTTGAATCTCCTGTTGAATCTCCTGTTGCCTCTCCTCCTCCTCCTCCTCCTGTATGACTATAGCCTCCATGGCAGGTTTTTTGTAAGGCTCTGCTCTTCCCTTTCGTCGAACTTTTCTGGGAGCCTTCTCTAGCAAGCTTCTTATCAAAAGGATTCACCAGCAATGAGGTGAAACGCCCAAGATTGACCCAGGTCACATGCTGATGTTGAAGTCACCTTTTTTTTACTCACCTTTTTTTTCCACTGTCCAGCTGACGAGTTCAGAGTGCACATGAGAGTCACCGGAGTCATGTCTGATTGCCTGGGCAGCCTACCAGCTTCCACAGTCTACATCGTACAAAGCATCATATTGTGATGCATCAATGCCTGTTTTGGGAGCAGCTTTGCCCTAGAGCGCAGTATATATTACAGAGACTTGCAAATGTAGTGCAGTCTATTACACAGGGCAGCTTTCCCCCTATCAACTCAATTTACATTTCGACCTGCTTCGGGAAGCAGCCAACGTACCATTCCTTCCTCTCCTTTCACCCCGTGAGCAGATAATACAAACGCTCACATACATGTACTACCTGATTCAGGGACAGCTCCTTCCTCACTGTCATTAGATTGCTGAAACGGAAGTTTTTCGGTATGTGAAGAAGGGTCTCGACCCGAAACGTCACCCATTCTTTCTCTCCAGAGATGCTGCCTGTCTCGCTGAGTCCAGCATTTTGTGTCTATCTTCTCATAACTGAAGTCCTGATCTCCTGATATACCCCATTACAGCTCTTGGACAAAAAAACTCGAAACTTTGTTGTGTTGTATCTGCACACTGGTATTTTTTTCTCTTTGCGCTAGCTATTTATTGCACTTATGTACGGCTTTATTTCAAAACTCGCAAACATTCAGGTGACAAAATAACCCAATATCAATACCATGTCCGCCTCATCCCAGTTTATGGGGGATGGGGGGGGGGGGGGGGGGTAGGATCATGATATGAATCTGTGCCAAGTTGTAAATCTCCAGCCGGAATACCGTCGTCTCCGGGTTCGTGATCATACCAGTAATATTGTGAGATCGACATACTGTTGGCACTCGCAATATTACTGGCATTATCACTAATCAATTATTACATCTCAGAATTTGTGTAACAATATTTCATGTTCCCCGGGAACATTAGCACTTTAACACTGCACTTTGGGATCTTATTTGCCATCGGGTAAAAGATTGTGATTATGGTCATGTTAAGAATTAAAAGTCATAAAATCAATGTGTGAAATGTGATTCTTATTTTTCAAAGTCTCTGATAGGAAACAATGAGCGTATAGAGCCCAGGGAGAGGGGGAGAAAGGGACGTACACTCACAGAGGCAGAGTCTCTCAGCCTGTGTGAGAGAGAGGGAGGGAGAGAGAGACACACACACACAAGGTGGATGTGAAATCTCACCTACCTGTTTCAGTGACAGGCACCCGCAGCCAGTGAATGAAGACACCCCCATCTGTCTCTCCCTCCTCTCCCTCCACTCTCCACCCCTCTCCTCCACCCCACCCCCCTCAATTTGGAAATGTCATCCCATCACCCATTCCTTCTCTCCAGAGATGCTGCCTGCCCGCTGTTAAAGAGTTCCCACTTGCAGCAGCATAACAGGCCAGTAAACACAATACTCATAGATAATATACTAAACAAAGAAAATATATATTAAAAAATCCAGTATTATTGCAAAAATCCCAAAGTCCTTAGTGCAACCAAGTCAATTTGTAGTTCATAGTTTAGTTAGCATTTGTAGCGTTCAAGAGCCCGATGGTTGTTGGGAAGAAGCTGTTCTTGAACCTGGAGGTCATGGTTTTCAGATTCTTATACCTTCTGCTCAGTAGGAATGAAATGAGAGCATGGCCAGGGTAGTGTGGGTCCATGACAATGCTGGCTGCCTTTTTGAGGCAGCACCTCATATAGAACCCTTTGATTCATTAAAGTTCAGTAAAGAGATCGGGAATCTGGCATCATGGCTTGAGAATAAAACCCAGCCTTTAACATCCGCATAATGAAAGAGTTGGTGTTGTCCTACGGAACGGGTGCGGGAGAGGTGAACACAACCCTGTTTTCTTCAACAGCACTGGTAGAGATGGCTTCTGGACGTGACTGGCAAACCTCAGATTAGGCTGCCATGAAGTGTCATAAAATGTTCTCACGCTGTTCCTCAATACTGGTTTGTCTTAAGGTTGTGAGCTCAGTCCCAAATACACAAAATCTATATATAAACTTCAAGCAATTTTTTTCTTTTCAACCCACTCTGTCACCTTATCAATAACTTTTACTTTGTTAAGCAGAATTTGTCTTTTAAAAGTCTAAGTAACTGATATTTCTGTCCCTGATTATTGTTTCTAAAAAGAGTTCCCACGGTAGAATCACGAGTCACAAAGGTAAACGCACGGGCCACTACGTTCTTACAACGAGTTGAAATGTTTCTAATTTTAACCTCAAGAGTACATTTTACTCGTGGAAAAGTTCAACCGTGTTTGAACTTTTTCAAGAGTTAACAAGTTTCACGGGTATCTGCCATTAGCGCCACGAGTCGCTAAGTTGCGTCCACGAGTTCCGACGTTCCCGCTACGTTAATTGTACGTGATTACCACGAGTTAAATTTGTTTTAAACTCGGGGTACCTCGTGGGTCAGCTCGCACAGTGTAACAGGGGTTTTAACATTGTGCAAATGGATACAATCTCCAGTCTTCATTCATTATTGTAGAATGAGAGGGTAATGAAGTAACAAATGCAACATTCAATTAAAGAAAAGGAAATGGCTTGAATGGATGAAAGTAGATCTTCTTCTGCGATCGGCACACAAAGAGCCGCCACACTCGGGCACCATCTTTCCTTCATATAGGTCCAAAGCCACAAAGAACGTTTGCATTGGCGTCACTGATGCGCGCAGGGGCCCTAGAGGATTGCTTTAGGAGTTATTCATAAATGGGAATTGTACGCTTATGATTATATCTGAATCATTGATGTGGTGATCCTCTATCATTAGTGGGTGTACCTTCACCGGAATGAGTGTTGCTGCTCCAGAAAGTGATTCATCACCGACTCCACCGGGCAAAATAGGAATGGACAATAAATGCTGAGCTTGAGAGGCAAAGATAAATGAATAAATAAATATTAAAAATAATGATATGTGTGGAAAATCCCACCAGGGAGGCTGGGGAACATAAATATGATGAATTAAAAAGCTGGAACTAATGGGCAAAATCTGTTCAGGAAAGCATCGGGTTGGTATAAAAGTTAACCTGGTGCATCTGTGCCCAGTTGGGAAGGAAATCCACTGCCCCTCCCCATTCTGAAGGAATATGTTTGAATGGATTCTCCACGGCAAAAGGTTCATGGCCAACCAATAATGAGGAATTCAGGCTGCTCTTGCCAGAGAACCTTGTAAATGAGTAAATAAAATTATTTATGGTCCAAAATCTCCACTATTCGAGTCAAAAACTGTTATTTTAAAGGAGCTTAGTTGGTTTAAGAAGGATTGAACTGCAAGAAATTACAGAGTTGTGGATGTAGCCCTGTCCATCACACATACAGACTCATCACCTTTGGCCCCATCTATACCTCATGCTGTCTTGGGAAAGCAGCCAATGTAAACAAGGACCATTTCAACCCAGTCATTCCCTCCTCTCCCCTCTCCCTTAGGGCAAAAGCTACAAAAGCTTGGAAGCACCTACCAACAGAACAGCTTCGTCCCCTCTGTTATCAGACTACTGAACAGTACTCCCATAAGCTACTGTGTATTCCCGATCTTCCAACCTACCTCATTGCGGATGTTGGACTTTTTGGTCCGGAACTGTAATGCTCCAATGCTGTCAAACTATTTTCTGCCCTCTGGTATTTTTGCCTCACCTGTTGTATTTGTGTATGGCGTGATTGTACTCACGTGCGATCTGTAATTTAATATTATGGAAACAAAATATTTTCACTGTCGGCATGCATGACAAAAATATACCAATACCAATAACTAAATTAGCTTCAGATCTTGACCATAAGGTTCTAATGGTTTGGAGACCTCTTTGTACATATCCACAGAATGCAATTTCTTGAATTAATATGCTGGAGGTTTGACAGATTGTATTCTCCAGGCAGCAGTTAGGCCAGTTTGAACTTGCATGCAACCTCTGTTCAAAACAAGAAAAACAGGTTTACTTCATTTTATGGAAAGGTTAAACTTTTATTTGCATGAGTATTTCTCTAAACAGATCTTGGGCTTGGTAGTAAAATGTCTGAAGCAATATTCATCACAGAGACATTGTTGGCTAGTAAGGTGGCTGCAATTTTTTTGTTTCATAATATAAAATAAAAAATCTGCAGATGGCGGAAATCTGAAAGAAAACAGAAAACATTGGAGAACCCCAATAGATCAAGCAGCATCCTAAAAGAGAGAATAGGTTTGCAGTAGCCCAGGTAGACGTTTGCATTCATGTGGAACTATTATGTTGGGATCATGTGCTTTTGTGGATGAAAGCACAAGAATAAAATTGGTTTTTCGCACAGAGTTACACATCGTTTAATTTGCTGAATTAGGGGTGTCATTAGTTGAATATATTCACCACTGTCATTGCTGATGTACATGAGCAAAGATTATCCTGGACATTTTCTCAGGAGTAAGATTTCGGCCAACAATGTGTATTATGAACATAACACCAAGATAATGCATTAGGGTTTTCAGCACCTCCTTGACTGAAATACATAGTCTTCAAGATATCTCTATTAACTATCCCAAGTTCCCTCATCTTCACGTCTTTCTCCACTGTAAAAACAAAGGAGAAATACTCATTGAGGATCTTACTCATCTCATCTAAGATGGCCGCTTTGGTTTCTGCAGGGCCCTATACCTGCTCTAGTTTCTTTCTTTCCTTTAATGTATTTTGGAATTGTTATCAGTTTAAGAAGGAACTGCAGTTGCTAGAAAATCAAAGGTAGACAAAAATGCTGGAGAAACTCAGCGGGTGAGGCAGCATCTATGGAGCGAAGGAAATAGGCAATGTTTCGGGTCGAGACCCTTCTTCAGTCTGAAGAAGGGTCTCGACCCGAAACGTTGCCTATTTCCTTCGCTCCATAGATGCTGCCTCACCGGCTGAGTTTCTCCAGCATTTTTGTCTACCTTGGAATTGTTATTGGATCTTTATGAATTGGCAGTTGAAGTCAAGGTTCAAATGCCAGCTTTGCAATCATTGCGGTCTCAACTATAACAACGTTAAGGGAGCAGCACAGACATGACTAAGATAGTTGGGGATATATTGTGAGAGCTGCTGCTTGAGAAGTTATCTGATAGACTTCTTTAGCAACATGACAGCATCCCAACCTCAAAGCATTAGTTTGCGATCTGTGGGTGAAAGCTGTTTATTACAGCAGATTGGTTTTTGCATACAATCCATTCTTAAGTCGGCCTGATACCTGACTGACAAAAAATTCAGAAGCATGTAATTTCATAATTTTGACTTTTAATAACTTTGAATTTGTTTTAAATGTTTAATTTTTAAAAAATAATTTGTGTTCTGCCTAATAGATTTTTTTTGTGCATAGCATCCATTGACCAGCTTTCTGACGGATGTAAAGATTTCTAGCCATATTTCCTCCGAGGCATAATTCCACCAAATTGGCAGTGACCAGAACCAATTCGTCCAGATTCTCATGATACAATGAATGAAAAAAGAATTCAAAAGAAATTGTCTTTTGAATTGTCTTTTGAAAACAAATGGAAAAGGCCCCGATTACAGGATGATGAACTTTGTCAATTTTTTAGTACCAGATTTTCTTTCCTGTTTGCAGTGCTGCATATAAGAGGTCTAAACAAATATAGAGCTGGAACATAGGAAACATCTAAATGATTAGAGATTAGAGATTAGAGATTCCTTTATTTGTCATTCAGACCTTTCGGTCTGAACGAAATTTCGTTGCCTGCAGTCATACATATAATAATAAATAACAAAACACACAATAAACACAAATTAACATCCACCACAGTGAGTTCACCAGGCACCTCCTCACTGTGATGGAGGCAAAAGTCTTAAAGTCTCTGTCTCTTCCCTCTTTGTTCTCCATCTGCGCTGAGGCGATCCAGGCTTCTGACGCTGTGACCCCGCCGGGTGATGGTAAGTAAGGCAATCCCGCGGCTGAATCCGTGCTCCGTCCGCGACGGGCCGGTTCAAACTCCGCGGCCCGGGGTGTTGAAGCTGCCGAAGCTGCCGCCCTCCAGTCCAGCGGACGCGGCTGTAGTTGCGGGAGCCCCAGAAAAACAGGTCACCAACCTGTGACCTGCGCGCTCCCGACGATGTCGTCCACTGGGCCCGCGGCCGAGCCTCCGGTCTCAGGTCGCCACCGCCGGAACGCCACCGCAGCCCCGAAGTTGGCCAGCCCCGCGCTGGTAAGTCCTGGCTCTGCCTCCGGAGCCTCGAGGTCGATCGGTCGCAGTTGGAGTTGGAGGCTGCCAGCTCTGCCATTTTGGCCTCGGCGCAGACGGAGGCAGAGAAGGGGGACACGACAAGAAAAAGTCGTATTCCCCCGAAGGAAGAGACAAAAATCATGTTTCACCCTCCCACCCCACACACACACAACCCAATAAACTAAAATTTAACTAAAACAGGGCAAAAGAAAACAACAAAAAAAGTAAAAACAGACGGACTGCAGGCGAGCCGCTGCTGTTCGACAGCGCCGCCACTTCCGGTTATAGTTTGATCATGGCAAGGGTGTTTTGCTGTATTTGAAGTAGATTATCTTGGCTCTGATACTATAGAATTCAATTCAGTTGAGGACAGGTAGGCAAAAGTACTGGAGAAACTCAGCGGGTGAGGCAGCATCTATGGAGCAAAGGATTAGGTGACGTTTCAGGTCCCGAAACGTCACCTATTCCTTCGCTCCATAGATGCTGCCTCACCTGCTGAGTTTCTCCTGCACTTTTGTCTACCTTCGATTTTTCCAGCATCTGCAGTTCTTTCTTAAACAGTTGAGGACAGGGATGAAGCAGAGTTCAATATTCATCTCGAGGCATCTTTCTGAGGCAGCAGAATGATGCTCACAACTTGGCAAAGAACAACCTATCACTTTGGAAGTGACAAAATTCCACAAGTCCTCCTCAGGTTCGAAGTTGACAATTTTCACAACCACAAGCCTTGATGTATATTTGGTGAATCTAAGCGGTATTTCAGATGGCTCAGCTAAAGTGCAGAGATGGGCACTTACACAGTCCTCATCTGGCTACATTGCTCAGTTCAGAAACAGAGAGTACAGTCAGAATTTATCAGTACAATGTCAACATCATGAGCGACACCTATATTGGGTAAGACTGTGTCATTCCCAGAATGCATGGACTGTATTTGGGCTACAACCCCACAGCATGGGAGGTGATGTCACCCTGTTGTATGTGTGCTGACACATCCCGAATGGATGGGAAGAAGATTATGAAGATGACGCATGGTTATCATATTACTGGAAATGCTATGAGCTGAGCATTCGTCATTGGAATGAAAAGATGTTCAGATCAGATAAATGGAACAGCCATTCTTTTCCAAAATGACCTAATGGATGCACATAGTTTCCCACAGTGTCTCTTTTATTGACTGATGAGTTATAAAATTCACCTCTGGCTAATTCCTTTAGCCAAGAAACAGGAGAAATTGGTGGAAATGCTTCGCAGGCTCGACAGCATCTACAGAGAGAGAAATGGTTAACATTTCATGTCAGTCATTCAAACTATTTCACAGAACTAAATGATGAAAGATCAAAAATCTAAAATGTTTTTCTCTCTCTCCACAGATGTTGCTTGGCTCATTAAATATTTGCTTCGTATTTTCTGTTTTTATTTACCGGTAATCATTTCTTCATGTGTTTTGTACAAGTCTGCGTGCTGGATATTCATTGCATTGTGAACGGTTTTCCTCTTTCCTCTTTTGTACAATTGTCATCGTTGCATAACGCTCATAATTATTCAGAGTGAAATTCTTCACACTAGGCGGGTTCGATACACTTCATTGTTTTTGTGGACATTTGGCTATCGTTCACTCTTCTGAGTGGTCATTTAGTTTTTAGATCTATTCTAACTTCCAGGCGTTTTTTGTATTTTTCCCAATCGTATTAAAATGTATGTAGAGCAAGAAGTTTTTGTTTGTATGTAATGTGGCAGCAGGGACTGGGAGGGGTGTGCAGTGTTCTATTAACATTTGTTTCCAGGATGTGGGCAGTGAAGGCTATGTTTGCTCTGAGGTTTCTGAGGGGGGATTGACAGAGTAGATGCTGAGAGCTGATTTCCTCTCAGAGGAAAGTCTTGAACTAAGGGCCATTGTCTCAGGACGAGGGGTCAGCCAGTTAGGAGAAGATGAGGAGAAATTTAAGCAGGCCGTTCGTTGTAAGGCTTCAGATTTCGCAACCTCTAGAAAACTGAACATTTATTTGATGACTGTCTTCAAGGCTGATACTGGTTGGGTTTTGAACACAACAGACTGTGGAATAGGGTAAAGTGCTGGAGTAACTAGGCGGCATGGTGACGCAGCAGTAGAGTTGCTGCCTTACAGCGCCAGAGACCTGAGTTTGATCCTGTCTATCGGTGATGTTTAAGAAAGAACTGCAGATGCTGGAAAAAACAAAGGTGGACAAAAATGATGGAGGAACTCCGCAGGTGAGGCAGCATCTATGGAGAGAAGGAATAGGCGACGTTTCGGGTCTCGACCCGAAACGTCGCCTATTCCTTCTCTTCATAGATGCTGCCTCACTCGCTGAGTTCCTCCAGCATTTTTGTCTACCTGACTATGGGTGATGTCTGTACGAAATTTGTACATTCTCCCCGTAGCCGCGTGGGTTTTCCCCGGGTGCTCCGGTTTCCTCCCATGCTCCAAAGACGTACAGGTTTGTAGGTTAATTGGCTTCAGTAAAGATTGTAAATTGTCCCTAGTGTGTGTGATAGTGCTGGTGTATGGGGATCGCTGGTCGGCACAGACTCGGTGTACCGAAGGGCCTGTTTCCGCGCTGTATCTCTAAGCTAAACTAAAACTAAACTAAACTTATCGGGTCAGGTAGTTTCTCTGGAGAATATGGCTAGGTGACATTTCGCGTCATGACTTTTTCAGACTGATAGTGGGGTGGGGGGAGGAGGAAAACTGGGAGGGAGGAGAGGCAAGACAAAGTGTGGCAGGTAATAGGTGGTCACAGATAATGGGGTTTTTGATAGGCGGATGGTTGGAACAAGGGCCGGAGAGTAAAGCTGAAGGTGTGAGACAGAAGGATTGAAGAGTTGCAAATTGTGAAGCCAGAGGATTGATTATAGGAGGAGGAGGAGGAGGAGAGATATCGGTGCGAGTCCAAGTGATTGGACAGGAACGACATAATCCCATCCTATGATGGAGCAGCTGGAAATGTTGTGTGGCCAACTATTTATTTCATTTCTTCTGCTTTGTTCCGCACCTACCTCTTTTCCAGCTTTCTCTCCCCCTAATATATTTAGCCTGAAGAAGGCCCTGACTGGCAATGTTGCCTATCCATGTCCTCCAGAGATGCTGCCTGGCCCGCTGAGTTACTCCAGCTCATTGCGTTCTACACAAGAATCCAACCTCTGCAGTTCCTTGTGTCTCTCTATTTCATTTCTCATGTTCTTAATGCCCCTTTGAGAAGGTGATCAATTTTCTATTGAAACACCATGTGCTTACATTTGTTGCGGACAGATCACCACCCACTTGCTGCTTAGCATTTTTGTCCCTTGCTTACTCAGTTGAATGACCCCCCTGGCATTGAGGCTGGGTGTGGCCTCTGGGCATTGAGTTTCGCCACAACGCTGCTTTAGTAGATGACACAGTCTCCACTATGCATTTAATGTTCGTGAAAGGAATACCCGTATTCCTCAGGCACAAGTGTGCATAAATATGGAGAGTTACTTGAGCTGTGTATTGGGATTGTTTCTGGACGATGACTTCAACATGGGCCTGATTCATGATCAGTAAAACATACAGCAGACCTGCCGACACACAATCCATGACAGAAACAGTTCTTCAAGGGGTAGTCTGATGAATTCTACAATTGAAGACACTAAAACTTTAAAAAGACAAGTTCATAAGGTCATAAGTGACAGGAGCAGAATTAGGCCATTCGGCTCATCAAAACTACTCCGCCATTCAATCATGGCTGATCTATCTCTCTCCCCTAACCCCATATTCCTGCCTTCTCCCCATAACCTCTGACACCCGTACCCCTGACCAGCTGCGAGAAACTGAAACACTTCAAGATCTTGCGCTTATTTCTGTTGATTCAGTGAACATTGTTCACAGCCTCCTCTCCTGACATTAAGTGATAGAACATGTTTCTAACTTTCAGCATTCTCTCTCAGAGGTTAATTACATATTACCCTAGAAAGAGTGTGGAAACCAGTTATGTTTTTATGGTTTGTTCTTTGACAAAATAATTGCAAGAATGTTTTCTTTGTTCCCGCCGACTTCTCTATTTCCACTTTGCAATCCAATTCTGTAGAAGTGAGTTTGATCAACAGCTGTGTGATGGACACCCTGTGCATGTATGTGTTTGTATGCGCGTACCTGTGAGTGTGCATGTGGGGATATACCTTTTAAAGTAAATCGGAATAGCCTTCACAGTATTACTCTACTCAGGAGTCAAAGACATTCCGCCAGGACCTAAGCTGGAGTTGTAATGTTGATTAGATCTGACCTTTATATTGTGTTAGTTGATATGATAGGGCCAATTCTAAAAGAGATGTAATCCCGTTTTTTTGGAAGGATTTTCTGCATTCCCCGAAGAATCAATGTAATTGAAGCATAGACAGCCGCAGTGTGATTTTCATGTTGTGAATAGGTTCCTATGAGAGGAATAGAAATCCTCCAACAATCTATATCTCAGCATCTGATCTTTAGCCTGTCAGTTTGACTCATTTCTTTTCAGCTTTGGAATTTGTAAAAAAAAGTTAAGTGCAATGTCTCTGATTTAGTGACGAGTATATTAAAGAACTAATCAAATGCACTTACAAAATATTTTATTTAATATATTATAAATAATATAAGAAATATGAATTTAAATATAAACTATTCCTTAGATGTACAAAAGTAAAACAATACAACTGAAAAGTGATGTGAATTGTAAGTTGATTCTAAAAATGATCTAAATACAACTGTAACTGCATATCTAACAATTAAAAGAAATTTAAAGCATTGGAACCATGTGTAAAGTTTGTCAGAGACAAAAGGAACAGCAGATGCTGGGGTTTACAAAAAAATGACGCAAAGTGCTGGAGTAACTCAGTAGGTTAGGCAGCATCTCTGGAGAACATGGATGGATGACGTTTTGGGTCAGGACACTTCTTTAATTTGTTATTATTCGACAGGGAAAGTCGACACTGGTTCGATCCTGACCTCAGTCTATGTAGAGTTTGCACGTTCTCCCGGTGACCACGTGGGCTTCCTCCGGGCGCTCCGGTTTCCTCCCACATCCCAAAGATACGTTGGTTTGAGGTTAATTGGCCTCTGTAAAATAGCCCCTAGTGTGTGGGGAGTGAATGAAAAAGTGGGATATTACAGAACTAGTGTGAATGGGCGATGGATGGCCAAAGTGGACTCCTTGGGCCAAAGGGCCTGTTTCCTTGCTGTATCTTTAACTTAACTTAAACTAATTATATTCTTTTCTCACCTGTCTTCAAGTATTCAATCAGACTGGAATCAGTGACCATCATGAAATGAGCAAAGAAATAGTTAATGAAATAGTCACAATTTATAAACCTATTTAATAAATGCTGCTGCTCTTAAAATTCTACAAGGCCATTCCAATGATTTGTGTTGTTTAGTGAAGTCCTGGGTCAAAGCAACATTTATGACTGAGTTCCTCCAGTGATTCCAGAGAGGTTTATTGAAGTCTTAAAGTTTCATCTTCTGGGAAAATCAATAATTGTTCAGCCTGCAGAAAAAGAATTGGGTAAAAAACACAGCCTGAGCTGGTTTGTTTTTTACTGACTACAGATCCATTTAGCAAACTTTATCTGAGATGACACATCAATGATGGCTCCAACTTTGTCGAGGTTATTTTAAAACTGATACGGACTATCAAGCTTTCTCTAGGATAATGGGCACCATAATTTTCTAAACTGTAAATAAAATACAATTATTTAAAGCTGTGTGTGTGTTGAGAGAGAGAGAGAGAGAGAGAGAGAGAGAGAGAGAGAGAGAGAGAAATAGAGAGAGAGAGAGCAAAAGGTAGTGAGACAGGGAGAGAAATAGAGAGAATGTATAAATTGTAATTAATTTACCTCCCATAATCATTGCAAAATATATCCCTGCACACAAAAATTGTAGAAGAGGAAGATGTTCTTGCTGTTAGGTTTGATTTCTGCAATGTTTCGCACCTCAGAGTCATTTGTTGCCAGTTTCTGATTCATTATGAAAATATAATTTGCATATTAAGAGGCTAAAAAACCCTTTAATTCAGACTGACAGGCCAATGAACTCATTCATCATTGTAGTGATCAGAGCACCCAAGGAATAATAAATATAGCAGAGCTATTTTATCCCTACCAGTGCCGCATTCGACCAGGGTGATCCGTGTTAAAAATCCACCCCAAATGTGTGATAATCTGCAGAAATTACCAGGAAGTAACATTAATTGTATCTGTTGCATTCTTGGCATTAACTCCGCAATGGAACACCTCATATACCATCCAGGAGTTCTTGTTTCCCCTCACTCTCATCCAAAGGACCGTCTCCACTTTTACAACTGAGCACTTGATGGTCATTCTTTTTCCTTTGCTTGTTTGCAACAGTTTCTTTTCCCTCTGTTCTCTTCCTTTTCAAATGTCATTCATGGACATCAGCTTAGACACGGGGTCAAGGAAAGAGCGTTCACGTCGCGGCCCAGTTTCCACCAATCTTTCCACCACCGCGCACTATAAGAAGCACAAGAAGCGACAAGACAGACACCATTGTATGTAGATGCCGAGAAGTGTGTTCAGCTCTGGTTGAACAACTTCTAATCTTGTGTATGGACTTGATAAGAAGAAGAAGTTTTGACACTAATATCCATAAGGTCATAAGTGATAGGAGCAGAATTAGGTCATTCGGCCCATCAAGTCTACTCTGCCATTCAATCATGGCCGATCTATCCCTCCCTCCTAACCCCATTCATCTGCCTTCTCCCCATAACCCCTGACACCCATACTAATCAAGAATATATCTATCTCTGTCTTAAAAAATATCCATTGACTTGGCCTCCACAGCCTCTGTGGCAAAGAATTCCACAGATTCACCGCTCTCTCACTAAAGAAATCCCGCCTTCTTAAAGGAATGTCCTTTAGTTCTCAGGCTGTGACCTCTAGTCCAAGACTCTTCCACTAGTGGAAACATCCTCTCAACATCCACCCTATCCAGGCCTTTCACTATTCTGTAAGTTTCAATGAGGTCCCCCCTCATCCATCTAAACTCCAGCAAGTACAGGCGCAGTGCCGACAAAAACTCAATCCTGCACACCCGCCTCTCCTGCTCTCCCCACAATGGCCGTGCTTGCAACCTACAGGCATCTTCAAACTAATTTGCACTCTGCCAAGTGCCTACAGCAGCTAAGTGCTCCGTGTTCCTGTGCATATACTTGCTTGCCTCTGATTATCAGGCAACATGTGTTCAGTCAGTAGCAGAGTCACCTGGGTGGATAGTAGACTCGATGTCTAGGGTGGGGATTGCTGTTAATTCTCCCCTTATTATTTAAATATGCTCTTCTCATAACCTAAAAACACCTGTGGGGGGGGAAATAATCTACCACCAAGTTTCTATTTCGAAGTATTAGCATCTAAAATTGCCAGACGTGTTTGTTTTAAATAGATCCGTCAAGACTCTGTAGTTTAGAACGCATGCCAGAAATTAGTTTATTTTTCGTCTATTTTTATTTTAAACCAACTTAGAAGAAGCGACAATTTAGATGTGAGATTTACAAGCACGTCAAAACCACAGTTGACAGTTGAACAGCTCATTCTTTCCCCCAGATGTTGTTTATAACTCGTAGGAAAAATGTAAATACTGAGAGGGCTCTCAACTGCGAGCTATTTCTGCAGTAACAATGCTGATGACATCTGTTCCTTGGCCTGCCCACATTGTCCTATTCTGCTCCTCCCACTTGCCTTTCCATCTCACATGCTCTCGATACTCTTAAAAAGGTCAATAGACAATAGACAATAGGCGCAGGAGTAGGCCATTTGGCCCTTCGAGCCAGCACCGCCATTCAATGTGATCATGGCTGATCATCCACAATCAGTACCCCGTTCCTGCTTTCTCCCCATATCCCCTGACTCCGCTATTTTTAAGAGCCCTATCTAGCTCTCTCTTGAAAGCATCCAGAGAACCTACCTTCACCGCCCTCTGAGGCAGAGAATTCCACAGACTCACAACTCTCTGTGAGAAAAAGTGTTTCCTCGTCTCCGTTCTAAATGGCTTACTCCTTATTCTTAAACTGTGGCCCCTGGTTCTGGACTCCCCCAACATCGGGAACATGTTTCCTGCCTCTAGCGTGTCCAAGCCCTTAACAATCTTATATGTTTCAATGAGATCCCCTCTCATCCTTCTAAACTCCAGAGTACAAGCCCAGCTGCTCCGTCAAAAACGGAAATGCAAGAGTCAGCAGATGCTGAACTCTTGAGCACCAAACATAGTGCTGGAGGAACTCAACGGGTCGGGCAGCCTCTGGTTGAGGGAGATGGACAGATGGCATTTTGGTTTGGATTCGTCCTCAGACTGATGAGTCCATGACCTGAAACATGATGTGTCCATTTCCCTCCATAGATGCTGCCTGACCCATTGGGTTCCTCCAATACTTTTTTTTACACAAGAGGTAAAAAAATTGTCGCTTTTTAAATAAATAAAATAATGTCTCCCATTTCTAATGAGGAGAGTGGATATTTTGTCTGGAAAGTGGCAAGACTCCATTTTCCATCAGGAGTCAAGAGCCAAGCATGTTTAATTGTCAGATACACCATGAACCGAACAATTTAATTCTTATTTGCTGCAGTTTTATATGCACATCAATACATCACAACATATCCTCGTATGCTGCAAAGTAATTTCAAGACTACTTCGGCCTTTCTGCAGTAATAATGGAACCTGTCCTGGTATCAGACATCAGCGACTTGCTCATGTTATTTTTATTATTTTGGCACCGATGCAAGATTGCTATGGAGTGTGGCAACTCTTTGTGTGCTCTTCTCAGTGAAGAGTTAACTATTATCTGATACAATCACTATGCTCTTTTATATCTCTTTTCTAACTGTAAATCCCCTTTGCTCTCACTAGGGCACTACCTGATTCAATTCTACCAAATTTCAGACATATCTGTTGTGTTGTTGCAAATTAGATTTTTGTTGTTCTGTTTTGGAACAAATGACAATAAAACACTCTTGACTTGACTTTTGACTCTTGTACTACATTGCTGTAAACTATATTCTGCACTCTTTATCTTTTCCTTTGTTCTATCTATTGTGCACGAGCTTGACTTGATTGTATGTATGCATAGTATTATCTGATTTGATTGGATAGCTTTTCACTGAACCGCAGTACACGTGGCAATAATAAACCTGAATCTAAACGAACTTTGCAATAATGAGCCGTGAGTCAGTTACTAAACACAAGTATCCTGCATGAAGCAGCCATTCCAGGATGCTGACATCCCACTGAAGCTCATGAGTTTACACCTCCTGGGCTTTTTACAAACCAGAATAATAAATATTTGCAGTCTGGAAAATACCCAACCTTGCATAATCCAATTAATTTATCTGCAGCTTAAAACCTTTCATATTGTAATGTATCGGATTATAAATTCATAATATGTAAATTCATAATATGTAGACACAATGTTGCGGATGCTGGTTTACAAAGAGAAGACACAAAGGGCTGGAGTAACTCTGGAGGACATGAATAGGTGACGTTTCGGGTTGGGACCCTTTGTCTGCCCATCACCTTTATCCACCTATTGCTTGCCTGACTTTGTCCCGCCACCAACACCCTTCCTGCTTTCTCGCCATCTACTACAATCAGTGCAGAGTAGGGTGCCGACCTGAAACGTCGCCTGTCCACGTTCTCCAGAGATGCTGCCCTATCTGCTGAAATACTCCAGTACTTTGTGTCTTTCTTTTACACACATAATATGTTCACCAGTTTGCAAGATGTATTCACATCCTCTATATCTGTCTTCCTTAACCAGTATCCCAGGAGCCCAGCAACGCAGCAAATACTTTCCTTGCCTAAATTTGCTCCTGGCACTGGTTCTCAGATTCCCTCTAGAGGACTGTAATCTTTCTCATTTTACTACCTGCGGCAGACTGATGTAACACATCTTCATACTGAAACCCAGTAAACACTGCCTATAAATTTATATTAATCTACAGTATAACATTTCCCTTTTCCTTGCCATAAATGATTACACATCAATGTTCATAGCACAGAAACGCACTTTTTAACAAAGCCTTGAAGTAAATGACACCAATAAATTTGCCTTCGAAGTTCTGATGCATAAGGACTGCTTGCTTTGGCGAACAAGACATTTCTAATGAACTTTGTTGAAATCCTCATGATTATGACACAAATTACTAGTTGATATTGAGGCAAATTGTTCTCTGTGCTAGAGTTCAAATGCTAGAGGGCATAAGTTAAAAATTGGGCAGTTGAGTGAAAAAGGAATATTTGGGTGAATCTGGAAGTAATTGCCAAGGACAATTATTGAAGTAAAAAATGTAAAAAATAGATGTTTCTTGAAAGCCGATGATAATGTTGGGGTAGATAACGCTTGTGATTTCATACCCCAATCTCAAAATGCCTGTTTTTCTAAATGTTCTGGAATCCCCCTCAAACATTATTCATAAAAGCATGTTGCTCTTTGAGATGTGCTCAGAAGTTGACCCCATGGAATTTGAGCAAATATTCTGCATTGTTCTTTGTTTGTGTTCTGTAAGAAAGAATAAACAAAGCGCTCACTGACTTCATTGTCTCTCCAATGTCGACTTCAATGTAGGAGTAAAATTCATTGCCTCTCCAATGTCTCTCCAATGTAGGAGTAAAATTCAGCCTGAAAGCTGAATGTTTGCAGCAGCCAGCTACAGCTCAGAAGCATATGCCTCTGATAAATACAAAGTACATTCTAATCACTTTCCTTCCTCTTCCCTGCATTTTTCCAACTATTTAGCAGATGGGTGAGTCTGTCATAAATCTGCTGCAAATATTGGTTGCCAATGGGAAACATGGCCTGGGGGAAAGATATGTTTCCATGAGAAGAGATTGTCTGTTCCCTTTCTAACTCTGCTTATTCCTACGTTCCTGACCTCTTATAAACACCAAAAACATGATACTCAGTGAGTTTGTATTAAGTTCTTGTCATGCAGAGTTAACCTATTAATTCTTGGAGTGCAGGAGGCTGAGGGTTGATCTTACAGATATGTATAAAATGATAAGGGGAATAGACAGGGAAGGGAAATCAAGAACCAGACGACATAGGTTTAGGATGAGAGGGGCAAGATTTAATAGGAACCCGAGGAGCAACCTTTTCACGCAGAGGGCGGTGGGCATAGGGAACAAGTCGTCAGAGGTAGTTTAGGCAGGTACTATAACAGCATTTGAGAGACCCTTGGACAGGTACAAGGCAGCACGGTGGCGTAGCAGTAGAGCTACTGCCTTACAACGCCAGAGACCTGGGTTCGATCCTGACTACGGCTGCTGGCTGTATGGAATTTGTACGTTCTCCCCGTGACCTGCATGGGTTTTCTACAAGATTTTCAGTTTCCTCTCGCACTCGAAAGACATACAGGTTTGTAGGTTAATTGGTATAAATGTAAAATTGGCCCTAGTGTGTTTATGTTGATGTGCGGGGATCGCTGGTCGTCGCTGGTCGGAGCGGTCTTGGTAGGACGAAGGACCTGTTTCCGCGCTGTATCTCTAAACTAAACTAAATATGGATAGGAAGGGTTTAGAGGGATATGGCCAAACATGGGCAAATAAGACTATTTAGATTGGGCATCTTGGTCGGTGTGGACCGAAGGACCAGTCTGAAGAAGGGTTTCGGCCCGAAACGTTGCCTATTTCCTTCGCTCCATAGATGCTGCTGCACCCGCTGAGTTTCTCCAGCATTTTTGTGTACCTTGGACCGAAGGGCCAGTGGCCATGCTGTATCTCATGGGAGAAAAAAAAGTAGATCAACCAAAATGCTACTGGGCTGAAATAAAATCTCAGTCTCTTGAGCTCGACTAGTCGGCCTGTTCTGAGTTTATCCTTTTCAGGGAACTGAGATGGGGGAGAGCAGTGCCCCCCAGAATGTGAGAACAACTTATCAGAGACATATTTCAACTTGCAGGAGGTATGCGAGACTTGGCAAACTTGATATGCCATGACCTTTCCTTTTCCTAACAAATAATGCCAGGTCTTTGCTCTGAGCACCTTTAAAACTTTCATCCAGATGTCGAAAGGCAAGGGCTTGGTATGTTTTCAGACGCCACATCAATGGCTTCACAGAAATGTATTTTACTGAGAACGTTCCACACTTAATGAGGAAGGTTTATTAGTAGGAAAGGAGGTGCAGTGGAGACTTTTATGGCTGCTGGAATGTAATAGCCTGTAAAAGAGATCTTGTGAATGTTAGAATGTGTTGTTTCAACAGTTTGGTTGAACATGACATTTATACATGATATAATGCTTGCATGGAAGGATAAAGTGGACAATTCGGATACAATTGTTGGTGACCTTTGTGGTGAAGTTATAAAACAATATCAACAGTGAACTCACTTGTCAGGACTGAGGGGCTCCTGTTGTCTGTGTTTGATTTGTACATAAGCAACTCTATTTTTCAGGTATGTGAAAAAATCCTTGCACAAAAATGAGCACACCAGAGACCGCGAAGGACAACCTAATAACGTCGACTGTACTTTGTATTTCCTTTAAATAATCTGTGAGTGGAAGTTTATCTGTCTGCACCAGAGTTAACTATTTCCTGTTGGTTGGCTGTTCTTGGCTATAAATTCCTCGGGTGTTATTATTTATAAAACACATTTTTGCTGTGGTGTAGGTTCAGTTGCAAGGGACATGTGGATTTGTAGGGTAATTGGCCTCTGTAAAATCACCTCCCAGTGTGTAAGGAGTGGATGTGAAAGTGGGATAACATAGAACTAGTATGAAAGGGTTATCAATGGTCAGCGTGGTGGGCTGAAAGACCTGTTTCCACGTTGTATCTTTCAATCAAAAAAATGGTGGTGAAACATCTAATTGCATTACAACCACAACTTCCAGCTGCTTGGCACCCTTCATTTGGACAACATGGAAGTATTACCAAGACGGTGCCTAAACCACCGCCCATATTGATGTGAGATGTACAACATGCCATGACAGGAAGTCATCAGTGTGTGAAATATCGACCCCGGCTGGCCTTTGAAGATGTAGGTAGACTTCAACATGAATCAGCATATGGCACTGAATGGATGAAAGTGTTGTCCAATTGGAACTTATTGGCGCTCCTTGTGTTTAGCAGCTCCATCTGGATGGGAGATGTGTAGGAAGGAACTGCAGATGCTGGTTTAAGCCACAAGGTAGACACAAAAAAAACTGGAGTAACTCAGCGGGTCAGACAGCACCTCTGGAGAAAAGTAATAGGTGACGTTTCAGATCGAGACCTCTCTTCAAACTGAGAATCAGGGGAAAGGGAAATGAGAGATATAGAGAAATAGAGAACAAATGGAGGTGCTATTAAAGGAGCCTTGTGGAGTAGCTGCTATACATCCGTATAGGAGGCACTGCATACTACAGACATTACGGTCCAGGGGTGGACAGACTGTTGGATAAAATGGCTGTCAAGCAGGTTATTTTGTTTTGGCTAGTACTGAACTTCTGAAATCATGGACCTGTGTCACCCTGGTCACTCCCTCTTCTCCCCTCTCCCATCCCACCAAGAGGTACAGAAGTTTGAAAATGCATACCTCCAGATTCAGGAATAGCTTCTTCCCAGTTGTTATCAGGCAGGGAACGGCCTCTCATCAGCTGGAGTGCAATCCTCCCATCTACCTCACAGGAAACCTTTGAACTATCTTCAATCGGACTTTATTGGACTTTAATGTTATATCTTTGTAACTCAATGTTGTACCCTTCATCCTGTATCTGTGCACTGTGGCCAGCTTCATTGATTTCATGGATAGTCTTTTCGTTTGGTAGACACAAAATGCTGGAGTAACTCAGCGGGTGAGGCAGCATCTCTGGAGAGAAGGAATGGGCGACCGTTTCGTGTCGAGATCCTTCTTCAGACTGATGTCAGGGAAGGGGGCAGGACAAAGATAGAATGTAGACGGAGACAGTAAGACTAGTGGGAGAACTGGGAAGGGGAAGGGGATGGAGAGAGAAAGCAAGGGCTATCTGAAGTTAGAGAAGTCAATGTTCATACTGCTAGGGTGTAAACTACCCAAGCGAAATATGAAGGTAGACAAAAATGCTGGAGAAACTCAGCAGATGAGGCAGCATCTATGGAGCGAAGGAAATAGGCGACGTTTTAGGTCGAGACCCCTTCTTCAGACTCTAGCTAGCGAAATATGAGGCACTGTTCCTCCAATTTGCGCTGGGCCTCACTCTGACAATGGAGGAGGCCCAGCAAAGAAAGGTCAGATTGGGAATGGGAGGGGGAGTTGAAGTGCTGAGCCACCGGGAGATCAGGTAGGTTAAGACGGACTGAGCGGAGGTGTTCAGTGAATCGATCGCCGAGCCTACGCTTGGTCTCGCCGATGTAGAGAAGTTGACACCTGGAACCGCGGATACAGTAGATGAGGTTGGAGGAGGTGCAAGTGAACCTCTGCCTCACCTGGAAAGACTGTTTGGGTCCTTGGATGGAGTCGAGGGGGGGAGGAATAGGGACAGGTGTTGCATCTCCTGCGGTTGCAGGGGAACGTACCTGGGGAGGGGGTGGTTTGGGTGAGAAGGGATGAATTGACCAGGGAGTATCGGGGGGAACGGTCTCTGCGGAAAGCAGAAAAAGGTGGAGATGGGAAGATGTGGCGAGTAGCGGGATCCTGTTAGAGGTGGCGAGGTTGTCTTTTCGTTAACTGGATAGCACACAAGCATAAGCTTTTCACAGTACCTCAGTGCACCTGGTAATTAGAAACAAAACTAAACTAAACTTGGTTGTGTCTGCACCACTTCAGGTAAATAGAAAGTGTTGGTGCCTTGTAGATGGTGGAAAAGGTTTGGGAAGTAAGATAGTGAGTCACTTGCCACAAAATATTCAGGCAGGCTGCTCTTTTAGCCACTGTATTTATTTGGCCAGTCCGACTAAGTTTCTGGTCAATGGTGACCCCCAAGATGTTGATGGTGAAGGAGTTGGCAAAGGCAATGTTATTGAATGCCAAGGACCAGTGGGGAGATTAACTAAAGGTTGTGTGACATTTGCGTTACTTGCCGTTTATCAGCCCAAACATGAATGTTGTCTTGGTCTTGCTGTACGCAGGCACGTAATGTTTCCTTATCTGATAAGTTATGAATAGAGCTGCACAATATGTAATTATTAATGCACACCCCCACTTCTGACCTTATGATAAAGGGAAGGTCATTGATGAGGCAGTTGAAGATAACACGCTTGTAAAAATCCTGCTGCATTGAGAGGGTCCATAATAACACTGCTATCACCCATCCTCAGAGAACAATGTTCTCTAACTGCTCTGAAGTGCTTTTGATGATAATTATCCAAAGAAAATAATTGATCATCAAGAGTGCAATTCTACCATTTGATTTATGGGGGGGGGGGGGGGGGGGAAGCAGTTGGAACTAACATAGTCATAGAGGCATACAGCATGGAAACATGCTGTTTGGCCCACTTTGTCCATGCCGACCCAAATGCCCCATCTAAGCTGGTCCCACATGGCCCATATCTTCTAAACCTTTCCTCTCCAAGGTCATAAGGAATAGGAGGAGAATTAGGCCATTCGGCCCATCAAGTCGAATCCGCCATTCAATCATGGGCTGATCTATCTCTCCCTCCTAACTCCATTCTATTTCTTCTCATAACCTCTGACACTTGTATTAATCAAGAATCTATCTATCTCTGCCTTAAAAATATCCACAGATGGCCTCCCTTCTGTGGCAAAGAATTCCACAGATTCACCACCCTCTGACTAAAGAAATGTCTCCTCAGTTCCTTCCTAAAAGAATGTCCTTTAATTATGAGGCTATGGCCTCTAATCCTAGACTCTCCCACTAATGAAAACATCCTCTCCACATCCACTCTATCTAAGCCTTTCACTAGTCTGTATGTTTCAATGAGGTTGCTACTCATTCTTCTAAACTCCAGCGAGTACAAACCGAGTGCCGACAAACGCTCATCATAGGTTAACCTACTCATTCCTGGGATCATTCTTGTAAACCACCTCTGGACCCTCACCAGAGCCAGCACATCCTTCCTCAGATATGGTGCCCAAAAATTGCTCACAATATTCCAAATACGGCCCTACCAGCACCTTATAGAGCTTCAACATTACATCCGTTGTTGTATACATGCCCTCTTGAAATAAATGCTAACTTTAAGTTTGCTTTCTGTCCTGTACAAATGTCTTTTAAATATTGTTATTGTACCTGCCTCAAATACTTCCTCTGGCATCTCGTTCCCTATACACACACCTATTTGGTGAAAAAGTTGCCCCTCAGATTCCTATTAAATTTTTATCATCTTAAATCTGTGCCCTCCCCTTCTCGATTCCCCTCCACTGGGGAAAAAGACTCTGTGCACCCTATCTATTTCCCTCATGATTTTATGCACATCTTTTTTTAGATTAGATTAGATTCCTTTATTGTCTGCAAGATAAACCCTCAGCTTCCTGTGCTCCAAGGAATAAATTCGTAGCCTACCCAACCTCTCCCTATAGCTCAGCCCCTCGAATCCTGGTACCATTCTTGTAAATCTTCTTTGCAGTCTTTCCAGCTTAATCTGACCAAAATTGAACACAATATTACATAACACAAAATAAGTGTTTAATTTTCTAATGTGGTGGTAGCAAGATTTGCTTTTGTGCAGTAGAGGAACTAAATGGTTTATTGATCAACTTCCTGAATTGGGGCATCGATTTAGCAGCTTTCTATCATTTAAAATGCACTTTCAGTTACCACCCATATCAGATGTTATCACTATTCTGGGAATGCTTTCCAGGATATGTAAATAATCTAATAATACACTTGAGTGCTTGGATATTAAGCAGTTACCCAAACATATCTGTTGATTCTTGATAACATACATTTGGCTCTGCATCCGATGATATTTCTGATGTCTGAAAGAAGAATGTTAATTAAATATCATGAATATATATATATATTTTTATAAAGATTTTTGCTTAAGGTGTGCCATTGTGCATTGACCTAAAACATGCGCAGTCATAGAGTCTGACAGCCTGGAAACAAGCCCTTCGGCCCAACTTCCCACATCGGCCAATATGTGTACACTAGTACCCATCTTGCTGCATTTGGCCCATATTCCTCTAAACCTGTCCTATCCAGGTACCTGTCTAAATGTTTCTTAAATGTTGCGATCGCACCTGCATCATCTACCTCCTCCGGCAGCTCGTTCCATACACCTACCACGCTTTGTGTGAAAAAGTTACCCCTCAGGGTCCTATTAAATCTTTTTCCCCTCACCTTCCCCAATTCTGGGCAAAAGATTCTGTGCGTCTACCCAATCTATTCCTCTCATGATTTTGTCGGTCATGGAATGACAACTCTTTTCCCTAACCTTGAAAATCTCCTCACCATGATCCATTGATTCCAAAAGCAAGAACTTCCCTTTCTCTGAAACTTGCTGCTATCGCGGGGTCAGCCTTTGGCCAGCAAAAATGATGTGAACAAAAAAGACACAAAGTGCAGGAGTAACTCAAATGTTTAAGAAGGAACTGCCGATGCTGGAAAAATCGAAGGTAGACAAAAATGCTGGAGAAACTTAGCGGGTGAGGCAGCATCTATGGAGCAAAGGAATTGGTGACGTTTTGGGTCGAGACCCTTCTTCAGACTGATGTGGGGATGGGGGGGCGGGAAGAAGAAAGGAAGGGGTGGAGACAGTGGGCTGAGGGAGAGCTGGGAAGGGGAGGGGAAAGAGGGAGAAAGCAAGGACTACCTGAAATTGGAGAAGTCAATGTTCATACCGCTGGGGTGTAAACTACCCAAGCGAAATATGAGGTGCTGCTCCTCCAATTTATGGTGGGACTCACTCTGGCCATGGAGGAGGCCCAGGACAGAAAGGTCGGATTCGGAATGGGAAAGGGAGTTGAAGTGCTGAGCCACCGGGAGATCAGGTTGGTTATTGCGAACTGAGCGGAGGTGTTGGGCGAGGCGATCGCCAAGCCTACGCTTGGTCTCACCAATGTAGAGCAGCTGCTGTAGAGTGCAGGTGAACCTCTGCCGCACCTGGAAAGACTGCTTAGGTCCTTGGATGGAGTCAAGGGGGGAGTAACTCAAATGGTCAGGCTGCATCTCTGGAGAACATGGATAGATGACGTTTCAGGGAGGTACCTTGAAGAACCTATCCATGTTCTCCGCAGATACTGCTTGACCCGCTGAGTTACTCCAGCACTTTGTGTCTTTTTTTGGAAACCATCACCAGCTTGTTCACATCATGCAGTTGTTCCTACATGACGCGAACAAGCTGGCCTTGCAAAGCATCACATTGAAGAATTTACTCAGACTGTGAACCAGCAAACATTTTAATTGGGATGAAGGAATCGCTGGCAATGCTGGTGCTTTCTAACACTGAAGAGGTGGCAGAGTACCAAATGGTAGGCAAGGGCATTACAGGCAGTAGTTAAGAATCAACCACATCACTGTGGGTCTGCAGACACATGTGCAGACACATGTACAGACTAGGTAAGGGCACCAAACATTAACGAACTAACACACAAAGGGCTAGGGTAACACCACGGGTCAGGTAGCATATCTGGAGAACATGGACAGGCAACGTTCCTGGTTGGGACTCTTTTTCAGACTGATTGTAGAAGGGGGAGAAAGCTGGAAAAGAGGTGGGGGCAGGACAAAGCCTGGCTAGTGATAGTTGAATACAGGTAAGGGGAGGGGGGGGGTTAATTAGCAGATGGGTGGAGAAAGGCCACAGATAAAAGGGAGAGAAAAGGATGTAACATAAGCGGATGGAGAGTGGGGAAATGTGAAGCCAGAGGAAGGGATTCAGGTGGAAGGGGACAGCGGCAGGGTAAAGGGGGTGAGATAGCAGGAGAAATGGGTACACACCCAGGTGGGGCACGAGGGGGAAAAAAGAGGTGGGGGGGGGGTGCTACCTAAAATTGGAGACGTCTTTGTTCATACCCGTTGGGTTGTAAGCTACCCATGTGGAATATGAGGTGTTGTTGCTCCAGTTACTCCAGTAATGTGTGCTGCTCAAGGTTCCAACATCTGCAGTTCTTTGTTTCTCCATTAATGAACCAGATGTGTCTTAATGATAACACATGTGTCAATGCCGCTTATATAACTTTTCACTCCATATTATTTATCTACTGAATTTCACTTCCTGGACTGCCAGGGTGGTTTTTGAAGTCACATCATTCGACAAGGTCTCTAATTTAGAGTAGACCTCTGGGGCAGTAATTTTACCATCTCTCGACTGTGTCCCTTAGTTCTGCTCTCGTTCCCCCTTCCAAGAGGAACCAGGTTACAGTTCTCGTGATCTTTACCTTTCACCCCACCAGCCTTTGCATTCAACACATCATTCTCCGACCTTTTTTCCACCTTCAACATGATCCCACCACCAGTCATATCTTCCCACCCCCATCCCTATCCTTCTCTGTCTACCAGTGAGACCATTCCCTCCGCAACTCCTTCGTTCATTCATTCCTTCCCACTGAAACCACCCCCTTTTCCCAGGTACATTCTCCTGCAACCTCAGGAGATATAATGCCTGTCCCTTTACCTCCTCCCTCACCTCCACCCAGGGACCCCAGCAGTCCTTCCAGATGAGACACAAGTTCACGTGCACCTCATCTACTGCATTCAGTGTTCCCGACGTGGCCTCCTTTACATTGGCGAGACCAAGCGTAGACTCGGCAGCCGTTTCGCTGAGCACTTGTACTCGGTTTGACAAGGCCTGCTGGACCACCCCTTTGCTAACCATTCTACTCCCCTTTCCACTCCCATACTTACCTTTCTGTCACAGGCCTCATTCACTGCCAGAGTGAGGCCACTGAAGGAACAGCGCCTCATATTCCGCTTGGCTAACTTACAACCGATCGGTACAACCCCCCTCTTCCCTGTGCCCCAACTGGACGCGCCCATTTTTCCCTTTCCCCCTACCCTGCCACCTACTGTATATTCCTATCTCTGGCTTCTCTTTTAACCTTTTGTCTTTTCATCTCCAACCATCTGCTTATCTAACCCCCCTCACCAGTATCCACCAATCACTCTCCAAACTTTGTCCTTCCCCTCCTCTCTTCCAGCTTTCTCCCCCCATTCCCCCCTCACCCCCGCCCCCCGCCCCACCACAATCAGTCTGAAGAAGGGTCCCAAGCCGAAACATCACCTATCCATGTTCTCCAGAAATGCTGCCTGACATACTGAGTTACTCCAGCACTTTGTGTCTTTTTTTTTGTAAACCAGCATCTGCAGTTCCTTGTGTCTACAAGATTTTCTGAATAGTTTTAGTATCACTAGTTTTTAGCCAACCATAGCATTCCAAATGATTTCCCTCAATTCAGTTGAAGAAGGCAGCAAATGTCTCCGATTTTGAAGCTGGGATGAATTACAGGAACCAACTTCGGAATTTCCACTTTACTACGGAAATGCATGAAAATCCCAGCGCTGCTGTTGATTGATTGGAGGGATGACAATCAGCACCAGTGACTTTTGCATCATCATTACTGAAATATTTCGGCCATTTTGTTCACGAAATACTATTGCCATGTGTTATTTTAATTACAGAGTTTTGCAATCTGCATTGTAAGAATGAGTGAGCCTTACAAATAGTTGATGCCTTGAAATTATACTTCAATGTGCAGTGTGATTATGTTTTGCCCTTATGGCAAATCAAATATCACAAAAAAAAAGGCAAAGTTGTTCCCAGACTGCGCACTTTAGACACACAACCCTTCTGTTTTCTCCCCACATGTCAGAAACCTAAAATGCAGCCTAAAAACGAAATGAAAACTGTAATATTTTGCATCTGATTTTGGAGCAAAGTTAATAGATCTCTCCAATTTTAAGTAACACTTCCCTCACCCCTCACCCTTTTCTTTCCCACCCCACCCCCGTCACATCCTTTTTCACACTATCCTGCACCTTCACCCTCCCCTTCCACCTATATCCAGTCTAAAGATACAGTGTGGCAACAGGCCCTTTGGCCCACCACGTTCGCTCCGACCAGCGATCCCCATATATTAACACTATCCTACACGCACGAGGGACAATTTACACATACACCAAGCCAATTAAGCTACAAACCTGTACATCTTCGAAATGTGGGAGGAAACCAAAGGTCTTGGAGAAAACCCACGCAGGTCACGGGGAGAACGTACAAACTCCATACAGACAGCACCCGTAGTCGGGATCGCACCCGGGTCTCCGGCGCTGTAAGGCTATAAGACAGCAACTCTACCACTGCGCCACCATGCTGCCAATGCATCTGACACTCTGTTGTCTCCTTTTCACCTCTGGCCTTTGTCCACCCATCTGCCAATCTAACCTCTTCTCCTGTATCCACACATCACTTGCTGAGCTTTGTCCTGCCACCCCCCCCCCCCCACCCCCACCTCTTTTCCAACTTTCTCCCCACCACTACAATCAGTCTGAGGCAGGGTCTCAACCTAAAACATCATCTGTCCATTCCCTCCACAGATGCTGCCTGACTAGCTGAGTAACTTCAGCACTTTGTGTTTTACAAAGGGCTCAGGTTAGCAAAATGTAGAAATCCCTTTTAAATAATGATTTTCAATCACAATAATGTTTGAGTAAATTTTAAATCCAACAAAAAAATATATTTTGTTGGATTCTGGAGCAGCATTCGACCAGAATAATGGTAGATCTCAAATGTAAGCATTCTGAAGCACAGAAAGGATCATATAGAGGATAGTTGTATGGCCGTTATTATCATGCATCTGCAGGAAGTACATTTTGGGCTGTGACTGCATGTCCATTCAAATATCAGCATCATCTCAGCAAAGAGTCAGCTTGACTGAAGGTGAACATTTTCACTTCACTTCCTGCCAAGGGATTGCAACATGAACCTTCGAAGCTTTGGGGAGCCACAAACAGTCTGTCAGTGATTCAGTTAGGGCTTAGAAATCTCCTGCTCATGAAAGGAATGTTGGTTTGAAGCTGGTGGGCAGGAAACCTACAAGGAATAACGAGGGAGAGAAAATCAGTGTTTTTACAAGTCACTTGCTTGAAGGTTTTTACACCAAAAATATTGGCTGAACTTCCAGTTACTGCTGCAGTGCTTAAAAAAAAGAAATTGGTGTAACAGCATGGAAACAGGCCCTTCAGCCAATCGTCTACACTGATCACCCATTCACGCTAGTTCTATGTTATCCCACTTTCTTACCCACTCCCTTCATACAAGGGACAATTTGCAGAGGCCTAATAACCTACAAACCCACATGGCTTTGGGATCTGGGAGGAAACCGGAGCACCCGGAGGAAATCCATGTGGTCACAGGTAGAACATGCAAACTGTACAAAAACGGCACCCTTGATTAGAATCAAACTCAGGTCTCTGGTGCTGAGGCAGCAGCTCTACTAGCTGCGCCACTGTGCCACCCTAAAACTGTGTCGCTTCCTCCAAGTGATCTCCTACATGGAGCAGTATTGATTCATCAGTCAATCACCAAGTGTCCCTGCCCATCTAAACTGATGCCATGAGATTTCATGGGATCCAGAGTCAATCTGGATGATTCCTCGGGCAGTTCTCGGCACCATTGTGTTACCACCTCTGCTGCGTCTGTTGCCGGTAGGACAGAACATACCCAGGGATGGAGATAGGGGTGTCTGGGACGCCCACTGTAATATATGATATAAAGTATAAAGTGCTCATTTCTGTCCTCTCCATTCTCTCTTGCTCTATGGTTGTATGGCTCTATGGATCGATTGATGGATGGATCTATGGATCTATGGCTCTGGCTCGTTGGCTGTATGTCCATGACTCTATGACTCCATTATTTAAATCTTAGCATTTAACAGATGGCCATAGGCTGCTCACGCCTCTTCATTTAATAACATAATCTAAATTAGGTTCAAGTTTTCTATGGCTTCCTGGCATCCACTGCTCTTTGTATAAATCAAGTAGACTCCAACCCTGTGCTTGTTTTTGGGTGTCCATTTTTCTTCATCTGATGTTGTGCAACTCCTTCTGGTGGAAAACAGCTCTGAGTATATTCCACTCTTCAGAATCTTCCATGCGACCGTAAATAACAAGAGGAAATATATGTAAAACAATGTTCCCCAGCTGGAAAACAAGATATATTAAAGATATTGGCTGAGTAAAGCAAGCAGCAAGTGGAAGAATGTGCCCCTGGTGCTATGAATAATGGGCTTTGTGCAGTGGTACCAGATGGATTTTAGGAACGTTAGGTAAGTTGATCTGGTAAGATCCATGTAATAAAATTGCAATAAGTTTTTAAAAGAGCTATGGTGGAAGCAAATAAATTAGATAGACTGGATTAAGAATGAATACTTAAGCGTATTTTAGAGCTTAATTCATTGCAGCTGCTTGTTAAGAAAGACTTGGTTTATTGTTGTCACATGAGGCAGGGGATAGATAGATAGATAGATAGATAGATAGATAGATAGATAGATAGATAGATAGATAGATAGATAGATAGATAGATAGATAGATAGATAGATAGACAGAGAGACAGAGAGACAGAGAGACAGAGAGACAGAGAGACAGAGAGACAGAGAGACAGACAGACAGACAGATAGATAGATAGATAGATAGATAAATAGATAGATAGATAGATAGATAGATAGATAGATAGAATTCAGAGACTTGCCATTTGCAGCACACCAATAAAAAAAGACACCACATTAAAGAATTTAACAATAAACATAAAAACATCCCCCCACAATGGTTCCCACTGTGAGGGAAGGCAGCAAAGTCCAGTCCTGTCCCCTCTTCACCCATGGTCGGGCCTATCGCAACGTTTATGAAACAATTAGACAGATACACGGATAGGACAGATTTAGAGGGATATGGTTCAAATGCAGGCAGGTGGAACTAGTGTATATGGGACATGTCTCCCATATCAACTCCTGCCTATCAGCCATCAAATCTTGGATGCAACTCAACTTCCTTAAATTAAACAGTAGCAAAACAGAATTTCTCCTCATTGGCTCCAAATCAACACTCACTAAAATTAACAACCCCACTCTCACTATCGACGGCACCACTGTCTCCCCATCTCCTCAGGCATGCAACCTTGGCGTGATCTTTGACTCAACCCTCTCCCTTGAGCCTCACATCCGCCATGTTGTCAAAACATCATTTTTTCACCTCCGCAACATTGCAAAAATCAGATCCTCTCTCACACCCCCCGCTGCTGAAAGACTCATCCATGCCTTCATCTCCTCCCGACTGGACTACTGTAACTCTCTTCTTTTCGGAATCAATTCCAGCAGCATCAACCGACTCCAACTGGTCCAAAATGCAGCCGCTCGACTCATTACCCACACCAAATCCTGGCACCACATCACCCCAGTTCATAAAAGAACTTCACTGGCTTCCCATTTCCCACCGGATCACCTACAAAATCCTGGTCCTCACCTACAAAGCCCTCAACAACCTGCCTCCCCCCTCCTTATCTCATTGACCTCCTCTCCCCCTACCAACCCTCACGGTCCCTCAGATCCACATCAGCCAGTCTCCTCTCCACTCCGAAATCAAACCTCTGCACTTTTGGAGGCAGAGCCTTCTCCAGGGCAGCTCCCAGGCTCTGGAATTCCCTCCCACAACCGGTCCGAAATTCTGAGTCCCTCACCATCTTCCAGTCCCACCTCAAGACCCATCTCTTCACCTCTGCATACCCTTAGTCCCATGTTCCCCTTCCCTCTGTCTTACTGCTCTATTTTGTTTTGTTTATTCCTGACTCTCAATTGTAAAGCGACTTTGAGTCCTGAAAAGCGCTATATAAATAAAATCTATTCTTATTATTATTATGTTGGGCGGTGTGGGCAAGTTGGGCTGAAGGGCGTGTTTCCATGCTGGATGACAATGTACCGAGGTGTAGTGACAAGCTTTCTTTTGCATGCTATCCAATCAAATAATATTGTACATAAATAAATCAAGGCCAAGGGACTGCAAAATGATATCCATAAATAACTCAGGTACAATAGGTGGAGCGAAGGGAAAGTTACAGTGCAAAATATAATTCTCAGCATTATAGCACAACAGTTCCAGAGACACAGTCCAATGTCCGCAGTGTGATAGAGGTGAATCGGACAGTACCCTAGCTAATGGAAGGACTGTTCAGAAACCAGATAACAGAAGGGAAGAAGCCATCCCTGAGTCTGGTGGTGCGAGCTGTCAAGCTTCTGTACCTTCTGCCCCATGGGAGTGGGGAGAAGAAAGAAAGATCTTTGATTATGTTGACTGTTTTCTCAAGGCAGTGTGAAGTCAATGTTGGGGTCTGTGTGATGGACCGGGCTACATCCACAACTCTCTGAAATTTCATGTGGTCTTGGCTAGGGCTGTTCCTAGAGCGGAGTCAAGGGATATGGGGAGAAGGCAGGAACGGGGCACTGATTGTGGTTGATCAGCCATGATCACAGTGAATGGTGGTGCTGGCTCGAAGGGCCGAATGGCCTACTCCTGCACCTATTGTCTATTGTCTATTCCCTATTGTCTAAACCAAGCTGTAATGCAACTCGACTGCTGACCTTCACAAACTACTTCTATGCATAGCTGTCCTTAGAAATGGCCAAACAAAGCGTATTGCTGCTCTCTGCAACCCTCCCCATTGAAAACCTTACTCTGCCCAGCAGTGTGGTCCTTGTGCCCTACCCTGGCTGCAGTTTAGTCTTCAAATGCTCCTGAAATCCTACCTCTGAACACCCCCTGAATTATATTGTTTCAATACATAAGTTAATATGTGTGAGTGATGTTAAATATTCTTGGCCTTGAATTTCTTCTATGCCTACAGGGCACGGTAAATAGTTACTGTTCAGCCCTCCAGCTATTATTTCGTTCTTGGACTCACCACTTAGAAACTCTGGGTGATCAAGGCCATGCTAAATAGGCCGACAGAGAAGGCTTCACACTATATGCCAGTGTGCGGCGTCTGAAGGAAATCAGGAAGTGTGGGGTGCCAGCTGAGCCTGAGAGGGTTACAGAAGAAGGATCTGGTTGTGGGATGTATGGTCATGGATAGGAAGTGGGATCAGGCAAGGGTAGAGTATAGGAAGGGGTCAGGGGGTGACTGATGATTGTTTGAATGTTCAGTGGATAAGGAAGTTGGGAGGTTAATTTTTTTATTTTTTATTTTTATTTTATTTCGAACGATTAAAAAAAGAAGAAAAGAAAAGATGAAAATGAATAATAAATAAAGGAAAATTATATATATACATATATATATACATAAATACATACACACATACATACATATACATGTACATATATACATACATACATATACACATATACACACATACACATATACACATATACATAACATATATGTACATACATAAATTAAAAAATCAAAAGCCAATTTCAACATAATACATATTAGACTCGTTCGAAAAGGGATAGGAAGAAGCCTATGCTTGTCAAGTCCTACCCCCATTCTTCACCATTAACAAATGCAAAATTCAATAAAATAAACTAAACAGACAATTCAAATAAAACTACTCCAATCAAGCTATTAAGAAAAAAAGAACAAAAAAAGAAAAGAACAAAAAGAACAAGCACCATTAACATCTGTGAGATTTACATTCTCCTTCCTCATTACTGTACTTTTCAAAGATATATCTTTTGTACATTTTTTTAAATTGCATTATATTCATACTTTGTTTAATCGTTTCGTCAAGACCATTCCACAAAACCACCCCACAAATGGAAATACACATACTTTTTAAATTGGTCCGAGCATAATGCTGTTTCAAGTTTAGTTTCCCTCTAAAGTTATAACCCCCCTCTCTGTCTCTGAACAGTTTTTGTATGTTTACAGGTAGCAGTTTATTTTTTGCTTTATAAATTATTTTTGCAGTCTTAAATTCTACCAGATCCTTAATCTTTAAGGTGTGTAATTTTAAATACAGTATATTGGTGTGTTCATGATATCCTACATTGTTTACTATACGAATAGCTCTTTTTTGTAGTGTGCTTAGTGATTGTAAGGTGGTTTTGTAGGTGTTGCCCCATACTTCCACACAGTAATTTAAATACGGTAACACAAGTGAGCTGTACAGAATATACAGTGCTCTCTCATTCAAAACATGCCTTGCTTTCCCCATCACTCCAATACTCCGTGCTACTTTTGCTCTCACATGTTTTATATGGGGTTTCCAGCAGATTTTGTGATCAAGAATCACACCCAGAAATTTATTTTCATACACTCTTTCTATTTCAACATTATTTATCATTACTTTTACTTGTGTATTTATTTTGCGTTTTCCAAACAGCATAAGTTTGGTTTTGTTTAAATTTAATGATAATTTATTCAAATCAAACCATGTTTTTAGTTTACTCATTTCTGCTGTGACCACCTCCAAAAGCTGCTGCAAATTGTCCCCATCATAGAAAATATTAGTGTCATCTGCAAATAACACAAATTTCAAGAGGTTTGACACCCTACATATATCATTAATATACAAAATAAATAATTTGGGGCCCAAAACTGACCCCTGTGGGACTCCACAAGTTATTTCTAAGCATGTTGATTTGCAGTCCCCTATTTGCACAAACTGATGTCTTTTACTTATGTAGCTTCTCATCCACTCTAGTACAACCCCTCTGATTCCATACTTTTCCAGTTTTTTGATTAGCAAATAATGATCAATTGTATCGAATGCTTTTTTCAAATCTATAAATACACCCACTGCATATTTCTTGTTATCTATAGAACTGGTAATATCTTCAATTAACTCCATTAATGCCATGGATGTCGATCTGTTTGACCTGAATCCATATTGACTATCAACTAGCAATTCGTGCTTCTCGATAAAGTTATCTAATCTACTTACATACAGTTTTTCTAATATTTTTGAGAACTGAGAGAGTAACGACACCGGCCTGTAATTTGTAAATTGATTTCTGTCTCCAGCTTTGTATAGTGGGATGACTTTGGCAGTTTTCATTTTACATGGAAATACACCAGTTTTGAAAGATAAATTGCAAATATAAGTTAAGGGTTTTACAATTACACCAATGACTACCTTGATTAAAGCCATATCAATGTCATTCCAGTCTGTAGACCTTTTATTCTTACAATTACTAACAATGTCAATAATCTCCTTTTCATCAGCTGCTTTCAAAAACATTGAGTTTGGGTTGCTGTCTAACAAGTCCACAACCTTCCCATCTCCTTCTTCTGACTGTGGATTATCGATTTCTTCTGCCAGTTTTGGTCCCACACTTACAAAAAATTTGTTAAACCCATTAACCACATCATTCATATTGCTTACAGTTGTATCATTGTCTTCAAAATACTGAGGGTAGTTTATATTCATTGATCCATTCCTGATAATATTATTTAACACATTCCATATGCCCTTGATATTATTTTTATTATCGTTTAATATTTTATTATAATAATCTTTCTTACATGTCCTCATAATACTAGTCAATTTGTTTTTATATCTTTTGTATTTACTTTCTGCTTCTATAGTTCTGAATTTTATGAATTCTTTATACAAGATATTCTTTTTTTTGCATGCATTTTGTAGTCCTTTTGTCATCCATGGCCTATCTATATATTTTTGCTTCTTGTTGTGTTGTTTCAAAGGACAGTGTTCATCATATAATGATTTAAATATTATCAGGAATGTTTCATACGCTTTGTTGGTATCAGTCTCTTTAAACACCTGTTTCCAATTTTGGGTCAGTAATACATTTCTAAATTTATTTATAGATTCTTCTGTTCTTACTCTCCTGTATCTAATCTTATTAACATCCTTACACTTAACATAATCACAAACAAACATTACAAAAACCGGCAGATGGTCACTGATGTCATTTAGTAGTAACCCACTCTTTATGCTGTTGTCCATACTGTTTGTAAATATGTTGTCTATTAGAGTTGCACAGTGAGATGTTATTCTACTTGGTTTGGTGATAAGTGGAAAAAAACTCATACTGAACAATACATCGATAAATTCATCAGTCTGTTTGTGCTTGTTGGGATTTAAGAGATCTAAATTAAAATCCCCACAAATGAACACAACTCTGTGATCTTTCTTGGCAAACAATCTTTCCATACTATTCTTAAATACTGGACAAAATAACAAAAGAAATGGGCAAACTGAAAACATGGTTTGACAGGAACAAAATATCATTAAACTTGAGCAAAACCAGAATAATGTTCTTTGGTAATTGCAGAACAAATATACAAGTAAATATAAAGATAAATGGGGTTGAAATTGAATAAGTTCATGAAAATAAATTTCTTGGGATTATAATGGATGATAGAATCAGCTGGAAATCACACATTAAACATGTACAATCCAAACTGTCAAAAAGCATTTCGGTATTACACAAAGTTAAGCAGGTTCTGGATCACAAATCACTCCGCATTCTCTACTGTTCACTAATCTTACCCTATTTAAATTACTGTGCAGAAGTCTGGGGCAATAACTATAAAAGTTCGCTATATTCATTAACTATTCTGCAAAAAAAGAGCAATACGTATTATTCACAAGGTCAGGTATCTGGGTCACACTAATCCATTATTCTTACAGTCAAAATTATTACAATTAGAAGATTTGGTTGCATTTAAAGCAGCACAGATAATGTTTAGGGCCAAAAATAAAAACTTACCTGGAAATATACAAAAATTATTTAATGTGCGAGTGGGGGGGGGTTATAATTTAAGAAGAATATTTAATTTTAAGGTACAAAGAGTCCGCACGACCAGAAAAACTTTTTGTATTTCGGTCTGTGGAGTAGGATTGTGGAACAGTTTGAATGTGGAATTAAAGCAATGTCCAAACATGAACCAGTTCAAAATGACAGACAAAAACCTTTTTTTCACAAGGTACAGGGCTGAAGGGGATGGTTGACAAATAGGGGTTAATGTTTATTTATTGTTTTATTTATTATTCATTTATGTCTTTTGGTTACTTCATACATATTACTTGTATGTGTATATCAGTTGTATGTATATATATATGTCTGTATGTATCTCTAAAAATTGTCTGGGGTATTATTATTATTAATTAATTAATTATTAAATATGGAAGAGGGGTTTAGGGAGAAGGGGTGAGATTAAATAAGTTATTCTTCTTCTCACTCCTTTTCGAGCTTGTAAAGAAAAAGTGTTGGACATTTAAATTTTGCATTATGCTTTTCATTGCGTTGCAAATATTGCCTGGAATGTCCAATGTTTGACTATTTCGATTTTGTTGTTGTTATTTATTCCTATTTATGTCTTTACTTGTTCGGAACAAATAAATAAATAAATAAATAAATAAATAAATAAATAAATAAATAAATAGATAAATAAATAGATAAATAAAACATTTCAATATTGGAACCAGGTGCTCTGTATACACAACTTACAACTACATTTTTCTTTTTTTCCAGGTAGATTTCTACAGTAATAATCTCCATCACATCATCAATATTAGTTGTCATATTTTCCACTATTTTATAATTTAATCTTTTATCTACATACAAAGCCACCCCTCCTCCTTTTTTATTTTTCCTATTTATGTAATTCAGTTCATATCCATTTAACTCAAAATCCACACCTTTTTCAGTACTAAGCCAGGTCTCAGATATGGCTATCACATTGAATGGTTTGTTTAGATGACTTAAGTAATCCTTGATGTTGTGAACATTTGCATATAAACTTCTGCTATTGAAATGAATTATTGACATTCCATGATCTGATTTTATGTTCATGTTGAATTGATCTTCAGAGTAATAACAGCAGTTATTGTTTATATTGTTAAGAAAATTATTTTCAGGGTTAATATCTTGTTCAAAATCATGCATATTATGATCAGTGAATTTAAAATGATTTAAAGTTCCAACCATCACAGTCATCATTGTCCCTTTCATTTCCAGCTGTTATCAAGTTTAAACAGTCAAACTCTTCACAAGAGTCCATGGTCATAATAGTTCTAGTCAATCCCACTGATAGACACAGTCACTGTTCTGGAGTCACTGGTACTTGTCCAGCTCCTCGATGTATCTTATGGTCAGCACTTTAGCCTCCTCTGGTGACCCGTTTAGCTTTATGAACACCTTACAGTTTGTTGTCCAGGTTGACTGGATTTTTTTCTGCTTCCTTAGGATGCGTGCGCTTCTGGCGATATCTGCATTTTTTTTTGTAAGGTGCTCATTCACATAAACATCAGATCCCTTGAGCTTTTTCCCTTGTCTGAGCAATGCATTTTTGTGTTTTCTGTTCGTAAAACGAATTATTATGGCTGGTTTGACACTTTGGTTTTTTCGAGGTAAAGGATGACATGCTTCAATGTCTGTGTTGGATATGGATATGCCTTTGCTATGAAAGAAAGCAGTTACCTGTTGCTCCACGGAGTCCATGTCTGGACCGGTGGGCTCCCCATCGGCCATTGCTGTTACCGCCCTGGCGTAGGACCGGGGCCTGGTCTCCAGTCCGCTGACAATAATGTCATTCATGCGGGTGTACTGCTCCAGGTCTGTTACACGGCATTCTAGGCTGGCGATCCTCTTATCCTTCTCCTCATTTTTGTTTTGTAGGTTGGTGGGTAGAAGGTTATGGTTGGGTGATTAAGAGGTTGGGTGATCAGGAGGTGAGAGGTTCAGGTATTGCTGGTTGAGCATTGAAGTGTTGGGTGATAGATGACATGGAGCACCATTCAGTTGATCAGCTGGCAAGACGTAGGCTGGAAAATACACAGATGGGTGAGGAGGGGTTCAGTCTCAGATCTGGAAGCAATGGGGGTTGCTAGCTTTGGTGGTGGTGGGCAGGGGAGTCGATTATTGGGCATAAATAAGTTGTGTGTCAAAGGAGGACCTGCAAGTAAATAACTTAGTTTATCTAACTGCGTCAGGCATTAAAATATCTCGCTCGTTGGAAGCTTGGATATGCTGGAGTGGTCTGCTACTAGAAACTAAGAACTGCAAATAATGGAGTAACTAAATGGGTCAGGCAGCATGTCTGGTTGTGTTGTGGAAGTCAATCCTTCCACCTCCAGGACATCACTGCAAGAGCTCCCTAGGACAGTGGCCTGGGCTCAACTATTGAAAGGTCAAAACCTATTTGCTGATGATTCTGCAATTGCTTGGCTCTGCACTATATTCAATTCCATTTGCAACTCAAGAAGGCAGTTAATATGACCAAAGAGACTCACACCACCCTGGCAGGCTACAATTGGGAAGCAGGTACAGGAACCTGACAACCATTACCTCCAGACCCCTCTGGCTTATGATATATATATACACAACTTGGACATAAATATGGATAGGTTGGTTAATAAGTTGGCAGAAAACACTAGAATTGATTGAGTTGCAGACAGTAAGAAAGGCTGTCAAAGTATTCAGTGGGATACAGATCAGCTACAGAAATGGGTGGAGAAATATCAGATGGAATTTAAGACGAGCAAGTGTAGAGGTATATTTTGGGAGATCGTAAGGGGAAAGTATACAGTTAATGGTAAGATCCTTAATGTTGTTGATGTACAGTGGGATTTTGGGATCAAAGTCCATAGCTCCTGAAAGTCACAACACAAGTACTGTAGGTAGAGTGGTAAAGAAGGCATATGGTATGCTTGCCTTAAATCGTGAGGGCATTGAATATAAGCATGAAGAAGTCAAGTTATAACTTTATATGACTTTGGTTAGGCTGCTTTTGGAGTATTGTGTGCAATTCTGGTTGCCTCCGTTATAGGAAGGATGTGGAGGCTTTGGAGAGGGAGCAGAAAAGGTTTATCCAAATGCTGCCTGAGTAGAGGTTATTAGCTATAAGGAGCGGTTGGACTAACTTGGATGGTTTTCTCAGGTGTGTCCAAAGGGAAGATCTGATAGAAGTGAATAAAATTAGGAAAGACATAAATAGGGTGGTGAAGGTGGATACTCTAGACTTAAGGTGGATAAGAGACGTTTTGATAGGCACATGGATATGTAGGGAAAAGAGGGATTATGTGCAGGCAGACATGAACATCGTGGGCCGAAGGGCCTGTTATTATTTTATGTTCTATAATGTGATGTTCAAATAAATGAGTTATTTACATTAATTACAACTCTCTGGGTTTACCCGTCATTTGATTAAAATACGGCTAAAATTAAGACACTCTGTGAAAACAGTCTGTCTTAACTTGCTTCATATAAAGGTGTTTAAAGCCTCGGCAAAGTGGTGCAGCCCAGCGCCTGTTTAAACTGCACAAACATCCTTCTGATTTTGATGGATTTACTGCCATCTGGTGGTCATTACTGGATACCTTCCCAGTTTCTGCCTCTTTCAACTGAAGGTTCTCATCGTCTCTACCCAGATTCTGCCACACCCCTGCATTCAAGGCGCAATTTGCAGAACGTCAGTATATCCAGTATTTTCTATTTTCATCATATGAGGGCAAGCCTAGATTTGGTTGTGAAAACAAATTTCCGAGAAGTGCCATTGTCGGGTTTTACACATAAGTGAAGGGTGATTATGCCAGCCGAGCTGGAATCAAAGGTGCTTCAGAAATAAGATGTACGGATAACAAATGAAGGGCTTCAATGTGCAACCAGTGTGTGCAAACAAGTCAAGCTCAGACATGAGAGGAGAAATTTTGAAAAAGAGCAAGAAGAGAGAAAAGATGTGATTTAGTTTCCTTCCACTATAATAGCAACTCTTCCTTTCAGAGAATTACTGCTTTGAAACTGGAAGGATTAAGTTGATTTTAACCTTGTGTATTCAATGATTGTGCCTCCCTTGATTCCACATGAAACTGCAGTAACCATGAGAGAATTATTAATGGAGACACAAGGAACTGTTGATGCTGGATTCTTGTGCAAAACACAAAGTGCTGGAGTAACTCAGTGGGCCTGGCAGCATCTGTGGAGAGAACGAATGGGAGATGTTTTGGGTCAGGGCCCTTATTTATTAATTATTAAAACATTATTATGAATTATTCATGATAGCCATTTCCACTGAAATAGAGCCAATTGTATCAGAATGCATTTATTGGTGGATTTATTAGATAGTACCTCATTCCCAAAAGCTATAAAGGCATAATTCTTATCTTTGAAATCAACACAATCCATGCCGAGAATACCGCTTCAAATTATATCTGAAAGGAAACTAACACATTAAAATGTCAGAAGCTGAAAATTACAATTAATTCAACTCGATATCGATCAAACAATCATTTCCTGTATTTTATAAAATGTCTCATTCCCACCATTTAGCATTTTCGTTTTTATCTGCATCGTGTTATAGCTGTACAAGTAAGTCGTTGGTGAGACCAATTCTGGAGCATTGTGTGCAGATCTGGTCGCCCAGTTTTAGGATGGAAGACATTGAGCTGGAGGGGAAGCAAAAACAGATTAATGAGGATGCTACCAATGCTGGAGGGCTTGAGTTACAGTATAAGGAAAGGCTGGATAGACCAAGGTTATTTTTCCCTGGAGCATAGGAGGCTGAGGGATGACCTTATTGAGGTGTATAAAAATCATGAGGGGCAGAGATAAGGTGTATAGCCACAGTAATTTTCACAGGGCAAGGGAGTCGAAAACAAGAGGTCATAGGGTTAAAGTGCTAGGAGAGTGGTACTGATTGTGGATGATCAGCCATGATCACATTAAATGGTGGTGGAGCTGGAGAAATTGGTAAACTTATGATGTTTGAAAGACATTTAGATAGGTACAGAGATTTTTTTAATGGTTTACAGGGATGTGGGCCAAATATAGGGCGGCACAGTGGCGCAACTGTTGAGCTACTGTCTTCCAGAGCCAGAGACATAGAAACATAGAAACATAGAAAATAGGTGCAGGAGTAGGCCATTCGGCCCTTCGAGCCTGCACCGCCATTCAATATGATCATGGCTGATCATCCAACTCAGTATCCTGTACCTGCCTTCTCTCCATACCTCCTGATCCCTTTAGCCACAAGGGCCACATCTAACTCCCTCTTAAATATAGCCAATGAACTGGCCTCAACTACCTTCTGTGGCAGAGAGTTCCAGAGATTCACCACTCTCTGTGTGAAAAATGTTTTTCTCATCTCGGTCCTAAAGGATTTTCCCTTAATCCTTAAACTGTGACCCCTTGTCCTGGACTTCCCCAACATCGGGAACAATCTTCCTGCATCTAGCCTGTCCAACCCCTTAAGAATTTTGTAAGTTTCTATAAGATCCCCCCTCAATCTTCTAAATTCTAGCGAGTACAAGCCGAGTCTATCCAGTCTTTCTTCATATGAAAGTCCGTACATCCCAGGAATCAGTCTGGTGAACCTTCTCTGTACTCCCTCTATGGCAAGAATGTCTTTTCTCAGATTTGGAGACCAAAACTGTACGCAATACTCCAGATGTGGTCTCACCAAGACCCTGTACAATGCAGTAGAACCTCCCTGCTCCATTACTCAAATCCTTTTGCTATGAATGCTAACATACCATTCGCTTTCTTCACTGCCTGCTGTACCTGCATGCCTAGGCTCGGGCTCGATCCTGACAAGTCAGTATGAAGTTTGTACATTCCCCCTGTGACCTGTTTGGGTTTTCTCTGAGATCTTCGGTGTCCTCACACACTCCAAAGACATACAGGTTTGTAGGTTAATTGGCTTGGTGTAAATGTAAAAATGTCCCTGATGTGTGTAGGATAGTGTTCATGTGTGGGAATCGCTGGTCGGTACGGACTCGGTGGGCCAAAGGGCCTGTTTCCGCACAGTAGCTCGAAACTAAAAAAACTAAACACAGGGAAATTGGGCTTGTGGCAATGGATGAGTTGTCAAAGGGCCTGTTTCTGAGCTATGTCTCTGTGACTCTCTCCTTGAGTTATTTGCGATTAGCCCATCACAGCATTCTTGGTGTCGAGGTTTACTGGAAACAAACTGATAAAAACATGCCCAACCCCCCAGGCAGAATCAGATTTGTCTACACTAGCATCCTTTAAAAAAATACACAAGAATGTAAGATTGCGAGAAGCATTTCAGTTTTTTTTAGTGAAAGGGACTTAGAGGATACCTATCTGGCCCAAGTCTGATAGGACCTGACTGTATGTGTTGGGTTCAGGTCAGGTTGAGTGCATATTCTCATCATGTGTTCAGATTGGGTTGACCTGTGCTGTGCTGTGCTGGTCTGGCTCAATACTTAATGTGGATTATATTGACTCACCTAATATTTCTGCATGTGGATATTATGAGATTGTCATGTTTATGTTTATGGTGATGATGGGTTGGGTTTGGTGTGGAAAGATTATGTGTGCACGGTCAGAAGGGCTTGGGATAGGCAGTGGTCGATGGTTTAATTTTACACTCCAGAAGTTTCTCAATGCATCTCTGCAGTTTTGTTTGATATTAGGTCACATAAAACACCAGTCAGCATAATTGTCAATAAACTGACAGGAAAGACACGGAAAGACCTATATTTTTTTTAGTTCGGTTTAGTTTAGAGATACAGCACGGAAACAGGTCCTTCGGCCGACCGGGTCCGCGCCGAGCAGCGATCCCTGCAAATTATCACTATCCTACAACCACTAGGGACAATTTTTACATTTCCAAGCAAATTAACCTACAAATCTGTACGTTTTTGGAGTGTGGGAGGAAACCGAAGATCTCGGAGAAAATCCATGCAGGTCACAGGGAGAACGTACAAACTCTGTACAGACAGCACCCGTAGTCGGGATCGAACCCGGGTCTCTGGCGCTGCGTTTGCTGTAAGGCAGCAACTCTACCGCTGCGCCACTGTGATCGCCCTAATGCTTTAATGCACAAAAGGATGAAAGGGCATCTCTATAGAAACTAGTAAATTCTACCTGAGGGAGGATGTTCTCAATCCATATCATTATTCACAGCTTTAACATTTAGGCGTGCCACTTAGAAATTAGATCAACATAAACCTCGTCACCCAGAGGATAGTGAACCTGTTGAATTATCTGCTGCAGAAGGCAGTGTGGGCAAAGAAAATTAATTATAGTCAAGAAGTAGGTAGAGATAATTTTACTATTGTATAGAGATACAGCATGGAAACAGGCCCTTTGACCCACCGAGTCCAACAGGTCGACCATCGATCAACACTACACTTGTTCTATGTCATGTCACTTTTGCATTCTACACATTATTTACAGAAGCCATTTAGCCGGTAAACATTTCATTAACATTATAACCTATGGGATCCCTGTACAATTTGAGCAAAATCATTTCCTAACATGCTAATAATTTAGAACAATTTCTGCAGAGAGAAAATAGAGCTATGTAGCACGGGAAAAGGCTCTTTGGCCCAATGCTCCATGCTGGTCAAGATGCTTAACCAAGCTAGTCTCACTTGCCTATGCTTAGCTCATATCTCTCCAAACTCTTCCTATCCATGTATCTATCTAAGTCTTGTTTAAATGTTGTAATTATCCTTTACCACTTCTTCTGGCAGCTCTTTCCATGTGTGCACCACCATCTGTGTGGAAAAGGTGTCTATGATAGTGTAGAGACACAGAAGATTCTGCTGGCACTGATGTTGTTGATGCCACTTGAGAACTGGCAGAACAGGTTTATTAAGTGTAGCTTTCCTATATGGAGCAGGTGCAAATTGATGGAAATGACTGAGAACAGAGAACAGAAAAGAGACACAAAAAACACACAAAGTGCTGGAGTAACTCAGCGGGTCAGGTAGCATCTCTGGAGAACATAGACAGGTGACGTCTCAGGTCAGGACCCTTCTTAGGCAGTTGTGGAGCCATGAGCTGCAGAACACTCCAATATCTGACACAATAGAGAATGCTGAAAATATCCTGAAGATTAGGTCACATCTGCAGAGAGATAAAAACGACTGTAATATTCCAAATAGATGACATTACATCAGAAATGGCCTAATCTGAAACAACCCGGATTAGCTGGTTATCTGAAAGCGCTGAATTAATTATTGAACTCCAAGGTTTAGGATTAGGATTATCATCGTCTGAGGTATAATGAAAACCTATCCAATTTTACGCTATCCAATCAATGAATGCTAATACTATGCTGTGAATACAACTAATACCATCACAAGTACAATTGGTAGAGCGAAGGGGAAGAATATAGTTTTCAGCATTATAATGTAACAGTTCCAGAAATAAATTCCAATGTCCTTAATGAGGCACAGAAGAATCAAACTGTACCCTAGTTTATAGAAGGATTGTTCAGATAACAGTGGAGAAGTAGCTGTTTCTAAGTCTGATGATGTGCGCTTTTAAGCTTCTGTACCTTCCGTGTGGTGGGAACAGGGAGAAGGAATGACCAGGATGAGAAAGGTCTTTGATTATGTTGCCTGCTTTCCCAAGGCAATGTAAAGTGTAGATGGAGTCAGTGGTGGGTGGTCTGGTCTGTGTGATGCACTGGGCTACGTCCACAAACCCCTGTCATTCCTTACCCGTTTTGGGCAGAGCTGTTCCCAAATTAAGCCGTGATGCAACTCGACAGTATGCTTTCTCTGGTGCATCTGTAGAAGTTTGTAAGAACCGTTGGAGATCTGCTGAATTTCCCCAGTCTCCTAAGGAAATTGAGGCGTTGGTGTGCCTTCTTGGCTGTCACTTCAGTGTGGTTTGTCCATGATAGATCATTGGTGATATTTATAGCAGAGAAGTTAAAACTCTCAACCAGTTTCATTATGGCACCATTGATACTGAACTCAGGAAGCATGTACTCCACCACGCTTCCTGAAGTCTATAACTAACTCCTTCATCTTGCTGCCATTGACGGTTGCAACAAGGTAAAAGGCAGTGGGTTCCTGACCTTGGCTTACATGGGGTAGATGGTCATGGTTGCACTGGAGAATATTTGAGGGAGAGGGAGGTGCAGCATTGTCTGCTGAGGCCGGAAGGAGAATTGGATGGATCGGGAGTTGAGCCTTTAATGGCAAACGTAAATAACCTACATTTTATGTCTCTGCACTCGAATGTCTCGAAGGACCTCTCCTGCAGAACAGATGTGTAGAGCAATTGGTGAGCCAGCGAAGCATTCTTTATATGGGTCTGTTCTCATTTTTAAAGCCAGCTAATGTTTTTCTCTTCTGTACATTCCATAGGGTGAAGAGACTGGCACAGGAACAGTGGCTTCATTCAACTTCAACAAATATGCCACAATAAAGAGTATGGCAGAAGGCATGCTCGATGTCACTTTACTTATGTCGAATGCAAAGCAGCTGACTATGGTGGTCACCCATGGACCCGAATATAAATTCTACATTCCTCTTATTGTCCTGATTTGTCTCTGCCTCTTACTTCAGATTGTTATTTTCTTATTCCTTATCTTTATTGGTGAGTATAGTCTGCTATTATTTCCATGTGCTGTTAACTTCAGAGAGAGCTAGCTGGGTTTGCCAAGTTTGACTATGGGGGAGTTCTGCTTCATTATTGGCAGAGATCTAATTGGTGTTTAAATTAGATAGCCTCTAAAAACGGGCACAGGGCTGTTGAACTTGGATAATCTAGATTGGTTGAATGGCAGCAGTACACCACCATTTGCCTCCTTGATATTTGGCTGGAAGATGAACTGAGAGCCAATACTGTCAGTGGAAGGTTTCAATTAAAGGTAGTTGAGATTAAAGGTGCAATTGGCTAGAGCTAGATTTTGGCCACCATTGCACAAACAAAGCTGAACTGAGTAACTGGAAAATGAAACCATGTGGGAGAGTGGACTCCAAAAGTTTGAAGCCCTGCATCAAATGCCTTGTTGTATAAAGTAGTGTGTAGGAGAGATGTATTGTGTCTCTAATCAGCATAAACCAGTCCAAAAGACATGTGTAAGAAAGAACTGCAGATGCTGGTTTAAATCGAAGGTAGACACCAAATGCTAGAGTAACTCAGCGGGTGAGGCAGCTGGAGAGAAGGAATGGACAATGTTTCGGGTCGAGACCCTTCTTCAGACTGATGTCAGGGGAGGGGGCGGGACAAAGACAGAATGTAGGCGGAGACAGTAAGACTATTGGGAGAACTGGGAAGGGGAAGGTGGATGGAGAGAGAAAACAAGGGCTATCTGAAGTTAGAGAAGTCTGTGTTCATACCGCTGGGGTATAAACTACCCAAGCGAAATATGAGGTGCTATTCCTCCAATTTACGCTGGGCCTCACTCTGACAATGGAGGAGGCCCAGGACAGAAAGGTCAGATTGGGATTGGGAGGGGGAGTTGTGTTGGGAAAGGTAAATGCCAAAACATGGATGCAGTGCAGCTGGATGTCCTGAATGGGTGGGAGGGGGTTGTGGTCAACACAACGTTGTCTTCATCAATGGAGGTGCCATAGGTGACGGCTTTAGGTTCCTAGACATCCATATCAGCAGCAACCTAACCTGAACCCTTCGTTGCGGCGATCAAGAAAGTGCTTCAGTGTTTTACTTTCTTGGGCATCTGAGATGATTCAGCATGTCCACGAAGATTCTCTTGAACTTCTACTAGAATGTATTTTGGCAGGATGCATCTCAGCCAGGTAATGGTGACTGCTCTGTTCTTGACTGACTGAACCTTCAGAGAGGTGACCATAGTCCAAAACATCACTGGCTCATCACGTCTTTCAACCCAGTCCATCTTCATGGGTGCAATGCGTCAGGAAGGCTGAGAATACTGTCAAGGATTCCTGCCACCCTGAACAATCTGTTTTCTCTCTTTTACCTTTGAGAAGGTACAGGAACTGAAGCCCAGACATTTCCAGAACCAGTCACCTCCGTTTCCGGATCTGCTGCCCATGCACTCTTGCTCTGAACTCTACCTCAGTTATACCTTTCTTGCACTTCAATATATTTTCCCCACTACTTCAGATTGCAGTACAATCTCCGAAGTACTACTTCTGATTGCAGTGCAATCTGTTGTTTTAAGTTTATTGGTGTTTGTTCTTGTATTTATCATTACTGCACACTGTGTACACTATGAGTTGTGCGTGAACAAGGAATGCAGCTATACCCTGCTGTATGCGACAATTAACTTATCTGGATCTAAACATGGATAGGACTGGTTTGGATAGATATGGACCAAACATGGGCAGGTGGAACGAGCGTAGCTGGGACATGTTGGCCGGTGTGGGAAAGTTGAGCCTGTTTCGACACTGTATCACTCTATGACACTCTGTTTCTCTCTATGACTCTATGGATCTGGACATTTCTTAAAATTTATATTTATTCAGACAAGAAAATTGATTTTGGCTTTTGTCGAGTCACGTTGTCTTGTGAAGAAGGGCCCCAACCTGAAACGTTTCCTATCCATGTTCTCCAGAGATACTGTCTGACCCGCTGAATTACTCCAGCCATTGTGGATTTTTTTTTTACCTGTTGTCTTTACCAGGCCCTATATATCTCTGAAGATCGCTACTACATGTTTGCTCTCTAACTGAACTTGCCAGTGCTCCCCACATATTATAAATGAGGATATATTTTATTTGCTAGTCTAGCACTGAACAGCATTTTTAGTTTATCTGAATGACACATTATTTACACATTTTTACACATTATGATGATTCTCAGTCAAGAAGATCAGTGTTGTCTATGCTAACTGCATGTAAAGTAATGGACACAAGAGCTTGTTGTTTTGTCACCCCCTTGTTTAATCTTTCAATCTGCTAAATTTGTACAGCTAAAACCAACGTGAATGAAGTTGAAAAGCAGAAGAAGTTGAATCTATGGAACATCATCGTCACTTTCCTCGTTGGGATCACTCTTTTCCTTAATGTATTCATCACTGCACTAATGCCGGGGAAGAAAGATGCTACGTTGACCTAAGAACTTCCAAATACACATTGTATATGCAAAGTTTGACAGAAGCATTTTAAAATCTACAAGATAAATACCTACAACTTCAGTGTTTGCAATTATTAATTTAAAAGAAAATGCCTTTTGTATTTTTAATTATGTTTCACTCATGAGTTTGGCTTAATAAACTAAGATGTGTGGACACGCCGAAAGGAAGGCGGATGTCGTAAACACTAATAACTCTTCAGCTTCCTGAGATTAATACAGTGCCCTGGTGCCATGTTAATATTTATTCATACAAAGGCTTTTATTATACTATCCAGGTGGATACTGGAAACTCGTCTCTTGAACCTAACAGTTGCTTTGTTTGCATTAGTCTTTTGGCAACAGGGAGGATCTGGTTTTATTCCACTCATTTGCTGTAATGTTTGCTGTAAACTAATTGATCACAAGTATAATTATGCCACAAATCTGTCATATTTCTCCAGGTGCAGCTGTGTTATTGAAAGACTGCATAATATATGTTCCGCCTTCTATTCAGATGTGCTGAGAATGGTTAACGCCATCCTAACACTTACCTAGAACCTACCTTAGAGTTTGATATCTGCGGCTGAAGGGTCCTGATGCAAAACATCACCTGTCCATATTCTCCAGGGATGCTGCCTGACCCGTTGAGTTATTCCACCATTTTGTGTCTTTCCCTGATATATCCATACCTGCCCTTATTTTTAACTAAAATTCTGTCTTTAATAGATTTGCTTTAAAAATACCCAAGTATTTGCTAGAATAATAGACAAAGCTACTTCAGATTTGTACATTAAAACCCATTTAAATTCAGGACAGAAGTTAAATGTGTGTGACAAGATGATCAATAAGCTGTACAGAACATTTTTCTAATCCATGACCAAAGTCAAATCACAGTGTTTTTCTGCAGTATATTAATAAATTGACTTTTAATGATGCCAGCTTTCTGAGCCATCCGAGCCACTTTGGCAGGGCTCGGTATCATTGGTCAACATACATTGACCTTTGACTCAGCTTCTGTTAGGCAAGCAATGTTAAAATAACCCTTTTTGAGTAATTTGATAGTATTATGCTGTAATGCTGACGCAATTTCAAGGCGTGTTTAAACGTGTATGATTGACTGAGTGATTACTAGGCAGAAGTGTGATGACTTCAATGCAGAGCAAGAATTTGCATGAATAAAGTTTTGACTATGATCTTGAAATCATTTCAGTATGTCATTGTATCTATATAACATGAATGTTCATTTTAAATATGTTTTAATATTCTTAAGCTCAGACTGTTTCTCCAATAACAGCACATTTACCCTTTGGCGTTGCACTTGTAGTCTAAATTTTGTAAACAATGCGATGCCTGCAAGTCTCCCTTAAAATAGTTTGCAGCTGACTTGGAGGAGAGCTGAATAATTTGCAACGTGACTGGCTTGGCATTGCATGGTTTCAGCACTGAAAAAGCCCCGTCTGTTATTACCTGCAGAGAATGTGTTCCTTGTACAGTGACTAATGGTGCAATTGGGCCTGTGGTGTAACTGGTAATTGGCGGAAGCCTTGCCACTTGGAAGTATTAAAGGCGATGAGTGAAGATTTAGGCCAGCGCTTTGGATGGTGTTGGAGGAAGGGATGTTATTCTCAGTACACAGAAATTAAATATCACTTATGCAATGAAAGTAATCGAGAGATTTATTGTTTTCACCATTTTCTTTTTTCTTGGATGTTACTTGGTCACGTAAGGTGTATGGCTCCACATGTCAATACCATCTAGGCCATTAGGTAAAATGTTGTGCTATGACAGCACTGCTCAGGAATGTCCTCAAAGCTGCGACCACTCTGTCTGTGTAACAATACCGGAGGTGCAATCACCAAACTTGAGCTCGATTGGATCTGATTCAACAGGTTCAGCTGGGTGGTTATAAACAAACTATAGATTCCCTGGAATCAAGGCAGTCTGGTAAATGTCAGTCTTTTATAAAATGCCATACGTACTAATGAAGACTTCATTGTTTTTGTCTCATTGTCTCATTGTTTTGAAGTGAAACCTTGCAGTTTGCTTCAGGTCATATGGATAAAGTCAATGTGCCAGTTATGGTAACCCAAGCAGCTGGAGGTCAGAAATACTTCCAACAGCCTGTTCACCACATTATTCATCAAGTAATTCAAAAAAGAGTTGTCATTTATCCACACATTGTTATGTTTTATGTTGCCTGGGAATGGGAGTAGGTGGGGGAATTTGTCGTCAAAGGGTATCAATTCACCGTACGGGCAATGTGATGTAGGCGAAACACGGCTTGTCTCTGAGTGATCGAATGTCTTCTTTTCTTCATGATGGAGGATGTAACTAGGTGGCTGATCAGGCCAAAGGGAGTCCTGCAGACTCTGCTACCAATGGTGCAGGAGGTACCTGATGGGATGGGCACGTGTACAGCGAGTGAAATGTAGCACTACTTCTGTCATTTTGAGAGGAGTCCGTGCATCATTAACACACAGGCTCTGTGGCTTAATGATGCATGGGCTCAATGTTCTTAATGTTGCCCCGATTCATACTCCTCCTTTACATGGTCGTAGGCTGCAGATTCCCTGGATTCAACGTGAATGTTGAGCTTGGGTGTATCGAGCCAGATGCTGCAAGAATTGCTGCTAAAGTGGGAAGCGGTACATATCAGGTTTGGGAATGAATCCAACCTATTAGTTTGAGTGAAAGAAGACAACAAAAGTGCACCTGGACTTACATTTTGTATGGGACGCTACACAGAATAACAGAATAATTTCAGCAGGAAGGAAGCCTGTGTGGAAAAACATCCTAATTTCATTCTTGACTTTTCTACCAATCATCTTAATTCCGTCCTCCAGTTCTTGACCCCTTTGCCAATGGGAAGCTTCTCTCTAACTATGCTGTGTATAACCTTTACAATTTAAAAATCTTCCATCAGATCTCTTTGCAACCTTTCCTGTTTCAAGAACAACCTTGTTTCTTATGTGGTTGTAGACTACTAAAGCCTCTCGACCCCAGAATCACTTTGTACCACCTCAAAAGTCTTCAGATCTTTCTTAAATATGACATCTGCAAATGGACACAATACTTCAGTTGAGGCATAACCTGTGTTTTATAAAGATTCTTTGTGACTACTTTGTTCTTCTATTCTATAAAGGGCCTGTCCCACTTTCACGACCTAATTCACGACCTTTTTTACTCGTGGACATTTTTCTTCAGGCTAGAAAAACGCCCCGACCTACTTGATGCCACGAGTACCTACGATTAGCATCACGACCTACCTACGACCTCCTACGACCTCATGATGACCATGTTGCGAGTATGAGTCAAGGGCAAACTCGGCAGAGGTCGTGAATTAGGTCGTGAAAGTGGGACGGGCCCTTAACTCTGTTTATAAAATGCAGGATGTTCTGTGTTTCTCAACCACCTTTTCAACCAACCCTGCCATTTTCAATCTTAATGAATGTTCATTTATTCACAGATCCTGATCTTGTAGAAACAAGGAACAGCAGATACTTGTTACAATAAAAACCACAAAGAACTGGTAGTTCGCTTGGGTAATTTACACCCCAGCGGTATGAACATTGACTTCTCCAATTCCAGGTAGTCCTTGCTTTCTCCCTCTTTCCCCTCCACTTTCCAGCTCTTCCACAGCCCACTCTCTCCGCCTCTTCCTTTCTTCTTCCCGCCCCCACCCCCTCCCCCCCTCACTCCCACATCAGTCTGTAGAAGGGTATCTACCCGAAACGTCACCTATTCCTTCGCTCCATAGATGCTGCCTCACCCGCTGAGTTTCTCCAGCATTTTTGTCTACCTTCGATTTTTCCAGCATCTGCAGTTCCTTCTTAAACAGAGTAACTCAACTGGTCAGGCAGCATCTTTGGAGAACATAGATAGGTGATGTTTCGGGTTGGGACCTTTCTTCAGACTGATTTTGATGGGTGGGAGGGGAAAGAAAGCTGGAAGAGAAGGGGCAAAACAAAGCCTGGGCAAGTCATTGGTGGATGCAGGTGATGGGGGGGGGGGGGGGGGGTTGATGGTTGGGCAAAGGCCAGAGATAAAAAGACAGAAGTAATGAAACAAAATAATTGAAGAGTTGCGAATTCTGAAACTTGAGGAAGGAATGTAGGCGAAAGGGGTGAAGGTGTGAGTCTGGGAGGGAAACAGGGGAAAGAGGGTGGGGAAAGAAAGGGTGTTGGGGGAAGAAGTGGAGGGGGGGAGGGGTTGGTTAAGTTACCTAATATTGGAGAATTCAAAGTTGCCAACTACATGAATATTGAGTTTGGATACAATGCCTGCCTGTTTTTTAATATCCCTGCAGCTCATTGGTGTGGTACGGCAGTGTCATCCTACTTTGCCTGAAAACAAAGGAACAGGCCCTCTTTGATCCACTATTGTTTTTTCTATCTTTAAAGATCTTCTATTGTGCAATCCTTTTTCTAAGCTTTCAATTTCTTAACATCTAATTTGATAGCCTTAGGGTACATCTAATTGGGAAGCATGTGGATATTTATTCATTTTAAATATGGATCAACCATAAATTGATACTGTTCAATGTAAATATAATTAAGATCTTGCCAAGAAAATAGGCTACAAATTTAGATTGAACTTTAAAAGCCTTTCTAACAATTTCAGTGTACAAATTTTATTCAAATTAAAAATCTGTTCACTAACTTTCGTGTCATTTGCCAGAGAAAATAAAGTATCCATGGGAAGTGTTTTAAGCTGGATTCAATTTCACCTCTTTGCCCAAATAATTACTTCTCAAATTACTTTTAATACACTTTTTTTGTACAAGAACTAGAAATTGCTGGTTACATTGGCGTTGAGTCTGTTGTCACCTTGCATGCAAGTTGAACAGAGACCAAGATTGAAGCTCATATTCAGACCAAAATGGTGGACAAATCCAGCCCTGTAGTGAAATGGACAACCCATTCTGCCTGTTTTAAATGAGAGATGTTTGTTTCCAGAGATTCAATATTTTGAGTTCTATTCCATTACATTCTGCAGCCAGTAACTTGGACAGCATTATTCTTGAAGTTTGTTGTAGTGTGGCACAGTGGAGCAGCAGTCATGTTGGTGCCTCACAGCGCCGGACACCTGGGTTTGATCGTGACTAAGGGTGCTGGCTGTATGGAGTTTGTACATTCTCTCTGTGACCACGTGGGTTTTCTCTGGGCACTCCAAAAACATACTGGTATGTCTGAAGAAGGGTCTCGACCTGAAACGTCACCCATTCCTTCTCTCCAGAGATGTTGCCTGTCCCGCTGAGTTACTCCAGTTTTTTGTGTCTATCTCAGGTACATATGTTAATTAGCTTCAGTAAATTTATAAATTGCCCCTAGTGTGTCAGATAGTGTTAGTGTATGAGGTGAATGCTGGTCGGCGTGGAGTCAATGGGCCAAAGTGCTGTTTCCAAGCTATTTCTCTAAAGTCTAAAGTTTCCCAGTCTTTAACTGTGCTAAACAGAGATAAGAGTCTCCATAGAATGTGAATGCAGGATTTCATTTTCATTGAATTAAATTACTATTGATGGTACTCAAAGCAATCAATAACAATAACTTGATGTTTAACATTATTATATTCCAAATTAAAGATAGTTAGGAGGCACATTGTTAAAACTGACCACTTGACTGTCTCTGAACCAGAAAATAGTTTCAAATCATTTGTGGAAATTACAAATATATTGTTATTGATGTGATATCTAGTCTTTAAATACTTACATGCATTTAAACTCTAACATAATTAAAAAATAATTGATTAAATTAGTAACGAGGACAAAGCCAGTTATACATTTATGTGTGAGATCTAAAGGGGAAAATGATCTTACCTGACAGCAGGGATGAACCAGTTCAGCCTGAATTGCTTTATGATGTAATAATTGAACCTGCAAGCTGTTGTGCATTCCACCACAGACCCTACTTACGATGAAGTTGAGGGATCAGTGGTATCCCCAGCCCTTGTTCAACTTATGTAGCTGCATGTACATAGATGGTCCAGTTTACCTTCCAGTCAATTGTCCCCAAAGAATATTGTTGGTGGAGGAACCTGATGTTAATGGTGCTGTTGAAGATCACCAGAAAATGGCAATTGGTCTTTTATCATGCTTTGGTAAATATCTTGGCAGTCACTGCCTTGAACCAATGTAGGAGCATCTCAAGGATGGCAGGGCTTCAAACGAAATTGTGCATTTTGAAAAGAAAAATACGTGTTATCTAAATAGTGAGAACTTTGAGAGGTATTGTCGTCAGATCCTGAGGATTATTGTCAGGATGGATGTGGAGAAGATGTATCCTTTTGTGGGAGAATCTAGAACTTGATGAAAAAAGGTGAAACAGGGAACCGCAGATACTGGTTTACAAAAGAAAAGACACAAAGTGCTGGAGTAACTCAGCGGGTGAGGCAGCATCTCTGGTGAAAATAGATAAGTGATTTGGGTTGGGTCCCTTCTTCAGCCTGAAGAAGGGTTCTGACCCAAAACGTCACTAATCCATGTCCTCCAAAGATGCTGTCTGGCCCGCTGAGTTATTCCAGCAATTTGCGCCTTTTTTAATCTAGGTTGATGACTGTGCTTAAAAAATTAGATCCCGTGTTTAAGATAGATGAAATGATTTTATTTTCAATTCAAACGGTCATGAGCCTTTGGAACTCTTTTCTTCAAAGTGAAACATCTTTGAAAATAGATAGAAGGGGTGAAAGGTTACAATGAGAACAAGGGAATGAAACATTGAGGTTACAATGCTATCTGCCATGATCATATTAAGTGGCACAGCAGGCTTGAGGGACTTGATTGGCATTCACCAGCTCCCATTTTGAACGTTTGTGTTTATGTTTGTATGTAAAAAGAAGCTCAACTCCATTTTATTCTGTGTGACCAGAAACGGGAAAATAAGTAAAGTTTGTCAGCATTGCTCTCATGCTCTGAATAAAATTTAAAAGGCTTCAATTCAAGATCGACAACTTGCTAAAGTTTTTAAAATTCACAGTTTTTCTTCTACAAATATTTTTACAGGATTGAGAAAAGTAGAAAAATAAATTTGGATTCAACAACAATAAATCATTAACATAAAAATCACCTAAGGTGCTTCATAGGAATGAAGTAAAAACGATTACTGGACAAATCAGCAATTTTGCAATCAATCAACAAAACGTGGCCTCAACCTTAAATCTTAACAAAGGCCTTAAAACACAAGGAATTACTGGAAGGGAGAAGAGAGGAGTGGGAAGAGCTCAGTGCAAAAATGCCATTGATTTGTCAAAGAAGGTGCTGGTATTCAAATGAATGAGCGAAAGGAACAATGAGCTGAGTGTGGTGTTAGGGTTGAAAAATTAGGTTCATGATAGCAGTATTGTTTAGTCAGAATTTACCTTTCTTTAATAAGCATTGAACAGACAATTAATAGTGTTAAAAGCATCAGTAATACTGGTTGGGCACTTAAATACAGTAAGGCGAGGAGGAAGCACATATATCATTTGTTTCCTGGGACAACACTAACAAATACACAAGCAAATTACAAATTGCTGGAATAACTCAGCAGGTAAGGCAGCATCTGTGGAGGGAATGGGTAAGTAATGTTTCAGACTGAATTCGCGTTCCAACTTGAAATGTCGCCTTTTCATTCCCTGCACAGATGCTGCCTGACCCAGCACTCTGAACTTTGTTTAAGATCCAGCATCTGCAGTTCCCTGCATTTCTGCTACAAAATACATGTAGTGCATGGCCTGTCCTCTATGTACAATTAATTTTTAAGTCTCTCAGGTGGGTAAAAGATCCCATGACTGCAAATGATGAAGGGAATTTCCCTGCCATGCTGTCCACACCGACCCCTTTCACAACATCACCAAAATAAATTTGCTCTTTATTAGTCCTTAAAAAGAAATGTTCAGGAACCAAGTTATTGTATAGTCTACTGAGATTTAGTTGTGGTGAACCACTCTATCTTCTTTACTGAAAACTTATCCCATAAGGCAGTCATGGTGGCACAGCGGTAGAGTTGCGGCCTTACAGCAAAATGCAGAGCCAGAGACCCGGGTTCAATCCCGACTACGGGTGCTCTCTGTATGGAGTTTGTACGTTCTCCCTGTGATCTGTGTGGGTTTTCTCCGAGATCTTCGGTTTCCTCCCACACTCCAAAGACGTACAGATTTGTAGGTTAATTGGCTTGATTAATTGGCTTGATAAAAATTGTCCAAGTTTGGCGATATGCAGAGTACTGCCCTGACGACTACAAAATTCAGAAGGTTCAGAAGGTTCATAACAGAATGCTAAGATAAGGGTGATTTAGATCAGGCTGAATGGAAAACAGTTGGATTGTTGTGAAACCATTCTTTTAAGGAACAATGGTGCTTGCAAGGTGTCAGCTGGAGCTTTTCTCAGAATTAACCAACTGCCAAGGACAGAGCAAATCAACGTAGAAAAAAGCCAAAGGGAAAATAAACAGACAATTATGCACAGCTTTCAACAGTAGTTAGAGAGACATTGAATCATAGAGTTGTAGAGTAATACAGAATGAAGACAAGCCATTCGACCCAACTTGTGCATGCAAACCAAGATGCCCCATCTACACTAGTCCCACCTGCCTATGTTTGGCCCATATCCCCCTAAACTTTTCCTATCCATGTACAGTACCTGTCCAAATACCTTGGGGTTGTTACCGCACCTGCCTTAACTACCTCCTCTGGCAGCTCGTTACATCTACCTACCAACCACTGTGTGAAAAAGTTGGTCCCTAGCTTTCTATTAAAACTGTCCCTTCTCAACTTGAACCTATGTCTTCCGCTTCTTGATTCCTCTACCCTGTTAAAGACTGCATTCACCCTATCCATTTCCTTCATGATTTTATACACAGTTCAGGTAACTCGTCTCTAAATTGTCGGTAATTTTTCTAATAATCAGGCTGCTCCAGGGCACTTTTAAAAACAGTAGTAAATTACTAATCATTATGTTTAAGTTTAGTATCACAGAGCTTTTATTAATTTGTCATTGTGAAATAAGGTTTTAGTTTTGGGTTTAAAACAATCAGAAATAAGTCTGTGGTACACAAAAATGCTGGAGAAACTCAGCGGGTGCAGCAGCATCTATGGAGCGAAGGAAATAGGCAACGTTTCGGGCCGAAACTCTTCTTCAGACTTAGAAAAGTTTACCAAGAAGGGGATGCTGATGTGGTTTATTGAACTTTAATAAGTCTGTTCTGTATTAACCCACCCACATTGGTGGACACAGGTGTGTGTTCCTGTTAATACACACACACTCACATACAGAGGCGCATGGGCTCACCAGCAGTTGGCAACACCATCTGAGGAAAAGAGCATTTGAACATCAGGATGTCAATCCTATACATACGTAACACACGATCGATAGCAGTGACGGGAATGAAAACACTATAGTTGCTGAAAATATGTGATGAAAACATAAATTACTGAAAAAAATAAGTTCTGGCAGCATCTGTGGAAAGGGAACCAGAATAAACATCTCAGGTTGGAGATCTTTCGTCAGTTCTGTTTCTCTTTCCATGCTTGACCAACCAGGTTCCAGGCCTCCCAGTTTGGACACAACCAGGATTTCAGGTACTTTCACTCAGTCCACTGCTTCTGTGTTTCCTTTGACCAACCGAGTATTTGTTTCAAACATGTTCTGTTTTTATTGAGGCAGCAGTGTTTCATGTCACCCTGTATACAGCTGGGTCACCTACAATAGGCACCTCTTTTGGGGAGTTACCACCAAAACTATCCAAATCCACTGGTGATAAATAAACCACATCAGCATCCCCTTCTTGGTAAACCTTTCTAATATGAAGCCCTAATTGCAAGCATTTGGCTACAATGGCTACCTCTCCATTTTCACATCTGACACCAGACTCCTGAAACAAAAATTCTATTCCCAGCTCTATTATAGAGTCATAGATACAGTACGGAAACAGGCCCTTCGGCCCAACTTGACCACACCGGTCAACATATCCCAACCACACTAGTCCCACCTGCCTGCGTTTGTTCCAATCCATGTACCTGTCTAACTGTTTCTTAAATGCTGGGATAGTCCCAGCCTCAACTACCTCCACTGGCAGCTTGTTCCATACACCCACCACCCTTTGTGTGACAAAGTTACCCCTCAGATTCCTATTAAATCTTGTCCCCTTCACCTTAAACTTATGTCCTCTGGTCCTCAATTCACCTACTCTGGGCAAGAGACTGTGCATCTACCCAATCTACTCCTCTCATGATTTTTTACACCTCTAAAAGATCCCCCCCCCATTAGGGTTGCCAACTTTCTCACTCCCAAATAAGGTACAAAAGGTCAAAATAAGGTACAAATTCCCGACGGCAATTCGTGGCTGGGTGAATGATGAGTTGGCCAGGGTGCTGGACTGCACACAAAGCCCAGCCGGTGGGCCAGCTGAGGAGTTTTGGCGCAAAGTCCGGCACCCCGTCCAAGTCATGAACCGATGATCGGCCATGAGAAGGCGGGGGGTGGTGTCGGCGGTAAGCGAAGGTTCGAAGGTCGGAGAGCTGGCCGGGCTGTTGACCGACAGGACCACGGGCGAGGCACTGCTGCTGCACTCCATGGGCTGCACTACGTCGGGACGGGTGAGGCGGGGCCGGGCGCGGCGCTCCGACCCGACAGTCTCCTCGACCCAAGTAGTAGCAGTCAAATACGGGACAAGGGCGGTCCTGTATGGGACAAACCAATTTAGCCTAATATAGGGGATGTCCTGGCTAATACGGGACAGTTGGCAACCCTACCCTTCATCTTCCTGCGCTCCAGTGAATAGAGTCCCAGCTTACTCTACCTCTCCCGATAGCTCAGACCCTCTAGTCCTGGCAACATCCTCGTAAAACAGAGCATCCCCTTATGGCAATCCCTTTATGGCAATGTAGAGAGGAATTGATTCAAAGATATTCTCGTAGTCTCTTTGAAAAACTGTTATATACCCTGCAGCCTGTGAGAATTACTGGTCCATGACTGCTCAAAGTGAAGTAGCATTCAGATTAGCAATGAGACCGCAATTGAGAGAGACAATTGATAGATTGCAGATGCTGAAATCCTGAGCGAAAAACAAACTACTGGAGGAGCTCTGCCGGTCAGGCAGCATCTTAGTTTATTTTATTTTATTTTAGTGTACTTTAGAGATACAAATATAGGCCCTTCAGCCCAACGAGTCCCTGTCCATGGATCACGAGTCCATGATCACCCATACATTTCTGTTATCCCAGTATCTATGTTATCCCAGTTTTGGATCCTGCACACTAAGGTCAATTTACGGAAGCCAATTAACCTACAAACACGCATATCTTTCGAATATGGGAAGAAACCGGAGCACCTGGAGAAAAGCCATGCAGTCACAGGGAGAACGTGCACACTCCACAGACAGCATCAAAGGTCAAGATCAAACCTGGGTCTCTGACACTGTGAGTCTGCAACTCTACCACTGTGCTGCCCCAACATATGTGGAGGGAAACAGAGATGATGGGTCAGAAGAAGGATCATCTGTCCATTTCCCTCCACAGATACTGCCTGACCTGCTGAGTTGCCCCAGCAGTTTGTTTTTTGCACTGAGAACTTCAGTTTTCTTGTTCCAAGCTCCTAGATGGTGCAAGGGTTCACCCTGTCCCAAATGATCCACATATCTGTTCTGTTGAGCAACTCCTACTCTTCCATTGGCAGAATCGGTTGGTTCCACATTGGCCCCATCGACCCCAATATACTTCTTAAAAATACGTTAGCTATGGTTGTTCATATTTCTCAATAGATTAAGTTCCTCCAATATTTGCTGGTTTATTTTGCAATTCAGAATTCATTTCAGTTTAACTTACATAAGGTCATGGGAGGAGGTTTATGTGGAACATAAACATTTCCAGAAAACTGTTGGATGCAACTAGCTTTGTGTTCTGTAACAACTGCAATACTCGATGTGAAACTGCGAAATGTCATAAACAACAGTGCAGAGAGTTGGCACACAAAGCAGTATAGACTGGTGGAATGAGCAGCCACACGGGTATGATGGAATTTAACACAGACATGTGTGGTGCAACAGAATTTGGCTGGAGGAATCGGTAGAGACAATGTGAACTATTATCAGTTTTAAATGGGGGGCAAAAAAAACACGATCTATATGTGTACTTTGCAATCTTTGAAGCTATATATATGGTCAAGTTACAAAGATGCAATAAATATTATTAATACTTTATTAGAGGAATAATGTAAGATAAAACATGAATTCCCTGAAACATCATTTGTCCATTTCTTTTGTTTCTCTGGAATAGTTATGCTACAATGCTGAGAAAATATATTCTGCACTCTGGTATTTTTCTCTTCACTCTACCTGTTGTACTTGTGTTTTACTTGATTGTATTTATGTTTGGTATTATCTGTTTTCATTGGAGAGCATGTAAACAAAAGTTTTTCACTATACCTACCTTTGTTCACTTGACAATAATTAATCTAAATATATGCTGCCCGAACTGCTGAGTTCCTGCAGTTTTTTTGCTAAATGTTATGCCAATAATATCCTCATGTGGCTGGAGGGATAAATTACTGCTCTGTGTAGTGACTAACTACCCAAGAGCATGGGCAACATGCTACCCTGGAAACTATATGTATCATAATTTGGTGTAAAGCTGCAGCCTTGATTTATCTGAACCTTTTAGTGAAGGGTCTCCTTCGGTGAAGCTGCAGAGGGTTTTGGTATATGGACAAAGTAATAATGAACAAAACAGCAATCTATTTCCAAGACAGGGTGGTGCACATTGGATCATCTTATTGCAAGGTAAAAATAAAAATTTGCAACATGTAACCTGTGGGAGGAATGCTGCACGGCAAGTTGATCGAAACTGTGGCAATGTTGGCAACAGATATAAAAATAAATGGATATGGGTGCATTCCATAGATAGAAGAATGGGTTCACTAAAGAGACAACAACCTGGCTGCTCAACACCCGGCTTGAGATCTAACTATTCCTTTGGTTTATGTTTCATTCGCAAGAAGAAGACTAAAGCTTATGTAAGATAGTGTAAGGCCAATCAGATCTGTTTGGACTTTAAAAGTTGCGATTATTATGCAATTGTATTAAGTGAAATGTACTTAACTTAGACATAATTTGTGTATTTGTAATAACTGGGCAAGACTTTGAGTCCCATGTAAGTCCAACCCTTTGGTCCCAACAACTGTCGTCTGTCCATTTTCCTCCCCCGATGCGGCCTTTTTCTGTCTCAATTTTTGACAATCTGGTGAATTTTTTTCCCCCCATACCCCCCCAATAAATCCCAATCGGGCTACAAACTCAGCCGCCCTCTTGTCGGCTCGGAGCATAATCTTTGGTGGAACGTTTGTTGCTTGAAGTCGGCGCCGAGCGAGCGGGTTGCCGGCGGACACATTTGGCGGGTGCACTCGCCGGGGGTCCGTGTGCGGCGGTTGATGCGAGAGGAGAGGAGAGGAGAGGAGAGGAGAGTGGAGGGGGGGACTGTTTGAAGGAGACCCCGCGAGGCTCGCGCCGGGCAGGCGGCAAACGGCTGGCGCTCGAGGCCAAAGATCCTCGAGGCCGCTCGTGGGTTCGAGGCGAGGACGGGCGGGAAGGAGAGGAGAGGCCGGCGCTCGGCACCATCGTCATCTATATATCTGCGTTTGTTAGTTCTGCCCCCCCCCCCCCCACCGAGGAGGACAGCCCTCTTACAATTCTTTCTCCAACTTCTCCCCTCTTGCTTCGCAGTGATGGTGCGGGAAACAAATAAAGGTGAGAATTATTTATAGGCAGGCGCAAAATAATTATTTATATTTGACAAGTGCATGGGTTACATTCTTCCGTGAAACTCGGGCTGTCCCTTTGTTGTAGACGCAAGGAGCTGCAGATGTTGGTTTACAAAAAAAAATAGATGCTGTCGTTTTATTATCCATCGATCGTGCTCCTGTGCGATTGTTAAGCTGATCAAAAGTGTCATTTAAAATATTGTAAAGTTATTGGTTTAAACAAAATCTTTCAGCTGAGTTTCGTCTGGTTTGAACTGTCTTAGAGTGTTTAATTGTCATGTGTATCGACAATAGAACAAATACATCCTTATTCGCTGCATCATTACAGGCCTGTACAGATATGATAATCAATAATACAATAAATTAATAATCAGTGGTACTTGGAAAACAAGTAATACAAAAACCGAACCGAGTGCAAGCAGAGACACGATCCATAGATGATATAGTTGTAGAGACCCTGAGCATGGAAACAGGCCCTTCGGCTCAACCTGCCCACACTGAGCAAGATGCCACCTCTACACTAGTCCCACCTGCCTATGTTTGGCCCATATCCTTCTAAACCTTTCCTCCCCATGTACCTGTCCACATGTATTTTAGATGTTGTGATTGTACCTGCCTCAACCACCTCCTCTGGGAGCATGTTTCATATCCCCACCACCCTTTGTGTGAAAAAGTTGCCCCTCGGGTTCCTATTAAATCTTTCCCCTCTCACCTTAAATGTTGCTGAGGTTCGTGTGGTATAGAGCCTTATGGTTGCTGAAAACAAGCTCTTCTTGGACCTAATAACAAGGAATTGCAGATGCTGGTGTATACTAAATATAGAGAATGCAGGACTAAAACTTAGCGGGTCAGGCAGCATCTGTGGAGAAAATAGATAGGTGGCATTTTGGGTTGGGACCCTTCTTGAACCTGGTGCTCATGGTTTTCAGGCTCCTGTACCACCTTCCTGATGGTAGTAGTGAAATTAGAGCATGGCCAGTGTGGTTTGTGTCTGATGATATTGGCTGCTTTTTTGAGGCATTGCCTCCTGTTGATCTCTGGTGGAGAGGTCAGTGCCGTGATGGACTGGGCAATGTCTACCACTCTAATCTAATTTGTTCCTGGGCATTCGAATTGTCCAATCAGTCTGTGATGCAGGCAGTCGCTATGCTCTCTGTAGACCTGTAGAGATTTGTTGACATACTGAATCTCCTCAATCTAAGCAAAGAGAGGCGTTGATGAACTTACTTTGTGATTGCATTCATGTGCTGGACCCTGGACAAATCTTTAGAGAAATATACACAGCAGCTTGAAGCTTTTGACTCCACCACTATTCTGTCGACGAAGACAGGTTTATGGATACCCGGCTATTCCTTCCTATTATAAACAATTAGCTTTTTGGTCTTGCTAACTTTGAGAGTGAAATTGTTGTTCTGGAACCATTCAATCAGATTTTCAATCTTTCAATCTCCCTCCTGTACTTTGACTGATTGTTACCTGTTATTCAGAATACTAATAAAACAAAGACCAACAATTAGTGGTTGTTTTACCTACTTACATTCTGTGATATATAATGGAATACATTGTTTGGAATGAACTTGAAGGTATTTGTAAACAATAACCTAGTTAAAAGCGCAAAGAGCAAAATTCTCCCTGATCGTACTCTTTCAGACGTTGTGTGCCTTTATTGTTCACTTAAACTTTGCAAGAGTGCTTGATACACTTCTGCATCTATTTGCTTCTTAACCAGTTACTTATCAATTCTTACCACTTTTAAACGTAGATTGAATGATCCAATGGAATCTCTAGGCTAAACAGTACCTCGCCACTAGTTTCTAATTTAACTGATTGATCTGCATTTGATAAATTAGTAACACATTCAAAGAATTCTTATAGGAGAAATTGGGGAATTATTTTTGTGTAGGAAGGAACTGCAGATGCTGGTTTACACCGAAGATGGAAACAAAATGCTAGAGTCACTCAGCGGAACAGGCAGCATCTCTGGATAGAAGGAATGGGACTTTTTGGGTCGAGACCTTTCTTCAGACTGGGTCGAGACACTTCTCCAGTCTGAAGAAGTGTCTCCACCCAAAACGTCACCCATTCCGTCTATCCAGAGATGCTACCTGTTCCGCTCAGTTACTCCAGCATTTTGTGTCTATCTTCAGGGAATTCCTTTTAATGGAACAATCCTAATATGGATAAAATACCTTGAAGTGGTGGATTTTTGCAATAATTTGACAAACAGTTGAATGCTACACTAGAACGATGCTGGGATCATTTTAGACAGATGAATCAAGATGGGCCAAATAATATTCCTCATTTATGAATATCTTGTGAACTTCACACAGGAGGGAGAGAACTTTAACTCGAAACAAGGAGAAAACCAGTGACACGGATAAAGACAAAGTGAGTTTTAAGTTATCATTTTTATTTGCGAGTAGTATGTGAACATGAACTTGCACAATTTTGTAACAATATCTACCTTCAGATTTTCAGGATTTTGATTTATATGTGTATCCTTGCATTAAACAAAAAAGTGATTTAAGGACTGGCAGGTGTGTTCATTGTGGTTCAGAACCAACTTTTAATCGACGTGATGCATCAAAGTAACTTGCACAGGAGTGACTAATCAAACAATATTTAAAATTGAATCCTTAAGTAACAAGGAGTAGATGTTTCGTGGATTGGCAATTTTTAAACCTGATGCACAAATTCTGATATGTGGAATCAGATATTTGCACAAAAATATTTCCCAAAAATAATTTTGACATCTTCAATAGTGGAAAAAGTATATAGAGAATTAATCATCTGGAAGAATTACAACTAAGGCATGATTTAATAACAGCAGAAATCACAAAGTAAATTAAATAAATCTTAGGGAATCCAAATTCACCTTTGCTTTGTTAAGTGCACTGACATCTCTCCATATGTGAGGGATAAAAATGCAAGTTGTCATTGGATGGAATTTGCTATTTCCAAAATATGAATTGAAGTATTATGTATTTTGCACCTTTCACCTCTGAATGAACCAAGGAATATAAAGCCAAGTCAGGTTCACGAGAGGTCTGCTTCTAACATTGGTCCCATTGTCACGCAATGTAAGACTAGAAATCATGTAAAATTTCTGAAACTAATTAAGCTATCATATGTTTCTGCCATTTTATTCAGGAAGTGCAGTTGCATGGTTCCTTGAAGGTGTAGTCGCAGGTAGATAAGGTGGTCAAAAGTTGGACAGGTACTTTGGATCCGTCTTCACCAAGGAGGACTTCCTGATATAGTAGTATCTGGGGTGATGGAGGAACTGAAGGAAATCCACATTAGGCAGGAAATGGTGTTGGGTAGACTGATGGGAGTGAAGGCTGATAAATCCCCAGGGCCTGATGGTCTGCATCCCAGGGTACTTAAGGAAGTGGCTCTAGAAATCGTGGATGCATTGATGATAATTTTCCAATGTTCTATAGACTCAGGATCAGTTCCTGTGGGTTGGAGGGTAGCTAATGTTATCCCACTTTTTAAGAAAGGCGGGAGAGAGAAAACAGGGAATTATAGACCAGTTAGCCTGACATCGGTGGTGGGGAAGATGCTGGAGTCAATTATAAAAGATGAAATAGCCGCACATTTGGATAGCAGTAACAGGATCGGTCCGAGTCAGCATGGATTTACGAAGAGGAAATCATGCTTGACTAATCTTCTGGAATTTTTTGAGGATGTAACTAGGAAAATGGACAAGGGAGAGCCAGTGGATGTAGAGTACCTGGACTTGCAGAAAGCATTTGATAGGTCCCACAAAGGAGATTAGTGGGCAAAATTAGGGCACATGGTATTGGGGGTAGAGTGCTGACATGGATAGAAAATTGGTTGGCAGACAGGAAACAAAGAGTAGGGATTAACGGGTCCCTTTCAGAATGGCAGGCAGTGACTAGTGGGGTACCGCAAGGCTCGGTGCTGGGACCACAGCTATTTACAATATACATCAATGATTTGGATAAAGGGATTCAAAGTAACATTAGCAAATTTACAGATGACACAAAGCTAGGTGGCAGTGTGAACTGTGAGGAGGATGCTATGAGAATGCAGGGTGACTTGGACAGGTTGGGGGAGTGGGCAGATGCATAGCAGATGAAGTTTAATGTGGATATATGTGAGGTTATCCACTTTGGTATCAAAAACAGGAAGGCAGATTATCTAAATGGCGTCAAGTTGGGGAAAAGGGGAAGTACAATGGGATTTGGGGGTCCTTGCATAGAAACATAGAAAATAGGTGCAGGAGGAGGCCATTCGGCCCTTCGAGCCAGCACTGCCATTCATTGTGATCATGGCTGATCGTCCCCAATCAATAACCCATGCCTGCCTACTCCCCTTGTTCATCAGTCTATGAAAGTAAGCATGTAGGTACAGCAGGCAGTGAAGAAAGCGAATGGCATGTTGGCCTTTATAACAAGAGGAGTCGAGTATAGGAGCAAAGAGGTCCTTCTGCAGTTGTACAGGGCCCTAGTGAGACCACACCTGGAGTATTGTGTGCAGTTTTGGTCCCCTAATTTGAGGAAGGACATTCTTGCTATTGAGGGAGTGCAGCGTAGGTTTACAAGGTTAATTCCCAGGATGGCGGGACTGTCATATGCTGAGAGAATGGAGCGGCTGGGCTTGTACACTCTGGTGTTTAGAAGGATGAGAAGGGATCTTATTGAAACATATAAGATTGTTAAGGGTTTGGACACGCTAGAGGCAGGAAACATGTTCCCGATGTTGGGGGAGTCCAGAACCAGGGGCCACAGTTTAAGAATAAGGAGTAAGCCATTTAGAACGGAGACGAGGAAACACTTTTTCTCAGAGTGGTAAGTCTGTGGAATTCTCTGCCTCAGAGGACGGTGGTGGCAGGTTCTCTGGATGCTTTCAAGAGAGCTAGATAGGAATATTCCCAACCTACCCAATCGGGATTTGGGGAGAAGGCAGGAACGGGGTACTGATTGGGGATGATCAGCCATGATCACATTGAATGGCAATGCTGGCTCGAAGGGCCGAATGGCCTACTCCTGCACCTATTGTCCATTGTCTATTTGGCACAATGGCCTTCATCAGTCAGAGTATTGAGTATAGAAGTTGGGAGGTCATGTTGCAGTTGTATAAGATGTTTCCACTAGTGGGAGAGTCTCGAACTAGAGGTCATAGGCTCAGAATTAAAGGACATTCTTTTTGGAAGGAGATGAGGAGAAATTTATTTTGTCTGAGGGTGGTGAATCTGTGGAATTCTTTGCCACCGAAGTCAGTGGGTATTTTTAAGGCAGAGATAGATACATTCTTGATTAGCACAGGTGTCAGAGGTTTTGGGGCGAAGGCAGGAGAATGGGGTTAGGAGGGAGAGATAGATCAGCTATGATTGAATGGCAGAGTGGACTTGATGGACCGATTGGCCTAATTCTACTCCTATTCCTCGTGTCTTTATGACGTTAGTGAGGCCGCATTTCAAGTATTGTGTTCAGTTCTGGACACCATGTTATAGGAAAGATGTTGTCAAGTTGGAAAGGGTACAGAGAAGATTTACATGGATGTTGCCAGGGCTCGAGGGTCTGAGGTATCGGGAGAGATTGGGTAGGTTGGGAATATTCCTCGGAGTGCAAGAGGATGAGGGGTGATCTTCTTGAGGTGTATAAAATCATGAGAGGAATAGATCACGTAAATGCACAGAGTCTCTTGCCCAGAGTAGGTGAATCGAGAACTAGAGAACATAGGTTTAAGGTGAAGGGAAAAAGATTTAATAGGAATCTGAGTGGTAACTTTTTCCACACAAAGGGTGTTGGGTGTATGGAACGGCTGCTGGAGGAGGTAGGATAATCCCTGCCTAAACTAACATTTAAGAGACAGTTAGACAAGTACATGGATAGGGCAGGTTTGGAGGGATATGGACCAAACGCGGGCAGGTGGGACTAGTATAGCTGGGACATGTGGGCCAGTTGGACCGAAGGGACTGTTTCCACACTGTATCACTCTATGACTAAGCCTGATCTCCGATAACGATGAGAAGACCTACCTGGAGGAGGTGGCTGACCTGGCACTCTGGTGTCAGAATAATAGCCTCCTCTTGAATGTCACTAAATCTAAGGAGCTGATTGTGGACTTTAGAAGGGCACAACTGAGGACGTACACGCCACTGGGGATAAATGTAACTACTGTGGATATGGTGAACAGCTTCAAATACCTGGGAGTCCAAATCACAGAGGATCTGACGGACAATACACACTGCCGCACTGGTGAGAAAGGCAAGGCAGCGCTTTTACCACCTCAGGCAGCTGAGGAAATTCAGAGTCTCTCTGAGGATCCTTCAACTGGTGCAGTAGAAAGTAACCTGATTGGCAACAGCTCTGCCCAGGACAGGAGGCTCTGCAGAGTGTAGTGCGTTCGTCCGAACGCACCATGGAAACTACACTCCCCCCCCCCCACCCCCCCTTTGCAGGACCTATACACCAGGAGGTGCAGATCCAGAGCCAGCAAGATCATGAAGGACCCCTACCACTCCAGCAACGAAGCACCTCCGCTGTCACGCTGCGAAAACAGGGAGGATGAGATGGAGTTTCTTCCCACAGGACTGCAAACTCTGATCTCACTGGGGCGTAATTACTGTTGTGTCTTTTTTTTTAATGTAAATACTGTTTCTGTTCTGTTGTTTTGCACAATCCTGCAGGCATTGCCTCTTTCATTTCACTGTACATCTTGTATGTGTACGTGATAAATAAACTTGATGACTTGACTAAAAAGAAACTCTTTATCTTTACATTTATTTAAGACAGACAGCAAAAGGCTGCAGATGTTAGATCTCTAAAATAAAACGGAAAATAATGGAAATACTTGGGTCAAGCAGCATCACGGTAGAGTGAACAGAGTTAGAAACATAGAAAATAGGCGCAGGAGTAGGCCAATCGGCCCTTCGAGCCTGCACCGCCATTCAATATGATCATGGCTGATCATCCAACTCAGTATCCTGTATCTGCCTTCTCTCCATACCCCCTGATACCTTTAGCCACAAGGGCCACATCTAACTCCCTCTTAAATATAGCCAATGAACTGGCGTCAACTACCTTCTGCGGCAGAGAATTCCAGAGATTCACCACTCTGTGTGAAAAATGTTTTTCTCATCTCGGTCCTAAAAGATTTCCCCCTTATCCTTAAACTGTGACCCCTTGTTCTGGACTTCCCCAACATCGGGAACAATCTTCCTGAATCAAGCCTGTCCAACCCCTTGAGAATTTTGTAAATTTCTATAAGATCCCCCCTCAATCTTCTAAATTCTAGCGAGTACAAGCCAAGTCTATCCAGTCTTTCTTCATATGAAAGTCCTGACATCCCAGGAATCAGTCTGGTGAACCTTCTCTGTACTCCCTCTATGGCAAGAATGTCTTTCCTCAGATTAGGAGACCAAAACTGTATGCAATACTCCAGGTGTGGTCTCACCAAGACCCTGTACAACTGCAGTAGAACCTCCCTGCTCCTATACTCAAATCCTTTTGCTATGAATGCTAACATACCATTCGCTTTCTTCACTGCCTGCTGCACCTGCATGCCTACTTTCAATGACTAGTGTACCATGACACCCAGGTCTCGTTGCATCTCCCCTTTTCCTAATCGGCCACCATTCAGATAATAGTCTACTTTCCTGTTTTTGCCACCAAAGTGGATAACCTCACATTTATCCACATTATACTGCATCTGCCATGCATTTTCCCACTCATCCAGCCTATCCAAGTCACCTTGCAGCCTCCTAGCATCCTCCTCACAGCTAACACTGCCCCCCAGCTTCGTGTCATCCGCAAACTTGGAGATGTTGCATTCAATTCCCTCGTCCAAATCATTAATATATATTGTAAATAGCTGGGGTCCCAGCACTGAGCCTTGCGGTACCCCACTAGTCACTGCCTGCCATTCTGAAAAGGACCCGTTTACTCCTACTCTTTGCTTTCTGTCTGCCAGCCAGTTCTCTATCCACATCAATACTGAACCCCCAATACCGTGTGCTTTAAGTTTGTATACTAATCTCTTATGTGGGACCTTGTCGAAAGCCTTCTGAAAGTCCAGATATAACACATCCACTGGTTCTCCCTTATCCACTCTACTAGTTACATCCTCGAAAAATTCTATAAGATTCGTCAGACATGATTTACCTTTCATAAATCCATGCTGACTTTGTCCAATGATTTCACCACTTTGCAAATGTGCTGCTATCCCATCTTTAATAACGGACTCTAGCAGTTTCCCCACTACCGATGTTAGACTAACTGGTCTGTAATTCCCCGTTTTCTCTCTCCCTCCCTTTTTAAAAAGTGGGGTTACATTAGCTACCCTCCAGTCCTCAGTAACTACTCCAGAATCTAAAGAGTTTTGAAAAATTATCACTAATGCATCCACTATTTCTGGGGCTACTTCCTTAAGTACTCTGGGATGCAGCCTATCTGGCCCTGGTGATTTATCGGCCTTTAATCTATTCAATGTACCTAACACCACTTCCTTAGTGAAGACAGAACCAAAGTAGTTATTCAATTGGTCTGCCATGTCCTTGTTCCCCATGATCAATTCACCTGTTTCTGACTGCAAGGGACCTACATTTGTTTTAACTAATCTTTTTCTCTTCACATGTCTATAAAAACTTTTGCAGTCAGTTTTTATGTTCCCTTCCAGTTTTCTTTCATAATCTATTTTCCCTTTCCTAATTAAGCCCTTTGTCCTCCTCTGCTGGACTCTGAATTTCTCCCAGTCCTCTGGTAGGCTGCTTTTTATGGCTAATTTGTATGCATCATCTTTTGTTTTGATACTATCCCTGATTTTCCTAGTTATCCATGGATGCACTACCTTCCCTGATTTATTCTTTTGCCAAACTGGGATGAACAATTGTTGTAGTTCATCCATGCAGCCTTTAAATGCCTTCCATTGCATATCCACCGTCAACCCTTTAAGAATCAATCGCCAGTCTATCGTGGCCATTTCACGTCTCATGCCCTCAAAGTTACCTTTCTTTAAGTTCAGAACCCTTGTTTCTGAATTAATTATGTCACTCTCCATCCTAATGAAGAACTCAAACATATTATGGTCACTCTTGCCCAAGGGGCCACACACAACAAGACTGCTAACTAAACCTTCCTCATTATTCAATACCCAGTCTAGAATAACCTGCTCTCTCGTTGGTTCCTCTACATGTTGGTTTAGAAAACTATCCCGCATACATTCCAAGAAATCCTCTTCCTCAGCACCCCTGCCAATTTGATTCACCCAATTTATATGTAGATTGAAGTCACCCATTATAACTGTTTTACCTTTGTTGCACGCATTTCTAATTTCCTGTTTGATGCCATCCCCAACTACACTACTACTGTTAGGTGGCCTGTACACAACACCCACTAGCGTTTTCTGCCCCTTAGTGTTTCGCATCTCTACCCATATCGATTCCACATCCTCCAAGCTAATGTCCTTCCTTTCTATTGCATTAATCTCCTCTCTAACCAGCAACGCTACCCCACCTCCTTTTCCTTTCTGTCTATCCCTCCTGAATATTGAATATCCCTGGATGTTCAGCTTCCAGCCTTGGTCACCCTGTAGCCATGTCTCCGTGATCCCAACTATATCATAGTCATTAATAGCTATCTGCACATTCAACTCATCCACCTTATTACGAATGCTCGTTGCATTGAGACACAAAGCCTTCAGGCTTGTTTTTACAACACTCTTACCCCTTATACAATTATGTTGAAAAGTGGCCCTTTTTGATTTTTGCCCAGGATTTGTCTGCCTGCCACTTTTACTTTTCACCTTGCTACCCATTGCTTCTACCCTCATTTTACACCTCTCTCTGCTCACACATTTAAGAAACCCTTTCCCGTTAACTCCATCCTCGACTATCCCATTTGACACCCCACCCCACTTATTCAGTTTAAAACCACCCGTGTAGCAGTGGCAAACCTGCCTGCCAGAATGCTGGTCCCCCACCTGTTAAGATGCAATCCGTCCCTTTTGTACAGTTCCCCCTTACTCCAAAACAGATCCCAGTTATCTAAGAATCTAAATCCCTGCCCCGTGCACCAGTTCCTCAGCCACACATTCAGGTCCCGTATCTCCCTGTCCCTGCTCTCGCCAGCACGAGGAACTGGAAGCAAACCGGAGATAACAACCCTGGAGGTCCTGCTTTTCAGCATTTTTCCGAGCTCTCTAAAGTCACGCTGCAGAATATTCATCCCCTTCTTTCCGACATAGTTTGTGCCGACATGCACTACCACTTCCGCCGGCTGTTCACCTGCGCCCTTGAGGATTTTCTGCACTCTGTCCGTTAGCATTTAAGGTCAATGACTTGCAGAAAGGTCAACAACTTTAAGCTTAAACTCTGACCTCCTGCCACAGATAATGTCCTGATCTATTTCTAACATTTTACTTTTTTTGTTTTAGATGTCTGACCATCTCTAATGCTCTAATGCTCCTGGCGTCTGTATGTTGACTTTAGAAATATTACTTTAGTAAACTGGAATTTGAAATTTCCATATTGATTAATATTTAGTATCACTTTTATTTTTAGGTACACATGGATTTGATTAACCCTTCTCGAAGCATTGAGCAGAAGTCAAGGTAAATAAATGGGATAGAGAATGTAAGATTTATTGTAGAAACAAAGAACTGCAGATGCTGGTTTACAAAAAAAGACACAATGTGCTTTAGTAATTCAGCGGGTCAGACAGCATCTCTGGTGAAATAGAAAATTACTCCAGCACTTTGTGTAAGAATTATTGTGGCAGGACTAACAGAGGTAGTTTTCAAAACTGGGAGATATGGTTAAAGATGAAGTTCCAAAGCCTTCATTTCATATTACTAATGTTTAAACAATATAAGGAAAAGGGTATGTGATGATCAGATGGGTGCAAAATATAGATTTTTCAAATCGGCAAGATGTCAAAGAGTTGCCTTGCAAATAATTAAGTGGATTAGGAAACAGCAAAATGTAAATTTCAACACATTTTTCTCTTCTGTTCTCCTAAAAAGTTGTCAAACAAGATGCGAACAGAAGTGAGAGAACAGCATGTTACACAATATATTGATTGAAATGAAGGAATTTTATTTGTTTTTATTTAATAAAAGTTGTAACTGAGAGCTTGAAATCTAAGTGTATAACATAATCATATCATATATCATCATATCATATCTATCTATATACTTTTAAAACTCTGTGTGGGTGTGTGTCATTTTGCCTTTGAAACGTATCTCCTCGAAAACCAGACGCAAAAACGCGGAGACTTTTACATATTTCTGTAGGGATTTAACTTATGATTTCAGAAATCCACTCCTCTCTAATTTGGTCAATTATTTCCCAAGATTTTGAATAAAGATGTTCACGAAACTCACTTTAAAAAAAATAATCGCTGCTTGCCAGCTGCTGATGTCACAATGCCCACATGCCCACCAATCGAGGGCCACGACAGCGAATAAAATTCCTCCTGAAACACCTGGCTCCTCGCCTTAATTTCGGGCTTATCGTCGCGCTACTGTATATATAATTAATTGATGGGTTTACTTTTGCATTTTGGTTTATTAGCCAAAGGAGTTACCAACATCTTATGAAGCTTGTTTGCGGCAGTCTATTTATATCTGAATGTGTGAGAATAAGGAAGACATTGGTTGTTATATTAAGTCACATTTTTTTAATGTACATTCTGAAGGAAATTCCTGAAAAGTCTGACTCGCAAAGAACCTTCTGAATTGCTGTTGGTGATTGGAACTGGAGTGAGTGCTGCTGTTGCTCCACATATACCTGCGCTCTGTTCATGGCGAAGCTGCATTGAAGCAGTAATTAACGCAGCTGAGGATCTAGAGGTTCTCCATCCGTCCGATATTGGGGAGTTCCGACAAAAAGTAACCGAAGATCGGGATCTGCTTGTACTTGCCCATGATATAATACGGAAAATGTCACCAGTAAGTCAATTGTACTTTGCACTCTAGAAGAAAATGTGCAGATGTTAAAGGCCTATAAGCTTGGTTACACTGTTTTATTTATGTAGTTGATGCTTGAACATAATAAACCATATAATTTAGTTTTTAATTTTAAAAAGTAGTTAAAACTTTATCTTGTAATGTAATTCTGACTTGTGTATGTTTTGTTCCTGTGAATAAATACGAGATTAAAATTGTTTAGTTTTGTTACCCAATATCATAAAATATTGATCTCTCTTTATTTTCTCTCCATCTGTCAAAACCATTTGAGATTAGTTTGTTTGACACCCACTAGCTGGTCCCTTCACACACTGTTCTTTTCCTGGTACCCTTATTAGCTGATGCCATTGTGTGCACTTACTGACTCTTCCCTGAAAATATGTCATTTTAATATCCTGTTAAGACTAAGAAAATGGCTCTGTTGACTGAAAATGCTGTAGCGATCCAGAGTGTGGGTGGAAGTAAATGTACAGTTTTATGCCCACAATTTATATTTAACTATCCTGGACTCATACATTTTTGTTCTGGAAAAATTACCTGTTACTTCTGCTCTTTACTTACTAGCTTTTGGTACAAAATAAGCACTTTTGCTGAATAATAGACTATTTGCTATGAGTCACTTGCTTTGCCTTCCACCTCCATTCTAACCTATTGGGTAACATTGTTGCTGGTGAATATGTTGTTTTGGGAAAAGCCCCCTTGACTCCTCTGTCCCTGCGAAAAAACAAGTCTTTCTTGGACTATTACAGATCTTATCACATCAAAACATTTTCCCAATACAGCTTCCAAACTGATAGTGCCCCAACTGTGCACTACTCACATCTAAGTTCTATAAATAACACTGCAATGGTACATTAATTATTTCTGCCTGTTCTTGACCTACCGAACATATCTTTTCATACCTCAACTCTATCCTGTCTCCCCTTTTCATTTCACTGCACATCTCGTATGTGTATGTGACGAATAAACTTGACTTGACTTGTCCAGTCCCTTCCTACCTACATCCAGGGCACCTCTCATGCCTTCCACCATTTTTACAACTTTCAATCCATGGTCTCAACCTACTCAACTTTACCATGTACGTCCAGTCTCTCCTCCGTTCCTCTTCAGAAAAGTCTTGGGGTTCTCTGCCTCATTCTAGAACAAAGATCCAACTAATTCCCCTCTACCAACACTCTATTCTGCCTAGCAGAACTTGTTACTACCCACAACAATTTATCCTTTGGTTTCTCCCACTTCCTACAAATCAGCAATGACCCCAACTATGACTGTCTGTTGTGGCACCCCCTGACCAACTCTTCCTCCACTGCATTGACAATGGTATTGGTGTTTCTTCCTCTACTTGTGTGGAATTCGTAAATTTTATACCTTTGTTGCCAACTTCCACCCTGCTCTTGTGTTCCCCTTGACAATTTCTGATACGTCTCTTCCTTTTCTGTATCTATCTGTCTCCATCTCAAACTATCCATGAGATGTCTCCTGTAAGAATTCCATCCCCTTCTCTCGGTTTCTCTATCTCTGCTGCATCTGCTCTCAAGATGCTTTCCACTCTAGGACTTCGGTAATGTTCTCTTTCAAGAAACATGGATTTCCCCAAAGCAGTTGATGGAAACCTCACACTCATTTCCTTTGCCACCAGAATTCAGTGTGTACAGTCTCTTGTGTCAGAATTCAATTAATGTATTTTTGTCACAGCTGTGCCATTATGCTCCACAAACATTTGGCTAATCATTCTTGAATTTGTCATGGTCATAGAACAAATATGTCTCTCTCTCTCTATATATATATATTATGGTTACACCTCAGATTCTTATTAAATCTTTTCCCCTTCAACTTGAACCTATTTCCTCTGGTCCTCAATTCCTCTGGTCCTACTCTGGGCAAGAGACTCTGTGCATCTACCTGATCTATTACTCTCATGATTTTGTATACCTATAAAAGATCACCCTCATCCTCCTGTGCTCCAAGTAGACCCAGCCTACTCAACCTCTCCCTATAGCTCACACCCTCTGGTCCTGGCAACATCCCACATAAATTTTCTCTGAACCCCTTCAAGCTTGATAATATTTTTCCTATAACATGGTGCCAAGAACTGAACACATTATTCTAAATGTGGTCTCACCAACGTCTTATACAACTGCAACATGATCTCCCAACTTCTATACTCAATACTCTGACGGATGAAGGCCATTGTGCCAAAAGCCTTTTTGACCACTTTATCTACCTGCGACTCGACCATCAAGGAACCATACACCTGCACTCCTAGATCCCTCTGCTCTACAACAGTCCCAGGGGCCTACCATTCACTGTGTAGGTCCTGCCCTTGTTAGAAGTCCCATAATGCAACACCTCACACTTCTCTATTAAATTCCATCAACCATTCCTCAGCCCACCTGGCCAATCGATCCAGATCCTGCTGCAATCTTTCACAACCATCTTCACTATCTGCAAAACCACCCACTTTTGTATCATCAGCAAACTTGCTCATCTTGCCCTGTATGTTTTCATCCAAATCATTGATGTAGATGACAAACAGTAACGGGCCCAGCACCGAACCCTGAGGCACACCACTAGTCACTGGCCTCCATCTGAGAAGCTACCTTCCACCATCACTCTCTGCTTCCTTCCAGGGAACCAATTTGCTCTCCATTGAGCTATCTTTCCTTGGATCCCATGCGATCTAACCTTCCAGAGCAGCCTACCATGCAGAACCTTGTCTTGTATTTATTTGTTGTTCCTATACTAACTATATGGCTTTCCTTAGTTCTTGTTAACCTTACCTGTTTTCTGTGGTGCATGTACAGCAATTTCTCATGCAAGTGTTGCACTTCCTTTCCCATAGGTGCACTGTTTCTTCTTTCATTTCCCAAGGGGTGAGAGGGCTAAATGGCTGCAGAGGGTCAGAAGATACAAATATTTTAAAAGGGCAGAATTGGCAGATAGGAATAAAGCTATTCATATTTCCAAGAAATAAATGAAAATGATGTATCACTATATAACAAAAGGATCTTGTACTCCTGAATAGAGGAATCCATTTTTGCTTTCTCGTCTCCCATGGAAGCATAGAACACAGAACAGGATCATTTCCATCATTGACTCTGTTAGCTCATTGCCCTTCCTTTTTCTTCGGCTTTCTTCAGCTACAAACATTTATCCACTCAACCCCTAGTAGGAATTGATTTCTGCTTTAATCACATCCTTATGACAAAGCTGTCCGTGGCCTGACAGTATGTTTTTAAAAAATGGCATAACTTGACTAAACTTTTGTGAATAAGCAGGCAAAACCAACCACAATCTTCTAATTAACCATAACAGTGTTGTGCAATATATGCACATGAAATGATTTTTTACTTTGTCTCTGCATTAGCATTCTTTTATAAATGTTCCACGGAGGGGATGGGAACATGTGCAAGCTAGGTAAAACGCCAGTGCAAAGTGTGCTTGCTTGCCCCCACTTTCTATCTGTTAATCCCTAGTCATCTGCTGCTAACTCTTTACATTTAGACACAAAAAACAAAGACCAAGGCACAAAGATATCAAAAAATGAACCATGTTTTAAAAGAAGAATGATAATATTTTAATGGGGTAAATATGGGACACTACATTTTGGAAAGAATAGAAGGGGCATAAATAGATATTCAATGGAATAAATATTGGATAAATATTTGAAACTGTGGGTGTCCTGAGGAGGTGAGATTAAATTTTGATCACTTTAATGAAGAACTGACAATATACTAAATGACTTGTTCTGTGTTGTGAACGTGTATGGTTCTATGGGTGATAAAATATGAAAACCATTAAATGTTCTGTTTGATGCTTCATTCTCATCTGATCATTGGAGATCAAAATAGCTCACTAAGCAGAAAAGGAATAGCACTGGGCAGCAAGCAGCTTGATAAATATAGTGCAGGCTGACAGACATTGAACTGTGTTCTAAAATCACATGTAAATATCATGGAGATGGTGAGAGTTGTGTGCATGATTTTTTTATTTTGTCCTGTTGCCTGCCAAAGAAAGCCAATATAATGAATTAATAGTAATTAAAAGGAAAATGAACGTATTCTTTACCCACCGAGTGGGTTACACCAGTTGGTTAAATGATTTATGAAGGTTTTGATTGGACCCAAATGTGGAAATAATCTGAGTAGGTTCACTTTGATTCATGCTCCCATGTACTTATTTCACTCTGATTTGATATATGACAGTTTTCTAAATATTTACATTTTGTTAACTGACTTGCCGTTCATTATGATTCTTTGCACAAATGTGTAATGCATAATACTAGACGGCCAAGTTTCTGTACTTTTAAAGCCATAAATAATAAATAATTCAATACATTTCATGCTCTCTTCGTTCTTTCAATAGCTGATCATGGTTTGGAAGAATTTAGACATACTTGACTATATGTCTTAACAAATATTTCCATTTGTTTACAGAGAACTGGAGATACAAAGCCAAATTTCTTCCAGGATTGTTTGATGGAGGTGTTTGATAATCTTCACAGTCAAATTCAAAATCCCATGCTCTTTGATGCCATTCTCCAGCTTATGGATCAGGGAACAATGGTTCTCACCACAAACTATGATAACCTGCTTGAGATTTTTGGTCAACAACAAGGCAAACCTATGGAATCTGTAGATCTTAAGTGCAAAGAAAAGGTTTGTATTTTTTTTCTTCAAAAATGAGATTTGTACAAATAAAGGAATTGTCTCTTTAGATCTTGCAGAGGAAGCTGCAGGAAGTGACTTAATGTGGGCCAAGAATGAAAGGATTTTCAGAAGAAATGTTAACCGTTTTAGGAAAATAACTTCAGGACCAGGCATTGACAGTTTTTATTATGCATCATCCATTCGTTGATTTTCATTTTCATATACTTTGTGCATTACAGGTAGTTCAATGGGCAAGAGGTTTACAAAAGTACAGTGTCCTTCACATTCACGGACTTTTTACGGATCCCTGTGGCCTGGTATTGGACCCATCAGGATACAAGGATGTAATGCACGATCAAGATTTAATGGTAAGCATTGATTTTGAACTTTTTTAAAGCGACATTTAATTTGAAAGGTTTTCAAAGGTATATGTGATATAACATTTGTAAAAGTTTACTAAAACTGCTACCTGTAAGGCCAAAAGACTAGAGCTGCTACCTCACAACGCCAGAGACCCAGGTTCGATCCTGACTATGGGTGCTGTCTGTGTGGTGTTTGTATGTTCTCCCTGTGACAGCATGGATTTCCTTCGGGTGCTCTGGTTTCCTCCCACATTGCAAAGAGGTGTATGGGTTAATTGGCTTCTGTAAATTACCCTCTGTGTGTAGGATTGAATAGCATCGAACTAGTGTATGGGTGATCGATGGTCAGCATGGTCATAGTAGGCTGATTGGCCTGTTTCCACGCAATATCTCTAAACTAAACTAAACAAAAATGGAAGGAAGGCATGGTAAGATTTGGCTTCAACAATGAGGAAGAAATGTGGATATATTATGAGATTACTTCTGTATATTACCATAATAAACATAGCTGGAACAAATAGACCATTGTGTAGTTTATTATTGCTTTGAGCTCCAAGATATACTTTGCTTTGCGTGCTATCTGTATGAATATTTGCGTGAATCTCACAGATTCCATACTTTTTAAAGATATCCTTTAGGTTTGAAAAGCATATATACATATTTTATGGATTTGGTTCAAATTTAAGCTAGTTTTATTGTTAATTATTGATTCTTTTCAAAGTATTGACGCACGATTAGTAGGAAGCTTTCTGCTTACAAAATACACTGAAATCTTAATTAACATTCATAGTGGCTACTTTTTGAACCAAATTATATTTGTTTCTGTGTGCAAATTCAACCGTTGTGGCAGAACCTATTTATTGCGAAGCCAATTTCGACTTAAATTTAGCTTCTGATTTTTTTTAAATTTTGCTTTTGTATTTTTTTAATGCAATTTTATGCCATTAATCAGCTAACTTTATCGATTGTTTCTTTTGTTTATTTGGCATGAATTACAATTTTAGCTTCAGATAGTATTCCTGTTTGTGATGAATTAAATGTAAACTATCGTTTGGGTGTCAAAGCAACCTGACCTGTTGATACAAGGACAATATCACTGTTACTTAAACATTTTGCATATCTGTGAACAGTGAATAATTCCAAAATCAGTTCTATTTAAATAGCTGCATTGTTTGATAGTATTTTAGGTCATTGATAAAGATGTCTCCATTCTATATTGATAAAATAGCCAATATTGTATTCATAAAATAATAGGTGCATTGTCAGCACATTCAAAGATCAGTCAGGTAAATTTCTCTTTATTTCATTCATTTATCCACTCACTGACTTGCTTTTTCCCACCTGGTTCTCGCCCAAACATGCATTAGCTCGACAATTCATCCGCAAGCTGTCTTTGAAAATTTGATCCATCAGTATTAATGCTACCCTTTATTGAACTTTACAACAATGTGTCATTAATTTAATCTGATCTGAGGTATCAAGAACCTTATTGCCATCCAGTGTATTATGTTTTTTACAGTCATATATGCTTTGCGCACTTAAGGTGATCCGTCCTATTAAGGAATCCCTGAGAAAATGATTAACCTTTTTGGATTATTTTTCCCTGGCAGGAAGAATTTCAAGAACTGTATCGTATCAAGTCCTTTGTATTTTTGGGCTGTGGAGAAACTCTGCGGGACCAGATCTTCCAGGCACTGTTTCTGTATTCTGTTCAGGACAAAGTAGATTTGGAACACTTCATGTTGGTCCGAAAGGATAGCCATGATCATTTCTACAAATTGCAAGCAGAAATGCTGTTGCATGGCATTAAAATAGTGTCTTATGGCGACTGCTTTGAATATATGCCTCAATATTTCCAAGATTTGGTTGCCCAAATTTGCAGACGGAGAAGCCCAGGTAAGTCACCAAAACTATTGTTGAATGATAATTATTTTATGGTGCATAATGCTTTAATGAAGCTACTGAGAATATTGATTGATGCTACTTTTTTTTTTAATTTATAAAATTGTTTACATATCTGTCTGCAGATATAGAAGTGACAGCAAGACACAATATAGAGGAACTCCTATCATTTGGTTTATATATTTGCTAATGATGCAATCATAAGAAGTTGTGAGAATACAAATTCAGTGACGCTTCTCGTCCCATACTTTCGCAATCTGCTTCCAAAACAGTCCATTGCAGCAGGACCAGGGGATCTGCACTTTGTCTTGTTAGGTTTTAACAAGATTTAGCATTACTAAATTTAAAGTATGATTTCTGATCTATAATTTAAAAAAACCCCAAATCTCTTGGTTATATGAGTTAAAAGAGTTATATGACTCTTAATAGCTTGCAGATTGGCTCCCAAGGCCCTAGGTTTAATTTTGAAAGCTCAGAGAAATTTGGGTGGGGTAAAGAGGAATATCAGCATGAAATATTGTTGCAAATCTCCAAGAGTTGCCATGTTCACATTCCAGTGACTTATGGAGAAAAGAGCCACATTTGTGGACTGAAATCTAGTTAATACGTCTTGGGTTGTTATGATTTTGGAGACACAAGAAACTGAAAATACTGGAATCTTCAATAAATTGCAAAGTGCTGGAGGAACTTGGTGGGTCAGGCAGCATCTGTAGTGAGAATGTAAGTAAGTAAGTAAGTTTTATTTATATAGCACGTTTAAATCAACTCGCGTTGAAACCAAAGTGCTTTACATAAAATAAATAATTAAGTTTCCGTACATCCATAGAAAAATAAAAAAATAAAAATGACCACAACACATTATAGAATTCAACATAAATGTCCCCCCACAACAGAATCAAAAATTTCCACTATGGGGAAAGGCACCAGAAAGTTCAGTTCTCTTCCTCTGTGATCACCCGAGGTTGGGGCCTATTTGTGGCCTCCGCAGCCAATCCGATGTTTTCAGGCCCTCTTGCCGGGAAGCTGGAACTCCGGCGTCGGGTGAACACTCCTCAGCGGCTTGCAATGACGAGAGGCCGCTTTCTCCCCGGAGACCGCGGCACCCGAAGTCCTCAGGCCGCGCTGGTTGGAGCTCTGACTCTGGCAATCTCGGATCCCAGGCTCCGCGGTGTTTTAAATCCAGCGCTGGACGCCCGCAGCCACAGCTCCTCGGATGTTGGAGTCAGCGGTCACAGCACTCCGGAGCTTACCGCACTTACCGTAAGGCATCGCCCGCTCCGTGATGGTGTCCCAGCGCTGTGCCGCCGCCGAAGCTGTAGTCCTGGCCGGTCCCGACAGGAAACGCTGCTCCAGTCCGATGGTAGGCCGCGAGGAAGGGGCGAAGAAGCAGCTCGGAGGGAAGCTGCCTCTTCGACCAGGTAGGGACTAGGAAAATAAAGTTTCCCCCTTCCCCTCCCCCACCCACCACATAAAAGACCTCCAACTAACCTTTTGTTTTTTAACAGGACTAATAGTAAAAGTAAAAATAAAAAAGGGTGAAAGGACAGACCAGGCAGAATGGACAGGTGATGTTTCGGTTTGGGATCCTAGTCTAAGATAGGGTCTAGACCTCAAATGTCAACTGTCCATTTCCTCCACGGATGTTGCCTGACCCGCCATATTCATTCAGCACTCTGTATTTTGCTTGTTATGATTTTAGTGTGAGATATTTTGCTGAAAGATTGTTTACCTAGCTCACATTAGATGTCTTTAAATCATCCCTAGCTTAATCTGCAACAAGCATTGCCTTAGACAATAGACAATAGATGCAGGAGTAGGCCATTCGGCCCTTTGAGCCAGCACCGCCATTCAATGTGATCATGGCTGCTTCTTGTACTCGTGTGTGATCTTTTAATCATTTTGGGAACTGAATGTGTATGTAGGCATAGAGTTACAAAGCAGAGATACAGGAAGTTTGACCCAATTTATCCAAGTCAACTCTGAATCTCAACATCTCATTTGCCACCTGTAGGCCTATGTCCATTTGCCGACGCTTAACCCAACTTTCTAACGGATCCATGTCTCTTTGTAAACTTTCATATCTTCTTGGCTATCATTTTTTTGAGTTGTAAGCAAACCTAATCAGTCTACTGAAATGTTCATCTAAGTCGTATGACAAACATCTAATGTCCCAACACTGATTCCTTTGGTACACCACTGGTTATAGACTGTCAGGAAAATCACCCCTCAGTTACTATCCTCTACCATCTATCAGCAAATTTTGGCTCCAGTTTGCCTACAAACCTAAGATCTTATGTGCCCTAAACTTCTGAATCCGTCTACCTTGCAGAACTCAAAGTCCACGTAAAATATGTCTATGTTCCTGTCTTCATCAATTTTCCTTCTCGATCAGATTTGTGAGACAGAATTTTCCAGCAGGAAACCATGTTGACTAATCAATCCCTGTCTTGTTTATAAAGCAATAAAATAGAAGCAAAAGTTTTGTATCTTAAAGTGCATTTCTTTCATTCACATTTTGATGTTATCTATACATTAAGCAATGGATTCACATTACATTATTCCAATCAATTAAAATATATTAATCTTCAATGTTCTACATGTTCACAAATTAAGATACATGTTTACCATTAATAGTCAGCTTTTAATTGGGGTAAACCAGATGAAGCAGTCATTTATCCATAAACTAGCAATTGTCTAGATAAGGGTTACCCTACCCTAATTGCCTGGATAAATGGTAACAAATCAATCTCATTGACATGATCAAACTAAAACTATCTGTTATGTTCAATGCCAGAAGTGGGCATACAGAAGTGTACATCTTATAAATTACTTTAAATAAATGATTAGCAAATTTTGAAAGGTGTTGCTCTTAGAGGATGTGCTGTGTTGCCTTAGATATTATTTCGACAGAAGTACAGATTTATGATGTTGTACAAGTCTTAATTCTAATTCTAATTCAGTTTTTTTTGTTTTAATTGATGCATTTGGGGTCAGATCTCACAGTTATGCTCTTTATAGTGTGAAAACTAGAAGCTTGAGGCTTTTATCTAAACCTTTTCCCTTTTGCTTTCAATTGTTATTCCTCTCTATTTTAAAGCTGATCTGCAGCAAGATGGTGTGCAAGACACATCAGGTGGTGGTAGGTATCTGATTCTTAGCGCTCTGGAGTGGGCTACCCAATGTTAACTTCCCAATGTTATAATCACAACCATTGTGGCCTGTCGACGCTTTTGTACTGGAGAAGGAGGGAAACCACTATTGAGGACAACAGGAAACAGCAGCAGCAGCAACCAGGGGAGTTTCTCCTCTCATCTGCTGCAGCTGTTGAGGTGATGGTAAATATTTTTGCTGTGATTTCCTTTCCGTCTACTGATGGTGACTGGAAGTAGATTGCCCGGGTTGGCTCTAAATCCTGCAACTCCCCATCACCTTCACCGAAAAGACAAGCAATTTGAGAAGGCAGGTCATTGCCACTTTCTCGAGGGTAATTAGGGTTGGGCAGTTAATGCTGGCCATGCCATGATACCTAGATCTTTAAAAAAAATAGTTGCATATAAAAATGATTACATTATGTGAACTATTGGACTCTTTCTTTGACAGTCTTATCAATTTTATGCAATCTTTTGGAAATCCCCACTGAATTTGTGTTTTCAGGAACTTTTTGTTACATATTTCCTATGTTTTTGTTATTTCAAACAAAAAGCTGTTGGTATATTTAATGTAGTTATGAGTACATTTCTCTCATAAATATAAATGTTATTTTTAGTCTATCTTCAAAAGTTAGATTTTTTGCTTTTGGTCTTTCACCAATTTTCTGATGAAATGTGAGTGTCTAATGTTCTTGTTTTGTAATGTTATGTGTATCAGCATTGACCAAAATAAATGTAATGTTGCAAATACAGATTCAAGATTGAGCAGCAGAATGGCATTTAGTGCCGCACAGCGACGAAGACCTAAGCTCAGTAGCGACCTTGAGTGCTCTGTGTGTGGAGCTTGCACACCCTCCTTGTGACCACATGGGCTTCCCCCAGATGCTTTGATTTTCTCTTGCATCCCAAAGATGAGCTGATTAATTGACCACTGTAAATTGCACCAAGATTCTAACTGAGTAGAATATGGGGAGAATTGAAAATGGAATGAATGTAGGATCAGCGTTAACAAGTGGTCGATAGTCAGCATGCTCTAACTGAACTGATGGCTTGTTTCTGTGCTATGTGACACACTAGACAGGAGACTGCAGATGCTGGAATCATGCGCAAAAAACAAACTGCTGGAGCGTCTCAATGGGTCAGGCAGCATCTGTAGAGGACAAGGACATACAGTTTCATCCCTCAGGTTAATGAAACACTCGATTTGCCTGGATCAGTGTAGCACCAATAACTCTCAAAAAGCTTAACTTGATTAGTATAGGTGTCGGATTATGGGAGAAGGCAGGAGAATGGGGTTATGAGGGAGAGACAGATCAGCCATGATTGAATGGCTTGAGGGACTGAATGGCCTAATTCTGCTCCTATTACATAAACTTATGAACATGGGAGCATCTCCTCCAGGTTCCACTCCAAACACATACCGGCCTAATTCGGCAGGACAATCAACTTGATTAGCACCCCATCAACCAGCCTATGCATTCTTGAATATGTATTCAAGAGAGAGTTGGATGTGGCTCTTGGGGCTAACGGAATCAAGGGATATGGGGGGAAAGCAGGAATGGGATACTGATTCTGGATGATCAGACATGATCATATTGCATGGCGGTGCTGGCTCAAAGGGCCGAATGGCCTACTCCTGCACCTACTTTCTATGTTTCATTCCATTCACTATCTGCATTTGTGTGCCATATACAAAATGAACTAAAATTAGTTAGACCAATTTTTCCTGACTCAAGACGAGAATCGAGAGGAGACAACCGGTAGAGAGAAGTGTAGGGAAGGGATGGTGCAAGAAAAATTGATAGGTGGATCCAGGAAAATAGGCATTTTTGGCAGATGAGTCAAGTGGGTGAAAAAAGGCTGTAGATGGTCATAATAACTGGAAGAGATGAGTGGAGAAGACACAGCTGCATGTGGTGGTATCTGATAGGAATTGAAGTTGAGGAGTAAAGTGTAGAACCAGCGGGAATTGTGTGGGGTAGATGGGAAAAGGGATGGATGGGGTGGGTGGTGTAAACCGTGGACCCGAGAGCATAGGGAAATGTGATGAGCAGAAGGAATTGGTGGAGGAAGGGAAATTAACTGGGTGACGGGCGAGGAGTGGAATGAAAAGTATGTGTATGAGATCCTGGGTAGATCAGAAATAAAGAGAATAGTTGAGCGGTTTGGCTGAAATTGCAGAATTCTATGCTTGTGCCATTGGGTTGTCGGCAATCCAAGAAGAATATGAGCTACTATTTTTCCTGTTTGGATGTGGCCTCACTGGCAGTGGAGGAGATCGAGAACAGACGGGTCGGAATGCGAACGGTATTGAAGGAGCTAACATCTGGGAGTTCCAGCAGGCCCTGGCAGACAGAGTGGAAGTGTTTGGTGAAACTTGCTCAGTCTAGGCTTGGTCTCACCAATGCAGAGAGGAGGGTGTAGAGAGAGCACTGAATGCAAGTGATAAGGTTGGAGGTGTGTATAAACCTATATTTCACCTGGAAGGCTGTTTAGGTCCTTGAATGGCAATAAGGGAGGGGGTGCTGGGACATGTGTTTCACCTCCTGTCATTGCAAGGGAAAGGTCCTGAGGAAGGGATGAATGAACCAGGGAGTCACAGAGAGACTGGTCTCTGCAGAGATGGACAAGGAAGGGAAGATATGACTGATGGTTGGATCACATTAAAGTGGCAGAAATGTTGTAGAGTGATGTGATGGATGCAAAGGCTGGTAGGATGAAAGGTAAGGACCAGGGAAACGCTATCACTACTGTATGAGGAGATGGAGGGAGGCAAGAATAGACCTGTGGGGGAACGCAAGAGACATGGCTGAGGACTCCATCCACAATTCTGCATTGAAATTGTAGCATGTGGTAGCTGAGTTTCCTAAGAAATGGTGGAGATACTTTTCTAGTTGGTAAAAAAAACTTGAAAATATTTTTATTAATCTCTGGTGTACTTAAATGTTGTACTGAGTACTTCATAAGGTTTCAACAAAAACATTTAATCTAATTACTAATTATCACTTTTTTTTTCAGATAGTTCCGCTGCAGATAGTACAAATCTATCTATCGGTAAGGAAATATGAAAGCAATCCAACCACCCTATAACTCGGAATAAAATTGTGTTATAATGAAGAACAAATGTATTGTTAATGTTTTGAGGTAACAGCATGTCCTAAATTTAAAATGAAATGAGATTGAAATGGTATCGTGGAACTCTGACGGCACTGGTCGTTTCACACAGGGCAATGAGGATGGATGAAATTATATGTCCTGGAAAATGCAAGTGGAATAAAATTTTCATTTAATTGAATATTCGTGCAATGAAGGTGGAAGTTCTTTATCAAAATTTGATCTCCATGGGAGAGTTTGTTATTTTAATGTCAACATAATGGGGAAATTTTATTTTACATTTATTTTGACCATTGTGCGCTATTAAAAAAATTAAAAACCAAAGGTCTAGCCATTGGATTGTCATGATTTTTTTTTTAATGATAAATGTTTAAGTAATGATCAAAGGATTCTTCTTCTATGATTTTTGTTTTAAGTGATTGAATGGTAGAATTAATGTGATGTATGGATTCAATTCAATTCCATTCAATTCATTGTTCTCAGAATTACGATTCTGGTGAAGAGTGAACTTGGTAAGTGTGGAAATGTACAATTTCAACATGGCGGAAATGTCAAAAGCTTTGTTCCATCGAGAACATGAATGTAGTTTAGAAGGAACATTGAAGTTTAGCAGAGCAAAGCTTGTGTTGACTGATTTAAAGAAATACCTCATATTTGTGACAAAATCAAATGCAGGATGATACTTGCCCAGGGGCAGTTGGCAACCTGGACTTGCATTGTCTCTGACTTGGATATGGAGTATATATATATATATATATATATATATATATATATATATACACTTGGATATATATTCTATGTCTATGGATTTGGATATGGAGGCCTAGAAAAGATGACAGCTCTTTATTGCCAAGTATCTCTGACCGTCCAAGACATTTGAATGTTATTCAAATAAAGTTAAATTATAAAAGCCGGTCAAGTTAAAGAAACATACAAAATATATGAGACACATAATTGAACTTTTTCCCTTAGGTTTGACAACCATTGTTGCACTTTGAGAGGTCAAATGTGAAATGAAAGTATTCAGTTAATGGCAGGACACTTAACAGCATTGATGTACAGAGGGATCTTGGGGTGCAATATAGCTCCCTGAAAGCAGCAACACAAGCAGTTAGAGTGGTAGAAAAATGTGTATGGTATGCTTGCCTTCATCATCCATAGGGGCTCGTGTGAGAGTCAGGAAGTCATGTTGCAGCGCTTCATAAAACTTTGGTGTGGCCACATTTGGAGAGGGTGCTGAAGAGATTTACCAGAATACTGCCTGGATTAGAGGATATTAGCTATAAGGAGAAGTTGGACAAACTTGGATTGTTTTCTCTGTAGTGTCGAGGCTGAGACCTGATACAATTACCGTATTTCCCGCCAATGAAGACGCTATTTTTTACCCAAACATTAGGCCCGAAAAATGTACCTGCGTCTTGGAGGCCGAAGGTTAGCTTGTTAGCCAAGAAAGATAGACTTGGGCCAAATCGATTTTAAAACATGGGGGGGGGGGGGGACACAATGAGGCCTAACACAGGGGTCGGCAACCTACGGCCTGGATCCGGCCCTTAACCCAAACTCATCGGGCCCGCAGGCGTTTTTTTTCCAATTAGTTTTCGCGACCTGGGAACTGCAGCCAGTCCCAGGGCTCGCAGGCAACCTGGGAACTGCAGCCAGACCAGGGGCAAGCGCACCAACCAGGGCGCAACAGCCAGACCTGGGGCAAGCGAGTCGACTTGGGAACTGCAGCCATTCGTGGGGCACGCAGCCGACCTGGGTGTCGCAGCCAGACCTGGGGCAAGCGAGCCGACCTGGGCGTTACAGCCAGTCCCGTGCAACGCAGGCGACCTGGGAACTGCAGCCACTCCCGGGGCAGGCAGCCGACCTGGGGCAAGCGAGTCGACCTGGGAACTGCAGCCATTCGCGGGGCATGCAGCTGACCTGGGTGTCACAGCCAGACCTGGGGCAAGCGAGCCAAACTGGGCGCACATACCAGACCTGGGGCAAGCGAGTCGACCTGGGCGCTACAGCCAGACCTGGGGCAAGCGAGCCGACCTGGGAACTGCAGCCATTCCCGGGGCACGCAGCCGACCTGGGAACTGCAGCCTGACCTGGGGCAAGCGAGTCGACCTGGGCGCAACAGCCAGGCCTGGGGCAAGCGAGCCGACCTGGGAACTGCAGCCATTCCCAGGGCACGCGGCTGACCTGGGAACTGCAGGCTGACCTGGGGCAAGCAAGCCGACCTGGGCGCTATAGCCAGTCCCGTGGCACGCAGCTGACCTGGGAACTGCAGCCATTCGCGGGCACGCAGCCGACCTGGGTGGTTGCGAGCGGCCGCCGGGACCGGACAGCGGAACCGGCCGCCACCTCAGCGCTTCTGCCGGCCCGCCCGCCAGGGTATACTTCGGCACAGGTGCAACCGGTGGAGGTGGTGGTTGACGGGTAGCTACTGGGCGGAAGACTGGCTGCTCCGTCCCGGGCTCTCTCTCCGTTATGTGATCTCCCTGAGCCAGGAAGTCCCCGTCCCTCAGACCTGAACCACACAGTGCATTGTGGGACAGGCGAAGACGGAGGTTCCCCGGTCCAGAGTTTCACATCTTCCTTCCTACTGACTAAACCAAACCCCTGATCCTGTCCCGCTAGTCTTTTTTCAAAATTTAGCAACTCAAATTGGGGGTGCGTCTTCAACGCAGGTGCGTCTTCAATGCTGGGAAATACGGTGTATAAAATTAGGCGAGGCATAGTGTAGATGTTCAGAACCTTTTCCTGCGTTGTGGAAATGTCAAGGATTAGCTCACCTTGCTTTAAGGTGAGGGGGGGGAGATTAAAGAAGATGTGCAGGGCATTTTTTTTACATGAGTGAAAGGTGCCTGAATGTGCCACTAGGGATGGTGGTGGTGTTTAAGTCTTTTAGGTAGATGCTTGAATATGCAGGCAATGGAGGGACATAGATCACTTGCAGGCGGAAATGATTAGATTGCTGGCATCATGTTTTGCGCTTAAATCGTGGCCCAATGGGTCTATATAATTCTATATAATTTATGTCTATAAAGCCATGACTGACGTGAAGGAAGTGGTGCAACTTGCCTTCTGGAAATTTTGTGCTTAATCCTCATTGATTCCAAAAATAAAATGTTGCAGATGCTGTAAATATTGCTGGGAATAATATTCAGGATATATAACATTTGTGGAGAGAAAATATGAGGTCATGTCTCGGGGCAATGACTTTACATAAGGAATTCTTCTTTTTTTTAAATTCATGATTATAATTAATTTGTATCGCTTTTTTGGTAGTAAAATTCCTAACCATTTTTGCCTTGATGTTGCAGGGACAGCATGTTCAGACTGTGTAAAGCGGAAACAAGACGAAAATGGTGATGTAACTCAAAAAAGGATCCGGAAAGGAAATGGTACATTTTCAACAAATGTGCAAAAGATTTTGTGAACACTCGCTGTCTTTTTTCTTAGGGTAGAGGAATTATAAAACTAGGGGCTTTAGGCTTAAGGTGATAGGAAAGGGATTCAAGAGGGATCTCTCAGGACAAACTTTTTCCACTCAGTGAGTAGTCCGTATCTCAAACGAGCTGCCTGAGGAAGCAAGCATATACACTTACAATTTTTAAAAGACATTTGGACAAATTTACGGATAGGAAGGTTTTAGATGGCAGTGAACTAAATGTGAAGAGACAAGCTGGAGGAGGGTGATCTTTGGAAGTTTGGTTGACTGGTTTTGCAGCGATTCAGTTATTTACTCCTCAGGCTGGGTGTGAGATAGCTTAATATTTTTGTGCTGTCAGCCATTTGTTGCTTGAAATTACTTAATTGCTTTGCTTTTCCATGATTCTGTGTATATTCCAGATCTTCCTGAATTTCATAACATTGTTCAATATGCTTTGCACTCCAACTCCCCAGAATTCATTACAATAATCTGGCCAATCACTACATGACAGTAACAATCAGAAATGTAAATCACAAAAAAAAATGAGGCAATTTGGCATAGACTAAAAACCAATTTGCCAAGGAAATAATCTGGAGCCTTTTTGTTATAAGCTCCTTATCAGCAAAGAAGCTGGTGTTTTCATCCACTGAGACAATGAAGAGAACCAATAAGGGATTAATGTTAAAACAGGGGAAGCAAATGTAAGACTGAACAAGAACAACATTATTTGTAAGGAAGAAAATAGTTTGTACAGTCATTCTAAATGGCAGGAATAATTTTTACAAAATTAAATCTCATTGCAGATACAGATTTTGGAGGATCATAAATTGCTATAAAGCACCTTCACCGAAGTGCCAAATCTTATTCCATGATGTTGAATGCATCACAAAGTGTCCGTGAACCTTTATTTGGAGGGTAACTTTTTCTGCAGAATAAGAACAGTACTTTGTCACTGTTGAGCAGTTGTTACTATCATTAAATACAAATCACTGGACCTTTTGCCTTTGTGAACGTAACTATTTATTGTGATGCCTCTGGGCACGAAGTCTGGATATTGTAACTATCTTACCACATGGAAAACATCTAGCTATTGGTTACGTTTTTTTACTTTTATGTTTTTATTAAATGGCTATTGAAAATGTATGAATGTTGGATAATTTGTTTGTTGTTGTAACTCCTGTTTAACTTGAGCTGAAATAATTGAAATATCAGAATTTTCCTACAGGGTCTATGTTTGCAAACAAGACGGAAGACCACCTGACCTATTTGAATTGCGTATTTCTTATTGCAAAATAGAAATGGATATAATGAAGATATTTTAACATCCTGTCCTGCTTGTAAATGGGAAGCTGATAATACGGGCAGTGGCTTTGCAAATTGTGCATGAAAATTACCAGCTCTGGTTTGGTGTTCCTTGGTTTTTAAAATATTGTACAATATTTTAATGAAGACAAATGACTGTTGAGTGTCTTTCAATGGGGATAGAGGAGGGAAGAGGGGCAGGTAGGAATAACTGCATTTTACAACTTCAGTACGTACCACTTAAAGCAGTCACTAATGTAGCAATGACCTTGTTACAAATTCCAGCCTAATTTCTGTAACATAGATGCTGACAAAAGCAACTGTGTTTATGAAAGACATTTAATTTACACCTTAGCATTCATAGTTTGTAGATGAAAGTAGTTAGATTTGGAGTACAAAGTTTAAAGTGTAATCATATTTCTCTCAAATAAGGGATGAAGTGCAGATTGTGACCAGGTAAGTCGTGAAGGTGCATTTTTTTTTATTCGGTAAGATAAATGATAAGTTGTATTTAAGGAACCCGATGTTTTGACAAATATTAACAAAGTTGGATTCAGAATGACAGGAATGGACAGAATAGAAGAGAGAGAAAATAAGGGAATACTTGTAAGGACATGATGTTTTTATGCCTCAGAGGATCTGTTGTAATGTTCTTTGTCTAAGAAATGTGCTGAAAGAAGCTGATGTTGCTGTTTAACATGAATTGCCTTTGAACATGGAGAATATCCTTATTTTTAGTGTCAATATGAAAGGATATGTGCTTGGCCTTTTAAGTGGATGTATCTTTGCTTGAGAGAACAATATAAGATTAAATGAAATGTTAAAGAAGGAACTGCAGATGCTGGAAAATCGAAGGTACACAAAAATGCTGGAGAAACTCAGCGGGTGCAGCAGCATCTATGGAGCGAAGGAAATAGGTAACGTTTCGGGCCGAAACCCTTCTTCGGCCCGAAACGTTACCTATTTCCTTCGCTCCATAGATGCTGCTGCACCCGCTGAGTTTCTCCAGCATTTTTGTGTACCTAAGGTTAAATGAATATTGGTTGTGAAGATAATGCAGAATCATGGAAGGCATCTTGGATAACAAGTGGGAAATAATCATAATTTTGGGGACGAATTGTGAGAAGCTGGTGTGAGGATAGAATCCTGTTGTGGAAACCTTTTGGATGAAGGAAAGGGTGACCAGCTGCTATGACAAATAGGATAGTATGTTCAATTGCAAATGTAATTTGGTAAAATTGACAACTACAGGTGCTGTCTGTACAGAGTTTGTACATTCTCCCTGTGATCTGTATGGGTTTTTTCCAGAACATTTGGTATCCTCCCACACTCCAAAGACATACGGGTTTGTAGGTTAATTGGCTTGGTATAATTGTAAATTGACCCGAGTGTGTAGATAGTGTAAGTGTGTGGGGATCACTGGTCGGGCACAGACTCGGTGGGCCAAAGGGCCTGTTTCCACTCTTATCTATAAACTAAAATGTGCTTGCCGTGGGGATGATTGGGTGTTGAAGATGAGTTACGTGAAAAGTTGGGGGAGAGGATAATGATTAGACTGGAGGGGTAAATGGGTGATTGGAGCAAGAGGTCAGGGAGCTATGTGGATTGAGGATGGTGGTCAGAAAACCAGGGGGCACTGACATCAAAAGTGAGGGTGATATGAAGTGCTGTTTGCATGTGATCAGAAACTGAGAGGAAATCATGCTGGAAAGACATGGATACCTTAGTCTCTGTCAACAGTCCAGTAAGGTCAGGTCTTAAATTGAAATCTTGATTTGCTAATATGAGGCTCTTATGGGCAGTAGGGTTTTGCTTAAATGATAATCAAAATGAGCATGCACACTGTTGTCATTCACACCCCAGTCTGTTTATTTGCAAAATGTTTTAAAGAATCTGGATCTCTTTTCAAGTGCTTTATTATTGCAAACAGTAAATTCCAATAAACATATCATGTTAAACCACTGCAATTTGATATTATTTCTAAGCAGTTATCTTTTGATGCATTTTTTAAAGAACCTTTATTTCATGGGTACTTTCTCCAACTCCAATTTCATAAAGGAATCTGAAAGCAGTTTTGAAAGTTCCTTTGTGTCATTATGTGGTCAACAAGATTGATGAAATTCATACCTGCTAAACTTAACTTACCTTTTAAATAAAAAGCTTGTATTCTGATATTTCCAAAGCTTGTATTCTGATAGTGCAAAGTAAACTAAATACTCACATCAATGGCTTGCAAAATTTGTATCCATTGATGATTTCAAACCCTGAATATTTAGGTATTTTGGAAGTAAAATACATTGATATGTGAGTATGGGCTGTACGTTATGGTGATTGCTAACATTCAAGTGCTACTGAATTATAATTTAATGAATCACAAATGTCATTTTTCAATTTGGATATGAAACTTTAAATTGATTTGTACAGCTTTAAAGCAGCAGTTTCTTAAACATAAACTATAATTCTAAGTATGGGTTCTTCATAGAGCAACAGAATCTTCCAGTCCTATCCACTGGTGAATTACTCCAATGGCACCAATCTGCAGTCAATGCATCCGGACTGTTGGTTAATCAATGTTTACTTTTATTTCCCGTGTTTTATGTGCCTTTTGCCAACTTTCCTTGGATTGCAACAGAGGCTTGTTGATTTATGAAATATGTTTTGTTCTTTTAAACAATAGCTTTTATTTGCAGCTTTTCTCATGATGGCCTGGAAGTAGTGTGATCATGGCAGGGTCCACAGGTTTTCTGCTGCCATATCAGTGACGTGGACTGAGGCTAACCAAATAAGTTTATAGCGGGCGATATTGCTTAAGCAATTGTAGAACTGACCTTTCATATAAGTGACATGAAAATTAATTGGAGTTATTTTCCTGGTGTTTTTAGGAAGAGAACCTGGTAGTGTTGGTGCAGTGTAGCATTACTTACAAATGGACATCCTACCAAATGAATATCAGAATCTAATTGTGGCCAGCCAGCCTGAAGACATGCTTGCCTGTTGTCAAAGCTTTTCAGGCAGATTGGTCATCTATGGTTGAAAGACCATGTTTTCAGTTTGTCAAAAGTTGTGACCATACTCCCTTTGAGAGATTGTGTGTGGGAGTATGCTAGAAAGAGTTAACATACCGTTTGTTGTCTTTAGCAGCTCACTGGAAGGTTTCCCCTACTGAGTTAAAAGCTTTTTAATCCCACAGCTAATTATGCTGTAAAATGAGACTAAATGTAGCGATCCCTTTGGTCAACAATGGGAGAAAATGTACAATACATGCTTTGCACAGAATTTTCTGCTGTTACTCTTAGGTTTGACACCTTTATTATATATCTGTGAATAAAGTAGGCAAATAGACATTGTGCAGGCGGTAACTAATTTCCTTGGATGCATTGGAAACATATCAATCTGTGTAAATTAGTTGCAGTGATAACATCACTAATGCATAATATAACATTAGACTGCCGTAACAGTCAATTTATCAGGTTATTGAGGCTTATTGTTGCTTTCTAATGCTTCCATATTATCCATATTTCTTTGCTATTATGTTCTATGCTTTTCTTTTAGATAGGCGCATGGAAGTGCAGGGAATAGAGGTACATGGATCACGTACAGATGAGATTAGTTTAACTTGGCCATGTTCAGCTCAAACATTGTGGGCCGAAGGACCCATTCCTGTGTTGTACTACTCTACTTGATTCAGTTTATGTTTAAGATTATTTTAATCTTATCAATTGGTCTACTGTTTGATTTTTATCTGACGCACTTTTTACCTTGACCATATTAGTTGGTTAAAGATTATTGTAAAGGTCAAGATTGTCCTCGATCGGCACATATGGTTTGGGGATCAACTGGTCAGGTTAACGTAGAATCATAGTACCACAGAAGGGGGCTGTTAAGTTTGCGCCAAGACCCAATAGAGCGATTGTGTAATTACTCCTGTTCTTTCCCTGTTGGCCTGTAAATTATTCTCTCGTAATATCTTATGACATATGGTTCTTCCACAGTACTGTAAAGATCCAGAACATTGCATGTTATGTAGAAATGTATTGCTTTTATACATTGAGGCAGCTTGCAGGTCAATTAGCTTACAGATTTTGATCACGTTTCGTCTTGACAAATTTCGGAACTTTTTGAAAGTATCTTGATTTTGACCCAACCAACTTCCTGCTACTAACTCCTCCCACTCTCTCCAAATTAAAGGATTAGCCATGGGCACTCGCGTGGGCCCAAGCTATGCCTGCCTTTATAGCGGGTACATCGAACAGTCCTTATATCAGGCATACACTTAAATAATTGCAAATGTTTAATTATTCAATTAAATCAGAAGTAAAATGCCCACTTTACAAGTTTTTTTCTGTATACCAGCCTGCATGCTTACTAACTTTGGTCATTTGGTAATGCCTAAAAATTAGCAAGTAACTGGACTTTGAAATAATTATACTATTGGAACCTCTTAGGAATTGTACATTACAAGACATCAATGATCGTTTCTAATGGTATACAGATTTAACTGGAATAATCTATGAAGGAGAATACATGCATTTCCTCTATATGTTGCATTATTGCCTGATTTTGTTTTTTAAATATGTTCTGAAAAATGACTTGAAAAAATGTTCTGAAAAATTACAAACATAAATGTCTGTTTATGTTTGTAATGTTAGGAAATGATGCATTAAAAACATGTGCTTTTTCAATAAAAGTTTTGACCGCAATACCTCATCAGATAATGTCTTTTAGTTTGGTAATATGCAGACACACCACAAAAAGTTAAACAAGTAGAAATAGGTAAGTGAATTATTTTTAGATTTTGGATGAGAATTTTAAAGAATAATTTGCCTGATTTTCCTTTGCTCCAGTATTTTAACCAAATCATTTGTTTCTCTTGATAAGTGTGGAACTAGTTTCACTGAATGTTTATAAATTACCACCTCTATCTGTACTCTGATATGAACTATTCTGTAGTGAGATGAAACCTGGAAAATCAACTGAATTGGGAGCAAGAATAGGTCATTTGTTCAATGCGTTGAACTCACATAAAAGCCACCAAATAGACAATAGGTGCAGGAGTAGGCCATTCGGCCCTTCGAGCCAGCACCTACATTCAATATGATCATGGCTGATCATCCCCAATCAGTACCCCGTTCCTGCCTTCTCCCCATATCCCCTGACTCCGCTATTTTTAAGAGCCCTATCTAGCTCTCTCTTGAAAGCAACCAGAGAACCTGCCTCCACCGCCCTCTGAGGCAGAGAATTCCACAGACTCACCACTCTCTGTGAGAAAAAAGTGTTTCCTTGTCTCCGTTCTAAATGGCATACTCCTCCTTATTCTTAAAATGTAGCCCCTGGTTCTGGACTCCCCCAACATCGGGAACATGTTTCCTGCCTCTAGCGTGTCCAAACTCTTAACAATCATATGTTTCAATGAGATCCCCTCTCATCCTTCTAAACTCCAGAGTGTACAAGCCCAGCTGCTCCATTCTCTCAGCATATGAGTCCCGCCATCCCTGGAATTAACCTTGTAAACCTACGCTGCACTCCCTCAATAGCAAGAATGTCCTTCCTCAAATCAGGGGACCAAAACTGCACACAATACTTCAGGTGTGGTCTCACTAGGGCTCTACAACTGCAGAAGGTCCTCTTTGCTCCTATATTCGATTCCTCTTGTTATAAAGGCCAACATGCCATTTGCTTTCTTCACTGCCTGGTGTATCTGCATGCTTAGTTTCATAGACTGATGAACAAGGACCCCTTGATCCCGTGTACAACATCAAGGCACTGGCTTTGATTAATACATGGTGTTAACATTGACCTTTCAATTTTATATAGTATAAATCGTATGAATAAACAGAACTCAATTTTTATTTTGAGAAAATGTGTCAAATACAAGAAAAATGAAATTTCTCAACTTTTCAATAAAAATGTAAAAGCATTGCTTAATCACTCATTTAAACTTAACATTTCTGACCATTATCTTTTCGATCCTGTATATCTTCATGCATCATTCCACAATCTGTAATTTGTTTCTTGCACAATTAATCATGTTTTGCTTGTTTCTGCTGCCTCGCTGGTCATTTTTCTGTGGTATCCTTTTCTGCCTTCATGTCATGGGAACAATGTCACCGAATATCTCTTTTGCCCTTTGTCTATCAGCCGCTTAATGTACAGGCACTGATCCTTTTGTTCACTTTTAAAGGGCTCTCCCTCTATTTTCTGACATTTGTTTTCTCCCATTAGTTTGATTTTTTCCTGGATTGATTATACTGGCCATTATTCCTTTCTGGTATTTAGTGTTAAGCAAATTGATGCCTCCACTTTTAAGATTACTTTAAATTATTTTAACTTCAGCACAAAAATCAAAGAAAAAGTTTATCATCCCAGACATTAAATATTGAACTGCAATTTAAAATCAAATGAAATGTACATACATTTAGATAATACACGAGTAGAAAAGTAATATGCATTAAGAAACAAAATTAAAGGCTTTAAAAGTAATTGAAAATGGAGACAATGTTTACAGTTCAACTGTTTCTGCAAAATGCAATGCATTACAGATATTAGTATTTGATGCATGGATCCATCAGTTTGGGTCTGCTATTGTACCATTGTTAGGATAATTTCAGTGATCTATTTTGTGTTGGTGATGTTAGCCAAAAAGTGCCTAATGTTTAAATAAAAGTAACAATTGGATTATACTGCATACATGGGCCATATTTAATCTGAACCCTGCAGTACAGGTTTATAATAATTTGTAGCTGGCATTATGGTAATAAAAACGGGTTCATGCAAGGGGAATAAATGGCAATCTTTCATAGGGAGCAAACATGAACTGCAAAACTAGTAAGAATGTAACATTATTCAATTAAAATAGTTCTCTATGAATATTTTTTCCTAATGCTAAAATACAATATTAACAACAGTGCAGATTTTATAATCTATCTTTAAATCCTTTAGTGAAACCATTATTAATACTTTTCATTTTTATGGCAGCTCTATTTAAGGATAAATGTGATTATTGTGTTCTCTGCACGAAGCACAATATTGTGGTATATCTAATACGTTTTTTTTAAATTTAGGGATGGAGGAACTGAACAATTAATAGCCAAGTAGTAACTGGTCAATTCAATCTTATATTAATTAAACACTTATTATTGCTTCTCTCTTTAAATTTTAGAGAAACTAAAACTTTCAAAATCATGAATGTGAGTACAACTATTTCTTGCTCAGTCTGGCAAACAATAGAGTTAACTACCATGTTTAAAGATGACAACTGTTTCTCTCAATGCATTAAACCAATGTAGATGTTATTTTAGTCTTCCTCAAGCTGTTGCCTCTCTTCCAATTTGGTATTTTCAGGGTAAAGGGTAAGGTCAAAGGTCAGAAGTTGACTGGACATACATTCGCCTTGCTGCAACAGAAACTAAATGTTAGCATTTTTTGTGTTTAACTAATTTATCTAATAAACAACTACAGAGTAGACTGCGATTGAGGATATCTACATAACTAAAAGTCTCATCTTGACCACTTCCCGTCTGCGCTGTATATTGATTTTAGAAAAAACGCTGTCCTATATGGCTGATTTTTGGCCATCTTACTCTCACAGTCCTCCACTGAGGCAGCCCCGAGGATTTTTCTGACCGATGAAAAATAGAAAAGTTGAGTGTTTAAAAAAAATCTTGATCAGCTGATTGGTCCTCTCGCCTGTCAATTACCACGGTGAAGGTAACACCCCTTCCGGGGGGGACAGGGCTATAAAACCCCGGATGCCTGGACGTGAATCAGTCACTCTGGAAGATCTTGAGGGAGAGGCTACAACTGTCATTCTAAGCTGTGAATCAACTGAACTGTGAGTCTGTAATGTACTTGCAATAAATGATTTGTTAGCCTTTAATGACAATGCAATGAGTTGTTTGGCAATTTGGTGGCCTGCACTCTGCCTGAAATGCTGTGAAATTCAATGTGGTGGCATGCACTCTGCCTGAAATGCTGTGAAATTCAATGTGGTGGCCTGCACTCTGCTTGAATTAATCTGCTTGAATGTAGGATTTAAGAGAGTGTTAGATAGAGCTCTAGGGGCTAGTGGAATCAAGGGATATGGGGAGAAGGCAGGCACGGGTTATTGATTGGGGACGATCAGCCATGATCGCAATGAATGGCGGTGCTGGCTCGGGGCCGAATGGCCTCCTGCAACTATTTTCTATATTTCTATTGAAATGGAATTTCAAGAAATAGCCATGAGTGAACTGCCAGCCCTGAGGGACTGATCTGCCAGCCCACCAGCCCTGAGTAACTGAGCTGCCAACCCACCAGCCCTGAGTGACTGAGCTGCCAGCCCTGAGTGACTGAGCTGCCAGCCTACCGGCCCTGTGACTGAACTGCCAGCCCACCAGGAATGAGTGACTGAGCTGCCAGCCCAAGAATCCATTTGGCCCACAATGTCCATACTAGCCCTCTGGAAACCAGTCCCTTCTGCCCACAATCAATCAAGTTTTATTGTGTGCAAGTGAAATAAATTTGCCAGCAGCTGTACAATAAAAAAGAACACACAAAACACAATAAAAAAATTTAACACAAACATCCACCACAGCACTCATCACTGTGGTGGAAGGCACCCACACTAGCGCTCCAGCAAGCCCCCCCCACCTCCCCACTGGCCACCAATATTGGAATTGGTGGAGGTGGAATATTGCGTTGGGGGACCAGTCCTCCCGTATGAACATGGGACCCAACGGGTCCCACTTAGTCTAGTACTATTTAAACCTCTGAATACTGAAATTGTTATACCTTTCAATTGACAGCACTGATGATGTCAATGGAACTTGGCGACTGGATGCAACTCAAGTGAATAGCTGGAATTTTCCCCAGAAAGATCAGAAGTATTGTAAATAATTAGGCTTTTATCCAAAGGAATGGAAATATATCATTTTATATGCATCCAAATAAAGTGAGATTTACATCCAACCAATTGGAATTGTTGGGAGTTTGGAGAACAGAATTGTACAGATCAGTATGATACAGGTACCAGCCTTTCAGCTCACCTTGTCTGTGCTGACCATGATGTAAATCTAAACTAATCCCGTTTGCTTCTAGAGTTCATTTCCCCTATTTATCGGTTCAGGCATCACTCTAAATGCAGCTATTGTATGCATCTAACACATCCAGGCTTTTGGCACTCTTTGTAAAACAAAAACATGTCCTGCAAATCTCCCTTAAACCTTCTCTTTCAATTTAAATCCATGCCCCCTTGTATTTGACATTTCCACACTAGGGAAGAACATTCACAATTTCAGATACTTCTATCAGGTAACCTTTCATCTTCCTACATGCCATGGAAAACCATCCATGTAACCTCTCCTTATGGCTAATACATTAATCCAGGTAAAATACTGGTGAACCTCTTCTGCACCCTTTCCTAAGCCTCCACATCCTCCCTACAATGTGGTGATCAGAATCGCACGCTATATCCCCAAACGTGGCCGAACCAATTTTGAACAATGTTTCTGGCCAGTCAAACACTGAATTCAACCAAAGCCTCCAGGTAAATTGTCCCTTTGCTACATTCTTAATTTGGATGCCGAAGCAAGGTTTCTTGATACTGAGTAAAAGTAAAATTAGATATCTGTGATTTATAGAATTAAAGTCTGTAATGTTCAAGCATTTTTCCTAGAGTCCACGGATTTTAGTTTAGCATAAAGATACAGCGCAGAAACAGGCCCTTCGACCCACCGAGTCTGCGCCGACCAACGATTCCCCACATATTACCACTTTCCTACACACACTAGGGACAATTTTTACATTTACCAAGCCAATTTACCTACAAACCAGTACGTCTTTGGAATGTGGGAGGAAACCGAAGATCTCGGTGAAAACCCACATGGTCACTGGAAGAACGTACAAACTCCGTACAGACAGCACCCGTAATTTGGATCGAACCCGGGTCTGCGGAGCTGCAAGGCAGTAACTCTAATGCTGCGTCACTGCATTTGTTTTATAAAATTATATTCCTTTTGGGAATAATAGAGTAAAATTACAGACAATGAACAGAGAAATTAGTTCTACGTGATTTTTCTGAACTGCAATCTTAGAAAGCACTGCATGTATTTGTAAATTAGAAGAGGACCTTTCATTTATGTGTCTTGCTTTTGGGTATTGCTAGTTTCTGTGATGTTGTGAATCTTGGGAAGAATGGATCATCTGGTTTCTTTTGGTTGAATATGATTCTGGGCTCTATCATTATTGAGGATGGGGGTTGGGTTGTTCTTAGAGTTGCTTATCTCGTTAATTATTCAGTTGATGAGATGTGGCAGGATTTTTTTTAAATAGGATCCGATGTGATAAGTTGACATTTAGCTCTGTCTATTAGTTCTGTGTAGCATTCATCAAGTTTCACCAGGGTGGCACCTAATTCTTACGTACACCTGGTGTTGCTCGGTATGATCTACTGCCTCCTTATAGAATAAGGGTAGATCCTGGCTTTGTTGCAATGGTAAAAAGGGATAAGCTGAGCAAAGAACTGATAGTTCAAACTTGGTTATCCATGTGGACTATTAGATCTGATCAGTCTATCCTTGTTGGCAAATCAATACATTTAGTTAAACACAGGTGAAACACACATACAGCATATCAAAAAATAATTGGAATAAAAATTTCCATTGAAACAGTACCTCTGGATATACTCCAATTAGTGCATCAGCTTTTGAATAAAATTCTTCTTTTAGCGAGATCACAATCACCTGAAAATTACTTTTGGATTGTTCTCGGATGTAACTTGTAACCTAAGCATAAGAATATAACAGTTTTAAAAGGGAAGATGGGAATGATGCTTTTGTTCCATTTCCCACCCAAACGCAGGAATGGCGTACTGATTGGGGAAGATCAGCCTTGATCACATTGAATGGCGGTGCTGGCTCGAAGGGCCGAATGGCCTACTCTGCACCTATTGTCTATTGTCTAATGACCAATGATAGGAAAAATCTGGAAAGTACCAGGCGGCTATAGATTCATTACTTGGCAAAGTTATTCTTCACTCTATATTGCTCCACTCTCCATTTCCTCTTTCCTTAGGAATTTATCACATTCACTGGAAACTACTCCATGGGTAAAGGTTTTCTGTGCAAGGGTATATCTGCATTTGATTACAAGGGTATATCTGCATTTGATTACAACCTGTATTTGAACAATTTCTTTTCTTCGGTATTCACGAAGGAGAAGGATATGGAATTATGTGAGGTAAGGGAAACAAGCAGAGTAGCAATGGAAACTGTGAGATTCAAAGAAGAGGAGGTGCGGACACTTTTGAAAAATATGAAAACGGATAAGTCTCCAGGTCCTGACAGGATATTCCCTAGGACATTGAGGGAAGTTAGTGTAGAAATAGCAGGGGCTATGACAGAAATATTTCAAATGTCATGAGAAACGGGAATAGTGCCGGAGGATTGGCGTACTGCGCATGTTGTTCCGTTGTTTAAAAAGGGTTCGAAGAGTAAACCTAGCAATTATAGACCGGTTAGTTTGACGTCAGTGGTGGGCAAATTAATGGAAAGGATACTTAAAGATAATATATATAAGCATCTGGATAAGCAGGGTCTGATTAGGAACAGTCAACATGGATTTGTGCCTGGAAGGTCATGCTTGACTAATCTTCTTGAATTTTTCGAAGAGGTTACTAGGGAAATTGATGAGGGTAAAGCAGTGGATGTTGTCTATATGGACTTCAGTAAGGCCTTTGACAAGGTTCCTCATGGAAGGTTGGTTAAGAAGATTCAATTGTTGGGTATTAATGGTGGAGTAGCAAGATGGATTCAACAGTGGCTGAATGGGAGATGCCAGAGAGTAATGGTGGATGGCTGTTTGTCAGGTTGGAGGCCGGTGACTAGTGGGGTGCCTCAGGGGTCTGTGTTGGGTCCACTGTTGTTTGTCATGTACATCAATGATCTGGATGAAGGTGTGGAAAATTGGATTAGTAAGTATGCAGATGATACTAAGATAGGTGGTGTTGTGGATAATGAAGTAGATTTTCAAAGTCTACAGAGAGATTTAGGCCATTTGGAAGAGTGGGCTGAAAGATGGCAGATGGAGTTTAATGCTGACAAATGTGAGGTGCTACATCTCGGCAGGACAAATCAAAATAGGACGTACACGGTAAATGGTAGCGAATTGAGGAATGCAGTTGAACAGAGGGATCTAGGAATAACTGTGCATAGTTCCCTGAAGGTGGAATCTCATGTAGATAGGGTGGTAAAGAAAGCTTTTGGTGTGCTGGCCTTTATAAATCAGAGCATTGAATATAGAAGTTGGGATGTAATGTTAAAATTGTACAAGGCATTGGTGAGGCCAATTCTGGAGTATGGAGTACAATTTTGGTCGCCTAATTATAGGAAGGATGTCAACAAAATAGAGAGAGAGTACAGAGGAGATTTACTAGAATGTTGCCTGGGTTTCAGCAACTAAGTTACAGAGAAAGGTTGAACAAGTTAGGTCTTTATTCTTTGGAGCGCAGAAGGTTAAGAGGGGACTTGATAGAGGTCTTTAAAATTATGAGCGGGTTAGACAGAGTGGACGTGGATAAGCTTTTCCCATTGAGAGTAGGGAAGATTCAAACAAGGGGACATGACTTGAGAATTAAGGGACAGAAGTTTAGGGGGAACATTAGGGGGAACTTCTTTACTCAGAGAGTGGTAGCTGTGTGGAATGAGCTTCCAGTGGAAGTGGTGGAGGCAGGTTCGATGTTATCCTTTAAAAATAGATTGGATGGGTATATGGACGGTAAAGGAATGGAGGGTTATGGTCTGAGTGCAGGTAGATGGGACTAGGGGGAAGTATTTTATTTTTAATTAAAAAAAAAAAAAAAAAAAAAATTAAATGTTCGGCACGGACTTGAAGGGCCGAGATGGCCTGTTTCCGTGCTGTTATGGTTATATGGTTATATGGTTTGTCCAACAATCCTCCTTCCACAAGTAGCTAAATTCTTTCACAATGTTAAAATGCTGCAGCATTCCGCACAAAGGATCACATCCCTTGAATTAGTTGCTAGATTATACTGGTATTGGTGCAGTCTTAAATCTTACAGTCTGAACATCAACTGCTACAAAAAGATAATATCCATTCTGCTTAATTGGAATATTGAGAATTCTTTGCTAAATTAATAGTGATTTATAGTGATTGCTGGGAAATCTACTTTTCCGCACATGGTTACTTACTTTTCCGATGTTTGTGTTGTCCAAAGCAGCGTCAACTTCATCAAGTACAAAAAAGGGTGCTGGCCGGTAACTGAAACAGACAGCTATGTTTAAAAAAGTGTATATCAACACGTTTTGGTCTTTTTAAAATTATTTTTCATTCTTGTCTTTTTTTAAAAAAGTTTTGACTTACACTCTGTGGCTACACTCTTTGGTAGTTTAGGGGTTATATTTTAACACAGTCACTATCTCTTTCACTTTCTTTCTTGCTCTTTCTCTCTTTTTCTATTTCATTTTTGTCAAAATTAAAATGGAAGATGTACAATAAATGCATTTTGTCATATGCCGCGGTTTATACTACTTGCTTCTAATAATATATATATTTTTTTAAGTGTTTTTTTTTCTTTAAAAAAAAACGTGCTTCTTTCTTCAGTTAACACAGAAATGGGAGTGGATTGTATAGTCCATCAACCAATTCAGCAAGATCACACTGTGGCTGATGTCTGATTTTGTGGCTGAGTGGCATGGACCTAAACCACACAGCCTTTAATACACTTAAAATTACCTGTCCTAGGACTAACGTTTCAGCTGATTCACCTTAACAGCAGAAATGGTTTTCTATTCACCTCATCAGGTTCTTTGTTTTGAAAGCTTCAATTGAATAGCTAAATATTTTAATTTCTCCAATTTTGTTACTTACTTAAACCCTTAGAATCCAGGTGTCAGTCCAGTAAATCTACCTCGCATTTCCGTTAAAGTAGGATGTTTGTCAATGTATTTCAATTTTTGTGAATATCTTTGAGATATCCAAACATTCAACGCACACATTTGAAGACATAACTAATTTTTTTTAAGTTTACCTCTGCCTATCTTTCTCCCAGTAATTGATTTGTTCCATTTGTTTGAATGGGACTACTGTGCTTACACCATCTTTACAGAGTGCTAATTCAACAGGCAGGAAGTCTTCTAAAATTTAGAGTGCCCTGTTGGCCTCCATGAAAAAGCATTCCCTTAGACCCAGCTTCTGCTAGAAACTGGGACCTCTGGGAGAGGCATATATTTCCAATGCCATGTACCAATGAGCAATTGGCAAACCTGGATTTATGGCTCTCTCTCCCATCAGCATAATCATTTATAAATATGGCGAGCAGGTCATCCACAAACGCGCTAACTAACCAGACATATGTTTATGTCCAAGTCATCTCCTGAGAAGATTACGGAGAGTCGGTATGTCAAGGAGGACTCTTTCGAACTTCTACAGGTGCACAATAGAGAGCATGCTGACCGGTTGTATCGTGGCTTGGTACAGCAACCTGAGCATCCAGGAGCGGAAAAGGCTGCAAAAAGTTGTAAACACTGCCCAGTCCATCATCGGCTCTGATCTCCCTACCATCGAGGGGATCTATTGCAGTCACTGCCTCAAAAAGGCTGCCAGCATCATCAAGGACCCACACCATCCTGGCCATACATTCATCTCTCCGCTGCCATCAGGTAGAAGGTACAGGAGCCTGAAATCTGCAACAGCCAAGTTCAGGAACAGCTTCTTCCCCATAGCCATCAGACTATTAAACACAACTTCAAACAAACATATATATATATATAGCGAACCAGCCTCCACCGCCCTCTGAGGCAGAGAATTCCACAGACTCACAACTCTGTGTGAAAAAGCATGGCTCTGGACATTTTACAAGGTACGAGTGGAGTTCCACAGGAAGCTGTGCTGGGAACTCTTGTGTTTATGGATGCTTTCAAGAGAGAGCTAGATAGGGCTCTTAAAGATAGTGGAGTCGGGATATGGGGAGAAGGTAGGAACAGGGTACTGATTGGGGATGATCAGCCATGGTCATATTGAATGGCGGTGCTAGCTTGAAGTGCCGAATGGCCTACTCCTGCACCTATTGTCTATGCTCTCCTAAATTAACGAATTCTCTTCCAAATGGGAGTAAATTATATACTGAAGAATCCTCTTCAGTAGCTTTCCTACCACTAACGTTAGACTCACTGGCCTACAATTCCCTAGATTCTCTCAACTTCATTATATGTTTTCATTGATCAAGCTTGTGCTTTATATTTCTTTGTAAAAATGTTTTGTGTATTTAAAACATTATCTGTCCTGGGTCTCAACTCTTTTCAGCCTTTTCGTTGCTCTGACTTGCTTGACATTTATTTCCATTATCTCCATTTACTTGGATCTTGAATAGTTTTCCCCCGTTTATCAAATGTATGTATTTTATGAACTTTATCACTATACAGCTCCATAGTCATAGATACAGCATAGAAACAGGTACTCCATCCAGTCCACTAAATCTGCGCTGATCAGCAAACATCCATTTATACTAACTAATTCCACGTTATTTTATTCTTATTACACAGATCCTTCTATTTACCTACACAAAGGAGGCAATTTACATTGGCTAATTGACCTTAAATTATTTTCTATTTCATAACTCAACCTGAAGTCTCCACCTCTCACTCAGAATGGGATTCTAAATCACCAAGGCTACAACAACCCCTTTAACAACATCCATATTTTCTGTTATTTGCTTGATCTATTCAGTACCATATCCTGGCTCCTTAATAATCTCAAATTCAGAGTTTTACAGTGTGGAAACAGGCTCTTCAGCCCAACTTGCCCACACTAATCAACATGCCCTATCTACACTGGTCCCATCTGTGGCCCATATATCTCTAAACCTGTTCTATCCACTTGGCTATCTAAATGTTTCTTAAACATTGTGATAGTACCTGCCTCAACTAAATGTGTAAAGTAGCAATGTTACAAAATTTTGCGATTTTGAGATTTAAAAAATAAAGTCTGCAATTTATCCCATCAGATAAAGCATAAAAGGAAGTTTAATTTGACACCTAATTCACTTTCATATCTTCAGTATTAAAGAAGTTATGGCCATTTTCATACTCGGAAATTAGCATCTTGTTCCCTATTGCTTTTCCATTGACTTAACACAAAAGCTGTGATCGAGGACAGTTAAAAGCCCATAACTTTCTTAAAAATTAAGATAACTGAAAGAAATGTTCAGTTATTATAGATTGAAGCATTCTGAAACAAATATGAAACAATCTTACTTAGAAGACATGAAAGTAAAGCATATAATTAGTTAGTTACCTAATTGTAGCTAATTACAAAATTCAATTACTAGATTAAACATCTATCAATTTCTTAAGAATAGATTAACATTTTTAAATAGCCTAAGTGTCCAAATAACATTCACACAATAATTCACAATATAACATAATTTTTAAATCTCATTTTCATGAATTTACAGGCCAAATGGAAGGAATTGAATGTTTAATACCTGTAAATTAATGGGCATTTAAATCATCTTGTGAGTGAGGATTTCTGGAACGCGATCTTTTGGAACGTTGATTTGCGGTGAATTTAACCCCGTATTGGCATGAAAAATACTGCTGTTAATTCGGGGAATAAAATCACCGTGTCGCATGAAAAAATGTGAATTAAAGGCTTCTTAAGAAGCACTTTTATACATTTAAAGAAACCACTTTCGTTTACCTGTCCCGTGTGTGAAATCCGTCCCCGTTATCGGCGTTGACGCTTCAGGAGCAGCTTTTAAAATTACTCTAGCGCTGACATTGACGATTTAATAAAAATAAAAAATACACAAAACGCCACTAGGAACGATTCTTCAGCCAACGCTTGTACTCCAACAAAATATTAACCAGGACAAGGGAGGAGAAACCCGCGTTTTAACCCTGCCCCCCCTTAAAGGCGCCAAAATCGCGCACACGGCCAGTGGCAGAATTACAGCGCGACTGAAGGTAAGTTTTGTAACATACCTATGTAAAGGCCATCACACTGTTCCCACAGTTAAATCTGCAGATGCTTCAATATTGTTAAAATGGTTTGAATGAGGAACATCGCCACCAATCAGTTGAAGAGAAACCGTATTGAAGGAGAAGCATGAAAAATGGATATTAGGCAGGATTGTTCTGAATTACAAATAAATTAGGAAATGATCAGTCTACCTGTGAATAGCAAAAAGCAATGCCAATGCTGCCACAGACTTTTCTCCTCCTGATAAGTTATCCATAGGCATGAATCGTTTCCCTGGGGCCACGCAGTTGTAACCGATACCATCCAAATAAGGCTCTTCAGAATTTTCAGGACTGAGGAATGCCTTGGAAAGGAAGAAATATAATTTACTTTTCTAAAAAATGTGATATTTAATGGGTACTGACTGGTTGCATCATGGTCTTGTTCGAGGCCCAGCAATGAAGGAGGCTGTAAAAAGTCCTGGTGCACCACCAATAATGAGCTTCCCACCATTGAAGAGATCTACAGGAAGTGCTGCTTCTGGAAGGCAGCTGATATCATCTAAAATCCAGTCCACCACGGCCACACTCTCATCTCACTAATACCATCGGGAAGGTAGTACAGGAGCTTGAGGACCAATACCTCCAGGTACAAGAACATCAACTCTTGAACCACACTGCATAATTCTACCTCAGCACAAAACTACTATGAACTTTATGTAAGTTGCCTTATGTACTTTGGCTTACACTATTATGGTCTGGTTACCTAATATTACTGATAATTTGCATTATTGAATATTGTTTATTTACTTCTTGTGTTGCTTCAATGTGCCTATACTACATCAAGTAAGAAATTCATTGGTCTGTTACTGATGCATATGGCAATTAAACATTATTGACTAGAAAGGGGAATAATGAACATACAGAAGAGACCACAGCCGTGTAGGCAGGTCCCAGCAAAAATCATGTTATTCACATAATGTGAAAACCAAAAATCAATTTAAAGCCTTTGGTTTGAAATGCACCTAACCATTTGTTGCCTGAGATATTGCATTGATAAACACTAAATGTTGTAATTGTAATAAGCTGCCCTTTTTGAATTTTCCTCAAAGAGAAAATTGTACACGGTTTCTGCCAAATGAAAGTTGCTCACAGCTGCTTGCTTGAAACACAGCCACAAATTAGTCCTCCCTAGCACATTTCCAATTTCACTCATGAACTGCAAGTTCTTATTTTTAGTACAATTCGTATTACTTATTGAAAGTATGTAAATTGTGCACACACTGGAGTAGTTAAGTAGGCAGATTGTAATATCCATTCTCATGCAATGTTCATTGATGTCGACTCCAAGTTGGGCTGGGATGATCCAACTAGGTCAAGTGTTATGAATGCACAGGAAACATGTTCACCAGCAGGAATGCAAAGGAATCCTTACAACTTTCAGATTTTGTGACTAATTGAAGTTAATCAACTTTTGTTTGATTTTCATTGTAAGATTGTTGGAGTTTCAGATGTTGTGATGAAACGCTGACAATTAACAGGGTTTTTCTTGAACTTATTATAGTTGTAGAGATGGGGAGTATGTTGATTCTAGGCTCTTGGAGATTACCTCCAAAGCACAGTTACCTGCCAGACCAGAACTCCATCCAGCAGCCTTTATCAATACGTTTTATGGCCAAACAGCAATAATTGTGGACATACAAGAAATTGCAGATACTGAAATGTTAAGCAAAATAAAGAATAAGAGGAATTTGGTGGTTCGGGCAGCATCTGTGGAGAGAGTGGACGGGCAACGTTTTGGGCCGAGACCATTCTTTGCAATGATTATACTGTGGGGGGGGGGGGGGGGAGAGAAAGCTGAAAAAGAGAGGTGGGGATAGGACAAAGCCTGGCAAGTGTTAGGTGGATATACATTTGGGGGTTGGATTGGCACATGAGTGGAGCAAGTGACAAGAATCAAAACAGCCAGATAAGTAGAGAACAGGAGTGAAATGGAAAGCGAGAAATTAGGGACTTGGGGTGTGAATTGGATGTTACACAAGAGACAATATGGATATAGGGATAACATTTCTCCCTGCAGAGGACCCAAATAGCAGAGTCTGCAGAATCAAAATAAGCCTTTTAGAAATTAGATGAAAAATTATGCAGGGTGGTAAATGTTTGGAAATCTTTAACTCAGACGTCTGTGGAGGCTCAGTCACTGAGTTCAGTCAAAACAGAGATCTAGACATTTCTGGATACAAAGAAATCAAATGAAATGTGGATAGTGCAAGAAAAGGGCACTGTGGTAGAAGGTCAGAGGGGAACTTGATGTATGGCAGAGCAGCCCTGAACAGCCTCACGATTTACTCCTATTCCTACCTATGTGTTTATGAAACACCGTGAAACAAACATTATTTTTTTCCAGATGTTTGATTTGTTAGACAAAGATCATGATTTAAAAACTGTTTTGAAATACTGCTTACCTGAGCACTGCTATTCTGACACATCATCTTGTAGATCTGATCAATTTTCACTGAGACATGCTCAAAACAGTGATTAAACAAATCGTATCTCCTCTTTTTGACATGTTCAAACTCCTGTCTGCAGATCCTAGCTTTCTTTCTACTTAATTCAAATGCTAACAAAAGAAGATAACAAGATAGAAACAAAATGAGACTGCAACATACCAGAAAAATTATAAGCTATCTGATGATTTTGGTTACACTTATTTACAGCCATTTCAAATCAGGGACACTGCATTAAAACAGTAAATGAAAATCAAAAAGACAGTAGAAGCTGGAAATCTGAGCTATAAACAGAAAATGCTGGACACTCAAGAGATTTAGCAGTGTCTGTGGGGGAAAAAAAACATAGTAAACATTTCAGGTCCAAGGCTGTTTGCACAACATGATTTTATCCTCTCCACACCAGCTTCCCACAATTAAAGGAGATCAGAGAGAAATTATTTTAAGTACAGCGTATAGATGATTCCTGGAACATGCTGCCAGAGGATGGGGTAGAGGCAAATACAATCACAATGTTTAAGAAGCATTTTGGCAGGCACTTGAATAGCCAAGTATAGTAGGCCATGAACCTAATGCGGGTAAATGGGATTGTATTGTGATATGGTAGGCAAATGGTTGTACTTTCTATGATACTTGGGAGTCATTGCTAGGGAGACTGGTCTGTGTGATGGACTGGGGTACATTTGCAACCTTTCAATTTCTTACTGTCTTATGCTCTAGTCTTATATGACTAAAGGAACTGGGGTTGGATAGTGGAGGATGCAAGAGGATCTGATAGTTATTTAATAATCATGAAGGATCTGGAAAGAGTAGATACAGAGAAACTGTTCCCACTGGCAGATTGGTCAAGAACTAGTAGTCACAGAATGAAGATGACTAGCAAAATAACCAAGAGTAATACAGGATTTTGTTTTTTCTACAGCGAGTCCGGAATGCACTGTCAGAAATAATAACAATAGCAGATTCAACTGTAATGTTCAAATGGGAGCTGGATGAATATCTGAAGATAAAGAATTTGCAGGTCTCAGCTGGATTGCTCTTACCTAGAACCTGTGCAAATTCAACTGTCTGAATGGCCTCCTTCCACGTTATGACTGTCAGAAATCTGATTTCATTAAATCATCCCACATCAGAAGCCCTATATAAAATGTCTACCAAGTTAGCAATGTTTCCTATTAAATAAGGCAATAAAGGTTCCCTTTCGCAAATCAATTGTTCTGAACCTACCGTGGACTGAATCTTGAAACTTATCCCACACATTTTGCAGCTTTTCAACTGCTCTCATATTTGGTGCAGTTGTTCTGTGTAAAAATGTTTCCTTCTCTTCCAAGAGCTTATTTAATCTATTTTCCTCTATTTCAGTTTCTTTAAAGGATGTAAGGCCCTAGTGAAAAGAAAAGATATGCCAAGTTATTTAGCAACATTTAATAAACAGTTGCATTGCTGTTAACATCCAACTAGAAGGATAAGTAGAAATTTGGAATATTACAAGTCTTCCACAAATTATTGTCTTTTCAACATTCAGGATCCCTTAACTAATATCTGAAAAACTGAATTGGGTGCCCTCAGAAAAAGCATAATTATAAATTATTATTACATTGTAACAAAAATGTCTTATTTGACGATCTATTGCCTTGCAGACGAGGTATTTAGATTTAACGTGAATAGTGTTTCATTTGTAACTGCTCAGTTTTAAAACACAACTTTTGCAGCCCGTAGAACAGGGAATCTGGTCTTGTTTTGGATCCGTTTCTATTTATCGGAACGGAGAGAGAACAAAAAGTATAAATTGAATGTGCAACTCAGTATTTTAATATAATTGTCCATGAATTTCCTCACCAAAAATACCAGTATGTTACATATTTAACAATGAGAGTGCATCTTGTTTTGTGCTGAATAAATACATTTAATCTATTATAGAATGTGATATATATTAGTAACAGATAGATTTTGAATTTAAAGTTGACCATTGACCAACTCAGCCATGACATGTCTACCAAGACTTCAGCTAACTCTGTCATAATCTCAATCCTTATCTAATCAGCCTCACTGGAAAAATATTTCTCTCATCATAGAATGAAAATTGTGTATCGCCAAACAAGAAGGCAGATTAAGAACAAGGCAGAGTATTATCTGAATGGTGTTAGATTAGGAAAAGGGGAGGTGCAACAAAACTTGGATGTCCTTGTACATCAGTCACTGAGTAGCCTGCAGGTACAGCAGGCAGCGAAGAAAGCAAATGGCATGTTGGCCTTCATAACGAGAGGATTTGAGTATAGAAGCAAGGAGGTCCTACTGCAGTTGTACAGGGCCCAGGTGAGACCTCACTTGGAGTATTGTGTGCAGTTTTGGTCTCCTAATTTGAGGAAGGACATTATTGCTATTGAGGGAGTGCAGCGTAGGTTCAACAGGTTAATTCCCTGGATGGCGGGACTGACATATGATGAATGAATGGATCGGCTGGGCTTATATTCACTGGAATTTAGAAGGATGAGAAGGGGTCTTATAGAAACATATAAAATTTGTAAGGAATTGGACAGGCTAGATGCAGGAAAAATGTTCCCAATGTTGGAGGAGTCCAGAACCAGGGGTCACAGTTTAAGAATAAGGGGTAGGCCATTTAAGACTGAGATGAGGAAAAACTTTTTCACCCAGAGTGTTGTGAATATGTTGTATTCTCTGCCACAGAAGGCAGCGGAAAGCAATTCACTGGATGTTTTCAAGAGAGAGTTAGATATAGCTCTTGGAGCTAACAAAATTAAGGGATATGGGGAGAAAGCAGGAACGGGGTACTGATTTTGGATGATCAGAAGGGCTGAATGGCCTACTCCTGCACCTATTTTCTATGTTTCTAATAATTTCTCCCACAGTATCTTCAATGATTGTATAATTATATTCCTTACTTTCAGATCTGTTGGTAAACTGCTATAGTCTATTTCAAAACCAGCTTCCAATTCAAAGACATCCACTGTTGCTTGTGTGCTTTCAACTTCTGTTCCAACCTGCAATAAAAGAATAATTACTAAACAAATATTTTTACAGCAATCACACCAACCCCACTAAAACTCTTATCTGCGATGCTCTCTCCTGAGTGAGTCCAACTACAGCTCCGACCACCCAATGCAGTCAATTAGGATCTGCATCTGGGCATACTTCCCACCTGACTACAAGAAAGCTAAAGAGAAGACATTGCCTTATCTTACTTTCTTTCACTACTCAGCATTCTTGCCAAAACTAAGACAAAGTCTCAGCACTTGCTACTCAAACTGCATTTGAAATGTAAACACAACTACTCTCAAAATGACCCCTCTGCGAGATCCTGTCTCGCTTTTATCCGATTTTAAGGCAGTGTCTGCTGGTAGCACCGTCTGTTGATTTTTGTATCTAGCAATTCCACCCCATTCCCCCTCAAGAATATCCCATGTTATTATATCATTTATCCTCAGGTTGCATGAAACAGAACCTGTGGTTTTGACGCTCCATAGATGCTGCTGCACCCGCTGAGTTTCTCCAGCACTTTTGACTACCTTCGATTTTCCAGCCTCTGCAGTTCCTTCTTAAACACTGTGGTTTTGATAAGTGTTTAAGTGTGTCTTCGTTTAAACTGAAGGCCAGAGAGTGATAAGCATCTGCAGTGACTTGTGTATCCGAATGTAGCTGATGATCACTTCAAAGATTTGCTTTGGAAAGTAACAAGACAATCTCTAACTATCCCCCCCACCAAACCCCCCCCCCCCCCTCCCCTCTGTCCGGGTGAACCAGAAGTAGTGGTACTAATATTATTGTTGAGAGAAAAACATCTCATAGGAACACACCTCCATTTATGACAAGGGGTTTAATGGGAAACAGGATTTCACGCATAGAAAATCGCAACACCGATGGTTTTATAGAAATACTAGACCAAGGGGGACCTGTCCCCTCAACGCTTGCCGGGGGGGGGGGGGGATGGGGCGACCTGCGGCGTCACTCACACACAGGGGGGAGGGGGGAGTAGCGGGAGAGGTGGGTAAAGGGAGGGGGAGGGAGGGTAGGGGGGCAGAGAGAGGATGGGGGAAAGAGACGAGGGGGGAGAGAGAAAGAGGGGAGCCAGGATTTCACGCATAGAAAATCGCAACACCAATGGGTTTTATAGAAATACTAGACCAAGGGGGACCCGTCCCCTCAACGCTTGCGGGGGGGGGGGGATGAGGCGACCTGCGGCGTCACTCACACACGGGGGAGAGGTGGGTAAAGGGAGGGGGAGGGACGGTAGGGGGTGCAGAGAGGAGGGGGGGAGGGAGAGGAAGAGGGGAGCTGGGCGGGCGAGCAGGCTGCGAGTGAACGGCTGCGGGGCGCGGGGCGAGCAGGCTGAGGACGGTCAAACGGCTTCAATCCAGAGCCCTGGGGGGGAGCTACAGGGCGGGGGGGCCGGCCGAGTGCGAGTTACGCGCGGGGGGGGGGGTTACGTAACTCGCAGCTCGTGCAAAACTGGGCAGCAGGCTGCGCGTTGAAAACTTCGCAGCTGGCCTCGAGGAGCAGAGCCATTGTGACGTCATCAGCTCATTAACTTCAAAAAAGATTGGTGAACAATTTTAGTAAAAAACTCAGGAAATAATGAATCACATTTTCAGATGGGGCGATTTTTGACTTGAGATAAATCTCTACCGGAATATGTAAAAATGTCACCGTTAGTGCATCGGGTTTTCGAGGACATGTGAAACACAATGAAACACACAAGTAAATATGGACGACATAAACACCCAAGATCAGAGTTTTATAATAATACTAGACCAAGTGGGACCCGTTGGGTTCCAGCATCACACGGGAGGGCTGGTACCCCGACGCAATATTCCACCTCTCCTATTCCAATATTGGTGCCGGAGGGGGGGGGGGGTGTTGGGGGTTTACTGGAGTGCTAGTATGGGTGTTGTGGGCTGAAGGGACTGGTTTCCAGAGGGCTAGTATGGACATTGTGGGCCAAATGGATTCTTGGGCTGGCAGCTCAGTCACTCAAGCCTGATGTGCTGGCAGCTCACTCACTCACGGCTGGTGGGCTGGCAGTTTACTCACGGCTATTCCTTGAAATTCCATTTCAAGCAGGGTGCAAGGCCACCAAATTCAAGTGCAGTTTCATACCATTTCAAGCAGGGTGCAAGGCCACCAAATTCAAATGCAGTTTCATACCATTTCAAGCAGGGTGCAAGGCCACCAAAGACAGTCGTGACCTCTCTCTCCCCCATCTTGCAGAGACTGAGCCACGCCCACACTTCCGGGTTTATGGTCCCTTCCCCCCTCCCACCGGAAGGGGCGTGGCCTTCATGGCGTGATCGACAGGAGAGAGAATCTCAACATATTTTAAATTGTAATAACTCTTATTTTTCATCGATGGGAAAAATCCTCGGCACCTGATGAGCGGAGTAAGATGGCCAAAAATCAGTCATACGTGGTAGTGTTTTTTCTAAAATCAATATATAGCACAAACAGGAAGTGGTCAAGATTAGACTTTTAATTATATAGAAGGCACACCACTTTTCAATAAGGCACACCACTTTTGCATTTTCAAATCAATACCACTTTTGCATTTTCAAACCAACACCACTTTTGCATTTTCAAACCAACACCACTTTTGCATTTTCAAACCAACACCACTTTTGCATTTTCAAACCAACACCACTTTTGCATTTTCAAACCAACACCACTTTTGCATTTTCAAACCAACAACACTTTCTCATTTTCAAACCAACACGTTTGCATTTTCAAACCAACACTTTCGCATTTTCAAACCAACACCACTTTCGCATTTTCAAACCAACACCACTTTCGCATTTTCAAACCAACACCACTTTCGCATTTTCAAACCAAAACCACTTTTGCATTTTCAAACCAAAACGCCACTTTTGCATTTTCAAACTACATTTTCAAACCACATTAAGGGCACTGACAGGTCAGTAAAACCACACTCACAGTTTAGTAGACATGTGTTCAGTGTTATTCACAGCTCAGACTGAGTCGTGACCTCTCGCTCCCCCATCTTGCAAAGACTGAGGCAGTCCACACTTCTGGGTTTTATAGTCCCTCCCCCTCACCAGAAGGGGCGTGGCCTTCGTGGCATGATTGACAGGAGAGAATATCTCAACATTTTTTAAACATTAATAAGTCTTTTATTTTTCATCGATGGGAAAAACCCTCTTGTCCTGCGCAGCGGAGGGGGACTCTGAGTAAGATGGCCAAATATCACAGCTGTAAGTGGTAGCATTTTTTCCAAAATCAATATACAGTGCAAACAGGAAGTGGTCAAGATTTGAGTTTTAATTATATAGATAGATAGATATAGACAATCTCAGGGAGTCATATGTAGTGGTCATTGGCCTTCAAAATGGTGGGTAAACCTATGCTGTGAATTTGTTACACAACTGTCTCTAATTCCCACATACCAACAATGTAATCAAGGATTTAACATATCTGAGTTTTATTTCCCCTGAATAGCACTCTGTGACAAGGTGAGGGAAGCCACAGCTCTCCTCTGCATTTATTTACCTCTTTAGTAATCTAACCATTCACAGACACTCTGGAAAAAGTAACAAGAAAATAGATTTCTTATATTTACCTCACTAATTTCTTCCAGTTTGCCTTGGAGTAGTTCAATCTGTATATCTTGGACTTTACAGGCTAACAGAAGATTGTGTCGCTCCAACCTTTTTTGTTCTATAGAGGTTTCCACAGAAACATATTCTTTCTGAAGCTTTGTTAGCTCTCTAGAGATAAAAAGCATGATGTGATGTTTTTGTTTCCTTTTTTAGTTTGCAGTCTTTGGCAATTGTGTGTGAATACAACGGCACATCTATCTTTGATTTCAAACCCAGTGAGAATTGTGTATATTTCAGTGAGATAACCTCTTGATCTTCTAACTTAGGCCCAGTCTTTTTAGACTCTGTTCACACAACAAGCCAGTCATTCCAGAAATCAATCTGGTAACCTTTTGTTGCACACCGCCCGTCACAAATATATATTACTTCAGGCAAGAACTGTAAATAACATTCCAGATATTGTCTCACCTATGTAATTCTTATCTTCAAATCCAAAGTTGGGGGGGGGGGGGGGTGATTTGGGCAATATTGTTAATCCTGGATTTATTGTCCATCCCTCACAAGTGTGACTATCATTTGTCCACATACTATTTGTAAACATTTGAGGCTCCAGTAATGATCATTTGTTATCCTGTTAACCACAGCCTCCCAACCTAGAAATGATCAATTTATCCATACTCTTTTTTTCTGCTGGTTAACCAATCCTCTATCCGTGCTAATATATTACATGCAATGGCAAGAGCTATTCATACAAATTAACTTTTCATTTGGTATTTTATAAAATCTATTTTGGATATCTAAAACACTATTATTTATGAGCTTCCCTTTATCTCTAATAAAGCTTTCATTTATTTCCTTTTTACAACCCCCTGCAAACTCAGGAAAATTATACTGGCTTTTAAAGTCTGCTTCATATTTCTTTAACATATTTAATTACTTTCCCAACAAAAAGATGTTAGTTAGGCTGAGTGGCTTGCTTTTTAGCCTAACTTGCTTTTTATCTATGTTCTCTTTTAAGGCTGCTATATTTGCAGATTTCCAATCCCCAGGAGCTTTCCAGAATCTAGGGAATTTTGAAAGATTACAACCAATGCACCCACATTGTTTTGCAGCCATGTATTTTAAGGCACAAGGATATGGCGCTGCAGGGCTTGAGATCTGTAGGCCTTTTGATACACAGGGTTGATGTGACAAATAAAATAATGGAAGGGTACTTACAAAAGGAATGAATGTTAACATTCTTAAATAATTTATTACGTGGGAGTTTTTTTTTTGTATTGAATGATTTAAAAAAAATATTCAACCAAACTATTAATGACTACTCTAATAAGCAATACATCATATTTATTAAATTAATAAAGATGAAAAAGAGAAATTATGCTTTGACTATAAATTACATGTTGAGCACTGATGTAGCAGTTTGGTTATTCAAAACAAAATGCTGCTACCGTGATAAATTGCATACAATGTACCTGTCAGCATTTGATACTTTCTTCCTGGCTTCATCAACTTCCTTTTGCATATCCTGGGCTTGTGACTTTTTAATTAAAAGCTTGTTAGTGAGATTCTGCTGTATCGTCATGATTTCATCTACAATTTTCATTAACTGCAACTCCTCCTGTGAATTACAACACAAAAACAGCAGTTTGCATCAGCTGGCAAATTTACATTCACGAGGAATACATGAACGGAAGTATCATCTGGAAATCAATGTGCATAAGAAAAGCCATAAACCCAGAAAGTAATGTAGGTTTTCACTCATATACCAATTTTTTTTTTTTAATGTCAGCCAAAGTATTCAAGGTAAAGATATAAAGCTGGAAAGCTCCAGTATTGTGATCATGGACAAAGTCAATGCATTGTTTTTAAACCCGTGGAGATTGGCCAATCTCTAAATTGCACAAAATACCACAGGTATGTTCTCACCAAGGCCCTGTATTACTGGAATGAGATCCTTGCTCTTGTGTTCAATACTTTTGTAGTGAAGGCAAGCATATAATTTACTTCCCTAATGGCCTGTTTGCTTTCAGTGACTATTGTAAAAGAACATGCACATCAGCATTTCCCAATCTATCCCTATTTAATTAATACCCTTGTTTTCCTTCAGATTACACCCTTCCCTTTTCAAATTTAACTTCCATTTGAATTTTTCTTTCTTTCATTGATTGTGAGTTTCACTAATGCCACTAAATTGTCTATGTTCAATCCTATTCAGATATTCTTCATTGGTTTTGCTTTTCCCTCTCAAACTTCTAATTCTTCTGCCCTCACCGTAACCACTTCAACCATGCTCCCTTCCCGACATTTGTTTCCCTTGCTACAACATCACCACCCTCATGGGCCTCCAAACTTGGTTATGAAATTGTAATGTGCATCTTCAATTAACAAACTCTATGCTATATTCACCCCTTTTCTGCTCTTCATCATAGATTTTATTTTGACTTCCATGTATTACTGAAACAATTACATTAACCAAACTTGTAAATGGGCAAAGCTACGGCAAATTAAATTCAGTCATCATAAATGCAAAATATCTTGAACTGCATTAAAAAAAAAAAAATTAAGATACTGTACTGCCTGAAGAAAAACTGCTTGAACAAAAAGCCTGAGATTGCCCCAACTCTAGTCTACTATTTCTACATGTTTGTGATAGGATCTTAGCATTTAGATTGTTTCAGTTAGCTTGGCACATACAAAAGGATTACAAAATAAACAAACTATCTTGTTCCCCCCAATTTAACAGTATTATTTGTTTAAATTATTTAAAATATTAATCCTTTTGTTAGTGACCAAGGTTAAAGCCCAGACACTGGTTAATCTTGCAATAAATCAATAGACTGGCATATGCTGAAGCAAAGACAGTGCATTGTCAACAAGGGAATAAGCCAGCCCTATTTTGTAAAGCTTGCAATACATGCCTACAATTAAATTGCCGTTTTTCAAAACTGTCCTAACAATACTGGTTTAGTACAAATACAAAAAAAATCACTTATAATTGGTAACATAGCAAAATAGAAATATAATCCATTGCTTTGTGTAAACTAAGGAAGTAAAATTGTGCCTCAATTAATGGAAAAACAATTACAATTTCTGATGGTCTACATAATATACTGGGATTACAATAAATTTTACTTCTGATAGGAAATGAAATACTTCCTCAAAACAGATTTTAAGTAATGATGTACATCAAATAGTCAAAGAGTTAATGAATATACTTCCATTCTAGTTTCTGAATAAATTAGCTGTTCATTACCTTCTTTAACTTCACTATTTCTTTTTCGTCTTTTTCAATAGCTTCCTTCCATTTATGAATTTTTTTGATATCCTCTTTAATCTGATCATACAAGTAGTCTAGCTGAATTGCCAACCGTGTTTTTTGGTTCTCAAACTCAGACCTGCAAAATAGTCGAGGATGTTTTCAATATAGTTTAAAAACTAAAGCATTAATCTGCCCTATGCAAGATTATTGGCTTCTAAAATAAACCAGACTGATCATCGGTATTGTAAAATGTACACAGATGAAAATCAGATGAAAATTAGTCAGACCTTTTCTGAGCAATTTCTTCTAATTGCTTCACATGTTCGTCCTCATATTCACGGATATTTGCTACACCTATCTTGACGCAGAAATCTTCAAACACTCTATCTTCAACCTATTGTACAGAAGTTATTAGTCATCTGAATAAGATTTTCCCTTCAATCTTCTCCTAAAGACATTTTTTCTACTTTGGTGCAAAGGACAAACCAGCTGACATAGACTTGGTAGTCAAACTACACCCATCCAATTCCTTTAGCCAATATCTCAATGGAAATGAAAATCTGATGCAACTTTTAACAGAGTAAGATTATTGTCTGCAGACACAAGGAACTCTAGATACTGATTTACAACAAAAAAAATCACAAAGTACTGGAGTAACTCAGTGGGTCAGGCAGCACCTCTGGAAGACATTGATAAGTGAAGTTTCAGATTGGGACCCTTCATCAGCCAGATCATTGCCTGCTGGTTTATTACCATCTGTCTCTTATTGTTGGGTATTGAACCAATGTGCCAATTCTAACGTTAGAGCCTACATCGAGAATCTCAGTAGGATATTCAGTTATATAGGATACCACAAATTACTTTTATTTGTCCTTACACACACACTTGTAATATAAAGCACAGAAGACAATAATTAGGAATCGGACAAATGGCTCGATTGTTCAAGGCAAAAATCCAAAAAAATGAAAGCATTAGATATTTAAAAACAGTAAATATTTAAAAAAGTTGTCAAATAGAGATCAGAAGAAATAATATTTCAGAGGTAGTTGATCAGAAGCATACATAGGAACAAATCATTATTTATTTTATTTTTGATATTTATTAAATTTCATTTACAAATTCTGGCAAATTTAAATTAATAATTTAACCATAAGGATTATTAATTTCCTTAGAACGCCACATAATCTTCCCATAATTCCTCAAATGCTAACATACTATAGTTTATATTTTGGAGTTCTTTTCACTTTGCATATTACAGTTCCTTCTATTAGTCCTGTAGCATAAACTGCATACTTAAATAAACTAGATAATCTGGTAGTGTCTATTATGTTCTTACTTCATTCATTTGGAACTGCATTTCCTGCATTTTCGTCTCATGGCCTTCAAGATTTGATCTCAAAACTGCCAAATTGGACTTCAAATTAGCCAATGTACTTTCTAGTTTTGACTTTTCCTAAAAAAATAATCCAGATAGGCATGTTTTCATCTTATTACAGTAAGTAGTTGCTATTTTTGACATGAATTCAGTAACAGTATACGTGGTTTTTTTAAATGGCCAAATTGCTTAAATCTTCAATATGCTTGAAAATGGCCTGGGTCAATCTGCATAGACAAGTACGAGACTGAATGCATGTTTATATTCCATACTTCAAAACTATTTTACACAAAATTATTTTGTGCCAGTTCTGGCTGTACTCGTTGAAAACAAACCTTGAGATGGCTCGAAAACGGCAAATGAGCCAGAAAGATAATTCTTGCAGTCTGCAATCAAACTGCAAGAATTGGGCAATAATTTTAGTCCAATATGAGGTCATTTTATTTTTGCTCAGAATGGTCAATGTGTGATATAATCCCATATAGAGAGAAAAGTTCTGGAATATTTCAGAAATAAATAAATGAAGAGTGGGACTTTCAGATCTTCCTGTTTTGGCAAGCTTTCCTCATCTATAATTATTCTGTGATTTTAATGTATCCTTACCATATGATGATTAGTCAAATGCTTCTTCTTAGTTTGCTCCAGATCACTCAAGGAATATCTCATCCTGGTCTCTGTACCCTTGGCTTGAGCCTGCAAGTGCCTTAATTCGGCTTCTTTCCTGTTTACTTTTAGCAGGTCCTATAAGTTGAGAGTGACAACCACATCAACTGTCTGAACCACTGTCTTTGCCATGAATCTCCTTTTCATTGTGTTCATGATAGCTAATCGTTCATACATAAAATACATCTTTAACAATGATGTAACTCACCCGGAGCTCATTTTTTAGCTTATCCTTCATTTCTCTCAGCTGGCTGATCCCTTTCTCATCCCAGCACCTGGCTTTAAACTTTAGATCACTGGAGCCCCCAGAGATAACACCAGACTTTAGGAAGAGTGTTCCATCCAATGCCACTGTCTACATTATAGAAAGAGTGAATATAAACTTGCTTTGAAATGACAGGTAAACTCACTGGTATAAAAAATTTAGTGAGACAACTACTTAACGTACTGTGTTTTTGTTGCTAGTTCCACTTTAATCCTCGGTAGCATTTCCCCACATTCAGTGACCATGTCACTCTACACAAATCTAAGCAATCTGTTTTAAATTTAACCGTTGAAATGTTCAAGAGAGCATCAAACATATTTTAAAGGTAGTCCCTTGATCAAATGTATAAGCAACAGGAAAAAAAGGTATACTCCATAATTTGCAAAAATTATATATGCAATTTATTTTTTTACCTTAAGTCTTTCTGGTCCATCAAATGCAATCATTCTGGCTTCTTTCAGGTTTTCACATACTAGTCCATTGCCACAAACAAACTGTACCACTTTCTTCAACTGCGGTGATACACACTGAATCACATCAATCATCATTTTGGCTCCTTTAATTTCACGCAACTGTTCATTGATTGGTTTTATCTGCAAATTTTTTTTAAGATGTTAAACTGACTAATGATTTTCATTTACTTTTTTGTACAAGGGAAGTTCTTCCAACACAACCACCTATATAAATGTAGTAACAACCAGCACAATTTTAATGTTCTGGTTATAATAAAAAAAGAACTGCAGATGCTGATTTATACCATACCCAGAAAATGCAGAAGTAACTTAGCAGATCAGGCAGCATTTCTGGAGAATGGATAGGTGACGTTTCCAGTCGGGAAGGTGACTGTTCGGGTCTAAAGAAGGGCCCCGACCCGAAATGTCACCCATCCATTTTTTCCAGAGATGCTGCCTGACCCACCAAGTTATTTAATGATTTTGTGTCTATTTTTAATGTTCAGGAGGTGATTTCCATCTTTAATGTCTGTTGGACAGCCTCTGGACAAATTGATTGAGGGTTATCACTTGGGAGAGATCAATCTTTTAAAATCAGACCTCAGCATCTAAGAAGTGATGAGCAGTCTGTTTGGAAATGGGGGTGGGAATATCCAATTGGCTATCTGTTGGACAGCATGCTGCAGGAAGAGCTGATCTGCGGTGGGAATGTGGAAAGAGAATTAATAGAGGTTAATTAAGGTTAAACAATCAGCAACAAGACCCAGAAAGATCAAATTATGCTTACTGGGCAGTCCAAAAGGTTACATATAAATCTTTTGTTAGTTCCAGATATTTCTAGAGATTCTCATAAAGAACACCAATTTTTATTCTTCTGTGCAGTGAGTGGGTTTAATGTCTGTGTGGATCGAGGTAGTAACTGGGTTGATAATATCTTCACATTATTTCAAAATGCACTAAATTACCGAGTTCTCACTTGTTTACTGTGGATGTGGATTGTTTACGGCGAATCAATGTAATTAGCAATGAAAATACCAAAATAAAATTTAAAAAACGCAGATGTTGGAAATCTAACATAAAAACAGAAAATGCTGCAAATAATTAGCAAATAAGCTGCATTTGTGGGAAGAGAAACAGTGAATTTCTCAGGTTAAAGACCTTTAGAACCAGGAAGGTGAAAACGGAAATAAAAGATCATAGGAACATTGAAGTTGCATAATGCTGGTTTGTATTTCATAGATATAGAAAATAGGTGCAGGAGTAGGCCATTCGGCCCTTCGAGCCTGCACCACCATTCAATATGATCATGGTTCTTCTGCTTTTATTTGAAGTAGCTATTAACCTTTGGATTAAACAAGAATAGCAATTTTAGATCCCAATTTACTGCTCTGACTTCCTGAAATAAATAAAACAGGGCAGTAGAGGGTGCAAATCAGGAATCATTATATTTGTGCAACATGTGGTGTTTTTAAACTTACTTCAAGGTAATCTAGAGCTAAGAAAGTCTCTGGCTCAGCTCGTTCTTCTTTCAAATACCGAATACAATCCCTGGCTGTTTTCTCAGTAGCAACCACAATGGCATTAACGTATCTTCCAAAAACTTTGGTGACAGCAAGCTGGTACTTCTTGTGGATAGGATGACAGAGATCCACAAGCTTTCCGTACTGTGGAGCAATTAATTTAAAAAAAGTGATTGTTCCTCTACACCAAATCCGATTTAAGTGATCAGAGATTTTGGTACTTTAATGTCTACGGTCTGTTAGTTTGTTGACCTCTTTATCACTGACATTGGAAGACACCCAAGTAGATTTTATCTAAATTTTTCAATCTATCTTTAGTTATAAAAACTTAATTTGGTTTCTGAAAATTAATTTCTGAAAATTAAGTTGCCACTTATGCCAAAGTAATTCTAGTGACTCCACCAGGGGTGCCGTACAATTGGCAGCCCCGTCAACTGTTGTTTTTTTGTTATTTTTAGTGTGTTTAAATAGTTTGTGTAAATGTTCTCCAGTTTGTTTTATGTGGGGGGAGCTGGAGGGGGAGGGAGAGATCGGGGTCGGGGGAAACATTTTTTTCAATCTCTCACTCTGCCGGAATGCGATTACATTCCGGGTCGTATCTCCAGTCACTCTGTGGCCTAACATCTTGGAGCTGGAGGCCTGCTTGGACTGACTTTGAGCTCCACCACGGGGCATGGACTTTACATTGGAGCCGATCCCTTGCCTGGGATCGCTCCAACTGCGGCCCCTGGACTTTACCATTGAGAGCTCGCAGTCTCGGGAGAGGCCGTAGATGTCGGGAGCTCCAACGACTCAGAAGGTTTTGACTGGCCCCGACCCGAGGTCCGATCGCTCGGCACGGGTGGCTGACATCCCCCCCGAGACGGGAGCTTGATCGCCCCGACGTGGAGGGCGTAAACGCCGCCGGCCACGGGAGTCAAGATCGTCCCGTTAACAGAAGGCTTGAGGCCCCCAACCGCAGGAGAACGTAGAAGGGAAGAGATTGAACTTTTGTTCGCCTTCCATCACAGTGAGGAATGTGGAGGAGTCAAGGGCCTGCCCGACTGTGGGGACTTCATTGGCGAGTTTAGAAGAGTTTGCTCTCGACTCATACTCGCAGCATGGTCGACACGAGGTCCTAGGAGGTCTTTGCTTTCAAGAGAGAGCTTGATAGGGCTCTTAAAAATAGCAGTCAGGGGATATGGGGAGAAGGCAGGAACGGGGTACTGATTGGGGATGATCAGCCATGATCACATTGAATGGCGGTGCTGGCTCGAAGGGCCAAATGTCCTACTCCTGCACCTATTGTCTATTGTCTATTGTAACTCTCCTTCATGCTCGAGAGTAGTAGAGTGTGCTCGAGGCCTCAGTTAGGTCGCGGCTTTTTTTTAGCATGCTGAAAAATGCCCGCGAGTAAAACAAGGTCACCATGGAAAAAAAATCAATATTTTTTTTACTCGTAGGTTTAGTCGAAGTAGGTCGTAGTAGGTTGGCATGTTATCCGCAGGTAATCGAAGGCAATCCAGGGCAGTCGAAGGTAGTCATAGATAGTCTCCAACATAGTCGAAGGAGGTCGTCTTCACTCTCCACTATTTGGTGTCCAATTTTCCCGAAGCTAGTCTTCAACATAGTCGAAGGAGGTCTTCCACATAGTCGAAGGAGGTCTTCAACATATTCGTAGGAGGTTCTCTACATAGTCGAGGAAGCTCGAAGGAGGTGCACTACTTCGGCGATACAACACGACAATGACACTTTTTCATACTCTCCTAAACTCTTCTACACTCGCAAATTAGGTCCCCGCAGTGGGACAGGCCCTTCACTGTGGTGGATGTTTATGTTAAAATGTATTTTGTGTGTTCCGTTGCTTTTTATTTGTATGACTGACTTGGCAAATGAAATTCCTCGTATGTTGCAAAACATACTTGGCTAATAAAGTATTATTGTATTGTAAATCTTTTCTCGAATACAGAAAATTGCTTCCAATAATGCGCATTGCATGCTCAAGAGTTACTTCTATAATTTTCAGCATTTTATGTATGATAATGTTAGCAAACTGAGCGGCGGACTGGCTTGCGAAGCAAAAAAGGCTGTTGAGCCAAAACCAATGGGGCCGACATCAGGTAACGCCATGGTAGTTGGGGACTCCATTGTGAGAGGTACGGACAGGGGTTCCTGCGGCAACAGACGGGATTCGAGGATGGTATGCTGCCTCCCTGGTGCCAGGATCCAGGATGTCACGGACAGAGTGCAGAAAATCCTCAAGGGCGAAGGTGAACAGCCGGAAGTGGTAGTGCATGTCGGCACAAACGATGTCGGAAAGAAGGGGATGAATATTCTGCAGCATGACTTTAGAGAGCTCTGAAAAATGCTGAAAAGTAGGACCTCCAGGGTGGTTATCTCTGGTTTGCTTCCAGTTCCTTGTGCTGGCGAGAGCAGGAACAGGGAGATACAGGACCTGAATGTGTGGCTGAGGAACTGGTGCAGGGGGCAGGGGTTTGGATTCTTAGACCGCTGGGATCTGTTTTGGAACTGTACAAAAGGGACGGATTGCACCGTAACAGGGGGGGGACCAGCATTCTGGCAGGCAGGTTTGCCACTGCTACACGGGTGGTTTTAAACTGAAACATCGGGGTGGGGTGTCAAATGGGATAGTCAAGGACGGAGTTAAAGGGAAAGAGAGTAAAGGGATAGTTAATGACCCCAGCATTAACGGGAAAGAAAGCTCACAAAGGGATAGGAGAATATGGCCAAGTGTAATAGGGATCGATGTGAAAGGTGAGATGCGTAAAGAATTAAAAGTATTGTATATGAATGCGCGAAGTATAAGAAGTAAAGTAGATGAGCTTGAGGCTCAGTTAGAGGTTGGTAGATATGATATTGTGGGGATTACTGAGACGTGGCTGCAGGAGGAGCGGGCTTGGGAACTTAATATTCAGGGTTATACATCCTATAGAAAGGACAGGCAGGTGGGAAGAGGAGGGTAGCTCTGCTGGTGAGGGATGGAATTCAGTCCCTTGCGACGGAAGACATAGGGACTGACGAGGTAGAGTCACTGTGGATTGAGTTGAGGAATTGTAAAGGCAAGAAGACACTAATTGGTGTTATCTACAGACCCCCAAATAGTAGCCCGGATGTAGGGTGTAGGTTGCAGCAGGAGTTCAAACTGGCATGTAACAAAGGTAATGCCACTGTGGTGATGGGGGATTTAAATATGCAGGTAGACTGCGAAAATCAGGTTGGTTCAGGACCCCAAGAAAGAAAGTTTGTAGAGTGCCTCCGAGATGGATTCTTAGAGCAGCTTGTAATGGAGACGACCAGAGAAATGGCAATTCTGGATTTAGTGTTGTCCAATGAACCAGATATGATAAGAGAACTCGAGGTAAAGGAACCGCTTGGAGATAGCGATCATAATATGATTAGTTTTAATCTGCAATTTGAGAAGGAGAAGGTTAAATCGGAAGTGTCAGTGATACAGTTGAACAAAGGGGACTATGAAGGCATGAGAGAGGAGCTGGCCAAGGTAGACTGGAAAGGGATCCTAGCAGGAATGACAGTGGAACAGCAATGGCAGGAATTTCTGGGCACAATCTGGAAGACGCAGGATCATTTCGTTCCAAAAAGGAAGAAAGATTCTAAGTGGAGTAGGAGGCAACCATGGCTGGCAAGAGAAGTTAGGGATAGAATAAAACTAAAAGAAAAGATGTATAACACAGCAAAGAGTAGACGGAAGCCAGAGGATTGGGAAACTTTCATAGGTCAACAGAAGGAAACAAAACGAGCAATACGGGCTGGAAAGATGAAGTACAAAGGGAAGCTGGCCAGGAATATAAAGAAGGACAGTAAAAGCTTTTTTAGATATGTTAAGGGGAAAAGAGTAGCAAAGTCAAATGTGGGTCCCTTGAAGGCAGATACGGGTGAAATTATTATGGGTAACAAGGAAATGGCAGAAGAGTTGAACAGGTACTTCGGATCTGTCTTCACTAAGGAAGACACAAACAATCTCCCAGATGTACTGGAGGACAGAGGATCTAAGGGGGTAGAGGAACTGAAAGAAATTTTCATTAGGCGAGAAATAGTATTAGGTAGGCTAATGGGACTGAAGGATGATAAATCCCCTGGGCCTGATGGTGGACGCATTGGTGGTCATTTTCCAATGTTCAATAGATTCAGGATCAGTTCCTGTGGATTGGAGGATAGCTAATGTTATCCCACTTTTCAAGAAAGGAGCGAGAGAGAAAACGGGAAATTACAGACCCGTTTGGGTGGTGGTGGGAAAGATGCTGGAGTCAATTATTAAAGAGGTAATAATGGGGCATTTGGATAGCAGTAAAAGGATTAGTCCAAGTCAACATGGATTTATGAAAGGGAAATCATGCTTGACTAATCTTATATAACCATATAACCATAACAGCACGGAAACAGGCCATCTCGGCCCTTCAAGTCCGTGCCGAACATTTTTTTAAATTTTTTTTTAAATTAAAAATAAATACTTCCCCCTAGTCCCATCTACCTGCACTCAGACCATAACCCTCCATTCCTTTCCCGTCCATATACCCATCCAATCTATTTTTAAAGGATAACATCGAACCTGCCTCCACCACTTCCACTGGAAGCTCATTCCACACAGCTACCACTCTCTGAGTAAAGAAGTTCCCCCTAAACTTCTGTCCCTTAATTCTCAAGTCATGTCCCCTTGTTTGAATCTTCCCTACTCTCAATGGGAAAAGCTTATCCACGTCCACTCTGTCTAACCCGCTCATAATTTTAAAGACCTCTATCAAGTCCCCTCTTAACCTTCTGCGCTCCAAAGAATAAAGACCTAACTTGTTCAACCTTTCTCTGTAACTTAGTTGCTGAAACCCAGGCAACATTCTAGTAAATCTCCTCTGTACTCTCTCTATTTTGTTGACATCCTTCCTATAATTAGGCGACCAAAATTGTACTCCATACTCCAGAATTGGCCTCACCAATGCCTTGTACAATTTTAACATTACATCCCAACTTCTATATTCAATGCTCTGATTTATAAAGGCCAGCACACCAAAAGCTTTCTTTACCACCCTATCTACATGAGATTCCACCTTCAGGGAACTATGCAGTTATTCCTAGATCCCTCTGTTCAACTGCATTCCTCAATTCGCTACCATTTACCGTGTACGTCCTATTTTGATTTGTCCTGCCGAGATGTAGCACCTCACATTTGTCAGCATTAAACTCCATCTGCCATCTTTCAGCCCACTCTTCCAAATGGCCTAAATCTCTCTGTAGACTTTGAAAATCATCTTCATTATCCACAACACCACCTATCTTAGTATCATCTGCATACTTACTAATCCAATTTTCCACACCATCATCCAGATCATTGATGTACATGACAAACAACAGTGGACCCAACACAGACCCCTGAGGCACCCCACTAGTCACCGGCCTCCAACCTGACAAACAGCCATCCACCATTACTCTCTGGCATCTCCCATTCAGCCACTGTTGAATCCATCTTGCTACTCCACCATTAATACCCAACAATTGAATCTTCTTAACCAACCTTCCATGAGGAACCTTGTCAAAGGCCTTACTGAAGTCCATATAGACAACATCCACTGCTTTACCCTCATCAATTTCCCTAGTAACCTCTTCGAAAAATTCAAGATTAGTCAAGCATGACCTTCCAGGCACAAATCCATGTTGACTGTTCCTAATCAGACCCTGCTTCTGGAATTTTTTGAGGATGTGACAAGTAAAATGGATGAAGGGGTGCCAGTGGATGTAGTGTATCTAGACTTTCAGAAAGCCTTTGATAAGGTCCCGCACGGGACTAAAATTAGAGCACATGGTATTGGGGGTAGGGTTGACATGGATAGAAAATTGGTTGGCAGACAGGAAGCAAAATAGGACTGAACGGGTCCATTTCAGAATGGCAGGCAGTGGCGAGTGGAGTGCCGCAAGGCTCGGTGTCGGGGCTGCAACTGTTTACCATATATATTAATGATTTGGAAGAGGGAATTAGGAGCAACACTAGCAGGTTTGCGGATGACACAAAGCTGGGTGGCAGTGTGAACTGTGAAGAGCATGTTAGGAGGTTGCAGGGTGACCTGGACAGAATTGAGTGAGTGGGCAGATGCATGGCAGATGCAGTATAATATAGATAAATGTGAGGTTATCCACTTTGGCTGCAAAAACAAGGGGGCAGATTATTATCTCAATGGGGTTAGGTTAGATAAGGGGTAGGTGCAGCGAGACCTGGGCGTCTTTGTACACCAGTCACTGAAAGTTGGCGTGCAGGTACAGCAGGCAGTGAAGAAAGCTAATGGAATGTTGGTCTTCATAACAAGAGGATTTCAGTATAGAAGTAAAAAGGTTCTTCTGCAGTTGTATAGGGCTCTGGTAAGACCACATTTGGAGTATTGTGTACAGTTTTGGTCTCCTAATTTGAGGAAGGACATCCTTGTGATTGAGGCAGTGCAGCGTAGGTTCACGAGATTGATCCCTGGGATGGCGTGACTGTCATATGAGGAATGACTGAAGTTTAGAAGGATGAGGGGGGTCTTATAGAAACATATAAAATTATATAAGGACTGGACAAGCGAGATGCAGGAAAAATGTTCCCAATGTTGGTCGAGTCCAGAATCAGGGGCCACAGTATTAGAACAAAGGGGAAGCCATTTAAGACTGAGGTGAGAAAAATAAATTTCACCCAGAGTTGTGAATTTGTGGAATTCCCTGTCACAGATTGCAGTGGAGTCCAAGTCACTGGATGGATTTAAGAGAGTTAGATAGAGCTCTAGGGGCTAGTGGAATCAAGGGATATGGGGAGAAGGCACGCACGGGTTATTGATTGGGGACGATCAGCCATGATCACAATGAATGGCGGTGCTGGCTCGAAGGGCCGAATGGCCTCCTCCTGCACCTATTTTCTATGTTTCTATAATACATTTTATGTATGATAATACCGTGACGGTATTTCAATCAGTCACAGAGGCCGACGTCAGAAGTTCCTTCAGGGGGTTGAACCCTCGGAAAGCACCTGGACCTGATGGTATACCCGGTCGTGTTCTAAAAACCTGTGAGGACCAACTGGCTGGAGTTTTTACGGACATTTTCAACCTCTCACTTCTGAGGTCTGAGGTTCCCACCTGCTTTAAAAGGGCATCAATAATACCGGTGCCCAAGAAGAGCAAGGTGACATGCCTCAATGACTATCAACCAGTGGCACTAACGTCTGTGGTGATGAAGCGCTTTGAGAGGTTGATTATGGCACATATCAACTCTTACCTCGACAAGAACCTCGACCCACTGCAGTTCGCTTACCGCCATAACAGATCAACAGTGGATGCAATCTCACTGGCTCTCCACTCTGCTCTGGACCACTTGGACAACAAAAACTCATATGTCAGGCTGTTATTCACTGACTACAGCTCGGCATTTAATACAATCATCCCCTCCAAGCTGGTTACCAAGCTCTCAGATGTGAGTCTCTGCGCATCCCTCTTCACTTGGATCCTCGACTTCCTCATCCACAGACCACAGTCTGTCCGTATTGGTGGAAATGTGTCATCCTCGATAACAATCAGCACGGGAGCACCTCAAGGCTGCGCGCTCAGCCCTCTGCTTTACTCACTCTATACTCATGACTGCGTAGCCGGATATAGTGCGAACTCCATCATCAAGTTCGCCGACGACACCACTGTTGTGGGACGAATCACTGATGGGGACGGGTCAGAGTATAGAAGTGAGATCGACCGATTGACCAAATGGTGCCAATACAATAACTTGGCTCTCAACATCAGCAAAACCAAGTAACTGATTGTGGACTTTGTAAGGGGTAGGATAGGGACCCACAAGCCCATTTACACCAACGGGACGGGACGATGGTGGAAAGGGTCAAGATCTTCAAATTCCTGGGTGTGCACATTTCCGAAGATCTTTCCTGGTCCCAGCACACTGATGAAATTATAAAGAAAGCACATCAGCGCCTCTACTTCCTGAGAAGACTACGGAGAGTCGGTATGCCAAAGAGGACTCTCTCGAACTTCTACAGGTGCACAGTAGAGTGCATGCTGACTGGTTGCATCATGGCTTGGTTCGGCAACCTCAAAAAGGCAGCCAATATCATCAAGGACCCACACCATCCTGGCCACGCACTCATCTCTCCGCTACCATCGGGCAGAAGGTACAGGAGCCTGAAATCTGTTACATCCAGGTTCAGGAACAGCTTCTTCCTCACAGCCATCAGGCTATTAAACTCGCCAACAGACTCTGAACTGTAACAGCCTAATGCACTTTATCTGCTTATTTATGTGTATATTGAACTGAACAGTTCTGTATTTTTGCTTACAATATTCTGTTGTGCTGCAGCAAGAATTTCATTGTCCTATCTGGAACACATGACAATAAACTCTTGACTTGACTTGATCCATAGATTGTATTGATGACTCATGTAAAAGTGGGACACCACTGAGAGTGGCAAGAAACCGTTTCTTTTCTTCACATATCAGTTAGGCACCAGTAATATTACTTCTTCCCAAATTTATCCAGTGAGTCTGAAATTCCAAGACCCAATCGGGGTGGATATTTAAAGGAAAGACTGAAAATTGGGTAGAATTACAGTCACGGTACTGTTTTGCAAGGTCCATTTTCCCGTGAAAGAGCTCTGGCTGCCACTCACCACATAAAGGCAGCTTAATGGAATTAGTTACAAGGCCTTTTTGTGGAAATTTATACATACAAAAATCTCCAAAATTATGCTGCGATAACTGATCTTCCCACATCTGGAGCCAAAATATTTTCTTTTAGAGATGTAGGCTACTTAGGCAGAACACTCTGGACTGTTACACATTACAAAGTCTAATCAGATCTGGTACCAAAATGCCAAAAGGTTCCCACAACAATGCAAATTATTGAAAGCAAAATTTGTGATGGTCAACAAGATTGAACAGTCACAAATGAGGGTTTCACAATCTCATTCTTATCAATATAACCCGACCAAATCACAGGCCCAATATATTTAATTTAAATTAATTTGCAATATTTTAATGATTAATTTGCAATATTTTAGTGGAGATCATTTGTTTGTGATGACACTTACCACAGAATCTGGATACAAACGTTTAAAACTCTCAAGTATCTCAGCTTTCCTCTGCTGGCGATGTCCTTCATGGTGAGCAATCCCAGCATTCTGCAGCTCACCAGCTACCTCATTTAGTTTTTCACTGACTTCACTAATACGTAGCTTTGCATTCTGTATTTCATTAGTCAAGTCTTCTTCCCGTTTTTTCTGCTCAGCCAGAGAAACTCTAGTTTTGAAAACATTCACATTTGGATGCTGGTATAAAATGCTACCTTGGCAGAGTACTAGCAGACATATTCCCCATGATTCTATTCTACGATAGAAATTGCAAATAGGAAGAATCATCTCCTTCAATGTAAACAAACACACTAAAAACATGTTTTAAACAGAAAATTGAATTGCTACTTTACTGGGTGTGTACCTTATCAGTTATTCCATGTGTCTCTCAATTCCCATCTACCCTGCAAATATAAACACCTCTCCAGCTCTAATGAAAGGTCCTTGTCTCAGAAGATGTACTCATGTTAGTCATTGCCTCATGTAACTCTACCCTTGCACCTCAACGGGTTCACGGCCTGTTATGACTGAGCTATTTTTTTCATCGCCCCTGCCTCCATGCGGTTCTTTGGCAAGGTGTCCAGATGCCCCATCAATGACGTCTTCGCAGATCTTGAACGTTTTCTTCCTCTTGGGCACTCCCTTTGAGCCTTTTACCCTCCCTGGTTCGTTCATTCCTCTTCACTCACCCACCCCTCCTGACGATATGCCCTGCAACCGCAGGAAGTGCAACACTTGTACTTATGCCTCCTCCTTCTCCACCATCCAGGAACCTACAAAGTCATTCCAGGTGAGACAAAGATTCATGAACACCTTATGCGGTGCTCCCGATGTAGCCTCCTCTACTGGCCAACCATTTTGCAGAGCACTTAGCCTGTATCCATAGTGGCCATCCCGAGTTCCAATTCCTGTTTCCCTTCTCCATCCTCTGCCTTCTCCACTGCCACGGTAAGGACCAACAAAATTAGAGGACCACCTGCATGAGTGATCTCCAACCCAATAGCATGAATATTGAATTTTCCAATTTTAAGGTCGCCTTCCCTCTGGGAATTTTCACTACCTCCACTTTCTCTATAAAATTTCTTACCCTCCACCAGTCCTCCCATTTTTTATCCCCATTTCCACACCCCTTTCAACTCTTCACATATTTTCATCCCTCTCTTGGTTCCATCCTCCATACAAACAGTTCACCTAGAGTCTTCCCTCTCCCTCCCCATCTAGTTCTGGTTTCCATTACCTTTCTTACTTCCCCGACCCTAGCACCGGTAGTGTTCTTGCTTATCACCCTCCAGCAGCTGTCTCCACCATCCCAACATTCCCATCACCTCGCCCCATTAGCCTCTCCTTTTCTGTGTGCCTACGTCTATCATCCACCAGCCTGTCTATAAATTGGATGTCCTACCCATCATCCTTCACCCCTCCTCTGTCCACCATTCCTGGCCTGCCTTCACATTGTGTGCTCATTTTAAATCAAATTATCAGATAATTTCCCTTCTGCTATTTATTATGTTCATCAGATAATTGCATACTTTACTTCTGAGGCTGAAAAACTCATTGAAAGATAAAGCAAATACAAAAATTTATATAACAGAAACCAGTCTTAGAATTACCAGGTTATGCAAGTCTTTAGCTAACCTCAGCAAAAAATATTGTAAAAGATCTATTACTCTTTCCTGAGATTGAAGACCTACTTGCAGATATTAATATAATCTTCCAGTTTTTCTGATCTTTTCACATAATCGTCTATTTCCAGCTCTGTGTGTCTAATTCGAACCTAAAAATGAAATTTGTCTATATATTAATATATTTAGTAATTGTTAAATTAGTATTGATAAAAACGGTTTACTAAAATGAAATCAATCCTGCAATGAAAATTCAAAGGCCAATCTTAATTTTATTACCTTTCTCGACTCTGCCTTTCAGTCTCTTAATTAACATCTTATTTCAGGCCAAAAAATCTCACACAAGTGTAGATAAAATGCTACTATATTATAAACTCACTTCATCTTAACTCTTTAATTCAATCGTGGAGAACGGGTTTGTAAGTTATTTTTTTGCAAAGGTTGTATTCAGTGATTATTCTTACACATGATTATATGGGGATATTTGGCACAGTGGCAGGCCATTTGACTGAAAGCCAGCATATACCATTAACTTTCCTCCCTTCTTTGTAGAAATAAGTAACTGCAGATGCTGGTTTACACAAAAGGGCACAAAGTGCTGAAGTATCTCAGCGGGTCAGGCAACATATCTGGAGAACATGGATAGGTGACATTTTGGGTCAGGACTGTTCTTCAGACTGATTATTTGAATAAGGGTCTCAACCTGAAACGTCACTATCCATGTTCTCTAGTTTGGTAAAGATATTTCTTCTGAAATCAATGATGGATTTCTTTGAATTTGAAATGAATGAAGGCACTTCAAAGCCAAAGTACTTTTAAAGTGTCACCACTGCAAAACTAAAAAAGAAAATTGTGCAGAGCAAATCTTATAAATAATTATAATCTTATAAATTATCAGATAAATAATGTTTTCATCTATTTTAGGTGTTGGTTGGCGAATGTTAGTCAGAAAACCTTAAAGTCTTTCAATAGTGCCAGGGCAGTGAAAGGAAATAACATTTCCTTAGATTTAACATTTTAAATTTAACACATAGATTTAACATTTTATGAAGAGACAGTACTTCTGAGCACTCTCTCAGTACTACACTGAGATTCTCGCCTGAACTATTTGTTCAAATTTATGGGGCAAAGTCGAATGTACCCATTGGCAATTACCTCAAGCCATGGTGGCAAATCAATATCATGTCTGTGCTATCTATTTAAACAATACCCCACTCCCACCACATTTCTATTTTCTTAAAACTATTTACCCTGTTTTCCCATAAAATATGCCAGCGGTATTACTTCCACCTCTCTCAACAGCAAAATACTCCATAGTCTAATATAATCACGATATAATCATGTGAAATCGCATCTCACTGAAATTACACAAGTAATCAATACTAGTTTCCATGCTGTCAACAGCAGTCTAATTTTGTATCAGGAACCACTTTTATTGAAATATCCACTGTCCAAAAGTTCAGTCAAACATTGGGATTATCCTGTATTAAAGTGGGCACAGGAATTTGTGTTTGGGAATTTCTTCTTCAGAATGCTGCAAGTCTGTTTGCTTTAAAGACTGGACCAGACATTTCACTTTTTCTCAGCACAGCATGTATGAAATTTAATTTCATTTTATAGAATGGAACACAGTACTCCTATACAGCATCGCCCCCGAAAAATAGACCAAGGCATAAGTTGACTTGGGTAGATACCATCTAACTTACCTACTTAATTGTATTCTTTTTGGCATCTTCCCTGAACCCATCTCACTGCTTGAAATTTCGTCCCATCCCATCAAGCTCAACCCTTTGCCAAATTTCCTTCCCATTCCACCCTCTAGCTTCAAGCCCCAATTCATGACCGCAGGGCTCCAATTCATGACCACTGGTCCCAATGACACCCACTCCAAGCACTAACCAATAAATAACCCAATGACGCTCTCTGGTCTTCACCCATGAAGACTTTACTCAGGCCCTAATCCAATAACCTGACCCCCAACCACTCAGCATCTCTTATCCATGATTCAGACATGGTCCCACACCGATACATTTCCCATTTTCTCTTGCAATTTCTACCATGGCAGAGTGCACGACTGCCTAAAGTGGAAAAGGATTTTTAAGTACAATCAGGTTTCTTTGACCTTGATTGTTAATGATTTTTTAAGTAAAAGGTTCACGACAAAAATAATCATTGGAGTACTCAGTAACAATGGATTAATGTGCCAAATAGTTTACACAGATGTTTTTTTAGAGGAATTAGGAAATTATGAAGGAATGAAACACAATTACAAGTAAAGATTTAGTCATTTAACACAGAAGTTAACAAATTTACACATTGCAAAAAATAGTCAAACTACCCTTTGTAATTAGTTTGCATTGATTACTTTCTGCATCTCAGCACTAAAATAATAAAACCAGATGACGTATCTCTTATGCTCATATTTCATCTAATTACTTCCAAATATTTATGGTTTCTTTCTTCCAGTTCCAACTTGTCTCGATCAGACTTCTGTTCCCATCGTAACTTCTCCAGCCCATGGGTCATGGCAAACAATTTTTTTCTCACTAGTTCCTTTAGTTCTTTATATTCTTCTGCCTGAAATACAAATAAAATCAAAATATGTTACTGAAATATATATGATTTCCCTTTAAATACTCAAAAGTTCAAGATTACTAAGAGGTGATTAGAACTGCTTTCAATGGGTTGGATGTTCCACCAATTAGCAAGCCTGCCTTCAAAGACCACGAAAATTTTCCAATCAAAGCATTCACAAACATTCAAAAATATTAAAAATTCTCTGCCTCAGAGGGTGGTGGAGGCAGGTTCTCTGGTTGCTTTCAAGAGAAAGCTAGATAGGGCTCTTAAAAATAGCGGAGTCAGAGGATATGGGGAGAAGGCAGGAACAGGGTACTGATTGGGGATGATCAGCCATGTTCACATTGAATGGCGGTGCTGGCTCGAAGGGCCGAATGGCCTACTCCTGCACCTATTGTCTACTTGGTATTGTTGTCATTAAATTCTTGAAAAATTAAAACACCATACTAAAATATTAGGGAACAATTACACCCAAGTACATTTAGATAAACTCGATTAGATTAAAAAATAATCAGTTTGCAATTGCTCATCTTTCTCTTGACAATCCTCTCCATTAAAATCGGCAGGATGTGCTAGCTTAACCTTGTGCATGCTCAGCAAGGAGATTCTTCCCTCTAGATGCCGTTAAATCAATAGAAATGTGCTCTTCCATCATTAATTATATTGAATCCAAGTGCAGCACAGTTGTCAGGTTCACTGAAATCTGCTGTATCGACATTCAGAACGTAGATTTTTTTTTAGGCGTCCTGAGTAACTGCAGCAGTGTGATCCAGAATGCCAGCATTTAACTGGAAGATCCGAGCTGCAATGTTGACGAGATTCCTTCATATAAATTACAAGGAAATAAATGAAAGATGCACTTTGTCCAGTTGCCTGAACTATTCACTATCAGAAAGTCCATACCCTTTAAAGAAATAGTGGTCATTTATTATAAATTAAAGGGCTACATTTTAGATTTATGGCATAGTGTAACAGAGGAAACCAAAAATTAAGTGCAGTGCAACTGGAAATGGTATTCTAACCCAACTCCGTTATTCCCACATGCTTTCTAGGTTTCTCAACCAAATTTCATGAGAATGGTACAATGTCAATTTTAGCAACTAATGATACATAATAAATACACATTTAAAGAGGGTTGGGTTAATGGAGGCAAACAGAAGGGAAAATAATCCAAAGTAAATACTGCACCCAATTCACTGCCATTGCAAACCCTCCTCACAAACATCAGTGTACTATGTCTAAATCAGGCGAAGTGTTCCACATGACTGTCAAGCACCCACCTGATGTGGACACATTCACAGAATAATTTGTCCATGTCGATCGCAATCCCTGGATATGTCCTGTCTCACCCCCACGGCAAACCCATCAGAGATCATGACTCTGTGGAATATCATCAGGAAGAAGCCCAGGGAACCCTCTGGATGCAATGAAGTCTCACACATGAATATTGAACATTTCCTGCAGTTTTCCACTTAAGCTCCATCTTTGCACCACCAGCCAGTACAGTCACAACACTGGATAGAAGAATAAGGGCATAGCAGAAATAGATTTTGCATTCCTAACAATATGATGCCATGAGCAAACGACCCCAATTATAAAACTTCTCATGGTCCAAACCTCTTAATTTGTAGGAGCAAAATAATTGTAATCTTTAGTTGTAGTCCTTCTCCCACAAACACATCTGGACACCTGGAGTATAGCCTGGATGACGAGTAAACCTGCAGCTGAAAGAATTCTAATAAAAGGTGATTGTCCTGACATACTACCATTTATCTTACAGCTGCTGCCTGAACTGTTGAATACATCCAACATTTTATGCTTTTATTATGATCTGGACTCTCTCCATTTCTGTGCCGTTTTTGTAAAGGGTGCAGCCAGGCTCCAGGTCCACCCAAATACCATACCTGTACACAGCAGCATTCACCAGATATTCTAGCATGCTGGAACAGATTGGTACTTGAAATTTTTTTATTTTATTTTGGAGCAGCACAACCTCACCTTGTCATCAGAAAGGTTGGCCAGCTCAGGAAGCTGTTAGCAAATGCAATCTCAGTATAAATACTGACCCACAGCATGAGGGCTATTCTGTTTGATGGGAAAAAAATTAAAGAATCATTGATGCAAAGAATATAAAATGTAAATGAGAACATGCAAGTCGCACTCATTATTTACTTGGCTCTCTTCCAGTTCCATGCTGTGACCTCTGATGCTTAGTTCTGCTTGTGCCTTTTCCTCATATTCTGTCCATAGTTTTTTCACATCTTCAAGTTCTGATTCCATTTCCTTCACCTCCTGCTGGTGGATGCTGTGCTGTTTTTCACAGTTTTTCATAGATTTTTTAGCCATCTCTACCTTCTTCGCGTGGTGCCTTGTGTTCTCCTTAGCTTTTATATAGCTGGGCCGCTTCTCATTCAGATTAGATTCATGGGCTCTGGTGTTAGGATAATAAAATTAATTAATTCATATATTGGTATCTATTTATATAACTGTATAGGTAAAAAAACAATAATTTGAATGGGTAACATCACATCATAATCCCTATTCAATGGCACCAATCGCAGCCTGCCAAGAAGACCTCAAAAATGTTTAAACCTACAAATGTCAGAAGGATAAGAGCAGGCCATCTGTGCAAACTCTTACACCTGCATGTTCCTTTCAAATTAAAGACCAACCTGACTTCATCATCAATGGCTCAAAACACAAGAGCTCTAACTAGAAAATGCTGTGTATGTGCCAAAACTTTGGATTTTAAATGCAAAAAATAGATATGCAATATTAAAATCATCTTTCATTATAATGTCTAAGTAGGTATGATTGGCAATTTAATGTTCAACAAATATTTTGACGTATCTTGAGGAACAACTCACTTTATCTCCTTCTCTATTTGCTGCACCTCTCGGTTCAGTTTACCCATCTCTTTCTTCACAGTTTTCGCTTCTTCTTCTACCGTGGCCTGCCTGATTTTCTGACTATTTATAGCTTCATTTTTTGCTTGCAGATCATTGCATAAATTTTCTATAAACATCTCGTTATAATACAAAAGGAAGAGTTGCAACTGAATCTTGCTTTCTTTCAATTCTTCAATCAATATTTGGTAACGATCAGCCTAAGCATTTAATCACCACAAAAAGCTTGATTATTCATTTTTAAAATGGCAAAAATTAGATTGTAATGACAAACATACATAATAAAACAAAACATTTTAATCTAATAGGCTATGCATTCACCTAAATAGCAATCATCTGTAACAAGGGACAGACTGACTGACAAGTGCGAGCTAGCTATCCAATAATCCCAGGACGGCACTTTGCTTTGAGAGTTGGGTCTCACTAATATGCGAAGCAGAATACAATGCCAAACAAATATCATTTGCTGGCACTGGACGAACATAGTACAGAAAATTCCTGAAGCTGACCTGTGTGTGGAAACAAGAGCGGAACTCGCTATCAAAACATGGAGGGGACGGGACACAATTTTTTGGTGGCCGCGCGCGCATGCGCACACTCACACACGCGCGCGAGGCTTCGGAGGCTCAATCCAGCGCTAAATGCAGCTCAACTGCCTGTCTCACCAGGTTAACTACAGCCGTGCCTGGGCTGACGGGACACCAGCGCTGTTTCTCCGTGCTGGCCATATTTCCCGCAAGTCCAGGAAGGGTTGTAAGCTCACCTGGCGGGACAGGCAGAGTTAGCTGGGTTTAGCGCTGTTTCTCTGCGCTGGCCCGTCTGACTGCCGACCAAAGATCCTATAGCGGAGGACTGCCGACCTCTCTGGCCAACGGCGGGGGGGGGGGGTACTCGGGAGGGGACAGGACAGCGCCGGAGACCCGCCCGGGATCGATCCTGGCTGCGGATCAAGCGCAGGTCTATGCCACGTCTCCCTCCTCCAATCACCGCACTCTATCACTCTAAACCTTAAAATCCGGATTACAAAAACTTGGGGGGGATGTCCCCCACCTCTCAAAACATGGAGGGGACATGTCCCCTCTGCCGCCCCCCCCCCCCCCCCCCGGGTTTTCCACCCCTGTGTGGAAAATAGGATCAGGGAGAAAGCTTCCAAAAATGTTGAGACAATGGTGGAACATTTGCGAGGAACCAGAATTTCCAACCTAAAAACACCTCTATAAAATATTTATACATTTAAGCTATTTACTTAGAACTAAGTTAGATTTTTAATTGTAAACTATTAAATAAATGAAATATTTTTACTTTATTGACCCAAGAATACCTGAAAATTATCTGGTCCAAAAGCATTTCTGGCTGCCATATACTGCAGATTTTGGGTCCTTTAGATCTATAAATGAGAGTAACTAAAGCCTAAGATAGAGACACAATGCTGTTTCGGCTCGATACCCTTCTTCAGACTAAAGCCGACTGCTGGGTTCTTTACAAAAAGTAGTCTCTGATGAGTGGGACAGATAAGAGCCGGGATTCTTCAGTAGCTTCAAATAAATTTACATTTAAAAAATATTCTTTGAAGGCTTTGCTTTCCCAATACTCAGCCCAGCTGCACAGTATTCACAATGGCCATTTCAGCTGCAACTTTACCCTTCTACTCTCTCAACTTTAACAGCCAATGTGGTAGTCAAAGATTTCTGCCAATGGATATTTATCATCAGATAACTTAGATGAGCCAGTTTACCACCTTTACATCTGTTATTAACAGCGAAGCAAATAAATGTCCAACTAAGAAAATGTCTCATTTGTCTACATCTCTGTGTATGAAGGAACTGCAGATGCTGGTTTAAACTGAAGATAGACACAAAAATCTGGAGTAGCTCAGTACATCTATGTTTATGTTCTGCAATAGCCTCTTGCCAATTTACTTCAACTCACGCAAATATATACTTTGACTTTTATATATTAAATTTTAAATATATTTATGTAATTCACCCAATGACACCTTATGCAGCACGTTCCATCAATGGTTAGAATGTACAGTGAAGTAGGCACCATGCTTCACTAACATTAACCGCTGGATCCTAGTGGAAGAGGTGGACGCCTAGAGGAATCGGGGTGGAGACAGGGTCTGCTGCATGCTAGGAGGCCAGGTACTCACAAGAGGAGAAACAAACCACTGTTTGGAGGGTTCTAAACCCTAAGATCTTTGTTTCAGTACAGGTGGCTCTCAGGGTTAATGGAAAGGGGAGTAAATTCCATTAGCCATAACTTAAGTTATATCATTCAAACACTTAGCCTTACTCCAACATTGATTCACATCTCACATACATATGTACACCTATGAAACCTGTGCACACTTCTCAAATTCTTCCTTACCCTCTTCTTTTTAAAAAGATTCAGATGGTTGAAATATATTTTTAACTACACCCAACCCTCCTTGTTTCTCACACTTCAGAAACCCAAGATATACCAACTGGCCAGGTCCCAACAACAGTTTACAAAAATCAGAGCGAGAAGCAGAAGAAAGAATACCTTTCCATGCTACTAAGCACTCACTTGCTACAACCAGCACCTGGAAAAATTATAGGTAAGAAAGTACTGCAGATGCTGGTTTAAATCGAAGGTAGACACAAAATGCTGCAGTAGCTCAGCGGGACAGGCATCCCTGGAGAGAAGGAATGGGTGACTGAAAAAGGGTCTCGACGCGAAACGTCACCCATTCCTTCTCTCCATAGATGCTGCCTGTCCCGCTGAGTTACTCCAGCATTTTGTGTCTACCCTGGAAAATGTATTATCATGCTGCGTAACACCTAAATCAATTGAATTAAAGAAGTGTTGTGGTCTTATAAGAAATAACATCCATTGTTCCAGAAAATCCGTCACACTTGCACCAACATCCTGAGCATGCCAGATTATAGGTGTTTTACTGTGATTGTATGTGATTTTTTAAATTAACATTCAAATCTCAGCAACAATTATTAACGACTGCAGTGTATAATGCCGCAGCTGCAGTCTATTTCTACACTGGTTAATTCCAACTCATCGGCAATGCATTTACATATAACCCTCGTTATAATGGACAATTGGGGAGCAAGGAGAATGGTGTCCATTATTGCCGATTTTCCACGGTAACCGAGTAAGGAATTTACTTCAACCACCTTTCAAATACAAAGTTCTCTTTAACAATAAAAAAAATATTTTTGTGACTGCAAACTAAAAATACTAAAGGCTGTTTGTTACATTGTTTAATAATCATTGCAACAAGTGTCGATTGAACCAATTGCTTATCAATTTCAATTACTTCCCGCAGTGTAACTAGCAGCATGTGTTCTTAAAAAGACGGTGGTGTCAGAATACTGTGGGGATGTTTGTCTGTTATAACCAAAATCCGTTAAAAGGAGATCCGTAATAACGAGGGTAGACTGTATTTTGATTGCTTCAGTCACCATGTCTCTGCAAACAGCTAATTTTTCACAGGCTAGAACGATCCAGATTTTCATTCAACGTAATCATAACCAATTTAATCAATTATTTCAACATGACTAGTTACCTCTTCTTTCTCATACTTAGCATGTTTGCGCTCAACTGCTGCATTTTTCTTTTTATTGTAATTGAATCGAGCTTCTTCTTCTGCACCTAGCATTTCTTTCTTCTTCATATCATATTCACTGGACAATTCCCCCGAATTGCTGACTTGTTCAAACAATTGTGTTCTCTCTTTGGGTTTCTTCATAGCAATACTCTCTACCGCTCCCTGCAATATAAAGTTGGAATCTGAAGACTTGACTTGTAAACTTACGAGTCGTCCTTAAAAATAGAAGAGGTGCCGGGAGACTGGAGGGTGGCAAATATTATGCCTCTTTTCAAGGGCTGCAGGGAAAATGCAGGGAACTATAGGCCAATGAGCTTAACAACTGTAGTTGGAAAGCTACCAGAGTATTCTGAGGGATACACAAGCATTTGGATGGGCAAGGACTGATTAGGGATAGTCAGCATGGTTTTGTACGTGGGCGGTCGTGTCTCACATATCTGAATTGAGTTTTTTGAAGATGTGACCAAAAAGGTCGATGAGGGCAGATGAGGTGCATTTTTAACTAGACAGGGCTCGAAATTAACAGTTGCCCGGGTGCCAATGGCCACCTAACGACCTGCCGGGCAACCTAAAAGTCGTGTAATTTTGCCCGGCTAAGCAAGCACCCGGGACACCTGCCGTTCAACTCTGAGCGGGTCCCCCTCTCTATCTCTCTCTGTCACTCTCCGTCTCCACCCACCATCCATATCCGGGCCACCGGGTCTCCGCTGCTCCTCATCTGTCGGCATGGCCGGCAGCCTTGCAAATGCACACTGCCACAGCCAGCACATCCTCCCCCTGCACATGTGCACAACCACGGCCAGCACATCATTGGCCGCCCTGCACATGCATACTGCCATAACTCCCTGGAGTAACTCTTGCTTCTTGGTTTCCCAGTCCTCCAAAAATATTCTAAATGGAATTTAAACTGGAGGTGGTGGAGGGTCCATCACCAAACTCGAAACTCTGAACAATAACAGCCTATTCCACTTTATGTTTATTTATTGTGTGTATATATATGGTCTATGGTATATAAACACACTGAACTTTTACCTCCTGTTCTGTATTACGTTTACATATTATGTTGTGCTGTTGTTTCATTGTCCTATCTGGGACACATGACAATAAAACTCTCTTGACTCTTGACTTGGACTTAAGCAAAAAAGGGTTCTTGGGGAAAAAAAGAGCTACCTTAAATTTAGTTGCGTTTGGTTGGGTAACTATGGTAGGATGAAGACTTGCTTTAATTGTGCGGGGGAACTCCATGGAGCAGCCAGCATCTCTGGATAGAAGAAATTGGGTGATGTTTCGGGTAGAGCCTTCTTTAGACTCCCTCTGGTTTTAGTGTTTTTAGTTTAATTTAAAGATACAGCATGGAAACAGGCCCTTCGGCCCACTGAGTCCACGATCACCCGTACACTACTTCAATCCCACACATTAGCGACGTAAGTCAAGTGTTTTATTCTCTCACGTACCAGTTAGAACAATGAAATCCTTACTTGCAGCAGCACAACAGAATATGTAAACATAGTACTCTGTAAACAATGTTATAAACGAGAAAAGAAAACAGTGTATATTTATATATGAATATATAAATATATAAATATATATATATATGTGTGTGTGTGTGTGTATATAATATATACACTCACACACAATTTCCCTCCTGGGATTAATAAAGTTCTATCGTTTAGTATCGTGTGTGTAGGAAGGAACTGCAGATGCTGGTTTAAACTGAAGATAGACACAAAAAGCTGGAGTAACTCAACAGGTCAGATAGAATCTCGGGACAAAAGGAAAATATTACATTTTGGGTTGGGTCTGAAATAGGTTCCAGCACACCTTTGGAATGTGGAAGGAAATAAGAGCACCCGGAGAAAACCCATGCGATCAAAGGGGAAAGGAGCAAACCATACAGATAGCACCCATATTCAGGATCAATTCCGGGTCACTGGCACTTTTAGGCAGCAACTTTATGGCCAATCTACTGCCCCATTGTCTTGAACTGAATTAAAACATATAGTAGATGTAAAGGAGGACATAGCATCACTTAGAGATTTAAGACTGAAAATGGATATTTTCTTGTTTTTAGTAACCAAAGTTATCAACGTATAATTTTTGTGTGTGTTGGAAAACAAAATATAGTGGCACCGCTGATAGACTTGCTGCCTCACACGCCAGAGATCTATGTTCGATCCTGTCCTCGGGCACTGTCTGTGTTGAATTTGCACATTCTCCCTGCAAGCGTGTGGGTTTCCTCCCACATCCCAAAGACCCAATGGCTTTGTAGGTTAACTTGTCTCTGTAAAATTGCCCCTAATGTGTAGGGAGTGGGTGAGCAAAGTGGGATAACGGAACTTGTGTAAATGGGTAGACAAAAATGCTGGAGAAACTCAGCGGGTGAGGCAGCATCTATGGAGCGAAGGAAATAGGTAACGTTTCGGGTCGAGACCCTTCTTCACACTGATGTGAGGGGGGGGGGGGCGGGAAGAAGAAAGGAAGAGGTGGAAACGGTGGGCTGAGGGAGAGCTGGGAAGGGGAGGAGAAAGCAGGGACTACCTGAAATTGGAGGTCATTGTTCATACCACTGGGGTGTAAACTGCCCAAGAGAAATATGAAGTGCTGCTCCTCCAATTTACGGTGGGCCTCACTCTGGCCATGGAGGAGGCCCAGGAGAGAAAGGTCGGATTCGGAATGGGACGGGGAGTTGGTGCTGAGCCACCGGGAGATCAGGTTGGTTATTGCGAACCAAGTGGAGGTGTTGGGCGAAGTGATCGCCAAGCCTATGCTTGGTCTCACCAATGTAGAGCAGCTGACACCTAGAGCAGCAGATGCAATAGATGAGGTTGGAGGAGGTGCAGGTGAACCTCTGTCGCACCTGGAAAGACGGCTTGGATCCTTGAATGGAGTCAAGGGGGGAGGTAAATCAACAAGTGTAGTATTTCCTGCGGTTGCAAGGGAAAGTGCCAGGAGAGGGGGTGGTTTAAGTGGGAAAGGATTAATTGATCAGGGAGTTACAGAGGGAGCGGTCTCTGCGGAAAGCCGACAGGAGAGGAGATGGAAAGAAGTGGCCAGTGGTAGGATTCCATCGGTAGACAAAAAAGCTGGAGAAAATCAGCGGGTGAGGCAGCATCTATGGAGCGAAGGAATAGGCGATGTTTCGGGTCGAGCCCCTTCTTCAGACTTGCTGTCGGGGGGAACTGGAAAAAGAAAGGAAGAGGCAGAGACAGTAGGCTGTGGGAGAGCTGGGAATGAGAGGGGGAGGGAGAAAGCAAGGACTGCAAGGAGGGAGAAAGCAAGGACTGCCTGAAATTGGAGAAGCCAATGTCCATACCGCTGGGGTGCCAAACTACCCAAGCAAAATATGAGGTGCTGTTCCTGCAATTTGCAGTGGGCCTCACTCTGGCCAAGGAAGAGGCCCAGGACAGAAAGGTCAGATTCTGAATGGGTGGGGGAGTTGAAGTGTTGAGCCAGGAGATCAGGTTGGTTATTGCGAACTGAGTGGAGGTGTTGTGCGAAGCGATCGCCAAGCCTGCCCTTGGTCTCACCGAGGTTGATCACACGCTGAATAATCCAACCACATATTTGTTTGGAAGAGGAAAGAAATAATAGAAATTGCATTCACTGCAATGTGTAAAAACAGTTGAGATACTGTATTATAATTTTGCTGCATGTCATTGTGGCATATATCATGTCTTGCTTGGTGAATATGTTTAGTCTGTGACTTTATTTGAAGCAGAAATAATATGTGAATGCTTCATTGAGCATAATTCCTACTGGTAACTACGCACTTCGTCCGAGCACATTATCGCACGCGTCATGCAAGCCGTCTTAAATGACCACCTAAACTGTCATTTGGCTGTCACCTGAAAAGCTGCCAAGGTTGCCCGGCTGACAACAGAGAAAAAAAGTTAAGTGAGAGCCCTGCTACACCCAACCCTCCTTGTTTCTCACACTTCAGAAACCCAAGATGTACCAACTGGCCAGGTCCCAACAGCAGTTTGCAAAAATCAGAGGGAGAAGCAGAAGAAAGAATACCTTTCCATGCTACTAAGCACTCACTTGTTTCAACCAGCATCTGGGAAAATTATAGGTAGGAAAGTACTGCAGATGCTGGCTTAAATCGAAGATAGACACAAAATGCTGCAGTAGCTCAGCGGGACAGGCATCCCTGGAGAGAAGGAATGGGTGACTGAAAAAGGGTCTCGACGCGAAACGTCACCCATTCCTTCTCTCCAGAGACGTTTGCCTATCCCGCTGAGTTTCTCCAGCATTTTGTACCAGGGAACATTTAGAGCTCTGCAAATGGCAATGGATGCTAAATCAACTGTTGATTGTACATTTCACAAAAGGTATTTAGAAATATGAGGACAGAGCTGGGTAAACAGGTTCAATAGCCTACTCCTGTTCGTACATTCCAAACATAAGAATAAATGGAAACATATTTTCCTTAATACCTGAAACACCAGGCAGTTTCTACCCTTCAGTAGAATGCCAATTTTTTCAAGTTCATTTGCGTATTCTGCTCGACTGCTAGCTCTATCATTTAATCGAAATTCTGAAGAATTCCCTGACAAAGACAATGAAAACAGACATCATTTAGCTTCCATATACACTTAGCTCATAATATGCTGTTGAATTAAGTATTTCAAGATAAGGAATACAAATACTGATGATAAAACTATTTCAAAGCTGGCAACACTAATCTTGACCCAATTCCAAGCTGGTTACATGGAACTAGACTTGTCTTTTTATTATGCACTTAAATGTCAAAAACATCCATAAATTATCAGTGTATAGCCAGATATTAGGAGAAACATATTAATGCAGATTGGCTGCCAAAAACAAAAAAATATTGTAAATCATTAGTTGTTCCTGAAACATCTGGTGGCTGAAGATTATTCAAATAAAAGTTGTCTTGAACAATCATTAAATTATAACAATATAATGACAATAATATTATAATCTCTTCCTTTACCAATAATGGCTCTGGTAAATGAGACATCCTCGTCATTTTCTATTGTGTACAGCATAGTGACCCTTGCAGTAGGTGACACAGGATGTCCTACATGAGCACCATGTATCAAGTCCTTCATGTGCTTCACTCTGAGATTAGCAGTTCTCTCGCCCATCACAAAACTGATGGCATCCATTATATTTGATTTCCCTGTTGGTGAAAGTAAAGGTGAAATCATTTTGTAAATATTCATCCTGCAAGAAAGTAATACAGCACTATAAAAACAAGTTAAGTGGTGCACACGCACATATATGATCTTTCAGAAACAATCTCAAGTTGTTCTAGGCTAGTTGGAGACAAATTAATTCTCCAAAAAGGCATAAAGTGCTGGAGTAGCTCCGCAGATCAGGCGTATCTGGAGAATATAGTTATGTGAAGCTTTGATTTGAGATCCTTCTTTATACTGATTGTGATGGTGATGGTGGTGGAGAGGAGGGGGGAGGGGGAGAGGAGAGGAGTGGGGAAGGGGAGAGGACAGAGCACTTTGTCCAACACTTCTCTCAGGCTCCAAGAACCAGGGACCGAGGATTCTTGTGTAGGAAGGAGCTGAGATGCTGATAATCAAGGAAAGATGGAGCCCACAATGGTCCATTGTTAGCAATTGTTAACAATGGACCATTGCGGCCTACTTGATTATCCTTGCTGGCTTTGATTTGATTTTGCATACCTTTCATTAATTTGTTCTTTGTACCTTATCATTTCTCTCCTCCCCCTCTCCCCTAAACTGATCTGAATAAAAGGGTCTCGACCCAAAACGTCACCTATTCCTTTTCTCCAGAGATGCTGCCTAATCGGCTGAGTTACTCCAGCTTATCACCAGGGATTCGTTATCAGTTTAGGGCGTCGAAGGTTACAGGGAGACGGTAGGGAATGGGGTTGCGAAGAAAAATGAGCCGTGTTTGAATGGCGGGCCAGACTCGATGAGCCGAATGGCCTAATTCTGCTTCTCTGTCTTATGGTCTTGTGGACATTGGGGCCCTTGAGAGGCAGCAAGCTGCCGACAGCCTCGGGACGCTGCTCATTACCCGATCCATTCGGGCCGATGATGCAGTTGAATCGCATGAAGGGCCCGATCAACTGCCGGCCTCTCCACGACTTGAAGTTTTCTATCACGATCAACTTCAAGGTTGCCATTGCTAGCGGCGCTTTCTGTTACGAATGCTGTTATCTAAGCATGTAAAGTTGTTCGGACAGTGTCAAGCGCCCAGCGCCCGGCGCCCATTCCCCGTCAACCGACCACCACCACGACGACGACGACCCTGCAAATGGCGTCGCGCCCTCGGTAAAAACGCGGGAGAAAACGTCGCGAGAACAAGCCGACGAAGCATCGCGAGAGTGTCCAAGATCTCGCGTCCCCTTCTCTGGTCGCCTAGCAACCGCTGTGGTCACACAGGTTGCTGCCAAAACCCGGGGATACCAGAGGAGAGAAACCAGGCAAATGTCCACTGACCTGCACCGGCGCAGACAATAAATTACCTGTCACTGGAACGTTTTGCTTATAAAGATTGTTTCAACTCTTTGGTTTTGAATTACAAAAAATGTAAAACGGTGCTTTGTTCACTCGGGTTTATAAGTCATTCATTATAGGCTTGTGACAATAAACAGAGCCAACTCAAACGCCACAAGATGCACAAACTGGATGGTCCGGTGGATTCGAAAGAGGCGTCTATACTTGCGCGAAGAAGAGATGAAGAAGTTCAGAGGCAGAACAGAATTTTTAATACCAGAGTCAGGACAATTGGGGTAAGTATGAAAAAATATGTATTCACCTTTAAATTATAATTATGTGGAATTGGGATTAGCAGTTTACAATGATATGTAATTTGTTAGAAAAATTGTGGAAGATATATAGATAGGAAGGGGTTAGAGGGTGATAGGCCAAATGCAGGCAAAGGGGACTAGCCCAGAATGCCAACTTGGTTAGCATGGGTAAGGTGGGCTGAAGGGCCTGTCTCCATGCTGTGTAGCTCTGTGACTTTCAGACATATAGATAAACAATTTGTGGAGGGTTATATAAAGTTTCTGGAGGACACAATATACACATTTTGTCATCACCAGTTAATGTTTGATTTTATTTTAAAAACTGCTTTCTTTTCAAAGCATTTGCTGTTTGGTCTGCTGTAAACACATGATGAGACCAAGAAATGTTATCAGGAAATATGTAATTTGAAATAATTCATATAATATCAGGTCGGGGGGGGGGGGTGTTCCCCCAACCCACGGGTACGATGTAATCCCGTGCTACCTGCACCATGGTCGGATAGTCGGCGACTAACCCGTCTCCCCCACCTGGTTTGCCAGGGTGAGGAGGGGACTGTGGACCCCTAGCAGGACCGAAAACAAGACCTGTCAAAGGGTGGATGAGCTTCGAGCGAGCCATCCACACTTCAGTAGAAGTTGCGATCACTGTCGTACATAGCATTGTAAGGAATGATGATAAAGCACACACACCAAAATCCTATAATTCCAGCGGCGGAAGTTCGCAGGAACTGGAGGACAGAGATGTGTGGTGCGTCCGTCACCGTTCTCATTGGAAACCAGCACCACCGCGTCGCTAATGTTTTCAGCGATGATATAATTATTTGTAAATGTATGTTTTTTTATCATTAAAAGATTGATCAGCAGGCATTGGATGCCCAAATCCAAGATAGGAAAATTCAGGACGAGACCGAGGCTAGAAAACACATTGCCTTTGGTAAGTTTCCAAAACACTGCCAGTGTACTGCTAAATAATTCAAGATTAGCTCTAAATAATTAGATGACGAAAATGCTACATGTACCTCTCCAATTAAATGCTTGCAAGTAAATGGCCATAATAAATAAGAAATCTTCTCTGTGGTTGCTCGCAAACAATTGTAAAATAAAAAACAACTTTGAAATTCATTTTCTAAAAGAGAAATGTGACAAATGCATGCAAAAAAGCAGAACTGTATTGCTTCAAAACTTAAAATTTTTTACTAGGATCTGGCATAATATTACACACCTTCCTCCATCTTGCAGATATCCTCTGGTGTTTTGTAATTCACTCTTAGCTTGCACACTCGTGCGAATGAAGAACAGGTAAATTAATCAGTCCGTACTTCTACCCAATTCAGAGTTTATGTCTGATGAAAAAGTAAGGAATCTGTTGGGAATTACCTACACAGATAATTTGTGTGAGTTTGATCCTCTCTTTTTCCCACTTCAACTCACGTCCAACCCAACATCCCAATAACGCTGACATTTCTGAGAAAAAAAACCTGAAGACTAAATGTTTATTTATATAAAAAGAATAGAGGGATTGGAACAAAGCAATGACTTTGAACAGTGTTTCATTGGCCTGAACATTTCACCAGTGATTCATCAAGTAGCTACACTTTGAATCCGGAAAACAATATTTAATGACTATTCAAACTGTGGATCATTATAACCAATCTCTATTTAACCTCAAGACACAGGGAACTGCAGATGCTGGAATGTGTAAAACACAAAGTTCCTGAGTAACTCAGCAGGTAAGGCGTTACCTCTGAAGGACATGGATAAACGATGTTTCAGGTCTGAAGAAGAGTCCAACCTAAAATGTCACCTATTAACATTTAACTTGCCGATTTGAATCAGTACACACAATTAAATTTCCAACTGAGCCAGCCATGTGATTGCCCTATTAAATGCCTACTTTGCCCACTTTGAAGAAGTTCTCCTCTGCCTACTTTGCCCAATTAAATCTAATGGGTTACTTCAAAGTCTAGATATCAAAACACTAAATTTTAAAACATTGTAAATGAAGAACATGTTTTTTAAAATATATTCACAAAGATATTTTCTGAGTTTTCTGTTGCTATTCTCTTATAGCCAATGAACAAACAGCCAACAGATGATGTAACATTACTCCTCTTGTGTTTTGCTGCAGCTAAAGATTTGATTCGACATGACCAAACAATGTGCCTCCTCGATGATCGGCACAAACATGACGTTATTAACATAAACAAGGCTGTTTCTGAATACCGTATATGCTATCAGAAGCCTGAAACACGTCGCGAGTTTGATCTGAATGATCCGGAAGCCTTAAAAAAAGATGTCCCCGCCCGAATTTCGGACACTGATCCTCGCTGCACTGTATCTAGCATTCAGAAGTTTACTGGGGAAGACATAAATCAACAAGAAAGGATTAGACGTCAACAGGAACAAATCAGGGAATGGTCACTTGCACAGCAAAACGAATTGAAGAATGCTTTGGAAGACCAGAAGTTTGCAAGTTAGTAGAATAAAAATTCTACTTATAGAATATAATTGATATAATTGATTATTGTTATATAGACTATGTCAAGAAAAATCTGGTTCAAAAGATAAGCTGTTTATCTTTTTCCATTTTTGTTTCCAGATAGATTGTATGATAACACCAGAATAGCTTTGGACCGAAGAATTTGTGACTTGCAACAAATGGAAGAAGACACAAGGAGAGCTGTTACTATAACAACAAAAGATTTTAATTGGGCCCAGGTTTTACCTTTATTTCTTTGTATTTGAACAAGCAAGCAGATCAGGAGTACACCATGCATTTACATTGCATGGTCCCATGCCCTTCTAATTCATAAAAATGCTATACTTCTGAAGGTATATTTTTAAATACAAAGAGAGAAGAGAAAAGTAATCTTCCCGTGCACTTCAATGCACTTTGTTGAGCCCTAGAAATGAATCTACTTGGTTTGGATTTACATCATACAGAACTCCATTAAAGGCTCCATCATTGCCAATAATTTGACCATGTTTTGGAAAGTAAAGTTCCATGAATACCCATCTTGGGTTACATGGTCACCAATGAATGGCAATGCTGGCAAATGTGAATTAAGGCAGAGCATCAATCAATCAATTAATTAATTAATGCCAATAGATCATTTGGATGTTAAGGAGAACGTTTGTAATCTTAATAGCTACTGAAGTGAAGAAGAAAAAAAGCAAAAGTTTAATGATGTGGAATTACCATAACTGCTAAATGTGAACGTGAACAACATTTTGTAGTGAGGAAAGAAGGACTAAAATAAGATAGATGCAGTGTAGGATAGAATTATATTTCCATCCAAATATTTTGAGAAAACATACATATTTGGAGAAACATAGAGAGAGAGACATTAATTTTGCTTCACTCTGAACTCGCTTTTACAATTCATCCATAATTATCCTCCAGTAAGGCACCTTCTTGAACTGCAGCAGTCTATCTGTTGAAGGTATTGGGTTTACTTTGGTAATGTTTGTCCATCAAGGAGCCCTCAATAGACAATGGGTGCAGGAGTAGGCCATTCGACCCTTCGAGCCAGCACCGCCATTCAATGTGATCATGGCTGATCATCCACAATCAGTACCCCGTTCCTTCCTTCTCTCCATATGTTTGTCTCTATCAGCTTGGAGATGAGGCTGCAGATGTTAAGCAGGGATGTACAGTGCCCTCCATAATGTTTGGGACAAGAACCCATCATTTATTTATTTGCCTCTCTACTGCACAATTTGAGATTTGTAATAGAAAAAAATCGCACGTGGTTAAAGTGCACTTTGTCAGATTTTATTAAAGGGTATTTTTATACATTTTGGTTTCACCATGTAGAAATTACAGCTGTGTTTATACATAGTCACCCCATTTCAGGGCACCATAATATTTGGGACACGTGGCTTCACAAACATTTGTAATTGCTCAGGTGTGTTTAATTGCCTTCTTAATGCAGGTATAAGGGAGCTCTCAGCACCTAGTCTCTCCTACAGTCTTTTAATCACCTTTAGACAATAGAACCATTCCATGGAAACTTTTATTGTTGTTTATCAACATGAGGGCCAAAGAAAGTCAAAGAAGCCATTATGAGACTGAGAAACAAGAATAAAACTGTTAGAGACATCAGCCAAACCTTAGGCTTACCAAAATCAACTGTTTGGAACATCATTAAGAAGAAAGAGAGTACTAATCGCAAAGCTGATGACAGAAGAATTCTCTCTATAATAAAGAAGAAAAAAAAACACCTGTCCGACAGATCAGAAACGCTCTTCAAGAGTCAGGTGTGGATTTGTCAATGACCACCGTCCGCAGAAGACTTCATGAACAGAAATACAGAGGCTACACTGCAAGATGCAAACCACTAGTTAGCTGCAAAGATAGGATGGCCAAGTTACAGTTTGCCAAGATGTACTTAAAAGATCTACCACAGTTCTGGAAAAAGGTCTTGTGGACAGATGAGATGAAGATTAACATATCAGGGTGATGGCAAGAAAAAAGTATGGAGGAGAGAACTGCCCAAGATCCAAAGCATACCACATCATCTGTGAAACACGGTGGTGGGGGTGTTATGGCCTTGGTATGTATGGCTGCTGAAGGTACTGGCTCACTTATCTTCATTGATGATACAACTGCTGATGGTAGTAGCATAATGAATTCTGAAGTGTTACTATAGACACATCCCATCTGCTCGTTCAAACAAATGCCTCAAAACCCATTGGCCGACGGTTCATCCTACAGCAAGATAATGATCCCAAGCATACTGTTAAAGCAACAAATGAGTTTTTCAAAGCTAAAAAATGGTGAATTCTTGAGTGGCCGTCAATCACCCGATCTGAACCATTGAGCATGCCTTTTATATGCTGAAGAGAAAACTGAAGGGGACTAGCCCCCAAACCAAGCATAAGGTAAAGATGGTTGCAATACAGGCCTGGCAGAGCATCACCAGAGAAGACACCCAGCAACTGGTGATGTCCATGAATCGCAGTCTCCATTAATCGCAGTCTTCAAGCAGTCATTGCATGCAAAGGATATGCAACAAAATACTAAACATGACATTTCATTTACATGACATTGCTGTGTCCCAAACAGTATGGTGCCCTGAAATGGGGGGACTATGTGTAAACACTGCTGTAATTTCTACATGGTGAAACATAATGTATAAAATTGGCCTTTATTAAAATCTGACAATGTGCTCTTTAACCACATGTGATTGTTTCTATTACAAATTTCAAATTGTGGAGTACAGAGGCAAATAAATAAATGATGGGTCTTTGTCCCAAACATTATGGAGGGCACTGTATTTTCCCCAGTTACTACCTTGCTGCCTCTGCTGATCTTTACAGTCCGTCTCAAGGTCTGAGGCTCTGGTTCTCCTTGCGACTATTTTCTGACTAATGTGAGCAATATTCAAAGGTTAGTAGTATTTTCTAGTACGTGTTTACTCTCACTGTATCTGCACACAGTTTCTGTGTTTAGTGAGTACACTAATGTGATGAATCCGAGAAGGAGCCATCGCAAATGAAGGTGGTGTCATGGGGTGTGTGTATCTGGAGACATAGGATTGAATATGGGAAAGTGCGCATGATGATGCATGAAGAGGGAGTGGAAATCTCTCCTTTTGACTAAAAAGTCTGGGTTATTAATTTGAGCCCTAATGCCCACATAAACGCTTCCACGATGAAGCAGTGAACAACAACTGGCGAGAAAAGAAAGAGATGCAGCATTTCAGAATGAAGGTGAGCCTGACTTCCACAAAGAGAACAATCCAGGTCCAAGGGCACGGCGAAAGCTCTTCCTGTACCATTTCACATATATCACTGATAATCCTTTTAAAACTTGAGCCACTTTTTCACTCTGCATTGGTTATTAATTGTCAGGTTTCCTCATATTCAATCCTGTGTTTCTGGCAAATGTATTATTAATTGAAGACGTCTAGATAGCATCTGGTATCTCAAATTCTTTGGAGAGTAGACTCTTCAATGATAGGTGTCCTGCTCTATAGTCCCATCCTACACTCAGTGATCAACCGTTACTACCAGGAAGGGAGTATTGCTGACACTGTTACTGCAGAAGCAATAATTGAATGAGTATGTCAGCACCTAAAGGGTTTAGTTTTAGAGATACAGCATGAAAACTGGCCCTTTGGCCCACTGTGCAATGATCCCCATTTAATGATTGCTCGGTATTAATAGTGCCACTCAAGCATCGATCACCTGTTCACACTCAGTCTATGTTATCCAATTTTTTTCAATCGCTCCCCACACAAAGGGCATTTTACAATTGTCCATTGCCTATCACACAGTCATCAACAGTTTTAAATGATCTCTATGGTTTCTCAGATTTTAATGCCAGATCTGGATTTTACCTGATCCTTCCACTGTTGATCCTTGAACAATGGGCAGGTAAAATGGCAAATGGGAAATTCAACTTGTTGCTAAAATCTGCACAAAATAGACTGCTTGACTAATTACTGTACCAGCATGGTGGAGTTTCCCAGTCTTTTTGAAGGGAAATACAAAGCGTAGTTTCATAGTTCAAGAGAACTGTAGAGGTGCTGATGTAGTTCGCTGGTCTGAGCTTTGTTGTTCCACATTAAGTTTAAAAAGAGCCACAATTTTTGTCAATGACTAATGGTATTTTAAGAGACCTGTATGAAAGGTTGTGGTTCAACATGAAAAAAGTAACAGAATCTGCATGATAAAATCTGCACGTCTGTTGCATTTGGCAGAGTCAGGAACAAGCAGTAGACCTAATATTACTGCATTTGTTAGTGTAGATTTGGTTTTAGCAGGCATTCCAGGAAAGGTTAATTTGGTCACAAAGGTTTCCTCTGGAGAGAATTGAACACACAAAATTGTGGTCGGGAGTTGGTGCATACAATGTTTTATTTTGACTGGATAAGTTATGCGATGGAGATAATTTCTTCCCCAATCTGATTTGAGGTTGTGCTTTAAGAATTTTTAGGAAAAAAGTTATTTTCTGGTAGAGAACTTAAATAAAAAGGATTATGTTAATGTTGGGTGGAAGTATAAAATTGAATATATTTAATAGTCTGCACTATATTGGCCCATTTTTTGTTCTGTTGACTCTAAATGAACGGAAAATCAGGCTAATGTGATGTTGCCTATTTCATAGTATGAGCCAAAGTTAATGCTAGTTTCAGTAGGTTGAAAGGGAGGCCAATCAAACTTCACGGTTCTACTATGTTTTACGAAGAGGTAATAAAAAGTTCTTGGGATACAACTAATTTCATTCCATTGTGGTTCAGGCAACTGAAAAGGCTGCAAGACAAAAGCTGGAAAAGCAACAAGAGCAAGAAGATAATTTAGTTGAAATTGAAAATCTTCTTCACAGTGATTTGCTAACAGAAAACCCAAAACAGGCAACAAGTGCTTTTGGACCAAATCATGTTATTGTACATCGCTGGAAAGGAATGACACAAGATCAAATAGATGATGTCATTCGAAGACAGAGGCAACAAGTCCAGGAAAGAAAGGTATCAATATTAGCAGTCACCAATTCTGTCCATTACCTGTAAATTGCCTTCATTTTGTTCACTCTGAATGACTTTGGCGACTTCCTATTCCTATGGGGGCTTCCTATAATGTGTATCATTCGTTGTGTATGATACTGGATAATGAATTCAAGTGGGTGTTTAATTATGATGCCAGATTTGCCTTGTCATGCCCCGACACAAGCTGGCATCTTTGCAGCAACGATCACTTAATGTGATCAAGAGTAGGCACCCTGATTGATTTTACTATCCTTAAGGGCCAATCGTCATGTTTCCATATCATTTTGACTGGTTCAACTATCTTAGAACTGAGATGGAATCAGATTTTTAAATATATATAAACTAAATTCTGTTTATATATATGTTAAATCCTGTATCTTAGTTCTTTAAACCTACAACTTGGCAGAGACTATTAGAGAACAGTTGCTTCCAGCATGTGATATGTATACTATGTATTAGGTGTGTACAATTTAACAGATCTGAGATATCCAAAAGCAGTCAAATATTATTATGCTGGGATTTAATGCTGCTTTTTAAAATAATTTGTAATGTATAAAATAAAATGGGGGTGAATGCAGAAATTCCATTCACTATTGATGTAAAAAATTACAATGTGCAAACAACTTCACTGAGAAAGAGAATAATGTATATATTTTACTTCGGAGTCACGTGTGACTACGTGAAGAACCCCGCCAGTGCGCCTGCGCGTCATTACATCAGACGCATTAGCGCAAACGGACGCGAGGAGCAGAGCTCCTCTAGTGGAATTGTAGTTTTTAAACTACAAGGTAAGTATAAACTTTTTTGGAAGTATTTCCGTGTCCGTTTGCTGTGGGTCTGTGGGGATTTTTTCCACAGGCGCCATGGAAAAAATGGGCAAGGGGAGGAGGCGAGCGACTCAGCCGGTAGAAAGTCGCGAGATTGCGGTCGGCGACCAGCCGCCTCTGACCACAGTACAGTCGCCAGCAGACAGCATAGCGACTGGGGATATTGGGGCTAAGTGAATTTAGTCAGCACCAGTGGGGCAAGGCAAAGCTGATAAAAAGCTGCAGGAATGCGGTCGGTAAAGGACTGCCTCATACCCTACAACAGTCGCCGGCTGGGAGCGGGGTGAACTGTGGACTAGTGCATTAAAGAAAAGAACAGAGCCAGCGTCAGTTGGGTGCTAGGCAACATACAAGTCAGGGCCATGGAGCAAGAGTCCGTTTGGGATTCACCTCCAAGGCTGGATACCACTTTCTGAGTGGATATTCCAAATGGATAACCTGTACACAGGTTGCTCCAACAAAACATACTCCAGGAGGAGTGATGTCAGAACCAGGCTCCAGAAGCCAGGTCAGCAGCACCTAGTAAAGGGCTGCTTGATAGCACCCTCATTGATGAGACGCGTGCACAGGGTCAGCAGAGTTTCCAAAACAAGCGAAGACGGCAGCTGCCAGATGGGCTATTCCCGGCAGTACGATTTGCTGCTCTGTGAGAGTTCTGACCCTGAGTCTGACGGTGAGGCCGATACAAGCGAAGACGGCAGCTGCCAGATGTTTTACTCCTGGTAGTATGATTCGCTGCCCCGTCAGAGTCAGGAGAGCCACTGGAAAGGACGTGGTCTCTGTGATCAACTATTGTGTCTGCCATCAGCTCTAGTAGCTTACGATGGATGAAAATGCCAAAAAAGCACGCGATCCCAAGGAACTGCGTATTGCTGAAAGTACTAGCAGTGAACCAAGATAAGGGGTCAGATGGGCGAAGGCATGTAAGCCTAAGGAAAGTAAACTGCAGAGAATATTGAAGCTGCTGTGTTGATGAACAACTGCAATTTGCAAAACGATGGATGGAGCCCATGGATGGAGATGCATCAAGTGGCACTAAGGTTGCTATGTAGTGCCCACTTCAAGATGAATTGTTTCAGGAAGTATGCCATTCGGTCCACCATCAACCCAAAGTTGCAGCAACTCTGTAAAGTCCAGCAATGTGCAGTCATTCAACTTATTCTTCAGAGAAAAAAAAAACTCATGAATCGTGGGAAAGAGTTGGATAATGAGGCAAAAACAGCAAAGTTGATCACAACATCAATGGTCGTCAAGTCTGCAAAGAGGACGTATCCTTTCAGACATCATACAAAATCCTGGACCGACATCAGGATCAAATCGACCATTGAAGCAGGTACGCAGTTGATGTCCTGCAGCAGGAAAACGAAAAAGCGTGGGTTTTGCCTGCCAGGAGCCAGGGACCACAGGTCACTCAGATGACAAAGGAGGTAGGTGGACCTGGTTCTTATGGGAACATATTAAGGCAAAAACAGCCAAATATTGGAAGCAAATTACTTCAGTTATTATTCTGAGTATTATAGAAAGGTTTCTAATTGATTCGATTCAAATACTGATTTGCCATCCAGCATGTTCCAAGCAGAACACTCCAATTTCACATAAAAATAATTGATGTAGGTTCAAGCTGAATTGAAAACTTGTTTATAAACAAGTAATTGAAAGGTCGGTTTATCAAAACCACCAAATTGTGTTTAAAATTTCTCAACCTAAAAAGGTGAGGAGTATTTTAGATCTGACAAGTCTTTAAAATTTTGTGAAGTATAGACACTTCAAAATAGAGACTGCCAAACACTTTGTGACTGCCAAACAATTTATTTCAAAAAAGATGTTTTATGGCACTTATAGATCTGAAAGATGTATATTACTTAGTGTTTGTTCATTTATAAGATAAAATTATCTAAAGGAACAATTATGGCAATTCAAAGTTCTGTCTAACGGGTTAACTTCAGTCCCTAGAAATTCACTAAATTGGTAAAACCAATTTTGCGGCTAATTAGAGTCCAAGGACAGATGTGGATGGCTTAACTGGATGATGTCCTAATTAGGACGAACAAGAGAATTCGTGAGTTATCTCTCTCAAATTATTCAAACCACTTTTGAAAGTTGGGTTTAATTCATCCAGAGAGAAATTAAGTTAATGATACTTACAACAATTGATTATTTGATTCAATTGAAAAGGTAGTAATTTATCCAGGGTAAAGGGTAAAGCTAATTGATGGTTGTATTAAGCAGTTGGAAAAGCAACAATCTTCAATTAAGACAGGTGGCCAGCTTGTTAGGAGAATTAGTGTTATTTCCAGCAATACAATATGGGCCATTGGACTACCAGCAGCTGCAGACTGCAAAAAGAAAAAAACACTAAGATGCATGATGGCCATTTTTTGATAGGCCATGCAATTAAACAACAAATGCTGCTTCTGATTGCAGTAGTGGATTTAACATGTCTTCAGTAGTTCAAGCAAGATACGGATTGAACAGCCTTCCATGGTCTTAACAGAATGATATCAGTGTACTAGGATTGGTGCCACTGAAAAGGTATCCATCTGTGGACAGATAGAATATGGAAGAAGTATTATTTTACAGACATGGAGAATCGACGTTTTAAAGTCTATTGGAAGGCTTATGAGCTACAAGCTTGTTGTTAAATACAACTAATCTGCATGTTCAGTTTCAAATTAACAACACTACAGCAATGGCATGTATTAATTGTATGGGTGGAATTTCCATGATAACAAAGAATGGATGTTTAACCTTAAGATTTTTTAATGATATAATAGTCAGATTTGGGAAGCCAGATATGACTTGTTTCCATCCAGACTCAATCACCAGTTACAGAGATATGTGTTATGGGACTACATCGGGAGGCAGCAGCGATGGATGTTTCTCGCTATATTAGGATGGTATGTTGTTATATGCATTTTACTTCATCCTGTCTCATAAATCGGTGTCTGCTTAAAACGAAGCAGTATGCTGCCTCTGGGGTATTCGTGGTACCAGACGGGTTTCCCTTTGATATTGGAATTTATGACACAGTTTCTGATAAATGTTCCCAAAAGAAGGAAGTTACTGGTGTATTCGATAATTGGAGAGTAACATCCGTCATATGCCTGTATGGATGCAGGTTTAAAAAAAGAGGATTGTCTGGGCATGCTGTGGACATGTTTACAGCAGTCTAGCGGAAGAGTACTCAAAAGCAGTACATTTGTGAATCTGAGTTGTGACTGTAAATACTGCTTTCCCATTATGTAAAGAATGAGGGGAAAAAATTTCTGTGTATAAAAGAATATGGAATGTTGTACGGCACATGTCTCAAATATCTTGGATTGACCTCTATTTAATGGGTTGAGGTATAGTGCGATTTATTCACACAGAAGTATATTATTCCTCGTTTTTATTTGATGAGGTTGGAAAGACATCCTGTTGAGTCTCATTCTTTTATTTCCAGATTAATGAAAGGAATTTTAATTCCAGACCTTCTAAACCTAGGAGGGAATCTGGAATATAGAATTGTTTTAAGCTACTTCATCAAAGGAGTCTTGGTACGATTCTGATTTGGCCAAGTTCAGCATGAAGGTAGTCATGTTTATGGCACTTGTAACATTACAAAGTTACAGATACACAGAAGTACCTCAGGATTATGTTATGTTTTACATTTTATGAACTACTCAAATGAAGTAGGATCAGGTGTGACAGGATTCAAGATTGTTTTATTAACATATTCTATGGATCCATGTCTATATGTTAAGACATATTTATTGCAAAAAATTGAGGCTACAAAGATCTTATGAAATATGAAAACAAGATTGTTTATCATTCACAAAAAAACATACAAGATAGTGTCAGTTTAGACTATTTTAAGATGGTTAAAAACAAGTTTTAGTTGCTGCACGTGTGAACATTGATGGTTTTACATTCCATTCAGTTTAGCAGCAACATTGACGACCAGGGCGAAGGAAGTCCCGTCGATCATATTCTCACAGCCGCCGGGTGATCTAATAAGTTGGTGTTTCAACACTTTTACCATCGGGCTATTGCCAATACGGGGCTGTTTGCAGATACTATATTAAGCTTTAAAATCTTTACGTAGTCACTCACGTGACTCCGAAGTAAAATAGTAAGATTAAACGAGAACGTACCCAAGTTTGAATTACGTTGGTGATTACGTGCCCACCACGACCCAACCCTCTATCATAAAGGTCAGATGGAAGTTCTTGTATTACTCGTTTTTTTATGATACTATATTACTTCGCTTGTTGTTTTTTGTGATTTCGAAGATTGACGCGCACTGGCGGGGTTCTTCACGTAATCACCAACGTAACTCCTCATAAAATAAAGATCAAACTTCAAACTTAGGTAAGTTCTCGTTTAATCTTACTATTTTTCTTTATATATAGAGACTGGAGGAAGAAGAACGCCAGGTTAATGCAGAATGGGACAGGCGACGGAACAATGATGCCCGAGCAGCTGTGCTTCTTGAACGGCAGCAGAAGCGAGTACAGCGGCAGCTCCGGAAAGCTGTGGATTGCCAGAACATGTTGCTGTGTAAGGACCATAAAGAACGGTGAGTGGTTTAAGTCTACTCTAAGAATACAAAGGTTGATTATTTTCTCCTCTTGTTTATTGTAGAGTGTACAAAAACAATCATCGTGGACTATTTGGCCCATGAAGTCCACACCAAACATCAAACTAATTCCACACTAATCCCATTTAATTCTTCCAACATTCCATCAACTTCCCCTTGATTTTACTGCTAGGACCAATTCACAGTGACTATCAGAGTGGAATGAATGTCGTGGATAAGTGAATAGAATGTAGTCTGAAAACAACCTCGAAAAAGACCCTCTACTTCGTTCCATGATGCCAATTCTGTATCCAGACAGTTAGCTCTCCCTGGATGCAATTCTTTACCATCAAACCATCTTTATCAACCAACTTCATTCCTGGTTGGTAGCTCTACTTGTGTAACGTAGTCATAAAAGGGCATTGGATTTTTCCTCCAGAATTCAGTCCATTAACTTTAATATAATTAATTTCTGAGACAGGGCATATTATCCTGGAAAGACTTTATAGTGTGCTGGTTATTTCCAATTGGGGATGAATCTTTAAACATGAACGCAGTGGACAAATGGCACATGCATAAAATTGAATGATTATTGCATTTTGTTTTCAGGGAGAGATTTTTGAAAAATGAAGTCTACGTGAATGTTCCAACTGCTAAATATTTTGAACAATTCAACACAACCAGCCGCTAAAATGGAAGAAAAGGTTGACATTTGCTACACACGTATATATTTAAAAGAACAATTTAGATTTGTTTCTTATAAATCATACTTTGTTGTTAAAAACAAATACTCAAGGATACCTGAATAAAGAATTTAGAAAACATAAAGATAGCAAATTTTTCATTTGAATGGTTTGCCATATTAACCAGAGATAACTTTAAAAAAATTGAAGGGCTGCTGTTATTTTGTTGTTTTCCATATGATATTTGGAAACTTTTAATATCACAAATAAAAACGTTTTATTTAACTTTTGGAAATCAGATCTTCTGCCATATTAAAAACTCATTTACTATAATGTTGATCGTGTCTGTCAGTTGGCAGTCAAATGGTGCTAACCAGCTGCCTCTATCCAGCTTGTTTCTGCTGTCAACAGATTAGGATTAAAGTAAATTAATTTGTTTCTAACATTGGTCATGTTTTCCGAAGTATTTATAAAAAAAATCAAGAATCACATTTTATAATTGCAGTTTTTTGACAAAGAATTATTTCCTAAAATATCCACTGCCTTGTAAAGCACCAATAAACTGCGGAATTTTACTGTATATGAAGGAGTAAATGTCATGTGGCGAGTTTACATACTTTCCATTCTGGCATGTACTGTAATTCTTCTGCTGTGGTGCAGTGTGGAACATTTAGGAGTGTAAAATCTGCATAACTCGACAGCAAGGCAGATGTTAGTAATGTCTCTGCATTTTCCAATATGAAAATTACCATATGTGAAATACTTAATTGTTCATTATTCTTTTAAAAGTTCTGAGAATTTCCCTTTAATTTCATTGTTAAACACATTGGCAACCATGCGCACATATTCCATTACAGAGGAATGATGCTATGTCTGTATAAACTTGAAGAAAAACATTGCAGATTCTTGTCAGACTTGATAAGTGTCCCTGACATATGAAGTAATCCTTCACTTGTCTCACCAGTATATTTTAATGCCAGCTTCTATTGTAACATAAACATATCCCTTTCCTTCTGTCACCAGATATAGTACATGCCTTTGTTTCTAAGTCCATATTCACAGTAATAAAGATTAATCTTTAAATTTATCTGCAATCCATTAGTACATTTACTTTTTAATATCTTGTCTAATTCCAGCACAGGATTTGTGTCTCCCATTACAATTTCTAATCTCAAATCAAACATGAAATTCAACACTATCCATTAGTCATCCATTCAATTTGTTATGAAGTACCCGTGGTATTTCTTTTTACATTGCATTCAGCCAATTTAATATTGTCTCAATTTTCTCCCACTTTCTCCTCCAGACAGGAATCTGACTATATCTGTACCTTTTATGTGGTTAATCACCACCTTTTTCTGTATGTCTGTATTGATATCACCAAAAATGACATGTGCCATTATGTGTATCCTGGTAACCTGCTACTGAGCATAGAAACATGGAAAAATAGGTGCAAGAATAGGCCATTTGGCCCTTCGAGCCAGCACTGCCATTCAATATGATCATGGCTGATCATTTTTAAATCAGTACCCCATTCCTGCTTTTTCCCCATATCCCTTGATTCCTTTAGCCCTTAGTGCTAACTCTAACCTGCATATAGCTGGAGAAGTTAGCCCTTGGTTAAAAGCACTAAATGTATGTTGGACACCAGTAGGATTCAGCCACAGGTACTCACAATAGATAGATATATAGACACACAAACACACACACACACACGTGTGTGTGTCTATATATCTATCTATTGCGAGTACCTGTGGCTGAATCCTACTGGTGTCCAACATACATTTAGTGCTTTTAACCAAGGGCTAACTTCTCCAGCTATATGCAGGTTAGAGTTAGAGAGAGTCTCTCTCTCTCTGTCTCTCTCTGTGTCTCTCTGTGTCTCTCTGTCTGTCTCTCTGTCTGTCTCTCTGTCTGTCTCTCTGTCTGTCTCTCTGTCTGTCTCTCTGTCTGTCTCTCTGTCTGTCTCTCTGTCTGTCTCTCTGTCTGTCTCTCTGTCTGTCTCTCTGTCTGTCTCTCTGTCTGTCTCTCTGTCTGTCTCTCTGTCTGTCTCTCTGTCTGTCTCTCTGTCTGTCTCTCTGTCTGTCTCTCTGTCTGTCTCTCTGTCTGTCTCTCTGTCTGTCTCTCTGTCTGTCTCTCTGTCTGTCTCTCTGTCTGTCTCTCTGTCTGTCTCTCTGTCTGTCTCTCTGTCTGTCTCTCTGTCTGTCTCTCTGTCTGTCTCTCTGTCTGTCTCTCTGTCTGTCTCTCTGTCTGTCTCTCTGTCTGTCTCTCTGTCTGTCTCTCTGTCTGTCTCTCTGTCTGTCTCTCTGTCTGTCTCTCTGTCTGTCTCTCTGTCTGTCTCTCTGTCTGTCTCTCTGTCTGTCTCTCTGTCTGTCTCTCTGTCTGTCTCTCTGTCTGTCTCTCTGTCTGTCTCTCTGTCTGTCTCTCTGTCTGTCTCTCTGTCTGTCTCTCTGTCTGTCTCTCTGTCTGTCTCTCTGTCTGTCTCTCTGTCTGTCTCTCTGTCTGTCTCTCTGTCTGTCTCTCTGTCTGTCTCTCTGTCTGTCTCTCTGTCTGTCTCTCTGTCTGTCTCTCTGTCTGTCTCTCTGTCTGTCTCTCTGTCTGTCTCTCTGTCTGTCTCTCTGTCTGTCTCTCTGTCTGTCTCTCTGTCTGTCTCTCTGTCTGTCTCTCTGTCTGTCTCTCTGTCTGTCTCTCTGTCTGTCTCTCTGTCTGTCTCCCCAAATTACACCAAAGCGGTACACAATAACGCAACAATTTTTGGACCACCTTACTCACAATCGTCTTGTGGTGTGTTTTATCAAAGTTTTGTTCAGATTGATGGTATATTTTACAAGTTATTTATTAAACTTCAAATTCCAAATCCAATTGGTTGCACTGCTGGCTACAATGTTACAAATCCCAGGACACTGAGTCTCACCGGCTGCAAAGTTGCAAATCACACCACACTGGCAGCAAGCAAGAGCAATTTGCTTTTTTTTAAAAGTTTAATGAAGGAGGGTGAATAAGGGGAATTGAGCGGCCCCTGCGCAGTTGGGTGAGTGGTGGAATATTGCGTTGGGAAATGGGTTGCATTGGAGGAATGGGTGAGTGGTGGAATATTGCGTTGGGGAACAGGTTGCGTTGGGGGACCAGGCCTCCCGTGGGGGCTATGGGTGAGTGGTCGAATATTGCGTTGGGGGAATAGGTTGCGTTGGGGGACCAGGCCTCCCGTGTGACAGGGACCCAACGGGTCCCACTTGGTCGAGTATATATATTACGAAAACTCTCATCTTGTTTGTTTGAATGTCTGAGTTAGTGAGTGAATGAGATCCTGAACTTATGCCAAAACGGTACACAATAGCGCTACAATTTTTCCACCACCTTACTAACAATTGTCCTGTGGTGTGTTTTCAATAAGTTTCGTTCACATTGATGTTATATTTTACAAGTTATCACATTTTTAAGTTTACAAAATCCAGTTTGAGAAAGAATGACTTGAACACTGCAGTGGCAGTTACAGCTATGATGTCACTATGGGATCTCATTTGCAACAATGTTGCAATCACAGAACACTGAGTCCTGGCAGAGGGAGTCTGAACAGGAGGGGGGGAGTGCTGTGGGAGGCAGGGGAAGTATAATTGGAATTTTTTTTAAAGTCCTGGCAGCAAGTGCTTGCATTTTTAAAAAGTTTATAAAGAGGGAGGATGAAGAGGAGGGGGAGGGAATGCTGGTGGATGAGGGGAAATGAGCGGACCCCGCGCAGTTGGGGGCTATGGGTGAGTGGTGGAATATTGCGTTGGGGGAACAGGTTGCGTTGTGGGAACGGGTGAGTGGTGGAATATTGCATTTGGGGAACTGGTTTCGTTGGGGGACCAGACCTCCCGTATGACAGGGACACAACGGGTCCCACTTGGTCTAGTATATATATATATATATATATATATATATTCAGGATATAGAGCCATGTGTGTGAAGGTGAACATAATTAATTGGATAGCACACAAAATATTTTCACTGTACCTCAATACACGTGACCATAATAAACCTAACCTAACTTAACTAAAAATTGATAATCTTGCACTTGTTTTTCCACTGAGAGGCAAGAATGAATTTCATGGTCTTTCCAAAACATATTTTTGTTTTGTCTCTACTGTAAGATTACACTTGCATGTCTCCCATCCCCTTTAGTTGCCTTCAGATGTTTCTAACATACTGTAGTACATAGAACAGCGCAGCAAAATTAAAGACCCTTCAGCTTACAATGTCTGTGCTGATCACGATGCTAATTTTTATATATCTTTATTCCATGCCTGTTCACGCGTTTGTCGAATGCCTCTTATAGAATTGCTATCGCATTTGTTTCCACCACTTTCCCAGGCAACACAATCCAGGCGCCTACCATTTTTTAAAAACTTGCTTCATAAATCTTTTAAACTTCCACTCTCTGTCTAAAGATGCACCTTCTAGTATTTGATATTTTTACCCTAGAAAAAAAACTTTCTCTCCTATCAATGCCTCATAATTTTATATACCTCTATCAGATTGCCGCTCAGCCTCCATCATTAAAGACAGTTTCCCCAGTAGAATTGATATCCAATACTGATGGATTACACAGCTCTTTTATCTTCAATGTCTCCAAATGAAGACTAGATTCTCCAGGTATCCATGATTTATCTTCATGTGCCAATAATTGTGCCATTCCCATGCATGTTGAGAATGACCTTCAGTCCACAATAGATTTTGTCACATAAATATACTGCAGCCTAAGATTGCCGAGACGTTTCTTGAAGAGCAAGATGCTCTACTACCTTGCCGTAGGCTTACACGTGACATATCACAATCATCATCAATGGATGGATGTTGGAGATAATAATAGCTCCCCTCAGAGGATCCAGTGACTCCACAGTGGTGCAGGGGTTGATACCTCTGCTCATAGCTTCTGGGATGTACATTCTATCCTGACCTTGGTACTATCTCTTTGGAATTTACATATATATCAGTGACTACATAAGTTCCCTCCCACATCCCAAAGAAAAGGTGGTAAGTTAGTTGAATATTATAAATATCCCCTTAATGTAGACAAATGGCAAAGAATCATTAAAAAAAAAAAGGGAAGGTGAATAGGCGCATGAGTGAGATAAGTGCAGGTCTACAAGTGAATAAGCTGAGGAAGAGTGGTATTGATGAGATTGTTCTACTGGGAGCCAGCATAGATTCATTGGGCCACATGACAGAAGTACAATATGCAATACACAAGTGCTTCCTTTGTGAAATTGGTCCACCATGATTGTGATTTATGGAAGGACACCAAGATCCAATTGTCATCCTTATCTTCTTCAATGAACACAAAACATGGGTGACAGCACCTCAAGAATATGAGATGTAACACCAAAAATGCATCTGGAAGATACTTAGCATCAAGCGGGAAGACTGCTAAGCTATCGTCAGTATCCTCTCTGAAGTAAATGTTCACCAGCATTTAGGCAGTCACCATCATGCAACACTCAGCTGGAGGTAGATTCCAGATTCCCAGCTCCTTTACTCCCAACTCATCCCTGGTAGACAGAAGGAACTTGTCAAGAAAACAAGTACAGTATAGATAAACTGGGAGGAACATAACAAGCCATCAATCAGATTCAGTGGCAGCATATTCATCATCAGGTAGTGCATTAGATTGGGGTGAACCATTTGCACTCAAAGTTGAAAAGGGGAAAATAAAGAACCCACTGCCAATAGGAAATGGATCTGCGAGGAAATATTTGTATTTTTGGGTGGGATTTGGATTCTAGGTTTGGACTCCTACATCATCAAAAGACCATCACCAAATCTATGAGAGACATCATCCTCAAATCAAAGGATCACATCCTACAGTGCAAGTACTGTAGGATGTTAACATAGGAATATTTTGCCCCCACTCAACATTCAACTAGAAAGTTTAAATATCTTTTGTTCGGTTTCTCAGTTTTGAAACACTGATCAACAGTCTACCTATACAAATCGGGTATCAAAGTAATATTTTCTTTAATCAGATGTGACCAGTGATACATCATACATGACACTCATTCTCAAAGGAAGAAAACAGTATTTGCATTCATGTTTAAATATCTTTGTCCCTTTTGTTTTACCTCAAAGTGGCTTACAATGAAGCACTTTTAACATGTAGTCACTCTCATGATATAGTAAAGATGGCAGCTCATTTCACAGAGCTAACTTCCACAAATAGCAGTGTACTATAGTAATGACACACAGGAGACAACAAAGAATGTTTATAAATATCTGCACGGAGTTTGTACGTTCTCCCTGTGACTGAGTGGATTTTCTCCGAATGCTCCGTTTCCTCCCACACTCCAAAGACGTACAGGTTTGTAGGGTAATTGGCTGCTGTACATTGTAAATTGTCCCTAGTGTGTAGGATAATGCTAATGTACTGGGTGATTGCTGGTCGGCGTAGACAGTGGGCCGAAGGGCCTGTTTATACACTATATCTCTAAAGTCCATATCTAAAATCTATAAAGGCAAGCTATAAAGTTCAATCACAGAGGGAAATGATTCTTGCCTGTAGGCATAAATCTATAAATTCAAGTTGCTTCTATGCTTTCAAATGAAAGTACTAATTAAAGGAAAAACTAAATGGAAAACATAAAAAGTTCAAGACCAATCCAAAAAATGCCCTTGGCTCTCATCTCTAAAGTCAGTGGCTGAAGGTACAGTCCACTTGTACATGGGATAATGAGGACCTAAGTCATTATCCCAATTGAAAGATATTGGTGACTGCACACATTTAATGTTATATACAAAATATTATAACCTAATTTTTTTTTTCAGATGTTGATAAATCTATCGTTTCAGTTTTATCTAACTTTATTTTTCATTTTCTATTGTCACATTGTCATAGAATCTGCCGTCACATACAAGGAGATTTCAAGGCACACGTATAGAATCTGTAGGTGCAATTGTGCAAACATTATCATGCAACGTGTTTGAAATAAGTTATGTAATCTGCACATTTTTTTACCTGCATTTCCTTTAAGTATATCATATATTTGGATTCCAAGTAAGAACTTATAAATTCAGTATTCTACTGTTTCCAAAAATTACAACATTTTATGCTACTAAACTTAAACCGTGTAACAGTTGTAAGTTATGCTAAGTCTCATGAACAAATCAGAGAAATTGGTTTGAGCTATCCTAATTAGTAGACACAAAAATGTGTTATGAGTGGCATTGTTTTAATATTGTAACTCCACAGGAAAAAAAATGTTTGCAATCTAGATAATTTTGCCCCGTTAGAGAAAGGATGTGGAGGCGTTGCAGAGGTGGCAGAAGAGATTTACCAGAATATTGACACAAAAAGCTGGAGTAATTCAGCGGGAAAGGCGGCATCTCTGGAGAGAAGGAATGGGTGACGTTTCGGGTCGAGACCCTTCTTCAGGCAAACCCCTTACCAGAATATTGCCTGGATTAAAAGGTTTTAGCTATAAGGAGAGTTGGGACAAACATGAATTGTTTTTTTTCTGGGGCGTCGATGGCTGAGGGGAGATCTTTGTAAAAATAGAAATTTGTAAAATGATGAGAGGCATGGACAGGGTAAACTGTCAGAACATTTTTCCCAGGGTGGACATATCACAGACTAGAGGGCATAACTTTAAGAGAGGGGCAAAGTTTAAAGGAGATGTGCGGGACATTTTTTTTTTACATAGCAAGAATACAACCCCAGAGATGAAGATGACATGATAATGGCATTTACGAGGCTTTTAGATAGACACATGTATATGCAGGGAATGAAGGGATATGGATCACGTGCAGGCAGAAGAAATTAGTTTAACTTGGCATCATGTTTGGTGTGGACATTGTATCTATTCCTGTGCTGCAGTATTTCGTTCTAGGTTCTAAAAATTACGGGGGGTAATTTTGATCTTTGACCATACTGTAAAACCTATGATAGTGAAAATGTTACCATTCTCCAAATATTTATTTCCGTCACTCAACAACGTAACAATATTGTATGATGAGTTCCAACATGGGGAGTGGAAATAAACTGTAATTCGATTTAAATAGATTGGGGAATTGACAAATATGAGCAAATGGCCATGTAAGGAAGTGATTAAACTATGCATGCAGCTATAAATAATACATCTGATGGATATAACATGGATTGGTTAAAGGTTAAAGGCAAACTTAAAGGCAAACAAGAGGAGAAAAGTTTGAGAGTGAGCACTGATTGCTATCATTGGGTTCATACTCACTGTCATTGGGCTGTTAGAAAAGCAAACTTTTTTCTATTTAAACAACACAAAATTATTATAAAATTAAAATGTTATGTATCCTAATTTATTAAATATAGGCAGTGTCCAAAAGACATTGTGACACTGGAGCTGAAGTTAAGACGTGTTGGAAATGTAGGCTGAGAGTATTGAAATACAAAGGTAGATTTTATTTTTTAAAAGACACAAAGTGCTGGTGCAATTCAGTGGGTCAGGCAGCATCTCAGGAGAACATGGATAGTCGATGATTCAGGTCCTGACCTGAATCATCGACTATCCATGTTCTCCTGAGATGCTGCCTGACCCACTGAATTATTCAGACTGATTGGAGTGGGGTGGAGAAAGCTGGAAGTGGAACATGGATGGCAATTGATAGCTGGACACAGGTCAGGGGGGATTCAATTGGCAGATGGTTGGACAAAGGCCAGCATTGAAAAGACACAAGGTGATTGACTCCCCCGTCTCTTGACCTCTCTCACGAGTTGTCATTGCACCACCACTTCCATGGACCCCAAGAAGCTTTCTCATATGCACTCCTCTTCTTCTTATCAAGCGGTCCTGGGCAGACCTGACATGTGATTTCTCCCTTGAAAGATCTCATACATACTCAATCCCTTAAGTGGTGAGATGTCCCTCTAGGAGTAACCCACAGCCTTAATCAAACTTTAAGGCGCCAGTATCTAAATTAGAGCTGGGCTTGGAAATGTGGTCAACATTATTGGAGACAATGGGAACACTTAATATAGAAATGTTGTAATGAAGGATGATCATTATTCTATTATTGTAACTATGTGTTTGATGTGGGCTTTGAGTTTTGTGTGTTGAAAATCTGAAAAAATGCAGGAAAATGCAGGAATAGGCCAGGCAGCATCTGTGGAAAGAGAAACAGTCAATGGTTTGGATGCAGCACAGACATTTGTCAGCCTGGAAGAGAGAAGTGCATGTTCGTTTTCAGTAGGTGGGAAAGTGGAGGGGGGGTGCGTAGAACAAAAAAGGGTCCAGAAACATCACCCATTTTCTCCAGAAATGCTGTGCAGTGAGTTATACCAGCACTTTGTGTCTATCTTCAATGTCTATAGTAATTGATGTTGGAATGGCTTAATGGGCATAATTAGCAGCACATAATGCTTCTGGAATTGTGTAATCAGTTGTTAATGGGAAAAGCTTAGCAAGTTGGACATAATGTGTAGGGTAAGAAAAACTGAGCTAACATAAGACTAAACACTGAAAATAATCTATCAATACCATCTCTGCAAAATCCTGCAAATTCACGGGAAGAATAAGCAAACACAGGACGACGTGCTCTCCTCGATCAATATCCCCAGTAACAAGGTTCTAGTTACACTCTGTAAGCCACACTGGGCAGGTTCCATTCTTCATTTACCCAAACCAAAACTCCCAAACAAGTACTTTATTCTGAGCTCAGCCGTGGGAAAAGATTATCAGATGGACAGAGAAAAAGATTCCGAGATAAGCCAAGTTTGCAAAATACCCGCTGAGTCCTGGGAACCTCTGGCTAATGACTAGTCAAAGTGGAGTGGTAGTATTCTGTGTAGTGTTGAGAACCTCAAGGCCATAAATTACTTCACGTGAAGCATACAGAGGCCTATGTAAGAAGCGGATCATTTCTGAAACCACCACCAACACTGTCAGTTACCACCTGCCCCACTTGTGTCTGTCGTTCCAATGTTGGCCTCTTAAACCTCCTGAGATCCCACAATACGGAGTCATCCTTAATCCCAAGTGACTGTCTCAGAAGAAGAAAGAAGTTAAAGGAAAGATGCCTTTTAATGTTTGGTGTCCTGACATTAATACATTCGGATTGGTAGAAGGTGGTCAGTTTTTGATCATTGTGAACTATCACAAGGGAACAGAAGATTCCCTGCCTAAAACTCAATGAAACCGAAATCCAGTAGAATGAAAAGGCAAATATTTTTCAATATCATATAAATATCATATATTTCAATAAATCATTAGGTAGAATAATAATTTAGTGATGTTGTGTTTTAAGAATTGAATTATATTTGTATTTCCTTTAAATTCCATCACGTTAGCAAAATGAGGAGATTGTTTCTATCAGACAAGTTTATGCTGACTGGATAGCACGCAACAAAAAGCTTTTCACTGTACCTCGGTACACGTGACAATAAATTGAACTAAATTAAAAATGTGCTTTGCTGAGTAAGCTCAGGCAACTGTTCACTTTGTTAATTTAATTCTGAAATCCTTCTATAAAATAATTAACAAAAGGAAACACTATGGATAATGGACTTTATTATGATTGCCACTGACAGAGGAGCAGATCAAGCTATATTGCAAAATGTCCCACTGTCATGTTCTCAAAGTTCAATTTGACTGTTGCCAGAAGGTTTTTAATATATGTGTGTTTGACTGTGATGCAGGAGTACACGTGATGGAGGCAGGTAGTTTCAACTTTTATGCAGCATCTAGATAAGATAAAAGGACTAGTAATGATAGACGCTTAATGGCTGGCACTAACCTGGTGGGCAGAAGGGTCTGCTTCTGTGCTGTTTAATTCTATAACTTCATGACTTTTTGAAGTTACATCTTCCCTGAGTCCTCAACTTGGGCTTTAATTTCTCTCCAACTGATTGGTCTCTGGCAGATTGTTAACTCTAAATCAAACTCTGAATTAATCTATGAGAACCTCATTTAAGTTTTTAAATAAAATTTGCCACTTTTTCAAGACAGGACACATGCATGTTCAACACAACATGTTGAAAAATCTTCACGAGTCTTCACGAGCTTACCGCATTTCCCGAGTACCTGCTGTTAGATTTCGAGCCGCTAAGAGACGTCCCGAGCTCCGACGTACCCGCTACGTACCACGAGTTTGATTTATTTTAAAACTCTGGAGAGCTCTTGAATTACCTCGTACAGTGGGACAGGCCCTTAATAGAACACCAATAATCCAATGCCTTTAATCTGACAAAATTAAAGGAAATGTCTTTAATATAGCTATTATGTTGGAATTTGGTATTCCAATGAAACATTCATTACTCTGATGGTTAGAAGAGGGAAGTTGATAAACGTGCTGGTAAATTAACAGCAACAGCAGCACTGCTGCAGTGAAGCCTTGCAACCCCCCCCCCCCCCCCCCCCCCACCTCCCTGGCTGAGCTCCCCTCCGGGTGTTTGGCCAGAAATCTTACAGGCTAATTGCTAAGGAATCTCTTTTGGAAAGGGCCAGACCTTCAAAGTAAATCCTGTGGGGTTTTTTTTCATTAAGGAGTTGTGGTCAAATGCAGCTTCAGTTAGGACTGCAGTAGAAAGCAGAGAAGGAACGAAAGAGAGAGAACGAACGAAGAGGAAGATTTTATTTAAGAGAAAGAACAGAATTTGGCATCTTTGTTCTTTTAAAAACTGTAACAGAAAGTTTCCCAGTTTACAGCTTCATGGATCTCCCAGCGAGAATTTCAAAAATATTGCTCAGTCTGTTACTATTCAGACTACAAGGTAAGAGAAAATTCATTGCAGCTAGTACTTTCATAGCTCTATCGTCTGAAACCATGCTGGCTGGCTGCTGGCAGTCAGAAACAGAGCTCCTTTGTTACCTATTTGAAAAGGACACAGATAATCAAAGTCTATTGCAGAAAATACATTGTGGCCTTAGGCAGTTTACTGCAATGGTTAAAATCGTATTGTATATTTTTGATCAAGCAGTCGATGCAGCTGATTTGTACTTCAAAATGTTTTAAATTGTGATTTACGACTATTTCTTCAACTTTGTGGGTATTTCAGAATAAATCTGGTTTGTTGAAGGCCCTGTGTGAGATCTTCTCCATTTATACATCAGTCAACTTACTTGTATCTGTAATATAAATTAGTTTCTCTGATTGCTATTTTTGTAATCATTTTTAATTCTCAGTCAGAACCTCACAATGTGTTTGGGCTAGAATTTAATTTAACCAAAGATGTTTTTGCTTATAGAATACCTACTTATGTTTCAAGCCTTGCAAATGTCTTGATGAAAATGTAATAACTATGCTTTGTGCAATTTGTTGTTATGCTGTACCAAATGATTTATTTACCAGACAGCAAAGGAATTATATAAGGAACTCCAGATGCTGGTTTACACCGAAGATAGACATAAAATGCTGGAGTAATTCAGCGGGACAGGCAGCATCTCTGGATACAAGGAATGGGTGACATTTTGGGTCGAGACCCTTCTTTAGTCTGAATTATGACTCCAGCATTTTGTGTTTATCTAAGGAATTACATAACTTGTAAAGCTCTTTGCCCCCACCCAAAGCAATAGTCACCTGTACAGCCTCTGAGTGTAAATCTGTTTGCTCCTTGAGGCACTATCATGACAGTAAAGCAACAAACCTATAAATACTGCAAAGCAAATCGGAGTTTCAGTTTCTTTAGAAAAGCCAATGCTTCCTTGAAAGTTACAATGCAGAAATTAATCAAATACCTGATCTTGATCAGCTTTTGTGGAAGTATCCAAGTGAATCCAAATATAATTTTCAAAAATTTGAATTAGGCATTCATGATGGCTTATTAATTGTGATAGTTGTGCATTATCTGCATGATCAGGATTTGTAATATTTAGTTTAGTTTATTGTCATGTGTACCGAGGTACAATGAAAAGCTTTTGTTGCATGATATATCTTGTATATATCAATATTATTATCAATAATATTTTATTTAATTGTTCTCCATGATCTCCAGTGAAGCTGCATGACTCGCTGAGTTACTCCAGCACTTTGTGGCTGTTTTTGTTCAATTGTCTTATGTATTTACTTTGATAACTTCTCTTCGGACGCCATGCGAGCAATTTTTTCTGATGCAGCTTCTTTTAATCACGATAAACTGAATGGTCATGTTTGGTTTGGCAGCACAATGAAATTCCCAAATATTGTGACATAGAGTTCGTGCTATTCATTAAGCATACAGAAAATAGATGTTGTATGATGTTTTCATGCCCTGTTTTTGTTGGTGTCAAGCACCAGAAGAAAAATAAGCTTTCTTTTCACAGTCTTCCATATATGAGCTTCAAATCTTAACTTTTGAGGAAAAAAATGCTATGCTGCAATGGTCTGTAAGATTTCTGACTGGGAAATCTGGAATTCAGCTTAGCAGAAGCTTAAAAAATGGTTTGCCCTGATAAATTTTCTAGTTTCTGATCTCGAGTCTTGTCCTTCAGACAATATGTATGCACAAAGAAGCAAGGAACTGCAGATGCAAAACACAAAGTGCTGGAGTAACTCTATAGGTCAGGCAGCATCTGATGAGGGAATGGTAAGCAATGTTTCGGGTCGGGATCCTTCCTTAGACTAATTGCAGAAGACTCCCAACTTCAAATGTGGCCTCCATTTAGACAGGTACATGGATAGAATTGAATTGAATTTGAATTGAATACTTTATTGTCACCTGTGACAAGTGACAGTGACATTCTTTTTCTGAGGGAAGGAACAATGAGGACCCTGGGTGGGGGGGGGGGGCGTTGCTCTTCCCCCTCCCTCATGGTGGTCCCCCCATGCCGGGTCCTCCTTTGTTCCTTCCCTCAGCAGCGGCTTCCGCATGTCCGCCCTCGTCCATCAGTCGGCGCCATCATCGACCTCTCCACTATCACTGCCGGATCCTCCCCGGACGCTTCCGTGGCGCCGATCCAGGCCCCAGCCGCTAACTCGGCCGACGGTCAAGCACCGATGACTGCGGACTTCGTTGGCCCGCGATGCCCGGGACATGAGGCTCCACCGCCGGCCAGGGACATGTAAAAGAGGATTAGTTGCAAGCTTACTGGGGAATAAGATAAATGGAAATTGACTGATGGAATTACCCTACTTGGAGCCAGCATGAATTCAATGTGCTAAATTGCCACCTTTGTGTTGCAATTAATATGAAAACGTTGTTAAATCTGTAATTCATTAGTGTAGCATTGTTCATTAAGGGATTCTTGATAGTGTTTCCATATATAGTATAAATCTCCGATTTGTATTCAGACCACAGGAATGTGTAAGAAAGAACTGCAGATGCTGGTTTAAACCGAAGATAGACACAAAAAGCTTCCCCCTCCCTCATGGTGGATCCCCCAAGCCAGGTCCTTTTTGTTCTCTCCCTCGGCAGCGGTGTCCTCACTTCCGCATGTCCACCCTCGTCCGTCGGTCAGTCGGCACCATCATCGACCGCCGCACCAACCTCTCCGCTGTTGCCGCCAGGTCCTCTCCGGACGTCCCGCTGAGTTACTCCAACTTTCTGTGTCTATCTTCAGACTACAGGAATGTAAGGCCAGTTGGTTCGTTGGAAATTTGCATTGCCTAACAGACAGCAAGTGATAATGTTTACAATGGAGATATGAGAGTGCAGATGCTTGAATTTTGAGCAAAACACTACCCATGAGGAACTCAGCAGGCCAGGCAGCATCTGGGGAGGACATGGATAGGTGACGTTTCGGGTTGTGACCCTTCTTCATACAGGGGCTAGAAAGCTGAGGACAGGACAATATCTGCAAAGTGAGGCGAGACCCGATAAAAGTGTATACAATTATGAGAGCCAGAGAAAGGGTAGACAGTCAGAACCTTTTTACCCAGTGAAGGGGGAATCAAGAAGCAGAAGACATAGGCTAAAGGTGAGTGGGGAAAGATTTAATAGGAACCTGAGGGGCAGCGTTTTCACTCATAGGGTGATGAATATATGGAATAGCTGCCAGAGGAGGTAGTAGAGGCAATCACAATAACAATATTTAAAAGATACGGTGCACAGTTACATGGATAGGTAAGGTTTAGCGGGATATGGACCGAATGCGGGCAAATGGGACAAATTAGATGGGCTGGCATGGATGAGTTGGGCCGAAGAACCTGTTTCCTTGCTGTATGACTCTGTGTCTCCCTTCTCTCGACCAGAAACATTGCCTGCCATTATTATATAATTGGTTTCTACCCAAATTAAATCAAATATTGAGAATAATGTACAATAAGCAGGTCAATGGTGGTTTAACAACTCATGTAGATACATGATTTAGCAACAGTTAAGCCTTGCCAAACTTGCAATTTAAAAAAATAATCAAGCTGCAAGGACACTTACTGCTAAGGTAGAAAACTTTGATTCGGCTGCATTTGGAATATTGTGTGCAGTTCTGATTGACCAATTCCAGGAAGATGTGGAGGCTTTGTAGAGGGTGCAAAAGAGGTTTAACCGATGTTGCCTGGATTAAATGGTATTAGCCATATAAAGAGCTTGGACAAACTGGGATTGTTTTCTCTTGAGTGTCAGAATTTGAGAGGAGATATAATAGCAGTTTATAAAATTATGAGAGGCATAGATAGGATGGGCAGTCAGAATTTTTTCCCAGGAAGGAAATGTTAAATACTCAAGAGCATAACTTTAAGGTCAAAGAAGGAAAGGAGATGTGCGGGGCAAGTATTTTTTACAGTGAGTGTGGGAGTTGCCTGGAATGTGCTGCCAGAGGTGATGGTGTTAGTAGATAGCATCGTGGCATTTAAGAGGCTTTTAAATAGGCATATGAGTATAGAGGGAATTGAGACTGTTTGGTCGTGTGCAGGCAGAAGAGATTAATTTAATTTCACATCATGTTTAGCACAGACATTGTGGACCAACAGGACCGTTTCTCTGCTGCACAGCTGTATGTTCTATATTATAGTGTCATAAGACAATAGTTCTACAGATGGAAGTGGGTCCTAGCCCACCAAGTGTGCATCGACCATCAAGCATCCATTTATACAAATCCACTCACGGCGAACCAAAGCGAATGTTCTTACCAAACCAAAAGAAACAAAGCGGTGACGAGGATGGTGAGGACGGGACGAGGAGAGGACATTGTTTGCTGATCCTCCAGGGATGCGTCGCGGAGCCGAACGACTGGCCGGCAGGAGGCCGCCGAGAGACAATAGACAATAGGTGCAGGAGTAGGCCATTCGGCCCCGAGCCAGCACAGCCATTGAATGTGATCATGGGTGATCATCCACAATCAGTACCCCGTTCCTGCCTTCTCCCCATATCACCTATGAGAGCAAAGAAGGACCCGGTGGACAGGTCGCTGAGAGAGGATAAGTGTACTAAGAACTTTTATAACATTGCTGCTGTCAGAAAAATGGTTTTTCTTTGAGTACTGCCTAGGTGAAGTCTGCTGTATGATTTTTCCAGATTGTACACAAAAACAAAAGAATTTTACTGCAGCTAGGTACGTGACAATAAAGTATCATTGAAGTTCTGAAGAAGGGTCCCAACCCTAAACAACACCTACCCGTATTCTCCAGAGATGCCTGTCCCTCTGAATTACTCTAGAAATTTGTAATTTTCTTTTCTTACATGAACCAAATTTTATTCTCCACACATTCCCTTCAAATTCCTTTAGATTCCACTGTCAGCTATTCACCAGGGGGTACCATTGGCCATTTAACCTATCTGCAATGTGTGATACAATGATTAGACATGGTCTTTCGTCTTCATACAATTCTGTCTGTTTAATGGGGCTGTTCCACTGTACGAGCTAATTCAAGAGTTCTCCCGAATTTCCCCTGATTCGAACTCGGAGAATTACGGTAATAGCCGCTCGTAGGTACTCGGGGCTCTCGTGGACATTTTTCAACATGTTGAAATATCTTCACGAGTCTACCCGAGCTTACCTTGTTTCCCGAGTACCTGCCGTTAGCGTTATGAGCCGCTAAGAGACGTCCCAAGCTCTGATGTACCCGCTACGTACATTCTACGTGCTTACCACAAGTTTGATTTTTTTTAAAACTCGGGTGAGCTCTTGAATTAGCACGTACAGTGGTTCAGCCCCATAAGTAACAACATGCCACAACAAAGCCAAAAGGATTTTCCTGCTGAACTGGACCGGGGTTTCATATTTGCATCCTAATATTAATTATCCGATTGGATAAAGGAATCCAAATTTCAAATTTGTGATTAATTTGGATAAGTTGGCTGATGCGTGCAGTCTATTGCATTGTTATAGCAACCAATGGAGTGAGCATGCAGAGCTGCAGCAGACAAATTCAATGTGGGCAAGGGTGAAGCAAATCCAAGAAAGACAAATTAGAATTTTGTTTCAACATTGAAAAACCAGTTCCAAAGTTCATAATTTATTAAATGTTCTTCAATGAGTACAAAGTAGTAACTGAAACCGCTAATGAAATGTGGAAATCTATTTCAAGGGGTTATAATACAAATGAGGCTATACTGCTTCAACTGCAGTTTTTCGATCTGGAAAACTGCATTATTTTTGATACACTATACCTCAGGAAAGATATATCTCCCTATAAAGAAAACAAAATACAGATTCACCAGAATTATACCACAGTTTAGAGGGTTATTATTTGTCTAAACTTACTATAGTTTACATTAGTTTAAGAAGGAACTGCAGATGCTGGACAATCGAAGGTAGACAAAAATGCTGGAGAAACTCAGCGGGTGAAGCAGCATCTATGGAGCGAAGCAAATAGGCGATGTTTCGGGTCGAAACCCTTCTATTAGTTGTAGAAAGTTAAGAGGGTGACCTAATTGAGGTGCTTGAAATAAAAGAGTAATTCATTAGGGTATATACAAAGAATGTATTTCCTCTGGTTGGTTAATACAAGAGAAAGCGGATGATGATAAAACGTTGTCAATATGAAATGTTAACTTTCTCTTCCTTTCCATTTATTCAGCCTGACCTACTGATTATTTCTTGCATTTATTCTTATTTCAGCTTTCCAGAATGAGCAATGTTTTCTTTCGTCATTTAAAATTAGAATTTGGCCAGATGAAATGAAATGAAGCAACAGTTTCTGAAAGCACAGTGAAAACTATGGTTTTGTGGTTGCTCGGTCAAAATTGATCAACGGATTTTTGTTAGCTAACATTTTTGAGTTGTTCGGACCAGAAAACAAATAAAACCGAGTAGAAAATCCATAATGATGTCACATAGCTTAGTAGGAAAGAAAAGCCTCTTCTGTTCTTGTTTAGTTTAGTTTAGTTTAATTTAGTTTAGAGATTCAGAGTAGAAACAGGCCCTTCGGCCCATCGAGCCAGTGCCAACCAGCAATCACCCATACACTAGTTCTATCCTGCACACTAGGGACAATTTACAGAAGCAATTAACCTACAAACTTGCATGTTTTGGAAATGTGGGGGGGGGGGGGGGGAAACTGGAGCACCCGGAGAAAACCCACGTGGTCACAGGGAGAACGTAAAACTCCAGAAAGGCACCCGTAGTCAGGATCGAACCCGGGTCTCCGGCGCTGTAAGTCAGCAACTCCACCGCTGCGCCACTGTGATGACTTTATGACGAGTGAGGGAGTGCAGGGGTTATTTGAAGTTAGAGAAATCAATATACCACTGGGTTGTAAGCTGCCCAAGCAAAATATGAGATGCTGTTCCTCCAAATTGCTATTAGCCTCACTCTGACAATGGAGGAGACTTAGGACAGAAAGGTCAGTGTGGGAATGGGAAGGGGAATTAAAGTGTTTGGCAACCGGCAGGTAGGTCCACGTGGACTGAGCGAAGGTGTTCAGTGAAACGATTGCCCAGTCTACGTTTGGTCTTGCCGATGTACAAGAGTCCACATCTTGAACAACGGATGCAGTAGGTGAGGTTGGAGGAGGTGCAATTGAACCTCTACCTAACCTGAAAGGACTGTTAGGGTCCCTGGACAGGTGTTGCATCTCCTGCCGTTGCAGGAGAGGGGGTGGTTTTGGTGGGAAGGGATGAGTTAAGCAGGGAATTGCAGAGGGAGTGTCTAGTTTAGCTTAGTTTAGAGATACAGCATGGAAACAGGCCCTTCAGCCTTCCGAGTCCATGCCAACCACGGATCATCCGTTTACACTGGTTCTGTTGATCCCACTTACCATCCACTACCTACACACTTTGGTCAATTTACAGAATCCAATTAAACTACAAACCCGCACATCTTTGTGATATGGGAGGAATCTGGAGGACCCAGAGGAAACTCACGCTGTCACAAGGAGAACATGCAAACTCCACATGTACAATACCAGAGGTCAGGATTGAACCCGGGTCTCTGGGTTTGATCTCATGCCAAGGGTCAAGAGAGTCAGGAGTGTTTATTGTCCTATGTCACCTACAACTCTCACCAACTTCTAAAGATGCGCCATAGAAAGCATTTTATCAGGATGCATAACAGCTTGGTTTGGGAACAGCTCCATCCAAGACTGTATGAAATTGCAGCGAATTGTGGACGCAGCCCAGACCATCACACAAACCAAATTCCCTTCTATAGAAGGTAGACAAAAAATGCTGGAGAAACTCAGCGGGTGAGGCAGCATCTATGGAGAGAAGGAATTGACGACGTTTCGGGTCGAGACCCTTCTTCAGACTCCCTTCTATAGACTCATTTATACCTCACTTTGCCTCATCAGGCAAAAGGTATAGAAATGTAAACATGCACCCCTCCAGATTCAGGGACAGTTTCCTCCCAACTGTTATCAGGCAACTGAATCATCCTACCACAACCAGAGAACAGTGCTGAACTACTATCTACCTCTTTGGTGACCCTCGGACTATCCTTGATCGGACTTTGATGGCTTTACCTTGCACTAAACGTTATTCCCTTTAATTTGTATCTGTATACTGTAAATGGCTCAATTGTAATCATGTATTGTCTTTCTGCTGACCGGATAGCATGCAACAAAAGCTTTTCACTGTACCTCGGTACACGTGACAATAAACAAAACTGAACTGGACTGATGTACCAAAATGGAACAATGAAATTCTTACAGTACTTACCGCAGCGTACCAGATTTGTAAACAGAATACACAATAAATAACTTGATAAGCAAACCAAAAAATGCTTTATTTAATGATATTAAGATTTAGTAAAGTTATTTCATTTGCATTAAAGCCAGGTTCTGATGAATGTCCAATGCAATCTCTAGTCCACACGTGTGCAGATTCAATGACCTCTCTATCCACCGGATAACCTCTTCCAGTTTCAGCTAATCTGACTAACCAAACGAACTGAAACAAGATCTAAAACAAATTGCACTTAACATTTTATTGCAGTTGAACATCTCATTAAGCTTCTGGCTCTTTTTTAAAAACAATTTTACGGTTACATCTGGAATGAGTGGAGAGTTTTCAGGTTTTTCTTTCACAGATCAAATTTCAAATGCAAGAGTCAGCCTCAAGGCAGAAACTTTTGATAATCTGCTGGGTTAAGTGATAAACCAGTCACAATATAGCTAAATTCCTACTTGATGAGAATACAGTGGTTGTACAGGGCAGAATGGGCTTCCCTCGTGGGTTGAAACTTTACCCATGAAAATTTAAAAGAATGAAAGGTGATCTTTTGAATCACGTGAAATTCTTAACATGCTGGACAGAAGTAAGTGCTGTGGGGATATTTCATTTCATAGGAGAGTCCAGAACCAGAGGGCATTGTCTCAGAGTATTTAAAACTGAGATGAGGAAGAATTTGTTCTGGGAGAGGGTTGAGTGTCTTTAGAGCTCCTTGCCATAAAGAGGCATAGGTGTAGAATCCTTGGTTAGATTTAAAGCTGAGATATATTGATTTCTAATTAGCAATGGATTATGGGGAAAGGTCAAAAAAATGAACATGTGGAATACAAGATGAGCCATGATCCTTCTCAATGATGGAGGTAGTTCAAGAGGCCAAAAGGCCTATTCCTCTTCTTATTTCTTATAGTCTTGTTTCTTAGCTTGTATGTAGAAATATAGGAATTACTTGGGTTACAGTGGTTCATGCTAACTGCCCGCAAGGTTTGGCTCTTTGAGGTAGATTATAAATTGGAAGAACCTTGACAAAGGAGAGACAAAGGGTATCTGTCAGATTGCTCCAGATCTGAGCAATCTCCAGATCTAAGTTCACCTCATGGAGAGAAGCAGGATGGGTATGGTGCTGTGTGTGGAAGGTTAGAGAAACACAGTGAGAACAAGGTTTTGTAGAAACTGATATCCAACAGGCACCATATATTTGCTGCCTTTAGAATAAAACAAAGCCTTTGGAAGAATGGCAAGAATGCTGACCATGGCATACAAGCAGGGATACCAAGGCAAAGGACATAACCTAGTCATTGTGGTCCACTTTGAGCCAATAACTCAAGTAAGAGGCGACGGGTATGGTTTGGGTAATATTAGGAGGTAGTAGCAAAAGAACATTGGATTCAAGCCTCCTCCTGCACCTATTTTTTATGTTTCATACATAAACCAAGTCAATGAAGAATCCCGATCCGAGTCATCACCTATCCATGTTCTCCAGAGATTCCGCCTGATGCGTTGATTTACTCCAACACTTTGATCATTTTTTCAAACAAACAAAAAAAACAATAGGTTTGATCGGATTTGCCGGGTTTTAAACGCTCTACTGAGGAGAAGCTCAGAACTCCCAATGCAGGATAGAAACATAGAAACATAGGAACATAGAAAATAGGTGCAGGAGGAGGCCATTCGGCCCTTCGAGCCAGCACCGCCATTCATTGTGATCATGGCTGATCGTCCCCTATCAATAACCCGTGCCTGCCTTCTCCCCATATCCCTTCTCCCCATATACCTTGACTCAACTAGCCCCTAGAGCTCTATCTAACTCTCTTAAATCCATGAAGTGCCACATATGTGAAATGCTGAAGTCTGTCCAACTAGATAAGCATTTTCATGAGAAATTAATATGGGGTAGACAAAAATGCTGGAGAAACTCAGCGGGTGAGGCAGCATCTATGGAGCGAAGGAAATAGGCAACGTATCGGGCCGAAACCCTTCTTCAGACGGGTTAATATGGAGATTGGTGGTGAGAGGGGGTGGGGAAATGTCATTTATCTCCAATGTCCTTCAACAAACAATTACTGCAGGCTCCCCCTATGACACAGAAGCACGATGTAGAACTGAGGGTGACAATAAGAACATGTCACTCCACTTTTTAAGAAAGGAGAGAGAGAGAAAACAGGGAATTATAGACCAGTTAGGTTGTGGGGAAGATGCTACAGCAGCATATTGGGATCGGTCAAAGTCAGCATGGATTTATGAAGGGGAAATCATGCTTGACTAATCTTCTGGAATTTTTTCAGGATGTAACAAGTAGAATGGATAAGGGATAAATTAGAGCACATAGTATTGGGGGTAGGGTATTGACATGGGTAGAGAACTGGTTGGCAGACAGGAAGCAAAGAGTAGGATAACGGGTCCTTTTCAGATTGGCAGGCAGTGACTAGTGGGGTGCCGCAAGGCTCGGTGCTGGGACCCCAGTTATTTACAATATATATTAACGATTTAGACGAGGGAATTAAATGTGACATCTCCAGGTTTGCGGATGACACAAAGCTGGGTGGCAGTGTGAGCTGCAATGAGGATGCTTTGAGGCTGCAGGGTGACTTGGATAGGTTGGGTGAGTGGGCAGATGCATGGCAGATGCAGTATAATGCGGATAAATGGGAGATTATCCACTTTGGGGGCAAGAACAGGAAGGTAGATTATTATCTGAATGGTGTCAGATTAGGAAAAGGGGAGGTGCAATAAGACCTGGGTGTGCTTGTACATCAGTCACTGAAAGTAAGTACAGCAGGCAGTGAAGAAAGCGAATGGCATGTTGGCCTTCATTGAGAGAGGATTTGAGTTGAGGAGCAAGGAGGTCCTACTGCAGTTGTACAGTGCCCTGGTGGGACTGTACTTGGAGTATTGTGTGCAATTTTGGTCTCCTAATTTGAGGAAGGACATTCTTGCTATTGAGGGAGTGCAGCGTAGGTTCACCAGATTAATTCCCGGGATGGCGGGACTGACAAATGATGAAAGAATGTGTCGACTGGGCTTGTATTCACTGGAATTTAGAAGGATGAGAGGGAATCTTACTGAAACATATAAAATTCTTAAAGAGGTGGACAGGCTAGATGCAGGAAAAATGTTCCTGATGTTGGGGGAGTCCAGAACCAGCGGTGACAGTTTAAGAATAGCGGTGGGCCATTTAGGACTGAGATGAGGATTTTTTTCACTCAGAGAGTTGTGAATCTGTGAAATTCTCTGCCACAAAGGCAGTGGATGTTTTCAAGAGAGAGTTAGACTTAGCTCTTAGGGCTAAAGGAATCAAGGATATGGGGGAAAAAAGCAGGAACGGGGTACTGATTTTGGATGATCAGCCGTGATCATATTGAATGGCAGTGCTGGCTCGAAGGGGCCGAATGCCTACTCCTGCACCTATTTTTCTATATTTCTTTCTATGTCCTTGTTTATTGAGGATGTTCACGGACTGAGAATCTTTGAGCCTCACTGTGTTCAAGAAGTTTCATTTGTTCTTGGAATTTTTTCACTGGATCCACTCAAAGTTTGGACTTCTGTCAATTCTTCGGAGGATCTGTCCAAGTTAATATTTAAAATAATTTAAATCTGCTGAAAATCTGAATCTTGGATTTCATTCTTCGTCAAGTTCTTTTTGCAAGGACATTGCCTAGAAACTGAGGATGTAGTCACCCTTCTCTAAATATAAAGCCAAAATATAGACTCAAAAGAAAAAAGTGTAGCACCATTCATCAAAGCAGAGAGTGGTGGGTGCCTTGAACAAGCTGCCAGGGGTGATTGTGGATGCAGATGTGATGGTGGTGTGGCGGCTCCCAAGGGTCGGGCCATTTCCACTATCGAACCCATCGGCACGGGAATGGACGAGTCCGGGGGGGGGGGCCCTTAGCTACAGGGATAAAGGACAGGGGTTTAGGTGCAATCTCTCTCTTGCGGACCCGTCTGGACAGGAGAACACCTAATTAAAGTCCTGCCGAAATACCTGGGCTCCTCGCCTTCATTTCGGGCCTATCGCCGCGCCACATTGGTGACCTCGACGCTCTATTGCTGTCATAATGGAGTCAAAGGACAGAGCGTACGTCCGTCCGCCTCACAGGCCGACCGGGTCCTGTCTCTCGTACGCGGTCTCTGTTACATTACCTACCTTCTGGACCGCCCAGCCTCGCCTCTGTTTTCAGGCAGGCGGAGGCCCAATTCCAGCCGGGGCATTATGGCGGATGACACCCGCTACTTCTACCTGGTGGGGGCCCTCGACCAGGACACGGCCGGAGAAGTCACGCAGTTCCTCGCAGACCCCCCGGCCGCCGAGAAATACCTCGGCCTTAAGGAGCTCCTGCTCCAGGTTTACGGGCTCAGCAGTGGAGATTAGTTTACCTTGGCGTCATGTTGTTGACCAAAGGGCCTGTTTCTATGCTGTACTGTTCTATGTTAATAACATTTCTTGCACATCTGTCCCGGGAAAAAATTAAGTACTGAAATAAAGTGTTCTGTTCATGCATTTCTTTTCCTTTCATTGCAGTGACGGTAGAAAGTCCATTTGATGCCTGCTGTCTCAATGGATTGGAGTGGGCTACTGAGAAAAAGGAGTGTGAGACTCTACTCTACACACTGGAAGACCCAAACTGCAGGTATTTATCAAACATTCTAATATATATCTTTATGCAAATAGAAAGCTGGAAGAACACAGAAGGTCCAAAAGCATCTGTGATCAATGTTGATGCATTAGGTCAAGACTCTGCATTAAGATTGAAAGGTAAAAGAAAAGTTGATGGTGTTCTGGAACTGAGCAAGTATCTGATTCAGATAATTACTCAGAAAACTCCTGCACAGATTAATTGTCATGCATAATACTGATACTTTTCTAGTTCATCCTGAATTCCTCCTTCAATGATTAAAAAACTGCATTCTTTGGTTGAAATCAACTGCAAGTTCATTAAACCCAGTCCCAGTGTGACAGCTATTTAATTTAAGAATGTTAGTGCTCAATATTTTTGGCATTGGTGATGGTCTGAAAAGCCCACAATCTGCGTCTTGCTGTCAGGGTGAATGATGGTGACGGAGGTGGGGGTTGGAGGATGAAAGATAACATTGAGCAATACAGGAAATGCCTCAAGGGTTGGACACGGGTGCAGACACAAAGACCAGCAAAAACAGGAAATGTGCCTTGTATGTGCTGCGGAGTTGAAACAAATAGAGGTTGAAAACATGTGCTAAACTGTTTTCAGGAAATAGTTATCCTTAACACTTCAGCTATAGTGGCATCCTGGAGTGATGCATTTGGAGAAGACCCTTTGCATAGTTCCATCATAAAATCTGATTAGTAAATTATTTCTGAAAGAGCCTTTGATGGTTTGACCATGCAAGGAGTAGGAGAGCACAGGAGTGGGTATAGGGAGGGTGGTAAATGTTAGAAGACTTTCTCATAGTTTTGCAAGTTGACACAGGTTGAGAGGTACCAGCGTGAAGCCTCTCTGATCAAATTATGTCCATTATTGCATAGGAAATGTGTGTTGTGTTACATTATATTTTTACATTTATTGTTATTTTTTCTACAACTGAGGCACAATGTACTGTTCATGTTAGTGTGTGTGAACAGCTGGGATAAGGGTGATTTTCCGCTTAATCACTGTCCCCTTCCCTGGCCTTGTGAGTGAGCGAAAAGTTACATGCATGGGATTTGATGCATGGGATTGCATGATACGTCGCATCACTGCATCTGCTGTTTCAGCATGTTAACCCTGTATTTTCTGCTGTTTCATGTCTTTTTATCCATCTGGTGCATCAGAATTAAATGAAACGGGTAACACAGTAATGCAACAGTAGTGCAGCCTAACAGCCTAACGGCATCAGGTGTTATCTGTGTGGAGTTTGCATGTTCTCCCTGTGACTGTGGGAGTTTCAGCTTGATGCTTCGTTTGCTTCCATTGACCTTCCTAATAACCCTGTCTGTTTACAGCTGACAGTCCTGTCTGCTAACTTTCTGCATTTCTTGCCATTGATATCACAATACCCTTGAATGATCTAGATTATGCCGTGCTTGGCCTGTGCCTTTCATTCGCTTCCCACGGAATGCTTTGGGTATAACAACTTTTCTTGTCTGAGTGGTTTCTAAGATACTGGTGTCCTCAGTCATTATCTAACTTGAAAGTGACGCATTTATTTTGGCTTTATGTCAGTAAAAGCAATCTTCCATCCAAGCTACGTTAGAAGCTTGATGGAAAAGTGCCTGAAAGTGTGGGCCCAATGTCTCACATCTTCTGCTTTAATCTCTCGCCTTTGTTCCAACCATCTGCCTATCAACCCCCCCCCCCCCCCCCCCCCCCACTTGCCTGTGTCCATCTATTACCTGCCACGCTTTTTCCTGCCTCTTGTCTCTCCCAGATTTGATTCCCGCCCCTACAATCTGTTTGAAGAAGGTCCTTGCCCGAAACATCACCTATCCATGTTCTTAACAGACGATGCCCAACCTGCTGAGTTACTCCAGCACTTTGTGTCCTATTGTGTCAACCAACATCTGCAGTTGCTTGTTTCTACAAGTTGCACAGCATCCTGACAGAAATATATGTATCTGCATTATTCTATCGTCTCTGGGGCTATTTACAAGGACTGCAGTGGTACAAAAAACTGGTTCTCCATCAACTTTTCAAATGAAATTGAGGATGGCAAGCTAGCAATCTCCTGAATGATGAATTAAAAACATATATTATGAATAATACGCTGGGTCCTCAACTTGTGGGCTAACATCATATGGGACATTTTATCAAATGCCTTTCAGAAATACAAATGCACTACATCCATTGGTTTTCACATTGAATCAAAGTATCATTGAATTGTACAACATAGAAACCGGCACATTTAACCTGCTTCAGCCATGCTGACCACGATGCATAACTACACAAATGTTAACTTTCTGCATTGGGCCTGTATTCCTCTAGGCTTTCGTGACACAAGTACTTGTCCAAATGCCTTTCAAACATTGTAATGGTAACTGCCTCTACCATCTTTTCTGGCATATCATTCCACTGTAACTCCAGAGCCAATAAGATCATGGGAGACCCCTTCCACCCCTGCAACGGACTGTTCCAGTTGCTACGGTCAGGCAAACGCCTCCGTTGCCATGCTGTGAGAATGGAGAGGTTGAGAAGGAGTTTCTTCCCAGAGGCCATTAGGACTGTAAACTCCTATCTCACCAGGGACTAACTTTACTGTACCATTCATCTGTTTTTTTTTTAAATTGCTGTTTTTTTCCTTTTTTCTTCCTCCCACAATATGTAATATGTAAAAGAATATGTGATTCTGTTCCATTCTGTTTGTAGTTTGTTTGTTTGTTTGTTTTTAGCACAAAGTCCGCGAGCATTGCCACTTTTCATTTCACTGCACACCTCGTATGTGTATGTGACGAATAAACTTGACTTGACTTGACTTGACACTATAAAGATTTACCGCTTCGATCTCCTAAATTTCTCCCCCAATGAATAGCGTTAGGCTATCCAGTGTGTAGTTCCCTTCCTTGAATCGGGTGTGATATTTGTAATTTCCATGAAATGCAAGAAATTAATAAACAGACAACAAGTACTTTGAATGCCTAGAGTAAAAGTCTTGCTGCAATTGAATACGGTCCGAGAGGAATTACATCTGGAGCACTGCGAATATTTAGGCCTCCATCTAATTATGGAGATGATGTAATGGAAATAATTGTGTTGATTACTGGAATGAGGAGACTTAGCCACGAGAAGTTAGGTAATATTGTCCGATACTTGCTGAAGAATGAAGAGCGATTTCAGGGCAGTTAGACATGCTAAACAAAAATTTCTGGAGGAACTCAGCAGGTCAAGGAGCATCTTTGATGAAAATGGACAGACGACATTTTGGACGCAATGTGCTGGAGCAACATCAACATGTCAGGCAGCATCTCTGGAGAAAGTGAACAGGTGATGTTTCATGTCGAGATCCTTCTTCAGGTTGACCCGAAGCGTCACCTGTCCATGTTCTCCAGAGATGTTCCTTCCCCCAGCTCTTTGTGTTCTTTTTGTGTAAACCAGCATCTGCAGTTCCTTGTTTCAACAGATGACATTTTGGGTTTGGACCCTTCTTCAGACTGATCTGAATCCAGTCTGAAGAAGGTTCCTGACCCCAGACAACATCTGTTCATATCCTCAATAGAAAGTGCTTGGTCTGCTGAGTTCTTCCAGCAGTTTGCATTTTACATACATAGATACATAGAAAATAGGTGCAGGAGTAGGCCATTCGGCCCTTCGAGCCTGCACCGCCATTCAATACGATCATGGCTGATCATCCAACTCAGTATCCCGTACCTGCCTTCTCTCCATACCCCCTGATCCCTTTAGCCACAAGGGCCACATCTAATTCCCTCTTAAATATAGCCAATGAACTGGCCTCAACTACCCTCTGTGGCAGAGAGTTCCAGAGATTCACCACTCTCTGTGTGAAAAAGTTTTTCCTCATCTCGGTCTTAAAGGATTTCCCCCTTATCCTTAAGCTGTGACCCCTTGTCCTGGACTTCCCCAACATCGGGAACAATCTTCCTGCATCTAGCCTGTCCAACCCCATAAGAATTTTGTACGTTTCTATAAGATCCCCTCTCAATCTCCTAAATTCTAGCGAGTATAAGCCAAGTCTATCCAGTCTTTCTTCATATGAAAGTCCTGACATCCCAGGAATCAGTCTGGTGAACCTTCTCTGCACTCCCTCTATGGCTATGATGTCCTTCCTCAGATTTGGAGACCAAAACTGTACGCAATACTCCAGGTGTGGTCTCACCAAGACCCTGTACAACTGCAGTAGAACCTCCCTGCTCCTATACTCAAATCCTCTTGCTATGAAGGCCAACATACCATTCGCTTTCTTCACTGCCTGCTGCACCTGCATGCCTACTTTCAATGACTGGTGTACCATGACACCCAGGTCTCGCTGCATCTCCCCATTTCCTAATCGGCCACCATTTAGATAATAGTCTGCCTTCCCGTTTTTGCTACCAAAGTGGATAACCTCACATTTATCCACATTATACTGCATCTGCCAAACATTTGCCCACTCACCCAGCCTATCCAAGTCACCTTGCAGTCTCCTAGCATCCTCCTCACAGCTAACACTGCCCCCCAGCTTAGTGTCATCCGCAAACTTGGAGATGTTGCTTTCAATTCCCTCGTCCAGATCATTAATATAAATTGTAAATAGCTGGGGTCCCAGCACTGAGCCTTGCGGTACCCCACTAGTCACTGCCTGCCATTGTGAAAAGGACCCGTTTACTCCTACTCTTTGCTTCCTGTTTGCCAGCCAGTTCTCTATCCACATCAATACTGAACCCCCAATACCGTGTGATTTAAGTTTGTATCCTAATCTCTTATGTGGTACCTTGTCGAAAGCCTTCTGAAAGTCCAGATACAACACATCCACTGGTTCTCCCCTATCCACTCTACTAGTTACATCCTCGAAAAATTCTATAAGATTCGTCAGACACGATTTACCTTTCGTAAATCCATGCTGACTTTGTCCAATGATTTCACCACTTTCCAAATGTGCTGCTATCCCATCTTTAATAACTGACTCTAGCAGTTTCCCCACTACCGATGTTAGACTAACTGGTCTGTAATTCCCCGTTTTCTCTCTCCCTCCCTTCTTAAAAAGTGGGGTTACGTTTGCTACCCTCCAATCCTCAGGAACTACTCCAGAATCTAAAGAGTTTTGAAAAATTATCACTAATGCATCCACTATTTCTGGAGCTACTTCCTTAAGTACTCTGGGATGCAGCCTATCTGGCCCTGGTGATTTATCGGCCTTTAATCCATTCAATTTACCCAACACCACTTCCCGACTAACCTGGATTTCACTCAGTTCCTCCATCTCCTTTGACCCGCGGCCCCCTGCTATTTCCGGCAGATTATTTATATCTTCCTTAGTGAAGACGGAACCAAAGTAGTTATTCAATTGGTCTGCCATATCCTTGTTCCCCATGATCAATTCACCTGTTTCTGACTGCAAGGGACCTACATTTGATTTAACTAATCTCTTTCTCTTCACATATCTATAAAAACTTTTGCAGTCAGTTTTTATGTTCCCTGCCAGTTTCCTTTCATAATCTATTTTCCCTTTCCTAATTAAGCCCTTTGTCCTCCTCTGCTGGTCTCTGAATTTCTCCCAGTCCTCTGGTATGCTGCTTTTTCTGGCTAATTTGTACGCATCATCTTTTGCTTTGATACTATCCCTGATTTCCCTTGTTATCCACGGATGCACTACCTTCCTTGATTTATTCTTTTGCCAAACTGGGATGAACAATTTTTGTAGTTCATCCATGCAGTCTTTAAATGCCTTCCATTGCATATCCACCGTCAACCCTTTTAGAACTAATTGCCAGTCAATCTTGGCCAATTCACGTCTCATACCCTCAAAGTTACCTTTCTTTAAGTTCAGAACCGTTGTTTCTGAATTAACAATGTCACTCTCCATCCTAATGAAGAACTCAACCATATTATGATCACTCTTGCCCAAGGGGGCACGCACAACAAGTCTGCTAACTAACCCTTCCTCATTACTCAATACCCAGTCTAGAATAGCCTGCTCTCTCGTTGGTTCCTCTACATGTTGGTTTAGATAACTATCCCTCATACATTCCAAGAAATCCTCTTCCTCAGCACCCCTGCCAATTTGATTCACCCAATCTATATGTAGATTGAAGTCACCCATTATAACTGTTTTGCCTTTGTTGCACGCATTTCTAATTTCCTGTTTGATGCCATCCCCAACTTCACTACTACTGCTAGGTGGTCTGTACACAACACCCACCAGCGTTTTCTGCCCCTTAGTGTTTCGCAGCTCTACCCATACCGATTCCACATCCTCCAAGCTAATGTCCTTCCTTTCCACTGCGTTAATCTCCTCTCTAACCAGCAACGCTACCCCACCTCCTTTTCCTTTCTCTCTATCCCTCCTGAATATTGAATATCCCTGGATGTTCAGCTCCCAGCCTTGGTCACCTTGGAGCCATGTCTCCGTGATCCCAACTATATCATAATCATTAATTGCTATCTGCACGTTCAACTCATCCACCTTATTACGAATGCTCCTTGCATTGAGACACAAAGCCTTCAGGCTTGTTTTTACAACGCTCTTACCCCTTATACAATTATGTTGAAAAGTGGCTCTTTTTGATTTTTGCCCTGGATTTGTCTGCCTGCCACTTTTACCTTTCACCTTGCTACCTATTGCTTCCGCCCGCATTTTACACCCCTCTGTTTCTCTGCTCACCCATTTAAGAACCCCACCACCTCTTATTCTCTGTTTATTATTGTTTTCTTCTTTCCCCCCTACATGTTGGGTCTGAGTGCTTTCCTTCTCTGCCTCCTGCCTCACACACTGTCTAATAGCATTCTCTATTTGAGTCCCTCCCCCCAACCATTCTAGTTTAAAGTCTCCCCAGTAGCCTTTGCAGATCTCCCCGCCAGGATATTCCCCTGCTCAAGATTCCAGCACCTGCAGTCTCTTGTGTCTCCAATTTACAGGTGCTGTCCAGTTTACCTCTTCCTCCCTCTATTAGAATGTGATGCTTGAAAGGAAATATAAAAGAGTTCTGTGTGAATGGCTGATGATCCCTTGCATGTAAACACATGTAAATAAAATGGATATTTAAAGGGTGTTGGGGTAGGTTTTGAACTTTTACAATAGCAACTCATGTTTTACATTACATTACATTGAAATAAAAACAGCACACGCTGCTTTTCTATCATTTGTTTTACACAATCTTTCAAAGACCAACCCAATAGATGTAGAGCATACAGTGGACTGAACCTTGCTGAACCTGTGGAGCCGATGCACCTGCACTTACCTGGCCTTATCCAAACAATTTACTGCACCCTCAACTCCAGCTGCAAGGAACTATGACAAGGCCAGGGGTGACATCATAAAAGGGCACTTTCTCCAGAGGGTCTTTACAGATTTTTCCAGTTGAAAAAAAACTGGCAGCAGTGCATTGTCAATTGTTTAATGATTTTAATTGTTTCTAAATGTCTCTATTCAGGTTAGGAATGTAAACATATTAAATAAAATGTTAATTAAAAGCATTTAAAAAGAACAATCTGAAACTAGTAAAACATAGTGTTTGACAAGAATAATGTTTGTGCCGAGCATGATGCCAAGTTAAACAGAGAGGGAGTAAGAGCAGGACTATGAGATACAGTGGGTGAGGGATCCATCTATGACAGAAGGGGGGAACCCACGTTCACTAAAGAATGAGAACATCTCGGATGTCCTCGAATGGAAAGCCTTATCTTGGGAGCAGATGCAGCAGATAGGGTTTCCAGATCCAGATATGGATGATCAGCCATGATCATATTCAATGGCGGTGCTGGCTTGAAGGGCCGAATGGCCTACTCCTGCACCTATTTTGTTTCTATCTCATCTGCCAGCACATAATCCTTATCCCGCAATTTCCTCCATTGGTAATGTGCCTATCTAAAAGTCTTTTAAATACAACTATCGTATCTTCCTCCTCCAGCATCCCTGGCAACGTGTTCTAGGCACCCACTGCGCTCTGTGTAAATAAATACTTGCCCCACATATCTCCTTTTTACTCTGTCCCTCTTTGCTCTCTAGTCTTTGACATTTCCAATTAATTAAATAAATCATTACCTTTTCCCTCTAATCTGGAATCCCCAGTGACATTGATGGGATCCTACGCTACTGGAAGGACAGATTGCAGGTGATGGGAGCAATGGTTGGTGGAGTTCCATTAGAAACAATGACAATCCTCAGTGTATTGTGCATTCTGAAGGATTGGTCCTTGGGTTCTATTGTCGGAAAATTGTTGACCGGTTTTATGGGCAACATGGTGGCGCAGAGGTAGAGTTGCTGCCTTATAGCGCCAGAAACTCGGGTTTGATCCTAACTACGGGTGCTTGTCTGTACGGAGTTTGTACTTTCTCCCCGTGACCTGCGTGGGTTTTCTCCGGGTTGTATGCCTTCCTCTCACACTCCAAAGACATACAGGTTCGTTTGTAGGTTAATTGGCTTGGTTAAATTGTTAATTGTCCCTATTGTATGTAGGATAGTGTTAGTTTGCAGGTTCGCTAGTCGGCGTGGACTCGGTGGGCTGAAGGGCATGTTTCCGTGCTGTAAACTAAACTAAAGATTGTGTCTATTTATTGGGTGGGAGTAAATAAGCCCGTACTTTTTATTACTACTCCTGTTATGCATGCACAAAAAATCTTATTAAAAGAATATTGGTGGACATGTCATCCTAGGTTTTTTCCTTGACTTTCCAGAACAATTTGCTCAATGTCAGTGGCATAAGGCTGGACTTGGGACAACTAATACCCAATAGACTGGATGTAGAACGTGACTTGTGGGAAGTCAGATAAAGGGTTACATAGGAAGCAATCATTTATTATCATGGCTTTATCCACAGATTATTAGTGCACAATTTTTCTTTCTTTAATCTGATGGTTATATTTCTTATCTTACTATTTTCTTTTTGAAAGCTCTCATTTAGTACAATGCAATTACAGTTAAATTTCTTCTTGGTTTCAGCAATCTTTCCCTTATATAGAGTAATAACATGTGGCATTGATCAATCCTTAACAGGCCTTGTTAATGAAGTCACAAAATACTTCCGAAACTTGGCTGACTTTTACCTCTGTTTCCTGTTTTGTAAGGAGATTAAAATTTCCCAAATTCCACATTGCAGAATAGCAAAGGAACAATGTTGCCGAGTAAAGCTGGAGGAGAACCACTGTGAGGATGGCATAAACGTGGCCAGAGAAAATCATGCATGCACGACATTTAACACTGCCATCGGCCAATGCGACACTGCAAAGGTAATGCATATTTTCCCTTCCAAAAGATCTTGACAAACCACGAGATTTTGACTGCTCAATGTTTAACGAAAGATGTTGAGTTTAATTATTTGAATATAATCACTGATTGGGAGAAAGGATCTCATTTAGCTGTTTGGCCTCACAAGCCTCAGCATTCCACTTACATGACATTGGTAATATGATATTTACTGGGCTGCTTGCCAGAGAAGAGGATTTCATTTTTTGTTTACTGTTTTATCATCAATGAAGTGTGGAAGTAATTAGGAGAAATGGTTCGTATGTTAAGAGATTTTGGGATTAATTTAGTAAAAGATTAAATCAGGCACTTGATGAGTGGATTGTAATAAGACCAGCCTAATTTTATGCCTAATCGCACTCTATTCCCTCCTTGCTTTTGTGGAGATAGTTAAAGGGAGAGAATGCATATATATTGATCCTTCTCATTTATGCTTTTACAGATATGTTGTCAATGCTGTCATCTTGGTAAAGCAGCTAAAATTAATGGACACAATTGTGAAGCAAATCATGCCCTGGGATACCAGTGTGGGCAAGTTTACAGAGCATGCTGCGTAGGAGATGAGGAAGACATCAACAATCCATTTACCAGCAACCATACAGCAGAAAATTCAGCCCGAAACGTGCACAACCAGAGCCCAGGTAAAATTGAGAGAAGTAAGCAGTGGATCTAGTGGCCATAAATGCTTATTTTACACTTCAATTTAGCTGAAAGTAAGACTTCTCGGTCTTGATTGAAGAATTTATTACAGTTGGTGAGGCCACACATGGAATGCCGTGCACAGTTTTGGTCCCCTTACTTAAAAAAAAGATATAGTAGCAATGGAGGCAGTCCAGAGGAGATTCGCCAGACTAATTACAGGGATGAGAGGTTGCTCTATCATGAGACACTATACAGTTTTGGTTTGTGTTCCTTAGAGTTTGGAAGAACCTTATTCAAACATCTAAAGATCCTAAAGGAGCTTGGCAGGGTGTATGTTAAGATGTTTTTACTTGCGGTGCGTTATCATCGGCTCTGACTTCCCTACCATCGAGGGGATCCATCGCAGTCGCTGCCTCAAAAAGGCTGCCAGTATCATCAAGGACCCACACCATCCTGGCCACTCACTCATCTCCCCGCTGCCTTCAGGTAGAAGGTACAGGAGCCTGAAATCTGCAACATCCAGGTTCAGAAATAGCTACTTCCCCACAGCCATTAGGCTATTAAACTCAACTCAAACAAAACGTAATAGCCCATTGCACTTTATCTGTTTATTTATGTGTGTATATATATATATTCATTGGTATATGGTCACACTGATCTGTTCTGTTCTGTTCTGTATTTATTTATGCCTACTATATTCTGTTGTGTTGAAGCAAAGCAAGAATTTCATTGTCTTATCTGGGACACATGACAATAAACTCTCTTCAATCTTGAATCTTATCAACAAGGGGACAGAGTTGCAAAATAAGAGGCTGGTCATTTAAGTCTGAGGTTTTCAAAATATTTCTTCTCTCAGTAGGTAGTGAATATCTGGAATTCTCTGTCCCATAATTACTGAGTTACTCCAGCACTTTTTGTCCACGTATTTGCTCAACATTTAAAAGACATTTGGAGAGGTACATGTATAGGAAAGGTTTAGTCAAACATGGGCAGGTGGGAGTAGTGTAGATGGGACATCTAGGTCAACATGGGCAAGTTGGCTAAAGGGCCTGTTTCCATGCTGTATGACTAGCTCTATAATCAGATGATCACCGAAGAGCTGAGGACACATTTTGAAGAATAGCTGGCTGTTCTCTTGATATCAATTAAAAAACACTCTTCCATTAAATTAGACCCAAATTAATGTACCTATTGCAAGTTAGGCTAACCCACAACTGCAATTGCAATTTTTGCTGTGAAGTTAAGCACCACAACTAACTCCAAATGCGATGGAGTTCTTTGTGATGAAGAATTTACAAATTAAACAATAAATAATAAAAGGTAGGCACGGTGGCGCAGCGGAGAGTTGCTGCGCTACAGCACTTGCAGCGCCAGAGACCCGGGTTCGATCCCAACTACGGGTGCTGTCTGTACGGAGCTTGTACGTTCTCCCCTGACCGCGCGGGTTTACTCCGAGATCTTTGGTTTCCTCCCACACTCCAAAGATGTAGAGATTTGTAGGTTTCTTGGCTCGGTATAAGTGTAAATTGTCCCGAGTGTGTGTAGGGTAATGTTAATGTGTGGGGATCGCTGGTCGGTGCGGAATCGGTGGGCCGACAGGCCTGTTTCCGCACTGTATCTCAAGTCAAGTTTATTTGTCACATACGCATACGAGATGTGCAGTGAAATGAAAAGTGGCAATGCCTGCGGATTGTGCAAAAACCCCCAAAAAACTACAAAACAGAATAGAACAGAATCAGTAATTACATATTTGTGAGAAAAAAACAGCAATTTTAATAAGACACAACACAACAGTAAATTGGTACAGTAAGTTAGTCCCTGGTGAGATAAGAGTTTACAGTCCTAATGGCCTCTGGAAAGAAACTCCGTCTCATCCTCTCTGTTTTCACAGCAGGACAGCGGAGGCGTTTGCCTGACCGTAGCAGCTGGAACAGTCTGTTGCTGGGGTGGAAGGGGTCCCCCATAATGTTGCTGGCTCTGGATCTGCACCTTCTGATGGATAGTTCCTGCAGAGGGGCGAGTGTAGTTCCCATAGTGCGTTCGGCCGAACGCACTACTCTCTGCAGAGCCTTCTTGTCCTGGGCAGAGCAGTTCCCAAACCAGATTGTGATGTTTCTGGACAAGATGCTTTCTACAACCGCTGAGTAGAAGCACTGGAGGATCCTCAGAGAGACTCAGCTGCCTGAGGTGGTAAAGGCGCTGCCTTGCCTTACTCACCAGTGCGGCAGCGTGTGATGTCCATGTCAGATCCTCTGAGATGTGGACTCCCAGGTATTTAAAGCAGCTCACACTATCCACAGTATCCCCATTTATCTTCAGTGGTGTGAACTAAACTGAACTAAACCAAAACCTAAAAGCACTTTTCCCCCAAATAAAATAAAAATTGGCTACTTCTTTTATCAGTTCAACTCTTTCTAATAGGCAGAGTACTTTAAAAAAATAAATCTCAGGCAGTATGCATGTGATTTAAAAAAAAAGTGAATTCCTAATTCTGGGCTCCACTGTAGATACCTACTACATACCATAGACTGATAGCTCATTAACAAGAGATACAATCACCAAGCCCGTTGTAATCCTTCATGCTACTGATAATGGATGACAGTTTTTACTGTCAGACTCAATGGTACCATTTATTGTGCAACAAAATAATGCGCTTATGTGAGGGGAAACTTTGTTTAAAAAAAACATTTGCTCATTCCTCTTTTATCAAAATTAGATCTCTTCTAAGCTCCATTCGAGAGGGCAGGAAAAGATCGCACTCCACCGTCGCTATTTGGTAGCATGATTATGTGACAATGGCCCAGGGCTGAACTTAACAGCCTCCAGACAGAAATTCCCAGACAGGGATTCTATTGAAGAAGGAGTCTTGTTGTCTATACATTCTCTACAAGTAATGATCAGCAAAGTGAACCTGTGCATATTAAAGTACTCAAATTGTTACCAGTGAATTTTTATTTTTGTTAGCGCGTAGCTCTAATGTATAATTACATTGAGCAATCTTTAGAAGTGCATTTTATGAAGTAGGGAAAGGGGACAACCTGCATACATAATGTGCCTATCCGTTGGTGACGGGAAGACTCTGTACTGAACATGATGCCAAGATATCCAAAAGACTCTTATAATGTCAGAAATCAAAATCTTAAAGTTGAAGAACATTCAAGGATCAATATCTTAACTTGGATTTTGCATTCAGCAGAAAATGACGTTTGCCATATAGTTCTGACCCGAAATGTCACCTATCCATTGTCTCCAGAGACAATGGCTGCGTTACTTCAGCGGGTCAGGCAGCTGGGTTACTCCAGCATTTTGTGTCTATCTTTGGTATAAACCAGCACCTGCAATTCCTTTCTATTACATTTAGTCTCCTCCCTATAATCTGATCGTCTTTGAAATGTGGCATACTCTCTCGCCAAAAATGTTCATTTACACCTGAATTTTATTTCCAGGTCATGAAATCAGAAAGTCAGAACTGGAGGATTCATTCGTGAATGACCGTTGTAGAGGTATGGAAATGTCCTTGATATCGAATCCATTCACATGGCGAGACATTACACACACATATCTCCTTTCTTTCACAGACCCTCAACACTATTTGTTCATCATGTAGTGAAACAACACATTTATGAACAAGTTATATTTTGGATCTGTAAAACCAGCAATCACCCGTGTCCATTATATTCCATGAAATGGGTGCTTTAATGGAAAACATAATGGAACCATTTCCTATCATGGATGCAATAAAACTGTATTTAAAAAATGAATTAACAAAAAAAATCTTGCTTCATCGTGCCTCCTTGTGCTATGACACACAAGAGATTACGGAAAGAAATGAAACTAAAAAAAAACATAACCTGACATTTTGGGAGATCTGGAAGTGGACAGCAAGTTAATCAGCACCTGAGGAAAAGGATGGTCCACTTGATTTTCAGTTTCCACCTCCCCACATGCCACTGCTGGCCTCCATATAAAACGTCATATTTAATGATCATGTCTATTCTATGAACAGGAATGAAGGTTGACCAAGGGTCATTTGCTGGAATCTCAGACAGCATAGATGTGCAATAAGGACAGTATACTAAATCAAATGTAGGATTAAAGCAACTCTGCATTAAAAACCGGAAAGGTTTGTGGAAATCTATCAGCAAGTTTAACACTGTCCTCACTCCTTCGGACTCTAAATATAAAACGTTGTCCACTTGTTCAAGTAATTTCTTGAAAGATCCATAGTTATATGACTACAATAACCCATACTTCATTAACTTGAATGATGAAGTGCCAATGGGCCTGGCTAAACCTCAACAAAAGCAACAAATTGGTCATTCATCTCAACATCATCATTAGAATAACACCATCAGGGAATGGCAGCCACATTCACACACAAAACATGCGGTTTTGTACTTCTTAACTTATTAATAGGGGAAAGGATTAGTTTAGTTTAGTTTAGTTTAGTTTAGAGATACAGCGCAGAAACAGGCCCTTCGGCCCACCCATGCCAACCAGCAATCCCCGCACATTAACACGATCACATTAGGGACAATTTCTGCATACACCAAGCCAATTAACCTACAAATCTGTACATCTTTGGAGTGTGGGAGGAAACCGAAGATCTCAGAGAAAACCCACACAGGTCACGGGGAGAACGTACAAACTCTGTACAGACAGCACCCGTAGTCGGGATCGAACCAGGGTTTCCGGTGCTACATTCCCTGTAAGGCAGCAACTCTACCGCTGCGCCAAAGACGTACAGGTTTTCTTTCAGTAAAGAGCTTTTGAAGGGAAACACATTATAGTATTGTGTTTTGACCTATTTTTGTGAAGAGACATTGTGAAGATTGGATGCTTTTTAATAGGGCATGAAAATAATAGGTGTAAAAACTTAGAATATGTGCCAGATGCACATTTTGGTGTCCCAGTCCAAAAAAGTGAATTGCATTCAGATCCCCTGAAAATAAGTATGATCTATGCTTGTAGCAGAGAAAATAAAATTGTCTCAATCTTCTCAATAAAAGTCAAAGTGCAAGAGTAACACAGCAGGTCAGGCAGCATCTATGGAGGACGTTTCGGGTCAAGGGTCTAAAGGTGTTGCCTGACCTGCTGAAGACACTTTGTATCTTTTTTTGTAAATGCTCATCTGCAGTTCCTTGTGTCCATTCTCAACCTCGTTAAGTTCTCCCCTCTCTGTCCCATTTGTAAGTGAAGGAGTTTTTGTGCAAGTATCTGAAGGATGATCATGAGGAATCTTAAATACTAATACAAACGACATATTTTATGCTTGTGCATACACAGATTAATTTCTGTAAAAAATGATCTTCTTGAGGAGTTATTCGTTTTTTCAGTTTTCCCTTCCTTGACATTAGCGATGGTATTTACTGACATCTTGTGGCAAAAATCAACACTGCAATTTTGGCAAGAATTCTGTGTCAAAAATGTTCTTCAGGATGCATTTACAATTTTATTTCTTACAAATCTAATCAGCAGCCAACTACTTATTTTTAGGTTCACCTTTTGTCTATTATCATCAATTAATATTCTTGACTTCAATACCTTTTGTTAATTTTCTCCCCTCCATTGTTGAAACTGCCTCAGAAAGATGAATGATATTTTGATATTAGCATTCTTTTTTTTCCTGTTCCATTTTAGCTCATTATAAAGTGTAAACCCCTCAAAGACCTGATTCTGTTTCCATGTTTTGAAACATTTTCAAGTACAACCCCATTTGTGGATGGGGTACAAGGTTATGCCCCTGTTATGCCCCTGTCCCACTTAGGAAACCTGAACGGAAACCTCTGGAGACTTTGCGCCCCACCCAAGGTTTCCGTGTGGTTCCCGGAGGTTTTTGTCAGTCTCGAGGCCGGTTTTGGATTTTTTGAAATAATCGCCGGAACATAGAAGAAGCGGAAACCACTTTCGATCATTAGGGAGACTGACAAAAACCTCCGGGAACCGCACGGAAACCTTGGGTGGGGCGCAAAGTCTCCAGAGGTTTCCGTTCAGGTTTCCTAAGTGGGACAGGGGCATTGCTTATATGATGGGTCGCTAGCCTTAAATCTTACCCATTCTCTGTTACAGCTTTTCATGTCTTTCTTTGATCTATATAATTATCACAATACTTAACAGAATTTACAATCTTCTATATCGTCCTGTATCCCTGTCAACAATGTCATATTCCCAGCAAAAATCTACCGAGGCAAATCAACCCCTGCCTTGTGCTACATAGGCTTACTGTATGACTATCTGAGTCGTACTTTAGGTCAAAGGTTGTGGAAATCTTAGCCATGATGCGTGAGTTTTTTTTGGTCGCTCAAGTATTATTCTTCCTCTTACAAATCTGGAAAATAAAATGAGTATGATTTTGGGAAATTAGTAAAATTAATTACAGCAATATTACTGTGGTGTTGGTAAAGAAAGGCTCAACATGACAATTTATAAGTTAGGTAGACAACCATAGGAAGATCGTTTGGTGTTCATTCAATGAAGAAATTAAATTCATAAAGGTATTGGTGAAGAATATCATATTTGACGTGTTTCTAAGTTGCATAAAAGAACGAGATTTAAAAAAGAAATTGATTGATTGTTGATACAGCATGGAAACAGGTCCTTCGGTCCACTGAGTCTACACTGACCATTAAATACCTTGTCAGATGATTGTTCACACTGGTTCTACGGAGAACAAAGGGGGACCTGGCGCAGATACTTTGTAACTTTGTAAGCGGCCTTTATGTGGCGACAATTGCATACCTTGGGAGTGCAAGCAAAGAATTTCACTGTGACTTGCCACATGTGACAATAAAGTATTCATTCATTCATTCCATTCATTCATTCATTCATTCATTCATTCATTCATTCATGTTATCCCACTTTACCATCCACTCCCAACACACTAGGAGCAATTTAAGAGGCCACTCCCCACAAACCCACATTTCTTTGGGTTGTGGACAGAAACCGGAGCACCCGGAGGAAACACGTGGGGGTCATAGGGAGAACTTACAAACTCCACACACAGACGGCAGGAGGTCAGGGTCGTGCGCTGTCTCTGGCGCTGTGAGGCAGCAGCTCCACCAGCTGTGCCAGTGATAAAAAGTAAATGAGAACAAAGCAAAAACCTGCTGCATATAACAATATAAAAGTATGCAGCTCCAGGTTGTATCGCTGAGTCAATATTTTTATGTTAAATCTGAAATCATCTGTCAAGTTATTGAATTACGCAAATGTTAGGGGAAGCTGGATGAAGTTTGATTATTTTACACTGCCATATGAATTGGCGCAAAGTTGTGATGTGAAGATAGGATGGTGCATTATTCATTGCTTTTCTTCTTTCATCATCTTTCTTACAGGAGGAGGACCCTGTGATCACCGTTGCACTGACACAGGGACAAGTGTCAACTGTTCCTGCTACGTCGGCTACAAGCTGAGTCATGATCACCGCACATGTGAAGGTACCTTCGAGTTTTGCTTGTTGTAATCTTTCCTTTACAAATCAACAAAATGTTCTCATCAGAAACATGAGTAAAACCCAAGAAACTAAAGCCCCATAGATAACCATATTTAGATGTGTAAACAGTCAAAACACATTGAAATGGTCATTGGTTTTCAGATACCAATTGTAAAACAACTTTCCAATTAATGTGTTTGCCAATTATTGATGCAGTTTCCACTCGAAGCACATTGAAAGATGATTTCCTTGTTAGATGTTTCCACTGGTGGGAGAGTCTCGAACCAGAGGGCATAGCATCAATATAAAAGGTCGTAGCTTTAGAAAGGAGATGAGGAAGAATTTCCTCAGTCAGAGGGTGGTGAATCTGTGGAATTCATTCACAAATAACAGTGAGGCCAAGTCAGGCAAAGATTGACAGATACTTGATTGGCCCATCTAACAGCTTCTAAAATGCCACCATCATATCTGCCTCCACCGCCACCCCTGGCAATGCGTTCCAGAAATGTTCCTGAAACCTTTCTAGAAATGTTGAACCTCTCCCAATGGTTTAACAGATTATAGTTAAAAAGTATACAGAAGGAAGATTTGATATCTCGATATGCTGTTGGTTGGGGCGCTGGCAAGCACTACAATTTAGATTATTTAGGCAGGTGATAATTTGGCATATGTCTTCTTTTGTATCTAGTTCAAGAGTGTGTGCTTGCTTGGAAGATAGGAGAGAATAAGTTTATGTATGATCCTGCTCAGAAACCTTGCATCATCAATTGTAAAGAGTAACCGTATAGGCAAGGTAAAGGAACAGCTGTGGATGCTGATCGTCAAAATCTCAGGGTGTGTTAATACTATGAGGAGAGCAGTGAATAAAATCTTGACTAGATATTTGTTGTTGATTACAGATATCAACGAGTGTTTGTTGCTGACTCATCCGTGCAAAATAGGAGAGCGCTGTATCAATAATATCGCGTCCTATAAATGCCTGCGTGAGATAGGATGTGGCACTGGATATGAACTGACTGAAAACAACCAATGCAGAGGTATGTAAGAGCACAGAATAACTGAAGATATTTTACATTTATCCATATAAAAACGATTATCTGATATTGACATTATGATTTTCTGCTGTCTTCTGTCCCCCTGATGACTTACCCAACCAACCATCACAACCACTGCACTATATCAACTTTTCTTCTTCACTAAGATCTCTTGCTCATACCAGACTTATTTGTATTTGCCCATCCTTTGCCACTCCACCATCTCTCCCTGAATTTCTCTATTCCCCCACCCCCCAAACCCTGCACTCTGCAGCCCAACAGAAAAGCCCAGCACACAGAGCTTTGGGTCTCAGGTTTGATCAATGCAATGTCACTGATGAGGAGCTGTGCACAGAATTACACATGACACTGGTCAGCACCATTTTCAACTGCTCTTTCAGATGCACTTTTTTTGCCATGATCTTAAAATTAGATCTAGGCCATTTAAGGAGTAAAAATTGCGAAAACTTTACCAATTGGAAAGCAGACAAGAGGAACATGCTTACAAAGACTTGTGGATGTTACGTGATTGCAACTTTAAGACTGAACGTCAATGGTTCTTGTTAAGGAAATGCTTTGGAAAAAGTTAATAGGGTTACAGTGCCATTCACAATGAACCAGACCTGAATAAACTGAAAGGACTATTGATTTTGCTATGATTCCTGTAATAAAGATTAGTAAGTTGTGTTGCAACATTCATATTTGAATAAGTAGGAATTTAATTTATTTATTTCTAAGGCGAAATAATTGGTTTTGATGCAGTACATAATGCAGTGTTTAATGTTTTATGTGTCGTTCCTAACTGTCACAATATGTCATGTTGTCACTTGCGGGCGGAGCACCAAGGCAAATTCCTTGTATGTGAATACTTGGCCAATAAACTTATTCATTCATTCATACAGTACTGATAGAGCACTATGAGTGGTACATCACATTTAACATGCTGCCTGTTACACAGGTGAATATTTGTGGCATGCGTTGTGCTGGCCCCAAATTGATGAAGGGGTTAATGCAAGTACAGCCTCGTCCAGATACAGGTTCTCCTCAGATTACAATAGGGATTCTATTCCTGAGATCTGTTTATGACCTGAACGATTTGCACATGGGAAATGTGGCCTCCGGCAATACTTTTAAATACAATTCACACAGGGTGGTGGGTATATGGAACAAGCTGCCAGAGGTATTTGAAGCAGGTACGATAAAGGCATTTAAAATAAATTTGGACAGGTAGATGGATAGGAGAGATTTAGAGGAATATGGGCCAAATGCGAGTGAGAGGAATGGAAAGTAAAAAGGTGTACACATAACTCATCTAGTTCTTGTACATTAGGAAAGATTGTGGGAAAGAGGGAAGATGGGAGTGAGGAGATTGGGAAATGAAAGTATTTCCATCTGAAGTGATATAGCTGCATTACTGCAGCTTGTGGTTTATAGGTTGCCTTTGACTGGGAGATAGAGTGATGCAGAATACTTTTAAGTGATAAGCATGTCATAATTGATTAGCCAACAATGTGTGCAAGTTGAGGCATGTAAGTGTGACTCGATACAGTGCTAATCGTAAGGGCTTCCAGTGAAGCGCATGCAAGTTGGGCAGAAGACCTGACTAATAGCAATTGCTGGGAGTTGATGCAGTTGATGGTTATAAATTTCAAGATGTATTCACTGACTGGGACCATATTTATGAAATCATCGTACTTATCCTTGTTCGGACTTTACTGGCTTTACCTTGCACTAAATGTTATTCCCTTATCTTGTACCTATATACTGCAAATGGCTCAATTGTAATCATGTATTGTCTTTATTGACTGGATAGCATGCAACAAAAGCCTCTCATTGTACCTCGGTACTCGTGACAATAAACTAAACTACAGCACTCCATCTTGGCACTCAGGTCTTGACTTTTCCCTTTAACTCCCCCGCCCCTCCCTCCCCCCTTAATGTTCCCTCCACTGCATTTGTAGCTTAGAGGCTTCTAACCCCCTGCCTGAGCAGGTTTTACTTCACCCCAGCACTTGTAGTGTCGAACAGTTGAACACTGGGTGGTAATTGCATCCGAGGTAAAGCATATGCATTATCACAACCCTTGTATTTAGAAACATAGAAAAATAGGTGCTGGAGTTGGTCATTCAGACCTTTGAGCCAGCACCATTCAATATGATCATGGCTGATAATCTAAAATCAGTACGCTGTTCCTGCTTTCCCCCCCATATCCCTTGATTCCTTTAGCCCTAAGAGCTAAATCTAACCTCTTGAAAACAGATTTGTATCTGGGGACATCCAGTTTACTCCCATCTGCAAGTGCTTGACAGATCAGGTAGAATATTACGTAGATTCACACTTCAGAGCAACACAGGTGACGGCAATTCCACTCATTTTATATTATACACTTGCTCAGATCAGCACTGCTGTGTGTATGTTGGAGATGTCACATTAAATGTCACCTGCCTTTGACTGTCCATCATTACCATAGTTGCACAATTTATTCCTTCAGCTTTTTGTTTAATAATATCTGATTTTTTTGCTTTTTTAAAACTGAGCAGCTGAATAATTTGATTTTTATTTGGAATCTGATAGATATCGACGAATGCGAGAATGATTTACACAATTGCAGACTCAATTTCATTTGCCAGAATACACAGGGATCGTTCCGTTGCCGAACGATTATACAGTGTGGACCTGGATTTCTGCAGGATGCTTTGGGCAACTGTATTGGTAGGTAGCAAAAAGATTTATTGCTGTGTTATTCTATTTCCTGGAGAGTGCTTTTGGCAAATGCTTGTTCCTTGGCTTAAGTGTGAACAATGTGAATTTGATTACTGTATAAATAGTGTGCAGTCTCCTAATTAATTTCCTCAACTAAAATCAGTGACTGCTGGGAAAATAGAGTCTCAGGTTCATTAAAGATTAGTGCAAAGGCTTTCAAGAATCAAATGTTGAAAACCTGCACACAAGGGTTGGTAGAAGTTCAGAACTCATTTGAAAAGTTATGATGCTGGATCTATTGTTAATTTTAAATATGAGTTTGATATTTCTTATGTTAATCAAAGTTTTTAGGAAATTATGGGGAAAAGATCCATAACTTAAAAAAAAAAAGCACTGCAATTTCACCGAATGGAAGAACAGGTTTGAGTTGCAATATAAACTCCTGTTCACGTAACCCCTATGAATTGTTATTCAAATTCTCAACACAAATTGCAAGAGGAATTTCATAATAGTGAAAGGTATTGCCTACCTGTAAGGCGTGCTGGGAATTTATGAATGCTTTCCTTGTCCCTTTCTTTAATTAAAGATTGATGATTATGGAGTTTACTCTTCAAATGCCTGACGTGTGCTCTCAGCAGGGAAGACTTCATATGGGAAGATCAGTTTAATTGTATTTCCCATTAAAAATCAATTTTGAATGCACTAGGGCTATGTCACGGAATGTGTTACCTCATAATAACAGGTGTCAGTGTCGGACATTTATTCTCGTGCAGAGTTTAAAAAGTTGGGCAGTCGCGGTGGCGCAGCGGTAGAGTTGCTGCCTTACAGCGAATGCAGCGCCGAAGACCCGGATTCGATCTGTTTGTATGGAATTTGTACGTTCTCCCCGTGACCTGTGTGGGTTTTCTCAGAGATCTTCGGTTTCATCCCACATTCCAAAGACGTACAGGTTTGTAGGTTAATTGGCTTGGTAAATGTAAAAATTGTCCCTAGTGGGTGTAGGATAGTGTGTTAATGTGCGGGAATCGCTGGTCGGCGAGGAGCCGGTGGGCCAAAGGGCCTGTTTCCATGTTGTATCTCTAAACTGAACAAAGCTGCTGGAACTCCAGAACATTTAACAGAGAATGCTGGAAGCACCCATTGGAGAGGAGAAATGGGGTCAGCACTTTGCTAGTGGACCCCTGATCAAAACTGGATAAGTGAGAAGGAAAGTGTGTTTTGAGTCGTTGCCAGGGTGAGTGAAGGGAACAGAGGAAACATCCGCAATAGAGTGGACAAAATTGTCAAGACAGATCTTTATTTCATCAGTATTTAAAGAAAACACTGTAGCATTAAATGTATCAATCATCTGTGTGCAATTACTGAGGTCTCTCATTTATGAATGCCACCATCAATGGGATGAAAGAATCCATCCTTGGCCACTCCACCAACTTGTAGGAAAGGAGGGAGTGCAGAGGAAAGTGCATGGAGCCAACTACTAAGCCTGTATGTAAGTCTGAATAAATCTGAGCAGACTGTTGACAGTTTGCAGATCACTCATTCATCCTTCATGTTATGGACTTAACATCTACATATTAATTATATTCTTCAGATGATTATTGCCTCAATGTGCACAGCCCTGTAATTGTGGCAGTTACCCAGACTTTTGTGCGTTCTTGCACAAAGATGTTCTTATGGTTTCAGACACCTGGGTGTTAATGGACTGGAAATCTTTACAAATAATAAACACTCTTATGTGATCTCGGAATGATGAGGAACAAACTCTTAAATCTTCTACCCATGCAAATCTATCCAGACCAACAAAACCAACCGCATGCTCACTCTGTTTAGTATCAAGGGAGAGAATTTGAAGTAATTGCCAAGCTTTGTCAGCTGCCTGGTACAGCCACCTGTGAAATCTTGCCTGTGTATCTGGCAGAGCCCTGGAAGGAGATGTAGAATTTCAGGACGGCCGCTGAAAGATGATCTTTACCTGCAATGATAGCCTGTTTCCACGCTCTCTCTCTCTTTAAATTGAACTAAACTAAACCTTTGTCCTGTGCAGGTAGGCACTGAATTCAGAAGGTTATTTTGGCAACATGACAATGGGTGCTGCTTAGGGACAATGCCTTACAGCGCCAGAAACCCAGGTTGGATCTTGACAATGGGTGCTGTCTGCACTTTGCTTGTACGTTCTCCCCGTGACCACATGGGTTTACCCCGGGTGGTCCGGTTTCCTCCCACACTCCAAAGACAAACCGGTTTGTAGGTTACTTGGCTACGGTAACATTGTAAAAATTGTCCCTCGTGTGTAGGATAGTGTTAGTGTATGGGAATCGCTGGGCGGTGCAGACTCTGTGGGCTGAAGGACCAGTTTCTGTGCTGTCTCTCTCAAGTCTACATCTCACAGTCGTACAACGCAGTGAGCAGTTAATCTTTCAGAATCTTGCACAAAACCTTCTGTACACTAGATGGTAATAACAGATTCAATAGGACTCATGCCATTACCTCTCCCTTTCCCCTCCTCTCCTGCTGCTTGGTCATCAAGAGATATACTTAAACCAAAGGCTAGAGGCGGAAAATGGCATATTATAACAATACAGGTTACTTTGTTTTTCTTGTATGCCAATATGTGCAATAAACAAATTCACCATGTGAAAGACACAAGAAACTGCAGATGCTGATTTACAAAAAAAATACACAAAGTGTTGGAGTAGCTCAGCAGGTCAGGCAGCATCTTTGGAGAACATGGATAGGTGACCTTTCTTCAGACGTACATGTGATGCCCTGTTGAAACAGAAGGTGGTGCTGCGGGACAGTTCTCAGAGTTGAAACCAAAAAAGCTTTAAAAATCTCTCCCATGTGGACTAGTTATCGAACAATTCCGTGTCACGGCTGAATCAACAACAGAAGGGAAGTGTGCAGCATGAAAAGGACTCCTCGCTAATCCATCAGACAGCATCTGAACCAGTGATGATCCAAGTCATTTATTCAATGCCGGAAGGCAAACAGATGACATAGAGAAAATTTGTTGAATATCAGTTGGGTGCATTTCCAGCACTGCAGATGCAAGCATGGCCCGCAGAACCTTTTCCCTGCAACAATCTATTCATTGGGATTAATAAATCTCATAGCCGGGATAGCGGTAGTCCCAGTACTACTGAACCTGCATTAACCAGGGCAACCAGGGGTGGGCAATTAAATGCTGGCTCACCCTGTGAAGCCCACATTGACTCAAGGAATATAAAAAATATAGATCCTTAGTTATGCTATTTCATGTTTTATACTTTTTAAATGTTTTTGAATAGCAATGAGGCTCAAAAATCATAAAACTTTGGCAGATAGCAAAGGTGGGGTTGAAGAGTTTGATGGTGGAATTGTTCTTGCCAAAGCCACTCATCTTTGGCTCAGTCGCGTACTTGAAGACTCTTCCTCTGCTCACGAGCTTGCCTCTCAACTCTGGGTTCATTATCAAAGCATCTGGGAGAATGGGAAACATGGATAGCAAATGCTGGTCATAGGCCCGTTCAGAAAAATCCAGATCAATGTATGTCAGCACCACAGAGACAATGTAGTCTTCTTCTTCTTCTTCTTGCGTATGGTGTGCACAGCCTAAAGTTGTAGGACAACTTGTTCTATTTGATCTTATTTGATTGTGCATGCCAGGTTGATTGCATTCGTCGAAATAGGGCGGACCACGTGAAGGTTGCAATCTTCCATCCCACAATGTAGTCTAAATTTCATCGAGTACCATAGCGTGTGCACAATAGCATCACAGGGCACAATTGCATAGAATAAGGGACTCGGGTGATATTAGTTTATTTTAAATAATGACTATATCTATGTATATGTAAAAGTTATATGTTTGGCAGATTTTATTGTTCAGAATTGCATCATTTTAGCTCAACGGTTAATTTTTTTAACTTATAAGTCAATACTGAAAATCTCATCAAACTGTCAAAGATTTTTATTTGGGGAATGCACTCTCAAAACTACTCTTCCCATACTGCGCAGGAAAGAACTGCAGATGCTGGTTTAAATCTAACCAGTCTGAAGAAGGGTCTCGACCCGAAACGTCACCCATTCCTTCTCTCCAGCGATGCTGCCTGTCCCGCTGAGTTACTTCAGCATTTTGTGTCTACCCTCCCATACTGCAATGAGTCACAGTAAATGTGCAAGGTTGCTGTCTGCGCTGTGAACAAATTGTTTCATTTTCCTTTCCAGACATCAATGAGTGCAATGGAGCTGCCTCACCCTGTCAGCCTGGCGACACCTGTTTAAATAACATTGGTTCATATAGATGTCAGCACAATGTGGTGAACTGTGGCCGAGGCTATCGACTCGATGTGGATGGATCAAACTGTGTGGGTGAGATGCACAATTTTTCACTTCAGTGTTCACTGCTGAGGCTGATCGAACCAATCTCTTGTGCGTGCCTTTGTGTTTGAGGCTGATACCCGCTTTCAAAAAGTCAGAGGAACAAGAGCTGGAAGATATATCTGTTTTCAGCCTCAATTGAAAAAAAAATGGAGGTGACATTTTAGAAATATGTAAGACCATAAACAAAAAGTTAAGTTCAGCAAATTACTTGAAGCTACAATGGGGGAAGAGGCAAGAGGAAACATGCTGAAGCGGAAGGGAAGTTTAAAGCTCATGTTGCCAATTTTTTTAAATATACAAGTCAACACCTGGTCATCTGACTTCAACCTAATACATGTAGCCTGTAAATGCTAAAAAGTCTTGAGTAACTTTGGTCCCAATCCCCAAAATTTGTGCGTAACGGTCTCCGATTCTCACAGTTCATCATTAGTAATCCTCCTGAAAGGCCATCGCTGCTGCAATAAATTCCACCAACTCGTCAGTTGATCTTTTTTCATCTGATTAAACAATCCAAATCCATGTCTATTTCTATATATAAATTGCAAGGAACTTTTTATTAGAGGCATTGTGGCAAATCTGCTTTAAAACCAATAGGTTTGCAGATTACAAGTATGTCTGAGACGCTACATCTTGAAGACATGAGACTCGTCTTAGCAGGAAAATCAGAGCAATTTTTAAAGACATGGTCTCCTTTTATTGATTCATTACAAGTATAGTATGGTGCAACACAACTCTGGAAATAAACCGATTCACGAACTAGGTGATGGGTGTGGTGAGATATGAAGTAGGTATATCCACACATAAGGGTCCCCCCTTTTTTCTCTTTTTTTCCCCCCTTTTCTTTTTCTTCACTATTTTCTCTTTCTTTTTCTTTCTTTTTTATTATTTTACGGGTCTTTGTCTTCATTTTCTACACGCTGTCACTTACTCATCCCTGGACTACACACCTGTTTACACAGGTGTGTAGTCCAGGGGTTTACACATCATTATTTCCTTCACTCTTTCTTTCTCTCGCTCTTTTTCTCTTGGTTTATCCTTCTTGTTAAAATTAAAATAGAAGATGTACATGAAATGTATTTTGTCATATGTCGCGGTTTATACTACTGTACACTACTTCTAATAAAAATAAAAACAAAAAAAACAAACAAAAAAAACAATAGGTTTGATCGGATTTGCCGGGTTTTAAACGCTCTACTGAGGAGAAGCTCAGAACTCCCAATGCAGGATAGAAACATAGAAACATAGGAACATAGAAAATAGGTGCAGGAGGAGGCCATTCGGCCCTTTGAGCCAGCACCGCCATTCATTGTGATCATGGCTGATCGTCCCCAATCAATAACCCGTGCCTGCCTTCTCCCCAGATTCATTGATTCCACTAGCCCCTAGAGCTCTATCTAACTCTCTCTTAAATCCATCCAGTGACTTGGCCTTCACTGCCCTCTGTGGCAGGATCAATCATAGTCTCTGCTTCCAATTAACTGCCTGGTATCAATTTGTTCTCAACGTTACAGTCTTCCTCAAGTGAGAGCACGGCAGCTTAATCTGATTCAAATTCAACAGCCCTATTGCAATGAATAGCAACACACAATTGCCAGAACATCTGCAAATAGACCTTTATATCTAGACTAATACAGTTGTACAGCACATCCACTGGCACGTCAGCCCACCATGCCATACTACCCTTTGTACTCCAATCATCTTTACCCACATTAAGTTCGTAGCCATCTATACCCTCGCGATTCAAGTACTGAATGTTTCTTGAATGTCGTGGGAGTACCTGCCTCCACCACCTCTTCAGGCAGCACATTCCAGACCAACCACCCTCTGTGTCAAAAATCTCCGAGCCTCCTATCTCTCACCTTCAACCTATGCCGTTACTTAGGCATTTGTTTTAACTTAGTTATTTTACGCATATTTAATTACTGATAAATGTTTGAGAGCGTTTTATCAGTGCTTTTTTTTTTAAAGGAGGTGCTCCTCATAGGCCATTGAAAACAAATCTATAATTTTTCTTTGAAAGGCAAAGAAAAACAAGGGATTGCAAGGTTTCCATTGATAAATGGAAATATGGAGTTTGGCTAAATCAGACCAGCCATTACCTTATTATTATTGTAGCAGATTCAAGGGACACTAATAATACCACTGAGTGTTATCTTAGATATGTTTTGGTCATGTGAGGACAAATGCTCAATTTTATTGCACCCCAATGCAAAGTTTGATGTATCACATTCATTATTTGTACAATTATCCATAAAGAAATTGAATGGTTAGAAAACTGTGGGGCTTGTGGCTGAATTTTCATGCATGCTCCAGCATATATAAAACTCTGCGCAGAGGAACAACATAGACAAGAAGTTAGGCCCAAGTCGGAGGAGCGTTGTTACAATGCAAAGCTTGTCAGGTTCTGTTATTCTATAAAACTATGTTCTCTAAACTGTGTTTTATTAAACTACAAGGACTTTACGAATGATAATCCCAGTTTAACTGAAGATTTCTTTAAAATGGTTTTAAAATTGCATTGACTTTGCCAAACTTTTCTGGGCTTTTGTTTTGCAGACTTTGACGAATGTGCAAGTCCTCAGAACCCTTGTGGTGAAGGGCATTTTTGCATAAACACTCCTGGCAGTTTTCACTGCAATTGCAAGGCAGGGTACAATTTCAACAGCATTTCTAAGACGTGCGTCGGTAAGTAGGCTGTTGCATGGTCAGTCAGGGCTATAATTCAAAGACATTGGAAAGGAAGTACTGGCTGCCTAGTAATTGGACTCCTATTCAGAATTGTTGGTGACATTTTTTTTGTGTGCAAATTTTGACTGTGTCCATGAATAAGTTTCAATGTTTTATGGTTGGGTTACCTGACAAATAAGAGCAAGATGGGACAGAAGAGTAAATAATAACATCGGAAGGGCAAAACACCGTGGAAAACACATTTGTTCATCTTTAAATGGATTACCATATTAATGAAAATATTTGAATTAAACTGGCATACAACATTATGGCTTAAATATTCATTAATTATCATTAGCACCTTAGATCATTTTACAATGGTGCATGATTTGTCTGTGGTAGATTTGCAAATCTAAAAAATTATGGCAGTAAACTAGAAATGGCTAAAATGTAACATGCATGGTTTACAAATAACATTCAAGCCTTTAAGGAAAAAAAAGTAAAGTAGGAAAATTGGATCAGCTGTGACCATCAAGAGGAAAAGGTAGCATTAGATGAAAGGGAAAAAAAGCATATGACATTGTGAGAATTACTTGATTTCAATGACGTCAACTGGGCGATAAGTATTCACTGGAACACTGGAGCACTATCTACGTTAGATAGTGCCATGGGATCTTTTGTATCATTCTGAGAGATTAGACGAGTCCTTAGTTTAATCGTTTTTTGAATGATTGCACTTCTAATAATACAGCATTTGTTTGAAGTGGCATTAGAATGCCAGCTTGGATTTGTTTTGTTCATCAGAGTGGGTTTTGAACCCACAACCTTCTGAGTTAAAGCTAATAATGCTAACACGCAGTCACAGAGAATGAGAGGACACTATCTTGTCAAGTTCATCTTGATTCCCAAATCAAAATGTTTGGCAAAAAAACTTTATAAAATGAAGTGTTATCTTTGTAAAGTCTTCCTTCACTCACTTATTTTTAATTCAAACTCCAGTGAAGTAGGTGGAGGTATCAGTAGATGACTGTACGAGTTTGCAAGAAGGAAGGAGGATGTGCTCTATCATGGCTACAGCATTGGTGCATAAACTGTGTTCTGTTAAACTATGTTGTCTTCCTGAATGATAATCTTAGCTCAGCTGAAGTTTTCTTATAAAGGAGTTCAGTAAGGAGTGAAATAAAGAACAAGTCAGGAATTGTTTGTAGAATCACTGCCTCTCTTGTACTTAATGTGTATTGTGTGATACAGTACATTCAAAGACATTTTCTCTTTCCATTCATCCAACTTCTTTTGAGGTAAGAGACAGCCAGAGAATGTGTCTGAAGTCTACGTGTCAGATATATTCATAAACAAAAATCAGTGAGAAGATTTGCCAAAAAAAAACTTTTCATCTTTAATTTCACATCGCTCACGTTTGTCAGTGCACTTGCAATAAAGTCATTGTTTTGATATTCAGGATTCAGCAATATTCAGGATTGCTGTTTTATGTTGACAAACGGTTTAAAAATAATTTTTCCCCTGCAGTCTCATTCCCTATAAGACTTTACTACGAAAGTGGCTTCTTCCTGAAAGTGCGAGTCTACCCCCCTTTATTGTCCACCGTCTACTTGCTACCATGCATGAGTGGGTTGTGAGATGGCAGCCTGCCATCCAAATGCTTCAACATCACCTGACACTGGGGTTCTCTGCTGTGCTTGCTTGTCGATTATTAAACTATAGTTGCCTTGGGACTTGCCTAATGCATTACAGGACATAAATGTCAAGATGGTGTTGCTTATTGCAATTTCACAAATACTTTCTACCCTTTTTTTGCTTTGGTCTTAGATGAAAATGAATGCCGTCGTTACCTGGGTCGCCTCTGTGCACACAATTGTGAGAACACTCCTGGTTCCTTCTATTGCAGCTGCAGCAAAGGCTTTAAACTCTCACCAGATGGGAGAAACTGTGAAGGTATTTCAATAAATGTCATTGGCATTAAACATCAATTTCATGTTCCACACATGTCTGACCTGCTAAATATTTGCACTCACTGGTTTAATTTCAGATTTCCCGCATCTGCAGGGTTTTGACTTTCAGTTGTTTAAAAATTAAGTAAATGGTTACAAAAGATGATTTTATGCCATTTCTTCATGAACTGTGTGATTCCAATTATTACCCCCAATCATTCACCAGTTTGAATGACAAATACCACATCCTTTATCGTAAGTAATTTTCTTTTCAGATCAGTAATCTCAAATATCACTCACCAATCACAGGAACCATCCTGAAAACTCAATAACAACTCCTTAACTAGAGCAGCCTACGACTTCCCTTTGCAGAAGCTGAGGTTATCATAATTCTCCGCGTGATACATCCAAGGCAAGAGGCAGTTGGAACCCACACATGGAGCTCCAGATTTAGAAATGTGTTGTGTTAAAGTCGTAAAGCATGTTTTGTCCATGAAGCCCTGCAGCCAACTTCCCTTATGCAAGGGACACAAGATGTCATTTTGGATGCAATATTATTTGCCTTGCCTGTCCAATTGCAAACAAAGGCCTATCCCTTGTTAGATATGGCAATGTGGAGCTAATGGGTAGGTTGTAGATTGTTGGTTGTGGAAGGGATCTTAAGGAAATCTTGAGGGTTGTGTTAGAATAGGCTGAACCTCAGGGTGGGGTGGGGGTATTTCGTCAGGGTTTACATTGAGGCATTGGGAATGTGATTTACTGGAGACAAGATTGGGCCAAGGCCTCATGGTGTGAGGACTAAAAGGAAACTATAGTAAGGGATGGTCGGTTGGATACAAGGACAAGGAAAAAATCTTAAAAGAGATATAATTTTAGGAGGATCCATGCTCTGGACTCAGGATGTCCCGGTTCTGGAGGCTTTAAGTTCTAAGATCCTGGATAAGCAGGGTCCTTTTTCCCTTGGAGCTTAGGAGGGAGAGGTGACCTTATAGAGGTATATAAAGTCATAAGATGCTTTTATATATACCTTTAAGGTCACCTCTATAAAAGTAAATAGTATTTTCCCCAGGATAGGGGAGTCTAAAACTAGAGTGCATAAGTTTAAAGGGAAAGGGAAAAAGTTTAAAAAGCGACCAAAGGGGCAACGTTTTCCACACATTTTGTACATGGGTGGTGCGTACATAGATTGAGCTGCCAGAAGATGTGGTAGATGTGGGTACAATAACAATTTTTCAAAGACACTTGTTCAGGTACATGGATAGGAAAGGTTTGGAAGGATACATCCAGGCGCAGGCAAATCGGACTAGCTTTTCTTCGGCAACTTATTGGCATGAACAAGTTGGGCTGAATAGCTTGTTTCTAATCTGTATAACCGATGATAATGGTCCCACTTCTTCATGGTTTGTACATTTGAAAATAATCTTTGTTCAAGTGATGTCAAAATATGCATCACATATGGCTTGAATCACTGTGCATGTCCAATTTGTCATCTTGTAAATCAGCTTTTTAAGTTCCTTTATATTGCACATCACAAAATAATTCCTATGCTACAGAAAATGTGCCAATGCTGTTTGAAACATGTATTACATTTCCCTCAAGATAAAAAAAATAAAATTCATGGCTGTTTCTAACTTATTGCAAATGCTTTACACTCCTAGATGTGAATGAATGCGAAACCAATCCCTGCAGTCAAGAATGTTCTAATGTCTTTGGTTCATACCAATGTTACTGCCGTCGTGGTTACCGGCTCAGTGATGTGGATGGAATAACCTGCGAAGGTAAGGTTACATTACACCACAAAGCTTGCTGGCAACGGGTTTGTCTCTCTCACACACACAGCTGTGGTTCCTCATCCTCACTTGGCGAATCTCCTGACCACAGCAGCACTGCAATTAGCAAACACTGAAAGGTAATGATGCACAGTTTCATACAACGGGACGGCAATTAACCATTGAGCTCAGCCACTGGCTCACAGTTTATGGCGTACCACTGCAGGAGGACTGGAGACAATTTTACAACCAACCTATTTACCAGGGAGTAGAAGCACCAGGAGAATAAAAATAATCGCTGATTGAAAGATACAGCATGGAAACAGGATCTTGGGCCCATAAAGTCCACACCTCTAGTGAGAGGAGCAAAATCTAAAGATGTGTGGGCGTTTCTTTTTATAAACACAGTAGTGGGTGCCTGGAAGGTGCTGTCCAGGGTGGTGGTGGAGGCAGATACAGTAGTGGCATTGAAGAAATGGAGTAGATATGTGAAGCCAAATGCTCCTGAAGCTGTGCTCATTGTGCCTGATTCGTGGGACTCACTGAACTACTGTGTTTCTAATAAACAAAGAACAAAGCCCCATTGATTAGAAACAGTGAACTTGTGGTTAACAATAAGAAAATATTGCAGATGTTGAAAGTGAGACATAACAAAGCATTGGAAATAGCCAGCAGGTCAGTCAGTGTCTGTGAAGAATTAACGCTTTAGTTCAATGACTTTCATCAGAACTAGAATCTCTTTTGACAGATGTCTGATTCTAACGATGCAATTCTTTGCATTTTGTTATAGACATTGATGAATGTGCATTACCTGCCGGAGGCAACATTTGTTCATATCGATGTGTCAATGTTCCTGGAAGTTTCCAGTGTGCCTGCCCAGTTTCTGGCTACACTCTTGCACCCAATGGGCGGAACTGTCAAGGTAGGAAAATATTTCTGCAGGGAATCCTAAACTAATGAATTGACGTAATTATTTTAAACTAAACTTCAATACATCAAACAGGTCTTATTACAGATATTTCACTGCTATTAAAGATATATTGCAGGGCATGAAAATACATTTTGCAGGTTTTGAATTGTTTGCGCTGGTTTCCTGTTGCCAGTCTTGCCAGTCAGGAAATTGGACCTTGGGATAATTGTCATGATGCACTCCAACACTGAAATCAAATGCCCATTACATGCTTCGTATGTGAAAATGTCATCAACATGTACAGTGCTGTGCATGTGGCTTGCCAGAAATGTGCATGTTAGAAGAACAGGTGGAAGCGTCTTAATCCTTTATTTAATGGCCCAGGGATTGATGTGTAAGAGGCAATGAGGAGAAGAAAATTAGCTCCATGTTATTGTAATATGCTGCTGACATGGTTTACAGCAGTCAAAATATTGCTTGATATGACATGTTGAACAATTTTTATTCATTAATAACTATTTTTGTTGTTCACTAGTGTGTATCATCACTATCAGGGACTAAAGGAGAAAATACCTACTATGGTTTCATGATAATGCTTTTACTATTTATTTTTCTGCTATAAATATCTCTTCCTTTATGTGACACTTTAAAGTCACAAATTCCAGAAAGAAATTCTTGAAACAGTTTAGGAAAGACAAAAGAATGTGATTACTTGAAGTAGTTGGAAATCTTCATCCAACAAAGCCCTTCATGTTCTTTTCGGTCTGAGATCTGAGCGTTCTGTCACCTCTTCAAGGTGTTCCTGTCTCTACCAGTTCACCAAAGAGCAGGATACCAAAGTCTAAGGCTTCTCACCTGTCAGATGGAAAGAAACTCAAGCTTCTCTTTAAAGCTAAAGGATGATGTTTCTTGAAAGATGTAAGGGTTTCTCTCATCGGCTTTTAAAAGGAATACATTATGGGAAATGAAGTACTTCTGAAGTTTAGTCACTGTTGGAAATGAGATGGTCAATAAAAAGTGAAAATTACCAATTAATCAAATTTAGAGAACTTTAAAGGCCAAATATAGTCCACAACATGAGTGACTTATTTTTTTTAAATTACAAGCAAACTGCAGTACAATATTTTCTTTTGACCAGACTGATCATACTGGGGTTTATCACCATACCCTAAATTAAGTAAAGTATCAAAGTACCACCCCTCCTTATTAATTCCTATTAGCATCATTTTCTATTTCTTTCATCTTCATGTCTGTTTACTCTCTCTTTAAATTCTCATTAGGTTATAAGGGATAGGAGTAGAATTAGGCCATTTGCCCCATCATGTCTACTCCGCCATTTAATCATGGCTGATCTATCTCTTCCTCCTAATTCCATTCTCCTGCCTTCTCCCCATAACCTCTGACACCCTTACTAATCAAGCATCTATCTATCTCTGCCTTAAATTCTGACGTAAATATGCCTCAATTACTCTGTATGGTAGCACATCCTACATCCTTGCATTTCTTTTGAATAAGAAATGTTTTACAGGTTTCCCTCTCAATTTATCAATGATGACCATCTATAAAATACTTTGGAGGGAGACCACCGGAAATTGGAGGAGCAGCACCTCACATTCCGCCTGGGACAGTTTGCACCCTAGCGGCATAAACAATTTCACCAAAGCCCTTGCTGTCTTCTCAGCTCTCCCTCAGCCCTCTGGCTCCTCCTCTTCCTTTCTCCTTTCTTTTCCCCACCCTGCATCAGTCTGAAGAAGGGTTTCGGCCCGAAACGTTGCCTATTTCCTTCGCTCCATAGATGCTGCTGCACCCGCTGAGTTTCTCCAGCACTTTTGTCTACCATAAATTACTTTGGTTTTGGTCTTCCTCCCTCCTAGAGGCATGGGGTTGTTTATGCATTCCCGAGAGGTCTTGGGGCATGGGCTAGTGTCTTATTCGAAAGCTGTCACCTTCCCTGATACAGCACTCTGTGCTGCATTGGAATACTAGCCCAGAATATGTGCTTACATTCCTGAAATGGAATTCAGAGATGAGAGCTCTGCCATTGAGCTACTGTTGACTTCTTTTTTTCATGCTTAAAGATCTACCTAAATCTCAAATTATTGACCAAGATTTTAGCCAGCTCTCTTCAGTATACCAAATTTAAAGATACAGCACAGAAGTCATTTAATTTGTGGAGATTGCCCCAGAACCATGCAAGTTCACATTGGGTTCTCCAGTTTCCTACCATACTCCAACATGGCCTCTTTCGGTGTCATGATAATTAAGTATAGGAAAAAGTCTTCAGTAAATTTGACTTACTGCATGCATGTGAGATCATGGAATGGCTGAGAGCACTAACTGCAGCAAAGACGATGGAATTAGAGAGCCTTCCAACTGCAGTACTGAAGACCATAATCTCAGAACTGGCTGCATTCCCACTGGACTGTTCCAGAACAATTACAATACTGTCATCCACCGGAAGTCATGGAAAATTGCTCAGACATGTTCTATTCAAAAAAGCAGGGCAGTCCTGCCCAATAAATCGATTGTTCTTTGTTGTCACGTATGCACAACACAGTGGAATTCTTTTGCACAACCACAAATCCACAGTTGCCATATTTTGGCGCCATTTACAAAGAAAAACAGTCCAAAGTCCAATGCAGGTAAGCCCCAGGCTGTTGGAGGCCCGCGATCTGACGTTCCTCTCCTCTGCCTTGAATGAATCATCACTGACTTGGAATAAATTGGATCTTGGCTGGTCCAGACAATTCCCAGAAAATATATATATATTTTTAAAATCCAATTTGTCAATGCTGTTTCAATTTGAATTTCTTGTTTTGTGAAGCTATAGGTATTCTTTGCGCTGAATAATTTGCATTTCATTTACGGTATCAACACAAAGCTTCGATAAACAAACCTTTGCTACAAATGTATAATACAAATTCAATAGCCCCTGACCAACTGAGTGAATGTCTTTACTTAAACTAATTCGAGACAATAACAAATAGCACCACAGGGCAAGCATCATCAGTCACCATGAGATCCTGAACATGACAACCTGATAAGCTATGAGTTTGATGTCATGGTCTGTATCCTACAATCAGTGACCCATGTCTTCCAGATCAGAGGCTTTAGTCTTTTGAAGTCTTTAAGTTTGGGACCACAGGGAAATATCTTGGTGAAAGGGTAGAGACTGCAATTCCAGTCATACTTCATAAAAACCTTAGACGTCTGTTGACAAACAAGGACATGGTCTGCTTATGAAGTCCAAACTCTTAAACAAATTCCCATTGGAGCAAAATCAAATGCAGAACCTGCTACGTTTTTTGTTATTTTTGTTAGTAATTGTATTTGATTCCACCACCTCCTCTGGCAGCATGTTCCAGATATCAACCACTCCCTGGGTAAGTATAGCCTACTTAAGGGCCTGTCCCACTTAGGCTATTTTTAGGCGACTGTCGGCGACTGTCATAGTCGTAGCAGGTCGCCGAAAAAAGTGACGGACCCCCCCTTTGACATAAAATTTGAAATTGAATCATTACTTTAACAAAAAACAAACAAAGTCAGCACCGGCGACAACCTACGTCAGCTGGCAACCACCTACGTTAACCCGGCGACAACTACGACAGTACCCACGTCAGGAGAAGTCAAGCTATGCTCATTGGCGTCAAACCAACTGTCGCCGACTGTCTCCGAATTTTTTTTAACATGTTGAAAATCCAGCGGCGACCAGAAAGACCCTACGACTCTTTGGGGGACTGAGGAGACTACTCACGACCCTACAGGCGACACCCTGGCGACCATGTGGCGACAGCCTAGTCACCTGTAGTGGCCTAAAAAATAGCCTAAGTGGGACAGGCGCATTAGATTCCCTTTTAAAAGACTACTGCTCATCTTAGAACTATGCCCTCTTCTTTTTGATACATCCAATATAGGAAAATATGAGATGTGAACCAAGAAGTAGTCTCTGAGGAAAGCAGAAAGGGCTGGGGAGGGGGGAGATGTGACTGGTGGTGGGATTGCAATAAAGTTGATGGAAATGTCATGCTGTCTGACCCTCTAAGTTACTCCAGCTTTTTGTGTCTATCTTCAGAAAATCATGTGTTGGATGCGGAGGCTGGTGAAGTGAAAGACGAGGACCAGGGGACCTCTGTCTCTGATCTGACTGTTGGGGAGCGGGGTGGTTAGAGCAGAACTGCAGGGAACAGAGGAGAGCTGGGCAAGGGCTCCTCTAATTTTCAGAATCGAAACATTATGTATTTCCATTTTGGACAAAGGTGGGTGCCTTGAGATGTGCAAACCTTTAGAAGGATGGTAACTTTAACATTAACAAACTAGTTCTTAACTTAATCTCATTTTGATCATTGGATATTGTACATGTAGAGGAATTTTGGACAAAGCAGAAATCCTTGATTAAATTGGAGCTCAACACTGCACTTGTTCTATTGAAGTTCACCCTCAGACACGGATACGAAAATCATGTAGTTGGACATTTTCACATCCTAAAGTCCGTTTTCTTCCCCCAGATATTGATGAATGTATCACAGGGATGCACAACTGCTCTGGAACAGCGACTTGCTTCAATGTCCAGGGGAGCTACCGCTGCCTAACCTTTGTCTGTCCAGAAAACTATCGAAAAACTAGCGAGGCGTAAGTAAACTTTTGCATTATCAAGCCTTTAACAACAGAATTTTCAAAGTGGTATCCAGATAGGCGCTTTTGTCTATTCTACCAAGTTCATAGATGGTTTATGCTTTTTAAGCAAGTCTTCAGGTAGACCAATATTCATCTTGGCTTTGGCTCTGGACAAAGTAATCATGGTAGAAACTTGTAAAACAACTTAAAATAAACTATAATCTTTCTTGATAAATGATGCAAGAGTGTAAAGTACTGCAAATCATGTATCAATGGTAATTACATTTCTTCAAGTCTCAACACTTTGTGCAAAGACCATGATTTCATTCACTGATATTCCCATTACTTTTGCTTTGAACCAAAAGAGCACAACATGTATTTAATTTCTTGGTTTAAATCTGTGCTTCAAACTATAGTTTAAATTGTTAATTTTCCTGTCTATCTTTCTGTGATTCTCATGCAAGAGAGTAGTTTCAAATTTGCCTCAATTATTCACACTGCACTGTGAATTCCTTTTTATACACTTAATTATGAACCTGCAACTTTATGGGCTTATTTGTTTTTGCTTGATGGGAATATCTGCGATTGACTCTGGTGGATATATTTTCTGCCAAGGCTCCCTAATTTAAAATCATACAAACAGGTACTTGCATCTGATTTCGACACACCTTGAACCCCCACCAGAATTGGAAGGTATCGAAGTTGCTGGTGAAGCGAGGCAACACTTTAGCCAAGAAATTGGATCAAATTGTTTGCGTTTTTCATGTGAAAATTGTGCATAAGAATGTGATCACTTGGGGTAGATTGTGTTAGCAAACTTTTCCAGATGAAACCGTACCCATTGCGAAATTGGGGCAGACACTTCTATGCACAATCTACCTAATGCCACCAGTGTTTCTCAGTGTCAATCACACCCGAATAACATCATAGGTCATATTGCACATTTTTTTGCATAAATCATAGCGTAAATTGCAACCTATATAATCCATGACTGCTGTTGATTATTCACACAAAAAATATTGAAGCACAGATTAGCAATCATATATGAATACAATGTTCTGCACTCTCATGCACAGAACACCCACAATGTACAGTGTTCAAATGCCAGGATTATTGAAACTGCATCAGTGGTACTCCTCTCACTAGTCACAGCTTTTTTGTTTGGGTAATTCCGAGATGCATTCTGCAATGACAGGCCCTTTGATCAGTGCAGCCCTCAGAGAAGCTCAAAGTTATTTGTAGCACAAAAATCGAGCAAGTCAGATCATTGCATACAGTGATCAGTGTAAACACACTTCCTAGCCACTCCATGGCAATCTTTCCTCAACTGTGCTGTGGCTATCAAAGAGAGAAGTCTTTAACATCAGAAACGTCTCAGATCAGCAGAAATTTGTAGTCTCATTTGAGACCCAAGATGTTAGGAAGTGAAAGGAAGGTACACAATGGTTAAAGTCTCAAAGGATGTCCTTTTGACTGGGTTTAGATCCAATTTCATACATTGATGAAGGAAAAAAAACAATTGGAAACCTGAATCCTCTGGTGTGGTGGGAACGATGGGCTCAGATTTAGTAGGTGGCAAACTGCTGATTTACTACATTGCTCTTTTCCTTTCGACACCACAAGTTGCACAGCCGAACTTTGGATAATTGTGTTGACTCATGATATAACATTGCATTTGACATGATGAATATCTCTAGAAATTTATCTCATTTTAATAATAAATTGCCAACATTAAAAATTACTCTCACTACAAAAACTTTTTAAAAAGTCTTTAATGTTTTTGATACATGTTTGATTTCCTTTATTAATATAAGAAGGCTTCAGCCAAAATTAGAAGCTTATTCTTGAAATTAATATTTTGGCCAAGAGTCATCATTCTTTTAGCCTTCGACTAATCACAAAGTCTGACTATTTGGAAGATTTCCATCACGCACTGTGAGGATTCCATCAGTGTGTTTGCCAAGTATGGTCCCTCATGACAATATTTTTTTCTGTTTCAAATGGGTTGGTTCTAAATTGTTGGGAAAAAATACGACACAATGATTTTTCAAATTAAATGTTGCATTATCAGGGTTTTTTTTCAAAACCATTGTGTCATTTTGTTTGCCGAATATTTTGGAACAATGCCATTCTAGGCAGTGATCTGTTAGAGCAATTTTCCAGTTTTTGCAAGAACCCATGGAATTCTTAATGCATAGATTAAGCTATCCTACATCTTAACACGGACTTGAATTGCAAACCTGTCAGGATCCCATTGCAGGAGAGGTTGAATGTTACATTTCAATTCATGTACTCGCTCATTTAAAATTATTGCACTTTGGTACTGCAGTCTATTTAACAGAAAACTAACTTGAAATGCCAGGCCCAACAATATTCTACTTTAGAAGCTTAATATTACTGATGCCAGATCACCACAACAAGGGAAAAATGTTAGTTCACAGGAAATGAAATGTGCCACCACAACTTTATGTGCAACATTCCATCTCTGCTCTGTGGCAACTGTGACAATATGTTATTATTATCAGTATGAAAAGTTGTGGGGGTTGTGGGCTTAACAATTCAAGAAAGCCTTTCCCTAGTGTGGACTAGGTAAATATGTGAAGAATGGAGGTAGCATTGTTGTTTGTATTTTGGGGTTATTGGCAAAATCTTTGATTATTTTCTCTTTGCTACTTATTAACTCTTTGACTGCATGCTCTTCATTTAAACTGCCTCAATGTCTGCTTCATTTATACATAATGTATTGCTTAGCTGGGCAGACTCAAACACTCTATTTTGGCTTGATTCTCCTTTAACTGCTGGTGTCTGGTTCTCATTTTCCATTTCCAACTCCAATAGTATTATTATGATTAGTATTGTTCCTATCATTATCAAGTTGTAGAAGAGCAATGTAGCATTAGAATGAACACAAAATAAATTCAGTAATGTTCTATTCATCCTTACATACATCCAAGCATTTATCTTCCACTTCAGTCTAAAGCATACACGGTAATGTGAGAATAAGATACTATTCCTTGGAATGAATACAGAAAAGAAACACCCTTTGTGGCCTTCTATGAAAATATGCTCATAGGAGAACTATGTTACTGCCTCTTCTGGAGCTGTCACTGATCAGTTCAGAGAAAGCGAGCAGAGAGCTGTTATTTGTATCCTTAATTCTTTGTTGGTTGGGCTCAGGACCTATGAAGATGTAAAAATATGAAAGTGAGGTAATACTTGGATTTTAATCCAGAGCACCTGGCTTGGAGGAGGCTCGCTTGACTGATTTATGCCTTCCAAAACATGAATGTTTTTATATGTGTAAAATTGCCTCGTTTATCAGTATCGCAAGATTGGAACTCATATTTGGATAAAAACTATTACTCAATTAACTAACCATTTAACTATCAATCGAATTAACCATTCAATCCTAATCTTCGTGTAAACTAAAAAACACAATTTTCCCAATCCAGTGATTAGTTCCTTAAATGAATAATATCCTGATGTTAAATATTTTCCCTTTTTGTTTAAAAAATCACCATTCTTGCGAAAACTGATGCTTATTGACAATTGTCTAAACTTTCCCCTCATAATTCCAATTGCACATCTTCTTGCACTGAGACTTATATTCTCTTTTGTAAACTTCCTTCTAAGGTATCTTTCTAGGAAGCTGAAGAACCTCATTGATACAATATCCTTGGGCGTCAGCCCTTAGTTTTCCACTACCTTGCTCTGTCCCTGTGCCATCATTAAATGTTTGTTGAGCTTTCCCTTGTACTTTAGTAATTGGCAAATTTCGGAATAGATCTGCTCGGTTTTGTGGCAAACTAAATTTGCTATGATGACTTTTCTGAGATTTCTGTGGCTCTCCATGCCGAACCTCTGGTGAATGAGCAATAAATTTAAGGGCCTGTCCCACTTTCACGACCTAATTCACGATCTTTTTTACTCGTGGACATTTTTCATCAGACTAGAAAAATGCCCCGACCTACTTGATGCCACGAGTACCTATGACTAGCATCATGATCTACATACGACCTCGTGACGACCATGCTGCGAGTATGAGTCAAGGGCAAACTCGGCAGAGGTCGTGAATTAGGTCGTGAAAGTGAGACAGGCCCTTTACCATTACTATCTCTTCAAAATGTCTCAACTGAACATATTATCATGTTTTTAATACGACAAGATCAAAAATGGAAACATTGATTTTCTGAAATGCCAAACCCATTGTATGAATAGTAACGGGGCAGAATGATTCACCCTGAACCCTTTCCACCTGTCATGGTGGGAGATCCAGGACATGAAAGATGGAAAGTTCACTTTTATTTTCTGTGAGGAAACTCCTGAGAAGATACACCCTTGGCCATTACCTCTCTGATAAGATTGCCAGAGATCAAGATCACACTAATTAAAATCTATTGATCTTGCTCGTTTGTCATATTTTCGGGGCTTTCTAAGGCTCTTTACAAGTTACAATGGAACAGTGGGGGAACCTCTTCTGTTGAGGTTGTGATGGATGAGTGGGAGTAATAGGTCCCCACTGCACAGGTAATTCTTTTATTTTCTGCTACACTGACTTGCTGGCTTTGCTTATGTTCATTAACACCCCTCTTTCCTCTCTCACTTTCTTCCAGTCGCTGTGAGCGCTTGCCTTGCAATGAGAATCAGGAGTGCCAAAGCCTGCCTTTAAGAATAACCTACTATTACCTCACTTTCCCCACCAACATCCAAGTGCCCACCAATGTCTTCCGATTCGGGCCCTCTCACGCTCTACCTGGAGATAACATTCTCCTTTCCATCACCCATGGCAACGAGGACAACTATTTTAATGCACAAGAACTGAATAACCACAGTGGAATTGTGTTTGTACATCGGCAAATCACAGAACCCAGGGACTTTCTTCTCAACGTTGAGATGAAGCTCTTGCGTCATGGAGTCACCAATATTTTTGTAGCAAAAATCTATATTGTTGTATCTGCAGAGGTTTGATGACTTTTATTTGGTGACTCGTCAGAATGTTGATTAATATTGTTCAATGCTAGTTAACCCAATAATATACTGACTGAGATAATAAATATATAGACTTTCCTCTGTTTCTTATGCACATCCAAGTGGCCTAGTACACTGCAAAGTTTTACTTTACCTCCATTGCAAATATCGCAGTGCGTCTTTCTTTATACTCGGCCCAATTATCTACATTCTGACATTTACTGTACATGCTCCATGGTTTAATAATAAATCTCATTGCATGACTTCTGTCCCTTTGGAAACAAATGGTGGGGGGGGGGTACAATTATGACAAATACATCATGTGAATATTACTCAAAATTTAGTAAATAAGTGGATTTTGAGGTACTGAACCCCCCATGGAGTAAACTGTGAATATCAATACATTTTAAGTCATTTGTTTAATGGTTTATCATTTCGAAGAAACACATATGGGAAATTTGTGGGAATAAATAATTTCTTAGAATGCAGCCTACACTACAGCTTTGACCTACAATGTATGTGCCAAACATGATGCCAATTTAAACTAATCTCTGCTTGCACATGATCCACGTCCCTCCATTCTCTGCACAACCATGTGCCTATCTAAAAGTTTCTTAAAAAACACTATTTTATCTAGTTTCACCACCATCCCTTGCAACACGTTCCAGGCACCTACCAGTTTTGTGCATAAAACCTGCCCTGCATATCTCCTTTAAACTTTTCCCTCTCGCCTTAAAGTTAGACCCTCTAGTCTTTGATATTTTCACCCTGGGATAAAGGTTCCAACTGTCTACCCTGTCTATACCTCTCATAATTCTATCAACATCCGAGTTCCAGAGAAAATAATCCAAATTCGTTCAACATCTCCTTATAACTAATAGCCTCTATTCCAGACAACGTTCTTGAACACTAGTTATTGTGACATCATAATGAAGATTAATCTCCTTTCATTTTTCTACATTATTCAACCTTGTGTCAACATAGCAAAATGAGAATGAGAAAATGAACAACAACTTGCAATCCATTAAACATTTCCAGAGGACCCATTGAGTGATTCTCCCGCTCATCTGCATTACACTAATGGAAAGGGTAGCCTAAGACACACAAGTAAAATCACATAAATCCTCTTCATACTACTTACAGCTTTTGCAGCTCTTGCATTTGTAGAGGTAGATAAAGGAGTGAACTACAGAAGGTTTTGTTTACAGAAGTGGTTCATTGCCAAGTGTTCTTTGGCATTCTAAGCATAATTACCATACAGCACATTTGAAAGGCGATTAAATAAAACCTTTGTGCTGTTATGTGCTTTTACATTTCTGGATTTTTGCTCTGCAGATTTAATGCACTAGAAATGCACAAATAACCACTCCTTAACCTCTGCTATCAACAGAATAATTTGGACAGTGACGTACAGCTGTGACTTGTCTCAAAACTTGTGTTATAATGAGCGATTTCAAATTTGTCAATTGATCTTTAATAAGTATTCCAATTAACCCACCAATTATCTACTTGAATTGTTGAAATTGCCCCCCAAAAATATTAGAACAATTTATATACTGTGCATTTTTTTAGTCAAGTTAGTAAACTAGATTAGTATTTGATTAAGTTGATACTATTTTGGACAATACTTCTGCAAAATTGTGAAATGTGCGATCCAGATTACCTTAACATTATCTGAACAAACGTGTGCTTTTCTTAACTCTACTTTTTAATTACACCAGACACAGAATACATGGAAGCTACTGCCTAACATTTTATACTAACAGCAGTACAATGCTTTTTTACTGATATGATGTCAGTATGAAGCAAGATTGGAAGCAGGTAGTCAAAATAGCTGGTTCAGTGATCTGTGTCTGGTGTAAGTAAAACCTGAGTAGAGTGATCTATCGATACTGGTTATCTTGCATCTTCCTATCTGTAGCTCCTAGATGTCAACTGTTCTGCTAGGATTGTGACCCATGCCAGCTGATCACCCCATTTGACCCTTGGTCTGGCCCATGGAGGCCCCTTGCACAGCCATATTACAATTCAAATTTTGTTTAGCACAGTAGCTACAATTAAAATGAAACTTAGCAGAGCAGTTATTTAAGGTAGACAAAAATGCTGGAGAAACTCAGCGGTTGAGGCAGCATCAATGGAGTGAAGGAAATAGGCAACGTTTCGGGTCGAGACCCTTCTTCAGACTGATGTGTTTAGTTTTGTTTATTGTATAATTCATTTACTTCCTTTATATCACAGTTTATTAAATAAAATGTATTTCATTATTTGGACATAGGAGTTCTTTAATCGTGATTTTTTTTTTTGGCATCACCATACCATTGTCTTGCATTTTCACTGGGCAATGTTATTTTTTTATGAAGTTTTCCATGGCTTTTTTACCTTGTTTTCTGGCTTTCCACACATAGCAACAATAATTTGTATTTATGTAGTACCTTTAATAGTTGGTGAAATGTCCCATTGCACCTTATTAAACAGATCTGAGCCACATGAAGATATATTGGGACTGAAAGAGGTAAGATTTAAGGAAATAAAAAATAGTGATGTTTAGGGATGTTAAGACAAGATGTTTAGGGATTGCCTGTTATTAGTGAAGTTATTGAAATTAGGGATGCAGAGATCCTGGAGGGAAACAAAGTGCTGGAGGAACTCCACGGGACAGGCAGCATTTGTGGAGGGAATGGATATGTAATGTTATGTCAGGATCCTTTTTCAGACTGATTGTCTTAATGGGTAGAAAGCTAGAAAAGAGGTGGAAGGATGTATGCTACAGGGTTGAAAACATGAATACAAATTTTAAAATGGAAATCTAACAGATTATCTGACAATTATGTTTGCAGGCCCTGATGACAAAGGTCAGGATGTGACATGGGGGATGTGAGAGGGAATACTAGGAAAGTATCTTGGAGTTTGGGTTGGGACCGTCACCAATGTCCAATTTGTCAGTAACTTGGATACATAAAATTGATGAAAACTGGTGAAATTTGTTGGTACCCAAACTAAGATGGGCAGTAAATCACAGAATGAGCCAGATATGATATAGAAGTTGGCAGATCATTGTAGAGGATTGTAAATATATACAAATAGAAAATATGAACAAAGAGGAAAGCTGCGGAAAAACTAAAGGGTCAGTTGATTGACTGTCTAAATTGCTGCTTTTCACTGGATAATCTACAAGCTAACAGAATGTTGGATAATCTAGCCAAAACTAGAATACAAGTCAGAAAAAAAATCATTATTACTTCATTCAAACTTTTGATAGCACTGCACATTTTATACCACATCTTGTTTTAGTTTCCAAGAGATAAGGAAAACTTTCAAGTATGCTAGGCACTGTGGGGGTGAAGCAATGCATTGATGCCAAGAGTAAGCTTCTTACTTCTCTTTTAATTTAGGTTTACGTTTATCATTGTCATGTGTGTGAGGCACAGTAAAACTCTTTGTTTTGCATGCTATCCAATCAAATCAGGTACGATATATAAATATAATCAAGCCAACTTCAAGTACAATAGATAGAACAAAGATGAAGATACAGAGTGCTGAGTACATCAGATTCATAGACAAAGTCCAATGTCCTGAACGGGGTTGAGGTAAATCAGACAGTACCCTAACTTATGGAAGGGCCATTCAGAAGTCTGATGACAGAAGCTGTTGCTGAATCTGGTGGTGCGTGATTTCAAGCTTCGGTACCTTCTCCCAGATGGGAGCAGGAAAAAGAGGGAATGACCAGGGTGGGACTAGTCTTTGATGATGTTGGCCGTTTTTCCGAGGCAGCATGAAGTGTAGATGGATTTAATAGAGGGAAGTCTGATCTGTGTGATGGACTGGCCTACGTCTACAACCCTCTACAGTTTCTAACAGACCTGAGCAGCAAACCAAGCTGTGATGCAACCCGGCAGTATGCTGGAAGATGGCTGAGAAATGGCTCTAGACTTTTGCTGTCATTAAAACCGTAATGCAAATCACCCTTATGTTGTTTTGACGGTTGCCCTCAGTGCAACTATCACCTTTCACAATACCATGCTGAAAGCAACATCGTTAATTTCCAAGTGGCATTCTCTATTGATCTGTGGCAAATTCAAAGTTTTTGACTTGAGCAGCCCCAAAAGGATCACTGAAAATATCCAATACTCTGTCAGCTACTGAGACTTCATGGGAACCTGAGAGGCAACCTTTTCACACAGAGAGTGGTGGGTATATGGACCAGGCGGTCACGGTGGCGCAGCAGTAGAGCTGCTGCCTTACAGCGAATGCAGCGGCGGAGACCCGGGTTTGATCCCGACTACGGGTACCATCTGTACGGAGTTTGAACATTTTCCCCGTGACCTGCGTGGGTTTTCTCCGAGATCTTCAGTTTCCTCCCACACTCCAAAGACGTACAGATTTGTAGGTTAATTGGTTTGGTGAATGTGAAAAGAAATTGTCCCTAGTGTGTGGCGATAGTGTCAGTGTGCGGGTTCGGTGAGCCGAAGGGCCTGTTTCCGCCCTGTATCTCTAAACTAAAAGAAAATAAAGTAATTGAGGCAGCTACAATAACATTTAAAATACATTTGCAACAATGTTGCCATCACAGAACACTTATAGTCGTGGTCCTGGCAGCACAGGAAGGGGAGGGGCCAGGGGAAGTGGAATTGGAATTGGAAGTGTTGGGGGAGGCAGGGGAGTGGTGGAATCTTACGTTGGGAAATGGGTTGTGTTGGAGGACCAGGCCTCCCATGGGTGCTATGGGTGAGTGGTGGAATATTGCGTTGGGAAATGGGTTGTGTTGGAGGACCAGGCCTCCTATGGGGGCTATGGGTGAGTGGTGGAATATTGCGTTGGGGGAACGTGTTGCGTTGGGGGACCAGGCCTCCCAATGGGTCCCACTTGGTCTAGTAACATTTAAAATACATTAATACAGGTACATGAATAGGAAAGGTTTACAGGGATTTGTGCAGACTGTGGGTAAAATGGAGCTAGCTTAGATGGGGCATCTTGGTTGGCACGGACAAGTTGGGCTGAAGGGCCTGTTTTCATGCTGAATGACTATGACACTTAAGTGAACAATAGCTGAGAGAAATGGTGAGAAATCTTAGACAGTTAAATTTCTCATCATCCTCGTGTCTTAATTGTCTCTTTTATTTTGCAGGATAGTAAGAGATAGGACAGAGAATGTTCGATGCATAAAGTCCTGCAACCCTGGTGATACATCCTGCATACTCCACCCAGTTAATACAGTCTCCTACACTGTCATTTCCCTGCCGACATACAGGGACTTCACAGGACCAGTTGGTGAGAACCTTAATTAGGTTTCTTTTGTTTAGGTTAATCACTGCAATAAGGCAGCTGAAGCATGCGGACAATTAACTTATTTACTGGAAATAATCTTCTCTACAAGGTATGAGGTGAAAAAAAAAAGCAACCCTATTTCAAGCAATGTTCTCAAATGGAAAGGAAAAATGTCAGGGGGAAATCACTCTTAAGTCTCCCCCATGCACCTATCAAGGAATTAGAGAGAAACAAGGAACTGCAGATGGTGGTTTACAAAAAAAAGGCACAAAGTGCTGGAGTAACTCAGTGGGTCAGGTAGCATTCTCCAGAGAATATGGAGATGACATTTCTGGTTGCGACCCTTCTTCAGACTGATTATGGTGGGAAGGTGGGAGGAGAGAAAGCTGGATGAGGGGAGGAGGGGTAGGACAAAGCTTGGCAAGTAATGGGAGGAATACAGGTGAGGTTATTTATTACCTCAAAAGACTTTGCTTGTTTTCACTTTAATAGGACACCACTGGTGAAAGTGTGATGGTGCCTCATCAATCCTAATCTTTCCAGGGACACAGAGGGCGGGTCACTGACACTGCTGCTTCCTTTTCACAGAGATCATATTTCTCCGGGCAACAGCTCCAGTTATTTCCCCTGCCCAGTCGGAGTTTGTGTTCCGCATCGCTGAAGGAAATGTGCGTAACTCCTTTGACATTATTAAACAATATGAAACGGCCATTGCAATTGGTAAGTAGCATTCCTACAATTCTTTGTTTATGTTTGTATCGTCATCATTAAGGGTGGCACAGTGGTGTAGCTGGTAGACCTGGGTCTTGCAGGGTCAGAGACCCAGTTTCGATTCTGACCTTGGGTGCTGTTTGTGTGGAGTTTGCATGATCTGTCTGTAACCACGTGCATTTCTTCGGGGTTCTCTAGTATCCCCCACATTTCAAAGACAAACAGTTTTGCAGGTTAATTGGCCTCCATAAATTGCTCTTGGTGTGTAGGAAGTACATGCAAAAGTGGGATTACATAGAACTAGTTTGAACAGGTTAATCAATGGTTGGCGTGGACTCGATGGGCAGAAGATCCCGTTTCCATGTTGAATCTCAGCTAAACTAAAATCACGATATGGACTGTCATAAACTTCAGAGTTTAAGAAGGAACTGCAGATGCTGGAAAATCGAAGGTAGACAAAAGTGCTGGAGAAACTCAGTGGGTACAGCAGCATCTATCGAGCAAAGGACATAGGCAACGTTTCGAGCTGAAACCCTTCTTCAGAGTCTGGGTCCTTAGTATGACTCAGAGGTACAGGACAGAGGCTGAATCCTCCAAGCATTGCTGTCTTTTCCAAGGGCATCTCCTGACGCATTATGCAAACCTCCATGGACAATTGTTATTAACTCAAAGACCATTCAAACACATGACCTCATGGTTAATGAGGTAGCGACTAGTAAGTCATGGTCACTATAAACAGCCAATACATTAGACAAAATGTGAATTTTAAATCATCATGGTCAGCGAGAAACTATTTCTTCTCAAACCTTGCTCACTGCCACTTGACCTTCTTTTGGTGTCTGAACAGCCTCTCAGAGCAGAACATCTCTAATAAAAAGTCTGGGCTCTATGATGTCCAACGGTACTTATGGGAATAATAATAAACCTTTACACAACTCTGGCAAGGTCTTAACAGAAGTATTTGTTCACTTTTGATCATACTTTGGGAAGATTTGAAGGTCTTGAAGAGGTTGTAGAATAATTTGCTAGAATGATACTTGGATTGACATAATGTGTAAAATAAAAATAATTATTTTTTGTTCCAAAATATTTGATGTGAGTTGGAAATAGTCTAAGTATTGTTTGTTTCACTTATTGCACTTCATCTGGAAGATTAGTTATATTGTGTGAAGAATGTTATATCTGCTGCAACTGAGCTGCCATGTGTGTTATAGAGAAAACATATTGTACACTTTAAATTGGGTGCCATGTGGTAGGTAGACCATTGGATCTCTGTAAATAGAACCCTGTGTGCATTGCAAGAAGCCGAACTGGAATATGGTGTTTATTGTAAATAAAGTAAAGTCTGTTGTAATCCCGTGAAATACATCCCTGTATGTTTTGTCAATAGAAAACAGTTTATGGTATCAAAGAAACATCATGCTATTATAAGTAGATTAGTGAATAGCACATTACATAAACTGCCATGACACATACATTTTAAACAAAGCACACAGGCAATTCTTCATCATCACTATCCATCAGACATTATGATTCTGATAAGTAGAGCATCATCTGTGTTGTAAAAACAGAAGATACTCAGCAAGTCAGGTATCATCCATGAAAAGAGAGAGTTAGCAGTTTATGTCAATACCAATGTGAAAAACTAACCTGTTTCCACAAACGCTGGTTGAGCTGTTGCTTATTTACAGGACTGTCTATTTCCATTTTAGGTTTTCAGGATCTGCACTATTTTTCTTCCATATTGCCTGCATTGTAAATTATTTGTTGCAAAATGGCAAAAATATTGGTTTTATCTTCAAGAAAATATGTATTGTAAACAGAAAATTGTGTGTTTTCAAAATTGTGACATGTCCTTTAAGTGAAATATTGTACACTAGAAGATTGAGTGCAATGAAAATTGAATATTATGTTCATTGCAAATGCAAGGTGACAGTAGCAGTTTCACAGTGTGGAGAGAGAGCAGAGGAGATTCACCAGGATGTTGCCTGGATTGGAGGACTTTAGTTTAGGGGAGAGATTGTCTGGGCTGGGCTTGTTTTCCCTGGAGTGAAGGAGGTTGAGGGATGGCCTGACAAAGGCATAGATCGGGTAAATAATCAGAATCTTTTTCCAGTGGTAGGGGCATGGGTTTAAGGTAAGAGCAAAATTGATTTAAAGAGGAAATGAGACAAACATTTTTGTAACGTAATGAGTGGTTAGGATCTGGAATGTGCTGCTAGAGGAAGTGGTGGAATTAGATACAATTGCTATGTTGAAGAGACATTTAGACAGGAACGAATAGGCAAAGCATGGATGGCCATGGACTTAATGCAGACAAAGGGATCACTGTAGATGGCCGAAAAGGTCAGCATGGATGAGATAGGCCAAAGGACCCATTTCTGTGATGTATAATTTATGACTCTCAAGAACCACTGACTGAAGAACTGTAGAATCAATTTAGTTTTATGTACGCTTCAAATTAGCTACTGCTTAGTTATTTGTCACATGGCAAAGTGGGCTGAGTTTCAACAGAATAAAACCCTTGCATTTGAAAATTGAAAAGAAATATGCAGTTTGGTGTATATAATATTCAGATTCTGATGTCTGTATTGTAAATGAAAACCATTCCACCATTTGCAGTATTCACAACATGCAACCACTATGGGAAGAACCTCATTCCGATTGCAAAGCTCAAAATAGGAATTTATTTTCAAGAGCAAAACATAACTGGAGATTCTTGTTTGGAGTCCCTGCAGATGCTCACACTCGGTGAAACACGGAATCACGACCTGTAAAGGTGTTTAGATTGGTCAACTGCAAACATTGGAAACAAGTTTTTGAAGAATTCTCCCAGCTCTTGTGCAGTAGTGTTTAAAACATTCTAACAGTAGGTGGCACTGCCATTTCATTTAGTAACCTGAATTCAGCTTCTCTTAATATGCCAAACCACTTAATGCTTTTCATCTCAGTATTTTCAAATGTTACATAATACCACATAAAGTTATTTTGTTTTAACATGTTCTAAAACATTTTTTTGTATTTCCTTTGAAAAATGTTTCTTTGTAGACCAGATTTGAAGTCTTGGCAAATCCATCAGTAAATGAATTTCATCACCACTTTCTATGCCATTTTGGTTATGTCCTCTCATTACAAGCTCAATTAATCAGTGAAAATATTTGTTCTTGCATTTCCTTATCAGAGGATCTAAAAGTCTTGAATGCTTCTATTAGATTTTATTTTAAACATTATTGATACGCCATTGTCTCTACTGTAATAACAACCAGTCTTTCATTTTAGATGTCGGCTTGGTCAATCGTTTCCATCTCATGGGCTTGACATCTTTGCAAGCTTAAAAACAGAAATGAAGTATTTTGTGCTTATTGAGTAGACATATGGTTTATGATTTATACAGCTTGGTAATGTAATTTAGGCTCCAGTTTATGAAACCAAGAATTACAAATCATTGGTACACAAAAATGCTGGAGAAACTCAGCGGGTGCAGCAGCATCTATGGAGCGAAGGAAATAGGTAACGTTTCGGGCCGAAACCCTTCTTCAGACTGATAGGGGGTGGGGAGAAGAAAGGAAAAAAGGAAAAAGGCGGAGGAGGAGCCCGAGGGCTGGGGGAGGGGAGGAGACAACCAGATGGCTGATGAAGGGGAGGGGACAGCAAGGGCTAGCAGAATTGGGAGAATTCAATGTTCAAGCCCCCAGGATGTAGACTGCCCAAGCGGAATATGAGGTGCATTTCCTCCAATTTACGGTGTTGCTCGTTGTGGCCATGGAGCAGACCCAGGACAGAGAGGTCTGATACGGAATGGGAGGGGGAATTGAAGTGCTGAGCCACCGGGAGTTCAGGTTGGTTATTGCGGACCGACCGGAGGTGTTCGGCGAAACGATCGCCAAGCCTCCGCAATTACAAATCATTGCCCACCTCCAACAGACATATTTTGTGAAAATGCCCTCATCCCCTCCCTGATCTCTAGACCTGATCATTCCTGAAGAACTCTTCCTCCGGCCTCTTATCTTCCTTGCTGGTTTAACTTCCCGCCAGCCCCTCTGGGCTTGTTCCTGAGTGAGACACATTTTCCATTTCTTTTCAGCAATGCCTCACGCCCTGGACTCCTAGAGTTTGCAGGGTGGAACCCATAATCAAAAACATTTTTTTGTATATAATTGTGTGCACTGAAGTTTTTTAACCAAATTGTTAATAACCCTTGAGTTCAAAAGTCATTGATTCACAAACAAAGTGGCTGATTCTATATAACCAATTTATTAGCCCCTAAAATCAAAATTACCACAAGCGTACCATGTGGAATCTTATCCAATGCCCTTTGACAATTCAGATAAACATATTTGTGTTATTTCATTTATTAATATATTTTCTCAAACACCTGTACCAAATCCACTGGAGACATTGGGAGAAGCATCGTAAAAATTCAACCCCAAAGACACTAACAATGAAATATCTGTAATCCGTTCCTTGGGGCCATCATAATTTTGTTGCTATTCTAAACAAACGGTGCAGAAAAGTACTTAAGTAGGTTTTCTTTTGAAACAAAAAAATCAGAATTTTGTAATAGTTTAGAATTTCAGTCCAGGTGAATGGACAAAGGTGAATACTGTCTCAGGTTGGAGGGTGCACTCTTTGAAGTACCTACTCTCTCAAGATGTGTTGTTGACTTTAATCTACAAACTTTCACATGTTGTGCTATGCCTTAACAATGCACCTATTTCCACAATTTGTTTTCCCACGGATTTTCACGTTTCTAATTGTTACTTAAAGTTGGAGCAGTCGTTAACTGAAATTAAACCACTTACAGTAAATGGGGGAGGGGGGGTGGGAGGGGGAAATCAGGATATATTGTTATCATATCTGTTAAAATTTAGTGTTTTTTATATAATTTCCTTTTTAAACACATTTTTCTTTTCGTGCATTTTCTGAGTGAGATATCATTTAGGAAATAAAGACAAACTTTGCAGAAAGCATTGATAAAATATGAAGCTATAATTTACATGCAATGTATCTAGTACCATGCAAGGATAATATTAATCATTGTAGGTATAATACCTGCTTATACATTGAGGATTATTATCTGTACACTTAATCCTCACTTTATTATTGTAGCTTCCTATTTCAAGTATTTTGCTTAATGCATGCTCTCACATGTAATTACTAAATTACTTATGTCATAATCTACCTATTCTGCTAACCTCTGTTCCTTCAGGAAGCATATTGCAGTTTTTTGTTTCATTAATTGTCTTAAGAGTTCTCTCTTCCCTTATTTCTGTTTGCGTGGACTTGTTAGTTTATGTAATATATCTCTTAATAATTCTCACGCTGATTCTGCAGGTAGTGTCGCTGTCACATGGAATCAGCAGTCCCAGTATGAATGCGATTTCCCTTGCCCTTTGTGTGGAGGTTGCACCCTCACCTGGTGCCCATGTGTTTCCTCATGTATTTTGGTCCTCCCACATCCCAGGTTTCCCCCAGGTAGTTTGGTCCTCCTACATCCCAGGTTTCCCCAGGTAGTTTGGTCCTCCTTCATCCCAGGTTTCCCCCAGGTAGTTTGGTCCTCCCACACCCCAGGTTTCCCCAAGGTACTTTGATCCCCCCACACCTCTAAACACACAGCAGGTTAGGCAACATTTTTATGTCCCTTCATCAAAATCTAAGAATTACCTGCATAACTTCATCATGAAAGCACAACAACCACAGCAGTCCAAGGAAAAAATCCGCTGTTGCCTTCTCAAAGCAATCTTGCTATCGTCAGCAGAGATCTCCTTTTTTGGAGGCGGTTTTGATTAGATTCTTTCATGCATCTGGATTATCAATTAATATAAATCTGTTAGTTATTTACCAGAGAAAATTGTTCAATCTATTAATTTTTGGAAATTTATACCCTTTTTGTTATTGTGCCAAAGTGGTGACAGGGGAAATGTACACATTTTATTGTGCTGTTTGTGTATATGTTGCATTATCAGTACAGCAACTTGCAGAGAAACAACAATGAAATCAAATTTATATTAAGTAGTGGTGCCTTCTTTTTCAAGTAGTGTAGACACAAGGAATCTTTCATAGAACACATGCTGGAGTAACTCAGCGGATCAGGCAGCATCTCTGGAGAACATGAATGATGATGTTTCAGATCCAAACCAGAATTGTCACCTATCCTTATCCTCCACAAATGCTGCCTGACCTGCTGAGTTACTCCAGCACTTTTTGTCCTTCTCACGTATTGTTCCATCTACAATTATCCAGGTGATTCGTAAATATTCCAACTAACAATGCCACCTGTCTTGTAGGTGGTAGACATATTGAATGGAGCTTGCGAGTTTGTTGCTGGTAGCAATGACAAGCCTGCAATGTAGAGTCACTACACTGTGTTCATCTGTCTCTCCTTTCCCTTCCAGGTGTCGTTCGAATGGTGAAGCCAATTGTGGGACCATTCACTTCCACCTTAAAGTTGGAGATGGATTACTATATGTCAGGGCAACTGTCTCACCGCAATATTGTGTATGTTTACATTTATATCTCAGAAAATTGGTTCTAGGAGCTTTGTTCATATAAAGGTAACTTGCAGCAACCTCATCTGGTTAACCACTGAATATTACGGAAAAATACTATACTGCACCTCTGCTCCACAAGCACCAGCACCTGCGTGGGATAAATGCTTCAAGTAAAGCTGCATGCTTATGAAAGATCTACATTTCCTCTCAAACTCACATTTAGAATTATTTTTTTAATATCACTCCCTGCATTGAATATTTTTCAAGCAAATAAACCAAGTGCAATTAGATTTCATTATGGAGTAAGCCATGGGGATACCATTCAAAGTACAGAGCCTTGATACCTGGAACAGGTGAACAGCTGAGCAGTGGTATATCATTTTTCTGCACCCAAACAACAACACATGACGCCCCAACATGAATTGTATTTGATTGTTAGTCTGCAAACACCATTTTTGTTTGTCTGAGTTCTTTTTATAGTTTGCACTGCACTTAAACTAATGTTGTTCTAATAAAATTCAACAGATCAAGGTGAAGTAGGCCAGTGAACAAAATTCACTGGGTCTTTAAACTCTGAACATTTTGAAAACAATAGTGTTCCGAATGTGCCAATAGGTTCAAGGCACTTGAGAATGGAATTGCTTGTAGGAATGGAATGAGGGAGTTATACCTGAAATAATGTACAATCATGTTATCATTTTTACATCCGAAACCCAGAAGAAATTTATGTAAACAATCAGATATAGTAGAAAACAACAACTGCACCATATAATCATATTTCCAACTTCAATAAGTAACGTTTCAAGTTATCTAAACATCTGTCTTCCTTAGTTTGAACATGTAATTATGAAAGATTTGCAGTTTTTTTTTAGTTGTTATTGATTCTGGTCCCTTCAAATGCATTTGAAGAATTGGAAAAATATATACATGTATAAGCAAACATTAAAAACAGCTTCTAAAATCAACAACAAATAATCCCTCCTGCTGCACCTAAAATTCTGAACTTGAAACAAAAAATCCCAAAGAAAAGTTTTTGTATGGCTGTTTAGTCAGGTGTTATAGTCTGATGTTGAAGTCATTTTATGCAGGTGGAAAAAAAAACTGCACAAAAATTCTGTACAGTCTTGTTAGTAAACGCCAAAACAAAAATGAGCAAAAGCAAGAAGACATTAATGGAAGTAAGCAGATTACATACATTACTCATTTGCACTTAGTCTTTTGCAATAGTTACTTGCTTTACTGTCTCCAGGGGCAGCACACATGAAATTCCACACTATGCTGTTTGTAATTATTGTGCAAAACAGAAGAAATTACATCTAAATTTACACTAATATACGTCATTGTCTGCAAACTCTGGGCATGAGTATAAGATATGCAGTTGTTTAGTTTTTCAAAGACCGTAACACTATTGCACAATGTTAATGATTCCAGTGCTTGTTTAATCCTGTCAGTAGATGAGTACGTTTAAGTGTGAAATCTCCATAAAACTTCCCATGCTAGTCTTTTAATCAACTATTATATATCAATGGAATGCACTTTCTCAATTATTACATTATAAAGCATTGCATAGTGTTTAACTCCAATTTAGTTAAGAAATATAAAGGTTTCTGAGGTTTTGGATATTATTCCACTTTAACATTCAGATATTGACCAACCAAAGTTCCCATGTAAACAAGTTTGACTATTTTTAGGCATGGATGCTACTCTAATGGATAATGAATGTTCACATTTGAAAATAATTGTCCATGTAACACAGGAAATGTAAGACGTTGTATAAATTTTGCAGTAAAACTGTGGCAATTGGTGTGACTGAATCCTTGTGTTATGATATTGTAGGTTGCCTAGAGATGTCAAACAATGACAGTGTAGACCGACTTGTCGGTTCATTTGAAAGAAAAGTCTGATGCTTTTGTGCAAAAAAAAATTAAACTGTTAATCCAACTTTTGTCTTTTATTACTTAATTTGTTTTACTCATAGTGCTTTAGTATCTTTGGTTTGCCGATGATTTCCTTTCACTGGTTGAAAAGGATTATCCTTCCAGTGAGGCTGCTGAGTGCAGGGACTTTAAACAATGTTGTTCTTGATTTGCCCGAGAGAAGCCTGCACAACTGCTATGAAGGAATTTGCAGACCAACCAGCCCTCTACCACAATTCCCAAGCTGGAGGAAGCATCGTGCGATGAATGAGAACAGATGGTGGGTGGAGAAAGTAAAAAGGGTAGCCAGAATGCAATGGGGTGTCGAAGGTGCAAAGGGGCAGATAGTGATGGAGGGAGAATTGACAAGAAATCCTGCATGGCAGTTTTGACTGCTCACCAATTCTGATGAAGAGAGTCATTGACTTGAATCATTAATTTGTTTCTTTCTCCACTGATTGCTGTCTGATCTGCTGAGGTCCAGCACTTGATTTTTATTCTACATTGCTGTAGGTTGTGAATCCATGAGGAAAGTGGCTGATGAGCCAATCTGTAGATCTTAAGAAATCGATCCTTGCTGATGCAAAGGAGCTAAAGCTTTACTAAACCGCAAATGTTCTTTTTGGTGAAAGATAGGGTTACGATTAAGAATATAAATTCTCCATTTAAATAAATCCTTTCTTTGTCCTTATTTTTGATCAACTAGAAAACCTCTTCCATTGACCCAATATTCTGCAACCATCTTTCTGTTGTTTTGTTGGATTGATTTACATTAGCGATTTTTCTGTCAATTCTTGTCTATCTCTGGACATCTGATGATAAATAATTTTTTTGCCATTTCTTTCTGTGTAGTAGTTTCCATAGCCTGTCACTTTTCATCTCTTTGTCACAAAGGTATACTACCACCCTTTATGAATATTGAAAGTTGATTTTGATAGCTGGGTGACTGATTGATAAGATAATCTATCTAGATGCCTGCACAGGCAGCTAAGTGTTTGGTACCTGAATGCATTTAAATATATATTGCACAAGCAAATATCAAATGAACATCAGATTTAGGCCTCAAACTCAGACCAATGCAGCCATCAGTGAGTGGGATGAGTCCTAGCATATCTCTGAAGATCTGTCCTGGGCCCAGCACATTGATGCAATCATAAAGAAAGCTAATCAATACTTCTACATCCTTAGAAGATTGAGGAGATTTGGTATGTCAACAAATACTCTCTTGAACTTCTACAGGTGTACGTCGAGAGCATATTGACCAGTTGCATCACAGTCTGGTTCGCAACTCGAATTCCCAGAAACAGGAGATTACAAAAAGTGGTGAACAATGCCCGTCCATCATGGGTACCAACCTCCCCACCATCAAAGGGATCTATAGGAGACACTGCCTCAGAAAGGCAGCTAGCATCCTCAAGGACCCATTCCAATCTAGCCATACTCTCATTTCACTCCTGCCATTGGAAAACTGGACCTCCAGGCCCAGGAACAGCTTCTTCCCAACAACCATCAGGCTCTTGAACACGACAAATGCCAACTAAACAACGAATTACAAACTAACTTGGTTGCAGTAGGGACTTCATGTTTTTGTTTTGCACTGTTGCTTTTTTTTAATGTTATTGAATTTTCTTTTGTTTATTGTGTTATCTATGAGTATTGCGTCTACAGACCTGTTATGCTGCTAGTATGAATTTCATTGTTTTTTTTTACAGTAGAAATGCCGACTAAACACTCTTGACTCTGAAGATAGACACAAAAAGCTGGAGTAACTTAGCGGACAGGCAGCATCTCTGGAGAGAGGAATGGGACTCGAAACGTCACCCATTCCTTCCCTCCAGAGATGCTGCCTGCCCTACTCTGGGCAACTTGAGACACACCACTAGTCACAGGCCTCCTGTCTGAGAAGCAACCTTCCACCATCACCCTCTGCTTCCTTCCAATTTGCTATCCATTCAGCTATCTTTCCTTGGGTCCCATGCGATCTAACCTTCCAGAGCAGCCTACCATGCGGAACCTTGTCGAATGCCTTACTGAAATCCATGTATACAACATCTACAGCTCTGCGCTTATCGACCTTTTTGGTCATGTCCTCAAAAATCGCAATCAGATTTGTGAGACACGACCTCCCACGTACAAAACCATGCTGACATAGAGATTGGAACAGGGGGAATAACATGGAGTCGAGGTACATGGAAATCATTTCAATGGGACAGGAGCAGGCAGAAACAATGTGTCTGCCAGGGCAGTTGTGTTTATGGATTTTGGGGAGAAGGTAAAACCGGGCTGTACAGGGCTGGTTGGATAAGGTTGGAGGCTGTAGAAGGCTGACAGCCGGAAGTGATAAAATCAGAAATAGTCTGTGAGATTAATGTCTTGTGCTCATCTGTGGGATCATGGTCCAAAGATAAGTAGGAGGGGGTGTCCGAGAGCTGGCGCCTGGCTTTAGTGCAGTCGAGGTCAGCTCGTTTGTTGGCAGGTTTGATGATAATGTCGGGGTTGCTGCAGAGATTAGAGGTTGCTGCTGAGCGGAGGGAAGTACATTCAGAAGGGGTGAGGTTAGAGTAGGTAAGGGGAGTGGAAAAGTTGAGACGGTTGATGTCACGTCGGCATCAACGGCAGTAACTAATTTGTTCTATAAATAAATAAAAAGTTCTAAAGAGGTAAGAGGGGTCTTGACCCGAAATGTCACCCATTCCTTCTCTCCAGAGATGCTGCCTGTGGTTACTCCTGATTTTTGTGTCTATCTTTGGTTTAGACCAGCATCTGCAGTTTACACATTCCTACACATTCCATTCCCTGGGTCTCTTTATGCTTCTAATTCCCACCCACCTCTTACACATCCACTTCTCGTACAGTAACAGTATTTCTATTAATTCTTGTTTTTATCTAAGGGCATCTTATGATAAATCTTTCTTTTCACATATCTCTCTTATTTTAACCCAGGGTTCTCGTGTCAATACTAACCTCTTGATTACCTTCCATCCTTGGATCTATGTAGTCTAGAATCAATTGTGACCTGGAATTTTTTTCCACTTTCTACACTATTTTGTGTTGTATAGTATAAATGTTTGCAGTGTTTTACAGCACTGACTACTTGCTCCAGTGAAGCCCCCGGAGGAGAGTTTAGTGCTGCATTTTAAGTTCAAGGTAATCTCGAACATGACAATGGAACATTGTGATTTTTGAAAATGCTTGAGGAGTTTTGTTGAATTCTTGGGCCTTATAATCTTACTTGAAAGTGTGAAAAGTTTAGCTCCAGTTCTTGCTCTCAGAAGATTTGATGTGTAATGACAGGAACAGTGCCCTCTTCATACCTGGAAGCGTGCAAGTGCAGAGCTTTTTCCTGGGTGTGGCAATTCCATTTGGAGCCAGACAGAACAAACTAGTTACTGCCTGAGTGGAACTGATATTGTAGCTACCGGTCTTGGCTACCACCAGCTGCAGAATAATTGCACCGAAAAACATTAAATTAGAGCTTACCACAGCAGTAGCAACAATGAAAATTTAAATGCTAAAACTATCATTTTTCAAATTACTATCAATTAAAATTAAAAAAGATGACATTGATTATAGTTGACCCCGAGCCAGTCCTGAGAGCAAAAGTAAGGAACATTGTTTTTCAGTTTTTCTAACAGTGACTCCTTGTGAATCTCTCTTTTCTCAAACATTGACAAGCCATGTATGTGGCTCAGGTGTAGTACATCCCCAATAAACATTCAGGGAGGTTCTTGCTTTTCCTTACTTTGGTGCCAGTACACCAACCAATAAAGGACAGAGTGTGATGACATCTGGCTTTTATAAATTATTTTGTATGAGGAGTCTTCTTAAATAAATAATTATGAGCCACAATCATTTTGTATTTGGCAATAGTGTTTCAGTGTAAATCAAGTGTACAACTAAATCCACAAATTTGTTGGTAAGAATGCAGCCGTTGCTAGCTACTAATACTGTGTAAATCTGCTCTCAGAAATCCACAAAATGTATTTTGGCCATTTTCTACTTCACAGAAACACAAGGAACTGGAGATGCTGGAATCTTGAGTAAAACACAAAGTGCTGGAGTAACTCCGCAGGTCAGGCAGCAACTCTGGAGGACATGGATAGGCAATGTTTTGAGTCAGGACACAGGTTGCTTTGGTGTTTTCTCAGAGGCATACCCAAGAGAAAGCAATTTGGAACAATATAAATAAACAAACCTACTCATCTGCCCCCACTGACCATAGCAGCAGTATTTACTCAGTAAGGTTATCCATCTTTTCACATGCTTCGCCTCAGGAAACTTAAAATTCCATTGTTTAACTGACAGAAACACACTTAGTGCTTCAATTATACTGGCAGCTGACCCTGCCCTCCACATCCCCAGTGACTGCCACTTGACTCGGGATCCCCAGCAGTGGTTACCCATTCTACCTTGCTTTGATAAATTGCAGAGAGTTCATAGAACCAGTGAAACCTTACAATGCAGAACAGTTTGTAACCTCAGCTATTTTGTTCGGTCTGCTCAATATGCAAGCATCTTCCTCAGTAGCATATTGAGGTTGCTTTTGCATACCTACAGTAGGAAGTACTGGCTGGGAAGGTGATAAAGCCATTCATTAAGTGCTCCAAGTCCTTTGGAAAAATATTGTGATCCTTATCAGGAACTAGGACGTCTGGGATTTAAAATCTCGCAAACATTATCTTAAGTTCGTTCAATCTACTGCCGATAGCGGAAGTCTAGCTAATAAAATTACTGTGTTAATCAACTGCAACAAGCACAGTATGGCCTTGTAGCCATAAATGTTTTTCAAGATACTGAATTGTTTCTCCCAGCCTTTCTCCAAAATCTACAACCACAAAATCATCATCAATAATTTCTATTCCCTGAAGTCCTTACATTAACTTCCGTATTTTCCTCTGGAAAACTTTTCACAAATAACTGGTCCCAATTGATAGACAGTTTACACAGTGTTTCTCAAAAGGTGCATGGAAAGTGATCACATAGGAAAGCTGCTCACTTTTACCAAAGCTCATTCTGAACATCTAGAATCATAAAAGATTCAGTACCAGTCAGTCTTGCAGTTACATTGATGATCATTTTCAGTGGATAATGTTCTCTTTTAAACACTTTATTGAAGCCTTTAACAGTGAGCCAACCTTCTAAGATATTGTCACCATTGAATGGTCAGTGTGGTTACCAGAACCAGAATGCCTTGCCTGACTGGACCTTAAAGGTATTGGCATCTACATGGTGCATGTTGCACCGGATCTACCATTTCAAGCCTGATTTAAAGTTGCCCAATTTCATTTCTAAACACCCGAGGATATTTCTGTACTGAACACTCCTTGATTACTGGCTTAGGATATTTAACACACTTATCATGACTCCAGGAGATCATGTTCTATTAATTGCATTATAATTATACCTGATAATATTCATGTTTACACATGCGCTTCTGCCTATTAGAGATCTTATAGTTACGCTCTACTCAAGGATATAGTCCATCTTACATTTATAGTCATCTTGCTGAACTTTACAGTAAGGAACGTAACCTTACCCATAAGGTACAATTGAAAATTTTAGTCATTACACCTTTACAAGATTAAAATATTTGCTTGATTTCTGATCTAAACAAAGCTGAATTACATGACATTGTCCTCCCAAATCCATTGAAATATGTCTGACTCTCAGCCCAAAATTCTTCCTCATCAGCCAAACCATAATTATCTCACTTACAATAAAACCTATTGTTCTTCTTCCTTTTCAATTATAGGCATTTCTTTTTGCTGTATTTCTTTTCCCAAAGCAATTATTTGCAAAATTATTGCCATTTCTGCATTTGTCACATATTTTGTCAAAAGCTAGACATATTGTTTTCCTGAGCAAACTGGAGGTAACTTCCACAATTCAAACACAATCTTTTCCTGCCGTTCTTAAGCTTTACCTTGCAGATTTTTGGTGTCACCTGTAAAGATTTCCTTTGGTTTGCATATAGACTCAGATTATGTACAAGGCACTCACCACTTACTCTAGGTTCAACCCTGTGCTTTCTGCTGCATGGTAAATTATATATATTATATGCTTGAAACGTCTTCCTAGCAATGTTGGAAAGAACTACAGATGCTGGTTTAAATCGAAGGTAAACACAAAATGCTGGAGTAACTCAGTGGGACAGGCAGTGCCTCTGGAGAGAAGGAATGGGTGACGTTTCCGGTCGAGACCCTTCTTTAGACTTGAAAAATTTTCTTCAGGGTTTGAAGAAGGGTCTCGACCTGAAACGTCACCCATTCCTTTTCTCCAGGGATGCTGCCTCTCTCGCTGAGTTACTCCAGCATTTTGTGTCTATCTTCTTAGCAATGTTTGGTCTGCAATTCTGATCATCACTTCTGGCATAATTAAAAGAAAATCACATTTGGTCAAAGTTTCTGTACTGATCGCCAAATATGTCAAAATTTTGCCTTCTGTTGACCGATGTCTTTCAAAAGCAATAATCTATATGAAACTCTTGAGGAACAAAGGTATATTTCATTTGGATATGCAAAAAAACAGATTGAATGCTTTTTAACGATTGAACTCTTAAGATTTTAAATTAAATTATTGTTTTGGTTTCAGAAAACAACTTAAACTAGCCTGAGGGTGTAAGAAAGAACTGCAGATGCTGGTTTAAATCGAAGGTAGACACAAAGTGCTGGAGTAACTCAGCGGGTGAGACAGCATCTCTGGAGAGAAGAAATGGGCGACGTTTCGGCTCGAGACCCTTCTTCAGACTGATGTCAGGGGAGGGGGCGGGACAAAGAAAGAATGTAGTCGGAGACAGTAAGACTAATGGGAGAACTGGGAAGGGGACGGGGATGGAGAGAGAAAGCAAGGGCTCTCTGAAGTCATGTTAAACTAGCCTGAAATGGATTATCTATTTGTTTGTTGATTGTCCTGCCTGTCTCAAAAGCAGGAATAGGCATGAGCATCCCATATAGAAATATGCTTGACTTGAGTGAAACAGTGCCAAAAACAGATACATCTTCCCAGATGTTGTATCGTCTCTCAGTTCAAAGGAATGATTTCACAATAGGTGGCCCAGCTGAAGAAAACACACCTACTTTGATGATCAATAACAATCATTCCTGTTGTCTAGATGAACATTAAAAGAAAAATAGGTACTAATTGAGACTTGACACAAAGCCTATTGGAATTTTCCTGTGTATCAACACTATTTTATATGACAGTCATGGACAATTGGCTTTCAGCAGGCTGTATCCAATATTGGATTTTGGTAAAAGGGAATTTAAGCTGTCACAGTAATCAGATCTTAAATTTAAGACGTCCCCGTGATTGAATTCTCATGCACAAATACAATGCTATCATGTTTTATAAAATAATGTAGTATAAAGGCTGTGTTCACAATATCCAATATCTGGTCAATTAGAACTCAGCATTCAGGTAATAAATGTAAAAAGGCCACTTGGGTGATAGCTGCTGACATCCATGGAAAATGTACCAGCATGAGTCTGGGAGACATGTTTTGTAGGTGACGGTTTGTAGGTGAAGGATTGGGGTGGTGTTGGTGGGGAGAACATATGGAGGTAAACATTACCTAAAGCAGGTGAGCTGGAGTATTGAAAACTGAGCAGAATTCCTGTGCGAGTTGCATTTGGATGCTTCTCAACTATGGGCTGTGGTATGTGAGAGGGCAGCTGCTCAGACAGAAATTGTGTAATTGATCTAATTTTCTTACAACTGTTGAAGGGGGTTCATAAATCAAAATGTAATGAAGACTAGTCACAAACGCAGCACAGGTGATGTAGGAAAGGGTGGGGAGGATTCCAATTTTATCATTTCATTCACCAGTGGCCAAATAACAAAGCATTAATTACTTTATTTCTTTTTAATAGCAGTGGAGAGTGTTTTGTTTCTTTCTCTGTCAAGAGAAAACTCTCCATTCATCAATCAACACCAAGATCGGAGATAGTTTGAAATTGTAACCCATTCCAGCCACGAATACAGGCCAAAAGCAGGCTCACCTGAAACCAGATTTTGTAGATAACAGTCTATGAACCATCCATTTGATGCAGGCCTGGACAGCTGATGCCTTGTTCTCAAACAGTGCAAGGCAGAAAGAGCTGTTGTACTCAACCTGCAAGAACATAGTTCAATTCTTGGCTTGATATTGTGAAAGTTAACTTCACAAATGAAACTTGTTTAACCCATAGAGTTTCTGCCAAACTTATCCTCAGTGCGTGCCAGTATGAATCCTGCCGGTTTAAACTTCTAAATGACAAATGTTTTGCAATGCTGTGAGTTACTGCATGCATTGTGAGTTGGGTTGATGCCCAGCTATGGTGTTGGCAGATGTGTGCCTTTGGATTCCTTTCCACTGTTCCCTATTGTTTGCAAGTGGACAAAATAACAACGTGGGCAGCACAATTCCTTGGATGCTTCTGATTGCTGCAATGTGAGACTCTCAAAGAGCATTCAAAAACTTGCTTGCTGAGTATAGGAGAAATGATGCAGGTAAAACTTCAAGGTTTCAAGGTCAGTTTATTGTCACATGTACCAATTAAGGTACAGTGAATTTGAGTTACCATACAGCCATACTAAGTGAAAAGCAACAAGACACACAACCACATAAAAGTTAACATAAACATCCATCACAGTGAATTCCACAGTTCTCACTGTGATGGGAGGCAATAAAGTTCAATCTTCTTCCTCTTGTTCTCCAGCGATCTGGGCAGTCAAACCATCCGCAGTCGAGGCGATCAAAGCCCCCGTAGCCGACGATCGAAGCCCCCGCGTCGGGGCGGTTGAAACTCTCTCCACGGCATGGAGCTCCCGAGTCGGCTTCTTCTTACCAGAGACCAGGGGTTTCACGATGTTAAAGTCCACAAAAATTCACATCTTCACAAATGTATATTACTAAAAGTCTGATCTTGACCACTTCCTGTTGTTCTGTATATTGATTTTAGAAAAAACGCTGCCACTTACGGCTGTGATTTTTGGCCATCTTACTCAGAGTCCCCCTCCGCTGTGCAGGACAAGCGGATTTTTCCCATCGATGAAAAATAAAAGAGTTATTAGTGTTTAAAAAATGTTGAGATTCTCTCTCCTGAAGGCCACGCCCATTCCGGAGAGACTATAAAACCCGGAAGTGTTGAGTGCCTCAGTCAGTCTCTGCAAGATGGGGGAGCAAGAGGGTCACGTTTCTCAGTCTCAGCTGTGAATAACACTGAACACATGTCTACTAAACTGTGAGTGTGGTTTTACTGACCTTGAGTGCCCATAATATGGTTTGAAAATGAAAATGTGGTTGGTTTGAAATAAAGCGCAGCAAATGGTTGGTGGTGGTTGGTTTGAAATAAAGCACAGCAAATGGTTGTTGGTGGTGGTTGGTTTGAAATAAAGCACAGCAAATGGTTGTTGGTGGTGGTTGGTTTGAAATAATGCACACATCAAATGGTTGTTGGTGGTGGTTGGTTTGAAATAAAGCACGATTAAAAGTCTAAACTTGACAACTTCCTGTTTGCACTGTATATTGATTTTAGATAAAACGCTACCACTTATGGCTGTGATTTTTTGCCTTCTTACTCAGTTCCCCTCCGCTCATCAGGTGCAGAGGATTCTTCCCATCAATGAAAAATAAAAGTGTTATTAGTGTTTAAAAAAATGCTGAGAATCTCTCTCCTGTCAATCACGCCACGAAGGCCGCGCCCCTTCTGGTGGGAGGGGGGAGGGATTATAAAACCCGGAAGTGTGGGTGTGGCTCAGTCTCTGCAAGATGGGGGAGGGAGAGGTCACGACTGTCTGTGAATCAACTGAACACACTGGATGTCTACTGAACTGTGTGTGTGGTGTTTATGTGGTGTTTTGTATGGTTTTATGGTGGTTTCACCTTGCTTGTAATGGTATGAAACTGCATTTGAATGTGGTGGCCTTGCACCCTGGGTGAAATGGTATGAAACTGCATTTGAATTTGGTGGCCTTGCACCCTGCATGAAATGGTATGAAACTGCACTTGAATTTAGTGGCCTTGCACCCTGCTTGAAGTGGTACGAAACTGCACTTGAATTTGGTGGCCTTGCACCCTGCTTGAAGTGGTTGGAAACTGCACTTGAATTTGGTGGCCTTGCACCCTGCTTGAAATGGTATGAAATTGCACTTGAATTTGGTTGGCTTGCATCCTGCTTGAAGTGGTATGAAACTGCACTTGAATTTGGTGGCCTTGCACCCTGCTTGAAATGGTATGAAACTGCACTTGAATTTGGTTGGCTTGCATCCTGCTTGAAGTGGTATGAAACTGCACTTGAATTTGGTGGCCTTGCACCCTGCTTGAAATGGCATGAGACTGTACTTGAATTTGGTGGCCTTGCACGCTGCTTGAAATGGTAGGAAACTGCATTTGAATTTGGTGGCCTTGCCCCCTGCTTGAAATGGAATTTCAAGGAATAGCCGTGTGTCAACTGCCAGCCCACCAGTCGTGACTGAGCTGCCAGCACATCAGGCTTCAGTGACTGAGCTGCCACCTCAATAATCCATTTGGCCCACAATGTCCATACTAGCCCTCTGGATACCAGTCCCTTCAGCCCACAACACCCATACTAGCGCGCCAGAAAGCCCCCCCACCCCCCACTGGCCACCAATATTGGAATTGGTGGAGAAGTGGAATATTGCGTTGGGGGACCAGCCCTCCCGTGTGAACATGGGACCCAACGGCTCCCACAGTCTAGTATTTAACTAAAATTGAAGCTCATGAGGAGGTCAGTGCCAGAACCACAGATTGACACACTGATCTCTGAAAGAGGAAATTTTAAGATGACTGCTGTAGGTGTGGCAGGCATTCTAGAACACATTGCGATGTTGGAGAGACAAATACCGGGGAGAAGTGAAAGGAAACAAAATTCAATGAAATACCAAGAGCCCACGGACATCCAAAAAACTCACTTCCATAGTCTAGATCAGCGTTTCTCAACCGGGGTTCCCCGGAACGCTAGGGTTCCGCGAGAGGTCGTTAGGAGTTCCGAGAGTTTTTTTTTTGCCCGCCCCCTCCCCTGACATCAGGCTGAAGAAGAGTCTCGACCCGAAACGTCGCCCATTCCTTCTCTCCATAGATGCTGCCTCACCTGCTGAGTTACTCCGGAGTTATTTTCTGTCTACCTTTAATCATATGTAAATGCATTGGAATCAGTTTTGTGCTTAATTTCATATTTGTAATCTTATTATACACGTACGGCATATTTAACGATGTCTATTTAGCATATTTAGCAACGTCATATTTAGCGACGTCTATACGGCGCCAGTGGGAAACAGCTTCTACTGGTCAGTGGACAGGAGTTGTACATGACAGATTTGTGTATCATCAAATTACTCACTTGAGTACAGACGCATGCACAGTCGCCATCAGTCCTGTCTGTGCTTCCTGGCGTCCAGCTACACTCCCTCATTCACCAACGTTATTTAGTAATCCCATAATTTAGGGATGTTATATGAATTTTAAAAATTTATGTTTATGTTTATTATTGTTAGTTTATGTAAAGTTTGTTTATGTATGTTTTTGTTAGTTTATGAAAAGTATATATGTGTTGTTCTCTCTCTCTCTCTCTCTCTCTCTCTCTCTCTCTCTCTCTCCTCCAAGGTTAGTTCTTCTGTTTGCCTTTATTTGCTTCAATTTTGAACAAGCAATCTGATTTCAGTTTTTTTTTTTTGCATTGTCAATAAACTTGAGAAAAACGTGTTACTTTTTGCGTAAACCAGTTATCAGGAAAATAGATTATGTTTGCCTTTTGAACTTTATGAAAGAGAAAGATAGAGATTAATAAAGTTATATCATATTTTTAATGTAGGGGTTGCTTGAGACATGAATTTATGGGTTCCGCAAGGGTAAAAATGTTGAGAAACGCTGGTCTAGATCACAGAATTTATCTGTAGGTGACACCTTGGCTTAGGAAGGAGACAGGTAAATGGGGAACTAGAAGCCAGTGTGTTCGACATTTGTCATCATCATCATTATTGAAAACATCAACGGGCACGGTGCCTTACAATGCTATGTACGACAGTGATCGCAACTTCTACTGAACTGTGGATGGCCGTTGGCTCGCTAGGAGCTCATCCGCACTTTGACAGGTCTTGTTTTTCGTCCTGCTAGGGATCCACAGCCCCCTCCTCACCAGGTAAACCAGGTTGGGGAGACGGTTTAGTCGCGGACTATCCGACCATGCAGCAGGTAGCACAGGATTACATGGTACCCGTGGCGGTGGGAACTCCCCCCGACCTGACCTGATCACGTTTGTGATCAGCAGAATTCTGAAACCAACATGAAGAACATAGTAACAACGCGGTTAGAACATCAGAATATCTACACTCGTGGATTATTCTGCAAGGGCCATGATTGTGAGAAGCCACTGCTGAATTATTTCACTCTATCATCTGGCCAATGTCCATTGAAATTATTGTTAACACACCACCAATTTCTGATCTCAATTTTCACACCATGTAACATGTTGAAATATTGAGCAGAATTTTGATGGTAAAAATGCTCCTCAACTGTTCTTGTATACAAATTCCTTTCATATGTACAATTGGCTTTGAGTTTACCAAATTCATTTGAGTTGAAAAAGTATCCTCTAATATCGCAATTGTATCAATGCACTCATAGTTCAACACTGTGTGATGCAGCAATAATTCCTTTTCTTCCTTTTTTCTGAAGCTGCTGCAGAGATAAGCCCCACTTGTTAACACTCTTGAATGTTCACTGGGTGATGTCACAAACCCTATACTTACTTTACATCTCCCTGAAAAGCTTTTTCCAGCTTTTCTACCCCCTAGTCCTGCAGTCTAGGGGGATGCATTAGTGATAATTTTTCAAAACTCTTTAGATTCTGGAGTAGATCCTGAGGATTGGAGGGTAGCTAATGTAACCCCACTTTTTAAAAAGGGAGGGAGAGAGAAAATGGTGAATTACAGGCCAGTTAGTCTAACATCGGTAGTGGGGAAAATGCTAGAGTCAGTTATTAAAGATGGGATAGCAGCACATTTGAAAAGTGGTGAAATCATTGGACAAAGTCAGCATGGATTTATGAAAGGTAAATCATGTCTGATGAATCTTATAGAATTTTTCGAGGATGTAACTAGTAGAGTGGATAAGGGATAACCAGTGGATGTGTTATATCTGGACTTTCAGAAGGCTTTCGACAAGGTCCCACATAAGAGATTAGTATGCAAACTTAAAGCACACGGTATTGGGGGTTCAGTATTGATGTGGATAGAGAACTGGCTGGCAGTCAGGAAGCAAAGAGTAGGAGTAAACGAGTCCTTTTCAGAATGGCAGGCAGTGACTAGTGGGGTACCGCAAGGCTCAGTGCTGGGACCCCAGCTATTTACAATATATATTAATGATTTGGACGAGGGAATTGAATGCAACATCTCCAAGTTTGCGGATGACACGAAGCTGGGGGGCAGTGTTAGCTGTGAGGAGGATGCTAGGAGGCTGCAAGGTGACTTGGATAGGTTGGGTGAGTGGGCAAATGCATGGCAGATGCAGTATAATGTGGATAAATGTGAGGTTATCCACTTTGGTGGCAAGAACAGGAAAGTAGACTATTATCTGAATGGTGGCCGATCAGGAAAAGGGGAGATGCAACGAGACCTGGGTGTCATGGTACATCAGTCATTGAAAGTAGGCATGCAGGTGCAGCAGGCAGTGAAGAAAGCGAATGGTATGTTAGCATTCATAGCAAAAGGATTTGAGTATAGGAGCAGGGAGATTCTACTGCAGTTGTACAGGGCCTTGGTGAGTCCACACCTGGAGTATTGTGTACAGTTTTGGTCTCCTAATCTGAGGAAAGACATTCTTGCCATAGAGGGAGTACAGAGAAGGTTCACCAGACTGATTCCTGGAATGGCAGGACTTTCATATGAAGAAAGCCTGGATAGACTCGGCTTGTACTCGCTAGAATTTAGAAGATTGAGGGGGGATCTTATAGAAACGTACAAAATTCTTAACGGGTTGGACAGGCTAGATGCAGGAAGATTGTTCCCGATGTTGGGGAAGTCCAGAACAAGGGGTCACAGTTTAAGGATAAGGGGGAAGTCTTTAGGACCGAGATGAGAAAAACATTTTTCACACAGAGAGTGGTGAGTCTGTGGAATTCCCTGCCACAGAAGGTAGTTGAGGCCAGTTCATTGGCTATATTTAAGAGGGAGTTAGATGTGGCCCTTGTGTCTAAAGGGATCAGGGGGTATGGAGAGAAGGCAGGTACAGGATACTGAGTTGGATGATCAGCCATGATCATATTGAATGGCGGTGCAGGCTCGAAGGGCCGAATGGCCTACTCCTGCACCTATTTTCTATGTTTCTATGCCTGAAGAAGGATCTTGCCCCAAAACGTCTATTCTCTGCCTGACCTGCTGCCTTTCTTCAGCACTTTGTTTTATTTGTGCACTCCTGCAATGGATAGTCTAGCTAACAAAATATTATACATGTGGAACAAATTATACATGTGCAACAAGTACACAAAACTTTTTTTTATAGAAAAAACACACCAATTGACCAATATTTCTTATGAACTATCAATATCTTTTAAAAATCTTCCCCGATGCTTCTCCATCCTTCCAGCAATGCAGTGAATAGAATTAACCTGTTCACAATACTCAGTTCATACATTCTGAGACTCAAAACCTTATCAAGTGAAGTTTTATGTATGCCTTCTAATGTATCTTGCCTACCCATTAAACTACCTTCAAGGATCCACGGTCATGCACTCTCATTTCCTTCTGTTCCCCTATGCCTGAAAGTATCCTAATATTTATTATGTGTTCCTTTGTCTTATTTTGCTCTCCCCTAAAGCAGTACCTCACACTTCGTCAGACTGAAAAATAAATCAAATCAAAAATGTTTAAAAACAAAAATGGCCAGTTCATGTTGGAGTCATGAAATAAACAGGTCTTAAGTGTCAGATATTTGTGGGACAGTGTAAAAAAATTATTTGGAGTCAGAGAAACAAAGACACCTGCTGGGTAGAATCAGGGGCTATTCTCTCTGGTTGCAAAGTCTTTGTCTTTTTTGGAAGGCAATACCTGCAAGTTAGCTCGCAGCTCTATCTGACTGTCATCACTTTGTTATATTATACTCTACCCGAGGGGGATTCACACCATCACTAACGACTACTTGTATTATATCAACATGCACAATTAAGTTAATCTGTCAGGGCAAGTGGAAATGTACTATAGTGAGGAAAGATTGGCATAGGAAATGAAAGCAGTCTATTTCGTTAGGAAAGAGAGAGTTGAAAATAAAGAATTTTGAAGTTTGGACTTTGGATTTATTGGCAGCGTTGAAAGATGAGATTCAGTCTCTGATAACATTCTCAGAGTCTTAAAAGCACCAGGTATCCTTTCCTCATTCCATCTTTCATAGTATTTAAAGATGTTAACCTGTTTAATGGTTGCTACTCATATTCCAGTATGTCTACCATCATGGCCAGATACTGGTGCCCATGTGCAGAACACAAGAAACATGCTGGGGCAAGTTTGGGTCTGAGCCACGACAGAAGAAACATGTTCCATAGGATGTTCTGCTTCCTTTGCAGAGAAATGCCTAGCTTGCTTCTCATGGGCCAGATTGCCTCATCCTTCATCTATTCGATGGTATGCGCTACTGGATGTAGTTTGTGTAATGGATTTTGGAATATTCAACCTCTTTGTTGCCTTTTTCATATTCACTGTAGTTATCAGATGTTTCAATGTCAATCATACATGAGCCGGGGGTGATCCAGGTCCTCTTGCCTTTCCGCACTTGGCATGGCAAATTTTTGCAGCACTTTCCTTTTGGTGATATTGCCAAACTCCATTGAAACTCTGATTTCAAAAGCAGCAATGAACCAGAACCACAGATTTGCAAGCAAGAAAGTACTGGAGACAGTCAATCTGAGTATATTCTCACTGGAAACCAAAGATTTTGTAGTTTAATGTTTTTTCCAGATCGTATCCAGAGATTGCATTTCATAAACATGCACAAAAATCTTACTTTGCAGAAATTTCTGTCAACGAGAATAGTGTTTGCAAATGACACGGAAATGCCCCATTCAAATACATCAAAGTTTAAATTGAAATCCATGTGATTTCATCAAAAAAATTAAACAAGCTTCTGTGGAGACACAAGGAACTGCAGATGCTAGTTTCCAAAAAAAGACAGAACAATACTTAAGAAGGACACAAAGAGCTGGATTAACTCAGTGGGTCAGGCAGCATCTCTGGAGAACATGGATAGGTGACATAAAAGGACACAACGTACGGGAGTAACTCAGCAGGTCAGGCAGCATCTATGCGGAACATGGAAAGGTGGCATTTTGGGTCGAGACCGAGAAGTTTATATGGGGCACAGAAAGGGTAGATAGACAGTCTTTCAAAAGATAGGGGAACTGAAAACCAGAGGACATAGGTTTAAAGTGAAAGGGGAAACATTTCTCAGAGATCCAAGAGGCACTTTCGTCTTAAGAGGGCAGTGGATTTGAGCAGCAACGTGCCAGAAGAGGCAGGTACAAACAGAGTGTTCAAAAGGCATTTGTTCAGGCATAAGGATAGGAAATCAAAGGAATAGCGGGATATGGGCAAATGCAGGAACATGGGATTAGCGTAGATAGGTATCTCTTTTGGCATTACGTTGGGTTGAAGGGCCGAATTTCATGCTTTATGACTCTATTCCAAGCCTGCAGTGACAAACGACACGAAAATCAAAAGGCACATTATTCATGCAGCACTGCCATGGCCATGGAAAGCACCATAAAAAAAATATCTTCTGAGGATGCATCGCAACAGATGCCCAAGACCACACACATTTTCAGTTACTTAATGCAGCCCAGGCCATCACACAAACCAGCCTCTCCCATTCCCTTCCCAATCAATTCCATCTAGACATACTTCTTTCGAAAAGCAGCCAACGTAATCAATAACCATTTACACATTCCCTCTTCTCCTCTCCCATCAGGCAGAAAATACAAAAGTTTGAAATCAGATTCAGGAACAGTTTCTTCCCTGCTGTTAACAGACTACTGAACGGACCTTTCATAAACTAAGGGTGCAGTCCCGATCTCTCAATCTACCTCATCGCAACCCGCACACTTTTATTTATCTGCACTTTATCTGGAGCTGGAACATTGTAATTCTGTAACACTATATTCTGCCCGCTGGTTATTTTTCACTTTGCACTACCTGTTGTACTTGTGTGTGGCTTGATTGTGTACAGTATGATTTGACTGGCTAGCATGCAAAGCAGTGCTTCCACACTTCAAAAAATGTTTTCCTTAAATAGAATCCCAAATTTCCTGGAATTTGATGGTATTTCCTGAAATTTTGAAAAAATGCATCCTGCGTGCTATTTGTTGTTGGGTTTTTTCGCGGGCACACGTTAACAACACAAAGAAGAACAATGCAAAACAGATCTGTGTGCTGTATCTGCCTGCTTCTGTTACTCACTTGTACAGTGTTATGCAAGGCAGCATTCGTTGCCTCCAACAGCTGTCGTTGTCTTCGTTTTTTCAACCTGCTCCCATGTGTCTCAGTCTCTGCTATCTCTCCCTCCCTCCCTCGCTCCCTCTCTCTCTCTCTCCCCCTTCCTTTTTTCTCTCTCTCGCTCTCGGCCCCTTGAGCCCACCCACCGTTCTGTAAAATCAAGGCCAATCCCAATGTAACTGCAATCCCACCACCCACTGGTAACTTTTCACCACTAGGCTTATTCAGAATTCTACCACTGCCTGAAAAATAATGAAAGGCTCAACTTCCACTGAGAAAGAGAATTCCAAAAACTTATTATTATACGAGAATTTTCCTGAACTGTCTGTGGCCCATTGCGCTGTGGCCATAGAGGTGTGCTGCAGCCCTTTAAACATGGGCTATGTTTAAAGCCCATAGCGCTGCAGCCGGCAGCGCTATATTTAGAACCCATAGCACTGCAGCCGACTGCTCTTTGTTTACATTCACACGCGTTAAATTGACAGCGCTCTGTTTAAACCTCTGGGCGGCAAACCGGCAGTGCTGTATGTATTACCTTTACACCCCTTTGCAGGCCAGATGCGGAAATTTCCCGAAATTATTCAATTTCCCTAAATTTACCCGAACACAACCAGAATTTCCCGAATTTCGGGTAATTTCCTTCAAAGTGGAAACACTGGTGCAAAGTGAGACAAAATGGCCTTTGTTGTCAGGAATCCTCTGTAGGCCACTAATGTCAATCCAATTACTTAAGTATATATAAAACAAAAATACTTGAGGCTCAATAGTTAAACCACTTAAGCTCAGTTTTTTCATAAAAGAACAAGACAAACAAACTTAAAATTCATTCTTTGAAGTCACTAATGTATAGTTTTACATAATACGCTGATTGTTTTGTAGATCACCACAAAATGTACTGGTCATTATAATTCATTTTAAAACTAAAAATGATTTAGGTCATGGGTTTTCTTGTCTTGTAGATTTTATCCTTGAAGGTGGCTGGGATGGTATTCACCTTATTATATTTATTCATTTTGATCTCCAGAGACTACAAATGAAATGTAGCCAAAGGCAAAATGAAATTAGGTTGAAATTTGTTCTGAATGATAACTGTTGAACTAGTGATGCACTTCACATGAGGCAATGGTCCAATGTTCTGCATGAAGAAGAAGAATAGATAATCTAATCTCATGGTTTCCAATGACAAACGGAATAATCCAAATTCTAATCTTATGATCCAATAAGGTGTGACACTAAAAGTGAATTAGCATGGTAAAACAATAAACTATATGGCCTGTAAATGTCGTTGGTAGTTTAAGTACTTCCACAAATCTTCTTCTTCTTGTTCTTGCGTATGGCGTGCACAGCCTAAAGTTGTAGGACAACTTGTTCTATTTGAAGGTACACAAAAATGCTGGAGAAACTCAGCGGGTGCAGCAGCATCTATGGAGCGAAGGAAATAGGCAATGTTTCGGGCCGAAACCCTTCTTCAGACTGAGGGTCAGTCTGAAGAAGGGTTTCGGCCCGAAACGTTGCCTATTTCCTTCGCTCCATAGATGCTGCTGCACCCGCTGAATTTCTCCAGCATTTTTGTGTACCTTCGATTTTCCAGCATCTGCAGTTCCTTCTTTAACACTTTGTTCTATTTGATCTTATTTGATTGTGCACGCCAGGTTGAATGCATTCATCGAAACAGGGCAGACCACGTGAAGGTTGCAATCTTCCACCCCATGAATCTTCTCTTATCCTAAGTAGGAAGTACTTGAGTATTTTGAATAGTTATGATATTAAACCTTTACCTGCAGCTTGCTCCAGATACCATAGAGCAAGCTCTAGAGTAAGAGTAGCACAGTGGCGCCGCTGTCTCACAGTGCTAGAGACCTGGGTTCGATCCTCACTTCAGGTTCTGCCTGTGTGGAGTTTATACAATCTTCACCGAGTTCTAATGCCTGACTCCATCTGAATTGCTTCCATGGAGTTGACAGCATCCATTTTCTTTCAATACTCCCCATTTCCCACAGCCTCCCCTCCCCAGTTCAGTAACCTGATTTCACTGCTTACTCCTACCCCAGGTACATACTGGTGTCCTCAGACCCTCTCTGTAACCATCTCTCTAGAATCTCAACAAATCATTGCACTAAAAGCAACTCGCATCCCATCATCCAACCAACAAAACTCAATTATTCTTTACCCCCCACCATCAGCTCTCCTGAATCCATCTCAATTACTTCTCTCCTGACTTTCACTTGTATCTCCTTACCCACCTCCTGAGTCTTTCCCCCTCACTCCTCACCTACCCAAGTTTCCTGCTTCTTACTTCCTCAAATTTCCAGCCTCAAGCCCTTCCATGATCTTGATGGAGGTAGATTGTATATGTCTATACATGTCCTCTTCTACGGCAAATAATGCCTTGTACTTTATGCATGTTGGAATATAATAATCTGATACAAAATTGATGAAAGTACCATTTCTTTCGGTACCATTTCTAGACGTTCCTTTAGGAAGGAGATGAGGAGGAATTTCTTTAGTCAAAGGGTGAAAATCTGTGATTCTTTGCCACAAAAGGTTGTGGAGGCCAAGTCAATGGATATTTTTAAGGCAGAGAGTGAGAGATTCTTGATTAGTATGGGTGTCAGGGATTTTGGGGGGAAGGCAGGTGAATGGGGTTAGGAGAGATAGATCAGCCATGATTGAATGGCGTAAACTTGATGCACCGAATGGCCTAATTCTGCTCCTATGACTTATGACCTTATTTCACCTCCACACAGCAGCTCTGTTTAACTGTGCATTCCCATATTCTTTTCCCAACAATTCCCAGCAAATCTTCACTTAAAACCCATAAAACCCAACTACAAATCAATTGTCATTGCATGAAAGCTCTCAACTGGAAAAGAGCATTTAGATTGAATTTTGTCCAGATCGGGTGTATGCCTCAGCTAATCTAATTTACATCCTTAGGAATGGCTCAGGAATCTTAGTGACAAAACCTGGGAAGGTTGCTTCTCTTCTGTTTCACAATTAAACTATAGTATATGCACTGCAGAGTTGCAAAGAGATGCTGATTAAAACATAGGGAAAAAAGAGGTAAAACCACATATAACGGCAAATATTTAGGCAATAGATCTTGGTAGAATGCTTCAGTACAGTCTAGATCCTTAAAATATTTTTATAATGCAGAGCATACCACATGGTGAAATGAAATTAGGCAATACAATGAAGTGCAAAATGTCTGTCATTGCCCAGAATATCATAAACTAATAACAGCTTCAGACCACGTCTAAAACAAGAATGGCTAACCCACAATTTTAACTTTGTTTGGTCATCCCTTAACCTGTATTTTATTTATTTTTAGTAAATTTGAATAATATGTTAGATTTGCGATAATGGAGACACAAAGAACTGCAGATGCTGGATTCTTAATCAAAACACAAAGGGTTAGAATAATTCAGCAGGTCAGATAGCAGATGTGGAGGGAATGGTCAGGGGTCCAATACTAAAATGTCCATTCCATCCACAAATGCTGCCTGACCGCTGAGTTACTCCAGCACTTTGTATTTTGATTTATGATAATGTTGTTTATTGTTGGCTTTGTACAGTAAACAAAGGCAAAAGGAAAGTTCCTTTCCTACATTTAGAATTTTTCATTCCCACTGAATGGAGAAATAAATAAAATCGATACCGTGAGGTTTGAAGATTTTCAAGTGGTTAGCAAATGTAAATGCCCATCTACTGTATCATTAAACTTGTTTTATTTCATTTGCCAAGTCTTTCAGCAGAAAGTCTGGGTAATTGTGGTTAAAAGGCTGTCCTTCATTAAAAGAAAATGTATCCATTAGAACACAGAACAATATAGTACAGGAACAGGCCCTTTGATCCCCAATGTCTCTGCCGAACAAGATGCCATGATAAACTAATCTTGTCTGCCTGCACATGATTCATTATGCCTCCATTCTTTCATATCCATGTGTCTATCTAAAAGCCTCTTAAATGCCTCTGTCGTATCTGCCTCCACCACCAACCCTGGGCAGTGCGTTCCAGGCACCCATCTCTGTCTGTGTAAAATAACTTGCCCTGCACATCTCCTTTAAACTTTGCTCCTTTCACCTTAAAGCTATGCTGTCTAGTCTTTGGCATTTCCACCATGGGGAAACAAGTTTTGCCTGTTTGTAAGGGTTGGAGCTGCATTGGAATTTTGAAACTGCGGTTTCAATGGGCCTCGATGCCAACAACCCAAGTTCAAATCTGACCTCCAATGCAGCCCGTGTAGAGTTTGCACTTTCCCATGTGTGATTTCCCCAGATGCACCAATTTCACAGAATATCCCAGAAAAGTGCTGTTTGGTAGGTTAGAGTCAACTTCGGCCCAACTTGCCCCCACCGGCCAACATATCCTAGCTACATTAGTCCCCCCCTGATTGCGTTTGGTCCATATCCCTCCAAACCTGTACTATCCATGTGCCTGTTTCTTAAAAATTGGGATAGTCCCAGCCTCAACTACCTCCTCTGGCATCTTGTTCCATACACCCTGCACCCTTTGTGTGAAAAAGTTACCCCTCAAATTCCTATTAAATCTTTTCCCCTTCACCTTAAACCTATGTCTGCAATTCACCTACTCTGGGCAAGAGACTGTGCATCTACCCGATCTACTCCTCTCATGATTTTATACAACTCTATAAGATCACCCCTCAACTTCCTGCGCTCCAAGGAATAAAGTCCCAGCCTACTCCACCTTTCCCTATAGCTCAGACCCTCTAGTCCTGGCAAAATCCTCGTAAAATTAAAGGTTAATTGGTCACTGTATATTGTCCCATGTATAGCCAAGAGATAAAAGAATTAGGTGAAAGTGAAATAAAAGGGGATGTTATTCCTAACTATTCAAACAGAAAAAAAAAATACATGAATGGTTTGCCAGAGCTATGCTTTTATAGTTCCTATAATATGGATGCCAAAGTCAAGAAGCCCCTGCCAAAAAAAAACAAATTAGGAAAGAGATGTAAACAATAAAAATATGCCATTTCCTGGAACAGAAAATATTCTTATAATTGCCACAAAAAAAGTTTTACATGGCAGAATTAGCAGCATTTTATAATTAAATACATACTAGGATGAGTGCTCATATTGTAAAACCCAGTGGGACATATAGGAATTATAAATAAACATTATGTCATAGATTATATTTATTACTTCCTTAATTGAATATCAGATTTCATATTATTTTTCAAATTGATATTTAGCTAAACCATTATGTCTATAATGCAGACAAAAAAGGCAGTTCAACTAAAAAAAAGACACTTCCATTCTTGGTTTCTTGGTCCTCCAAAATATTCCAAATGGAATTTAAACTGGAGGTGGTGGAGGGAGGACTTAAGCCAGAAAGGGTTTTTGGGAAGAAAGAGCTACCTTAAATTTAGTTGCATCTGGTTGGGTAATTATGGTAGGGTGAAGACTATTCAATGCTTTAATTGTGCGGGGGAAGAATGAATTGCTGTACACATCTGTCTCGGTAGCAGGTATCTCAAATTGGATCGAATGCCCTCGTCTGCTCCTAATTGGTTTGGGTTTGGTGTAGGTTTTGTAATCTATGTCGAGCTGGCCATTTAACATTTTGTAAAAACAGGTCAAACGGTGAGCTTCACGTCTGTCTTGAAGAGGGTTCCACCCCAGTGAATTCGTGAGTTTGGTAACACTCGCTTCTCTCTCATAGGTATTAGCAACAAATCAAGCTGCCTGTCTTTGGACGCATTCGATGGAAGAAATGTTTTTATTTGTGTATGGGTCCCATGCTGCAACTGCGTAGTCCAAATGAGGTCTAACGAGGGTGAAGTATAGCTTCTCCTTGACAGAAGTTGAACAATGATGAAAGTTGCGGCTCAGAAAATTTAGGACGCCTGTTGCTTTCACTGTTGCATGATGAGTCTGACCATTCCAACGTAGATCGTTCTGCAATTTGATGCCAAGATACTTGGTTTGTTTGGATTCTTCAAGGGTGGCACCAAGTATATTGTAAGATGTTTCGCCTGGATTCCTCTTTCTGGTGACACGCATGGTTTCACATTTGGAAGGGTTGAACTGCATGCCCCATTGTTGTGACCACTCAACCATAGTATCGAGATCCTTTTGGAGAGCATCTTCATCATCAGCTGACTTAATTGGACGATACAGCAAACAATCATCAGCGAATAATCTGGTCGTACTTGTGACTTTTTCATGGATGTCATTTATGTAAAGCAAAAACAGATGTGGGCCAAGTACTGTGCCCTGAGGTGTACCACTCAACACTGGACGCCAATCGGAGCTCTTCCGTTCACACACACGCGCTGAAGACGTTTTGTCAGGAAACTGGAAATCCATCGTTTCGTGTTGGAACGAATGCAATAGAAGTCAAGCTTCCGAAGCAGTCTCTGGTGTGGGATGACATCAAATGCTTTTGAAAAGTCCAGCACTACTAAATCCGTGATGACGTTACTATCAAGGTGCTTGGCCAGGTCATTTGTCGTCAGGATAAGCTGAGACTCACATGATCTATGCCTCCTAAATGCCTCCTAAATGCATGCCTCCTAAATGCATGCAAGAATATTATGTTTGCTCATGTGTCTCATCAGATTACTATCAATTAAATGCTCCAGCAGTTTGCAGCAAGTATTTGTTAATGAAACAGGACGATAATTTGCCGGGTTGGTGGTTGAACCTTTCTTAAAGAGAGGAGTGATGTTAGCCTTCCTCCAATCCAGCGGAACATCACCTGAGTCAAGCGACTGTTGGAAAATGAACTGCAAAACTGGAGTAACATTAGGATTCATTTGGTGAAATTTATCGAGGAAAAGTTAATTTTCTAGAATTTAAATTGTTACTTTGCTTATTTTCAATCAGGAGAAATCAATTTTGCTTTAATCTAAGTTTAAAAGGCCATAAAATTTGGCTGGTGTATTGTTTGTTATTTTGCCATTACTGATTCAACGTGGCATATGATTGTGTGCATACTCATTGCAGCTTCAAGTTATGCCAAGTGGCATATTTTGAAGGGCACGAGTACATGGATTCCTCTTGCTTGCCAGGAGTACACGGAGGAGGCCATCTAGATTTGACTCCCACATTACCAAGACTCTGCTAACACTATGTGTTCAAATTACACAAAGGATTCAACTTTTGGCAGTAGGAATAACCTTCCAACCTTCTGTTTTTGACAGCACCAATTAGTTGTTGACTGGGTAACAAGATTTTGATTTGAGTCAACCACTGTTCAGTGTTTTCACACCTTATTACAGTACTGGATATGAAAATTTGGAGATTTGGGCAAGGATCGTGCACCTTCACTTCAAGTCTTCAGCAAAACCATGTTGGTCCCACATACAAAGATTTTGCTTCACTGAAGAGACCTTGATAGATACACCACCTATGGAATTCTCTGTTGTGTCTACAGACGAGGGGCAGAATCAAGTTGACAATGAATTGTAAAAACATGTTGCCATCAACATACACATCTGTCTCTTTTTCAGCTTGAAGGTGATAAATCCTTGTGACAATCTCAGTCAATTCGTGCTCATAGAGTGCAGGATTACTCTTGTTCTTCCTTGCCACAGAGTAGTCGGACGAGCATATAATGGTGCCCACTAAATGCATTCACTTCATTCTCAGGATGCACATATGGTTGAAATACACTACAGTTCACCAGAGCTCCAATTTCCTGAATATTCAGCTGGTTATCAGGAGATAAGAGTTATCCTCTTACTCCTGCCTCTTTATTCCAGGGGAATGTATCTGCAGAAAGAGCCATGCTGCACCCACGATAGCATTTCTATACTCAAGGAACTATTCTGCTCCCTGTACAGGAATCTTGCAATAATCGGTAGAGTTGGTCTCAAGATTTGTTGTACTATGTTTAGACTGCACAACCTGGCAATCATTAAGGCTCAACCTCTGAAGACCCAGAAGAGTGGGACACAGCAAAGGAGATGGGAGGATTCAAGATAGAGAGCCTTTTTCCCACTTCTGCACCCAATAAACTGCATTTCAGATTTCAACAATCCAAACTCTCCATCTCACAACAGGTTCTTAAAACCCTTTATCGCCCCATGTTTTCAACCAAGGTTTTGGTCACTTCTAATCTTCCCCTTCCTTCTTCAGATTAATTTCCCAGAGGTTTACCTGTGAAGTGCTGTAATATAGTTTTAATGCACAAGACCTTAATTAAAAAAGTAAATTATTGTCCAAAATAACAGAAACTCAGTGGCAGAGGAAATAAGACTCAGATGTAAACATATAACTTATTTTCTTATCTTTTTTGATCTCTTATATTATAAGAGGGGGGGGGGGGGCGGGCGTCACCCGGGAGGGCTGGTCTCCGAACGCAGCGTCGGTGCTCACCCCGGAGCCAATCACCCCCATCACCCATTCCCCCAACATAACCCGTTTCCACCACTCACTCATTGTGCAGGTCATTTAAAACTTTTTTTAAAAAATGCAATCGCACTAAGATTTAATGTGATGTTGGTGCCACCAACAAGGCCATCCTTTGTTATCCAAATCTAATAATTAAACATTGCTGTGCGGGTTAGGCTGGCAGATTTTTCCCCTTTGTTATCCAAATCTAACCATTAAATTTTGCTGTCCTGGGTTAGGCTGGTAGATTCTTTCCCTGAAGGACATTTGCTGTGAAGGACTCAGTGTTCTGGGATAGAAACATTGTAGCCGGTAAGGCATCATGATGTCGTAACTGCCAAACTGCCAGTGCAGATTTGAAGAAATCCAACTATTAAATGTCACTTTAAAACTTTTAAATCTCCCCCACTACATCCCTCTCCTTACAACAATGCAAAAACACTCTCATAGCTTGTGTATTGGCAGCTGAGATCACATTGTGATGTCATTTTCAGTTTTTGGAATGTTCACTGCAGCTTGTGCCTGATTGTTAAAAATACATCTATTGATGCTCCTGAACCCATCATCGGTGATGCAACCTGGGGTCATTGGGTGTTTTGGGTCTTTCAACATCAGACACCCTCACCCAGGCGACCCAGCCATGGTTGATCAGACCACGGCTTGTGTTCAGGTGGCATTCGCTCCTCCCCATGGACCTCCTCTCCTGATCCAGATCCATCTCGAGGCTTTCTCCTCTGCTTCTGTGGTGTTCTTGATGGCTCTTCTCCTCTCCATTCCGTTGATGCCCAGTGCACTCAAGGCTTTGTAGAGCGATTGCCCTGCAAAACCTCTGCAGCCAACCTCGATGGGCATACACCTTGCTTTCCAGCCCTGCTTACGGCAGTCTATGACCAGCTCTTCGTACTTGGTCTTCTTCCTCTCGTGGGCCTCCTCCAGACGGTCCTCCCACTGCACTGTCAGTTCCAACAAGACAATGTTTTTGGTCGCCTTTGTGATGTCATTTTCGGTTTTCGGAATCTTCACGGCAGTTTGTGTAAATGAGATCCCATTGTGATTGGCGGACTGTGATATGTCATTGTGACATCATCACTGGAAGCTGTTAGAAAAGTCTCCCTCTCACAGGCAGTTATTTCTTTCAAAGTTGGCTTTCTTTTTTTAACTTTAAATATCAATAACGTGAAATATAGCATCAAATCTGAAGGGAACCTGATGATCGCGAACACACACACGCAAACTTTTAGTAATATAGAGATGTAGCTTTAAAAACATTACATTGTGCACATTTTCTTAAGGACAATTGAGATATTTTACTTTCAGCGTAACATTTCTTCAGTGTCATTTCTATGTACATTTCTTGCAGTCAATTAGCTTTAATCATATAGTCACGAAACAGTAATGAGAGTAATGTAACTTTGACAATGAGAAACAACTACTGTTAAGTAAAGAAATTGAACCAACTATATTATGTAAGAGTCAATTCCCGTAAATGCAGCAAATTAATCATGTTTATAATTTTGGAATTTTTTAATTTATTTTTTAAACAACTCCATTTAATTTTCAAAAGCAAAATGGCACAGATCTTGGGTATAGCATTTACAGAAAGAGAAGTCAAACTCCAATAAATCTCATGATTCTTGAGATCTCCATGATCTAAAATAAACTCCACAATATCATGCAATATGAAAAATGAAACCTTGATAAGAAATAAAATTGATCTTCGTGAAATTGTCATTTCAGGTCGATGCACCTTCTTTTTCTGCACAAAGTAATCCCAGAGTTATATGATTGATGTTGACACCAATAGCTTACAGCTTTTAAAAAAGATCCTGTATATTGAGGCACACCCTTCTGATTTATCACAGACATTTTGTTCTGACTAAATAGCTCAAGCTAATCCATGATCAGGTATAATGATTCTGTCAGACTCAAATTAAGGAGTGATTATGCTTCCTGTGATTGGGTCCACCTGTTTAGACAAATGATAATGATGTTCTCTCTGCTGATCAACTTCAATGTTGATGCATTACATTTTAAGACATCCACTTTTATTCTTAGCCAGTGAGCGGATAATGAGTTGTTTTAAGCTAAAGCAAAAATCAAGTGCTGGAAGAACTCAGCACGTCAGGCAACATCTGTGGTGATAATGGACAGACGGAGTTTCAGGTCAGGACCCTCCAGAGATGCTGCCTACCTGTTCCTCCAGCACGTTTTTTTGCTCAAAATTACAGCGTCTGCAGTCCCTTGTGTCTCGAGTTACTTTATATTTCCTCTTGTCTCAAAGGAAACATTTAGATCATTATTACCTTTCTCCTCTTTTCCACCATTTTATGTTGAAAGTAATATTGTACTTCTGTTTCCATTTTGGCACATAGCCTCTGCAAATTAAATATAGAACCAGGGGTCACAGTTTAAGAATAAGGGGTAGGCCATTTAGGACTGAGATGAGGAAAAACCTTTTAACCCAGAGAGTTGTGAATCTGTGGAATTCTCTGCCACAGAAGGCAGTGGAGGCCAATTCACTGGATGTTTTCAAGAGTTAGATTTACTTATCAGTAGTTGTTTCTCATTGTCAAAGTTACTTTACTCTTATTACTGATTCGTTAGTATATGATTAAAGCTAATTGACTGCTAGAAATGTACGTAGAAGTGACAGAAATGTTACTCTGAAGGTAAAATATCTCAATTGTCCTTAAGAAAATGTGCACAATGTAATGTTTTTAAAGCTACATATATAATAAAAATGACATCATATTACTTATTGGTGGTGCCATCGAGTGTGGCAGCCTCGCCAGCAGCTGTCTGTCCTTTCACCCTTTTTGTTATTTTTAGTCTGTCTAAAAGTTTTGTTTTGGAGGTCTTTTAGTCGTTTTTATGTGGGGGGGGAAGGGGGGAACCGTTTTTCTCAGTCACTACCTGGTCGAGGATGCGTCTTTTCTCCGAGCCGCATCTTCGCCCCCTCCTCGCGGCCTAACATCTGGATTGGCACGGCCTTTCCTGCCAGAGAACAGCCAGAGCTTCAGCAGCGGCGCAGCACTGCATTCCATCGCGGAGCTGGCGATGCCTTACCGGGGATTGCCATGTTGGAGCTCCAGAGGGCCTGCTGACTTTAACACCGTGGAGCTGTGGTCTGTGGAGCCTGCAGCCGCGGGCGGCGCTGACTTTAACATCACGGAGCACTGGGATCTTTCGCCGAGGTCGCCAGTGTTGGAGCTCCGCCCAGCTCAGCCTGCAGACTTCGGAAGCCGCGGTCTCTGGTAGGAAGCGGCTGATTCGGAAACTCCAAGCCACTGAGAGTGTTCTTTCGTTCCAACATCCGAGTTTCACCATCCCGGCGATAGGGCCTGAAACATCGGGCCGCCGTTGCGGCGACTGCAGAGGCCTCAATAGGCCCCGACCACGGGTGAACAAGAGGAAGAGGACTGAACTTTATTGCCTTCTCTCACAGTGGGAAACGTTGATTCCGCTGTGGGGGATGTTTTATGTTTTATGTTAAATTCTATAGTGTTGTGTTTATCTTATTTGTGGGTTGCATGGTAACTCAAATTTCACTGCACCAATTGGTGTACGTGACAATAGATGTCCTTTGTTCTTACCTTTCTTGATCTCTTATATGTTTACATCGGAATCTCAGTTCCTCTGCCACTGAGTTTCTGTTATTTTGGACAATAATTATCTTTTTTAATTAAGGTCTTGTGCATTAAAACTATAAGCACTTCACAGGTAAACCTCTGGGAAATTGATCTGAGGAAGGAAGGGGAAGATTAGAAGTGACCAAAACCTTGGTTGAAGACATGGGGCGAAAGAGGGTTTTAAGAACCTGTTGTGAGATGGAGTTAGATTTAGCTCTTTGGGCTAAGGGAATCAAGGGTTATGGGTGAAAAAGCCTGAATGGTGTACTGATTTTGGATGATCAGCCATGATCATATTGAAGATATTTTACTTTCAGCGTAACAGTCACACAATTAAGTCACCTTCAGCTTCCTCTTCTCCAAAGAAAACAATCTGCGTTTATTCAATCTTTCATCATGGCTTAATTTTTCCAATCCTGGCAACATCGTCATAGCACCCCTTTGCAAACTGTCCAGTGCATCTTTCCAATAACGTGGCAGTCAGAACTGTACACAATATTCAAATGTCTATCTTTGATGTATTAACCAGCATCTGCAGTTCCTTCTTACAAAATACTCAAGATGCAGCCTAACAAGTGTTGCATACAGTTCCAATAAAACCTCCCTGCATTCTGAGCTTCAATCAATGAAGAAAAGTGATCACTTTTTCTACTCTGCTATCTTTTAAGGATCTGTGAGCAGACACTCCAAAATCCTTCTATTCCTCCACAATTCGCAACATCTTCCCATTTACTTTATATATCTTTATTTTCTTACATCTTCCCAATGCATGACCTCACACTCCAGATATTTTTCTGCTGCTTTTTTGCCCAACTAATCAGACCATCTATATCTACCTGGTGGAAGCTTTCCTCCTTTGTATCAACTGCACATCCAAGAGTCTCTCTCTCATTCTAGAAAAACAAGGAACTGCAGATTCCTTGTAGATGCTGGTTTACAAAAAAACTGCAGATGCTGGTTTACAAACAAAAAAAAAGTGCTGGAGTTATCCCACTGAGTTACACCAGAACGTTGTGTCTCCCTCATTGTATATTAATTTGGTAGCAATATCCATGAACATGTTGGAATACAACAGGGAATCATTGGTTAGACATCATTTATTCAAGGATTTTGGCATCATACTTAGAAGAAATCACATCAACTTGGGGAAAGTACCACATTGATTTCCAGAATGTTACCAGAGCCACAAATTAAATGATGAAAGATTGCATAAATGTTGGTCCTATAAAATTCATTTCGATCGAATCAAATTTCGACAGAATATGAAAATCATGAGAATACTTAGTGTTACAATCCAGACAGTGTTTAAGCGGGGGGTGGATAAAAGTAAGTGTGTGGGTGTGTGTGGTGGGGGTTGGGGGGGTTGATTGGCAGATGGTTGGACATAGGGCAGAGGAGAAAAGACAAAAGGTTTAAATAAGGATAGAAGAGATGCAATTCTGAAGCCAGAGAAAGGAATATAGATGGAAGCGGATGGGAAGAAAGGGATAAATGAGTATGAATCCAGGGAAAAGAAGGGAGTAAAAAAGGGAGATGTAGGTTTTTTGTACGTTTGTTGCCTAAAATTGGAGAATATAATTTTCAAACTCTTAGGTTGTAAGCTACCTAAGTGGAATACGAGGTGCTGTTCGGTTGTTCGCTATCTAAGTTAAATGACTGTACAAGGAGCTGGAATGAATGGTTTTGGATTCTGTCACTAATTATTTGTTTCAACCAGTATTTAAAAGGATTAAGAAGACAGATGTACTTGTGATAGGATATGTTATTCCAGATAACTATAGTTAGGCCTTTGTATTAGATAATGAAAAGGAACCAAATTGCTGATTTCTTCACACCAGAATTACAATTTACCTACAAATGTCCTTCTTAAAGGATGCCAAAAATGCCACTGAAATGAAACATAAAGAACTAATTGCTTTCATATTTTAACCTGTACATCTTAATTATCTTCCTGCCGGTGCAGTACATGACTGTTTTAAAATATGAATGTTAATTAGAATTGCAAAATATTTATTACCAATACAAACATATATTTTTGAACTATTCCATACCAAGCCCCTACTTACAATATTACACTATATTTATATCATGTTTGAACGGAAAAAAATGCTCCAAGTGCTTCCCAAGATAATTTATAAACAAACTTTAAAACTGAGCCGAAGACTAAAAGTTTAGACAAAGCAGAGATGTTTGACTGGCGTCTTAATAAAGGGAAGAAGGGTGGTTTAGAGGGAATTCCAGAATTTTGGGCCCGAAAGGAAAGTAATCAGTCCCATAGCTTAATTGTTAACATACCAGACAATATAAAACAATTCAAGCATGATTTGACTACATTATACCATTTGACTTGTATTAATCAGAGATTAAATGTAATTATATTCAAGACATTGATAATCTATAATGTTTTGAAAGTAGACAAAAATGCTGGAGAAACTCAGCGGGTGAGACAGCATCTATGGAGCGAAGGAATAGGTGACCTTTCGGGTCGACGCCCTTCTTCAGACTGTTTTGATCACTATAATGTTTTGATCACTGCTGCATAAAGTTAAACCTGATAGGCTACCAGAAAGCATGAGAAACATGGTTAAAAACTAAAACACAACTTTGTAACATCAGTAATTTCAGACACACTTTTTAATATGCTAGATTGTAAATTCTGTGCATATTTTTCCAAGTTTCTTAACTACTATTAATCTGCATTAATAAAACAGGCAAATGCTTTTTGATATCTTGTCTCTATTTCCCTCTACAAAAAGACACAAAGTGCTGAAGTAATTCAGCGGATCGGGCAGCATCTCTAGAGAAATATGAAATTCCACGATAGGTGATTTTGGGTCAGGGTTCTTTTTCAGACCCTGAAGAATACCACGTGTTCACTTGGGTTATCATGGAGTTTGCTCTACCCCACAACACAACAAAAATCAACCCATCCATCCACAACCATCACCAATACTACTTGCGTCATTGCAATAGGGGAAGTATCATTTTAGTTAGTTATAGTTGTACTTGTTATTATTTTATTGTCACATGGACCAAGATGTTTTGTATACAATCTAGTAAAATTCATAATAATATACATAAGCACAATCACAGACAAGTAACAGATTGCAACAATTGAGTAGATTTCTTCTGAGTCAGCACGCCGAGTTCCCACATTTTTGGCTTCTTGTTGTATTCAAGTATTAAGTAATGGAGTAAAAATATTGAGTCTTCACTTGGCCTTAAAGGACCGCTCAAGCAAAGGACAATAACAATTTTAACCCGGCAATTGTCTATCAAGGTGTCACATAAATGATAAAACTGACAAACTTAAAACCATGAACATTCTGTAACACCTTAAAGTAGATCAACAATATTTGCCCTGCCCCTGTTAAAATCCTGTGCATTCTCACAGCCAGGATAACAAAAAAACAGAGTGTTCATGAAATTTGAAACCCCAACCTCTGAACTTGCTGTACATTCATGCTCAATGTCAACAAACAGTTGATTAATACATTAGTGTAAACACACTTCTGACTCCTCACTCCAGCACAAAAACAACCTGGACTTCTTCCTGTTGCACCTATCTTCCCCTTCAAGTACAACTATTAACTTACTCTATTAAAGGCCTATCAATGTACATTTACGATAAAGAGAAGACAGTCATGTACATCTGATTAAGACTAAGAACAGTGCCCTCCATAATTTTTGGTACAAAGACCCATCATTTATTTATTTGCCTCTGTACTCCACAATTTGAGATTTGTAATAGTAAAAAAAATCACATGTGGTTAAAGTGCACATTGTCAGATTTTAATAAAAGCCATTTTTATACATTTTGGTTTCACCATGTAGAAATTACAGCAGTGTTTATGCATAGTAGGTATGTTACAATACTTACCTTCAGAGGCGCTGTAATTCTGCCACTGGCCGTGTGCGTGATTTTGGCGCCTTTGAGGGGGGGGCGGGGTTAAAACGCGGGTTTCTCCTACCTTGTCCTGTATTATATTTCGTTGGAGTACAAGCTTTTGCAGAAGAATCGTTCCAAGGGGCATTTTGAGTATTTTTTTTTTAAATCTCCCGACAATTTCAGGGCTGCAATCATTTTAAAATCAGCTTCTGAAGCCGTCAACGCCAACAACGGGGACGGATTTCACGTACGGGAAAGGTAAACGAAAGTGGTTTATTTTAATGTATAAACGTTCTCCTTAAGAGGCCTTTAATTCACATTTTTACATGCGAAACAGTGATTCTTTTCCCCGAACTAACGGCAGTATTTTTCATGCCGATACGGGGTTAAATTCACCACAAATCAACGTTCCAAATGATCGCGTTCCAGAAAATCCCACTCGCAAGATGATATAAATGCCCATTAATTTACAGGTATTAAACATTCAATTTCTTCCATTTGGCCTATAAATCCATGACAATGAGATAAAAAATTATGTTATATTGTGAATTCTTGTGTGAATGTTATTTGGACACTTAGGCTATTAAAAAATGTTAATCTATTCTTAAGAAATTGATAGATGTTTAGATCTAGTAATTGAATTTTGTAATTAGCTAGAATTAGGTAACTAACTAATTATATGCTTTAATTTCAGGTCATCCAAGTAAGATTGTTTCATATTTGTTTCAGAATGCTTCAATCTATAATAACTGAAAATTTCTTTCAGTTCTCTTAATTTTTAAGAAAGGTATGGGCTTTTGACTGTCCTCGATCACAGCTTTTGTGTTAAGTCAAAGGAAAAGCAATGGGGAACAAGATGCTAATTTCCAAGTATGAAAATGGCCATAACTTTTTTAATACTGAAGATATGAAAGTGAATTAGGTGTCAAATTAAACTTCTTTTTATGCTTTATCTGATGGGATAAATTGCAGACTTTATTTTTTAAATCTCAAAATTTTGTAACATTGCTATGCATAGTCCCTACATTTTAGGGCACCAAAATGTTTGGGACACAGCAATGTCATGTAAATGAAAGTAGTCATGTTTAGTATTTTGTTGCATATCCTTTGCATGCAATGACTGCTTGAAGTCTGCAATTCATGGACATCACCAGTTGCTGGGTGTCTTCTCTGGTGATGCTATGCCAGGCCTGTATTGCAGCAATATTTAGCTTCTGCTTGTTTTGAGGGCTAGTCCCCTTCAGTTTTCTCTTCAGCATATAAAAGGCATGTTCAATTGGGATCAGATCGGGTGATTGACTTAGCCACTCAAGAATTGACCATTTTTTAGCTTTGAAAAACAGTATTTTTGGGATCATTGTCTTGCTGTAGAAGGAACTGCCAGCCATGAGTTTTGAGGCATTTGTTTGAACTTGAGCAGATAGGATGTGTCTATACACTTCAGAATTCATTATGCTACTTCCATCAGCAGTTGTATCATAAATGAAGATAAGTGAGCCAGTACCTTCAGTAGCCATACATGCCCAGGCCATAACACCCCCACCACCGTGTTTCACAGATGAGGTGGTATGCTTTGGATCTTGGGCAGTTCCTTCTCTCCTCCATACTTTGCTCTTGCCATCACTCTGATACAAGCCTCATCTGTCCACAAGAACTTTTTCCAGAACTGTGGTTGCTCTTTTAAGTACTTCTTGACAAATTGTAACCCAGCCATCCTATTTTTGCAGCTAACCAGTGGGTTGCATCTTGCAGTGTAGCCTCTGTGTTTCTGTTCATGAAGTTTTCTGCGGACAGTGGTCCTTGACAACTCCACACCTGACTCCTGAAAAGTGTTTCTGATCTGTCGGACAGGTGTTTGGGGTGTTTCTTTATTATAGAGAGCATTCTTCTGTCATCAACTGTGGAGGTCTTCCTTGGTCTGCCAGTCCCTTTGCGATTAGTAAGTTCACCAGTGCTCTCTTTCTTCTTAATGATGTTCCAAACAGTTAATTTTGGTCAGCCTAAGGATTGGCTGGTGTTTCCAACAGTTTTATTCTTGTTTCTCAGTCTCATAATGGCTTCTTTGACTTTCATTGCCACAACTTTGGTCCTCATGTTGATAAACAGCAATAAACGTTTCCAAAGGTGATGGAAAGACTGGAGGAAAGATTAGGTGCTGAGAGCTCTCTTATACCTGCATTAAGGAGGCAATTAAACACACTTGAGCAATAACAAACACCTGTGAAGCCATGTGTCCCAAACATTATGGTGCCCTGAAATGGGGGGACTATGTATAAACACTGCTGTAATTTCTAAATGGATAAAAATACCCTTTAATAAAATCTGACAATGTGCATTTTAACAACGTGATTTTTTTCTATTACAAACCTCAAATTGTTTTTGTTTTTTTCCTTCAAATTGTGGAGTACAGAGGCAAATGTATGATGGGTCTTTGTCCCATACTTTATGGAGGGCACCGTATATAGACCAACCTGTATCTTTGCCTCAGGTTGGCTTGTTCTAGTATTTTAATGTAACTTTACAGTAGAGGAGCAGGATAGTCAAAGAAATTGGTGCACACCAGAGTGGGAGATAGAGGAAAGAATAGAAGGGGTAAGGAAGGTATTACCTATTAGTGAATTCAATGTTCATACCTTTAGATGGGTGGACAAAGTTCAGAGATGAAAAGGAGACAAAGGGTTGTGAGAGAAGAGGTATGAAATATGAGGTATAGGTAGAACAGGAAGGGGATAGTCATAGTGAGAAAAATGGCTGTGCTTCTAGGTGGGGCACAGGGAAGGGGAGGGGGATTTGTAAATTAGTTACCTGCAATAGGTATATTCAACATTCATACCAAGAAAAGACACAAAGTGCTGGAGTAACTCAGTAGGTGAAGCAACATCTTTGGAGAACATGGATAGGTGACCGGGTTGGGACCCTTCAGTCTAAAGATCCAATCTGAAACGTATCCACGTTCTCCAGAGATGTTGCCTCACTCACTGTTACTGCAGCAATTTGTACGTGATTTTTTAAAACCAGCATCTGCAGTTCCTTGTGTGAGGAAGGGGTTAATAGGTATAGTTGATTTAAACTAAGCAGCACGAACACCCGACAATACACAGATAGATAATAGCCGTGAGTACAAGGATGGGAAAAAAGGAGATAGCGACAGCCCAGCAAAGAACTAGGGTAAGGGTCATGAGCAACTCTCTGTGCGCATGGGCAATGAACTTACATGAATATGTACACACGCCCATCATGACAAGATGTCTCATTTAAATGCACATGCGACGTATGATCTGGGAGGTACCCTGGGCGTTGCGGGGCGTTACGGGGCGTTACGGTTAGATTGTGCACCTCAGTGCTCTGATTGGAAGGAGCCCGAAGGGGAGGAATTAAAGGTGTAAACCATTGTAAAATGGTGTGAATAAAAGAGAGTGACTTTCCTGGTCTCGGTGTGTCTTGATAGGGGAGACACCCGACTCTGCACACTTGCTAATAAATAAACTTGTTTCTCTAAATTCTCTAGCATCGTGATTGTGAGCACTCACTATTTTGCACCTGACAAGCATGGGGGCTCGTCCGGGATCGCCACACCGGCCAGCTGGCGGCGGTATACGGGAGAAGGGACGGTGCACCCTGCTGATTCAGCGGCCCTGGACCCCTTGCTTGCCATCAGCGGTTTGAGCGAGTGATATCCAGGACCAGAGATTAGAGAAACAAGTGGGAGTAGTTGGAAATCGCGAGGAGCCAAATCGAGTGATTCTTGTGCACAAGACCCGGGTAAGAAAACTGACTATTAAGTACTACTCGGGTGATTAAATAGATCGGGGGGAAATTCCGATCGGGAGGATGGGCAATGAAAACGGAAAGCCCAAAAGGGAGGGGAAGGGCGGTAAGCCCGACCCCCGCATTCTGCCTGATAGTCCGTTGGGGTGAATGCTGAGCCTCTGGGGGCAAAGAAATACCCAGGGATTGGAGAAGACAAAAATGATTCGATTCTGTTATTTTGGGAAGAAGGAAGCACCGGGGGTAAAATAAAGAAAAAGGGAGGGAGATAAGATTTATATGAATGATAATTTTGAAATTTTAATACATATAAAAGATGTTGCATTTATTTGAAGTAAGAATGGAACGAATGTGATTTGTGTGTAAAAACCGGTTTGGAATGAAAGAGGAAGATTATATATGTGATAATTATTTTGTTTATTGTATTTGTAGACCACATTGTAAGAGTAAGTAAGTAAGTAAGTTTTATTAGAATCAAAAATGTCCACTGTAGGTAGGTGTATGTTCCTTTAAATAAATTAGGTCATGGTGAAAGGCGACGAACAGCTGTAAGATAACGATTAATTGTTTGTATCCTCGTAACCTAGAAGGGGAAGTTGTGAAATCAGCTTTTGGTTTTTCTGATGTTCTTTTAGATTTCTAGTCAGTAAAGATAATTTGGAAAATTGTTACTAGTGCTAGGAATTGGACATTTAAAATAGTGGTGAATATGGATTGAAATAATTGGAAATAAGTTAATTGGTAAACATTCAAGTTTAGAAAGAAAGGAGAGAGAGGCAGTTAGAAGATAACAGAAGTAGAAAAACGACAGGCGTGAAAGTAATAAAGCAGGAGGAGTCAGTGGAAGATTAAAAAAAAGAAAGGTGAATGAATTTGCAAGAAGGCTAGAATATTTGAGAAGCAAGAAATTGAGTTTAGAATAAGAAAGAAGGCATACCAGAAAGGATTAAAGTTGAAAGCATTGGGATAAAGTGATGAGACTGCTTTAAAGAGAAAAGAGAAGGACAGACACAGATTATCCCTTGGGGCACCCATAAACTGAGAGGGCTAAAAAAAGGATTAGGGCTTTGGAGGAGGAGAACGTGGGACGATTATTGATCATGGAAGATTGGAAGGCACTGTTGGTAAAAGTGATAGGAACCACTAAAGTGACAGAACTACTGAAGATGGATGGTATAAACTGATGCGAACAATGTAACAAGCAATGGCATACTGTTTGACACAGTCAGGCAGAGGGTATGGCAGGCCCTCAGACAATGTTACCCACTTAAGAGGAACCCCAAGGAACAAAGGGGAGATACACAAGGAAAGGCAAATAGCCTATCTGGAAATCCAGCTGAAAAGGTGGAGAGTTGATTGATGAACATTATATTATGAACTACTGTGGTGGATGTCATTCTTCTTAAAGTCAAGCAGATTCAGCGAACAGTTGGTCTCTGCGGTCGAGAAATATCACAAAGATAGGAAAAAGACTTGCAAACCAGCAGGAGGAGCTGTTGTCAATAAACAATGGACCTAAGTGAGTCCTATGACGGAACCAAGCAGGGCCAGAGAATTACATGCCAATAATGAATGTCTTTGGGGAACGTTTCCTCAAAAAGTCCTATCAGGAGTGAAATTAATCTGGATATAAGCCCTAACAGGACTGGGGTCCCCAAGAGAGAAAGGGATTTAAAGGAGGATTTGTTGGTATTGTTCCATAAGTGAAAAGCGATGTAAGGGAGAGAGAGAGAGAGAGAAAAAAAAAAGAAGGAAAAAAACTTCAGAATGTAGGACAGAGGATGATAACCTTGGGAAAAGGCAGGATATAGTTCAGACTAGATTAGGTATAAGCCCTGTAGTGTCGTTTATGATGAATAAGGTAATTAAGAGGTTTGGTAGACCTACACAAATCAGCTTTGACAACGGATTGTTTTCATTTAGGGAGTAGCTAAGTTGGCGATAGAGACCCTTAGAGTAAAATACACATTTGGGTATGCAACACCTGCAGTCACAGGCATGGTGGAAAGAATAAATGGAACATTGAAGGTTAATATAAATAAGATTTGTTTAATTACAAAGTTGAATTGGATCGATGCCCTGCCATTGGCACTGAAGAGATGTTGCATGCAAACTAACCGAGCAGGTGGCACAATGGAGAGGTCCCTACAAGAGACCGAGTTTAGAACAGTTAAAGATAGAATTTTAAAAGTATATGAAACAGTTAATTATGATATACAAGTCTATTTATGAACAGGTAAAGTAAAAGCTGTTGGAGGTGGACCAGGAGGAAGGACCCTTTAAACCTGAAGACAAGGTGTATGTATGAGTTTTCTAAACTACCGACCGATGTTCAGGTAGAAGGTTGATATACCTGGTACCATTTCAATAATTACATGAGGGCTGTCCCGCAGGTATGAATAGATAATAGCCCTGAGGTAAGTGAACAGGAGGACAAAGATGTGAGAAAAGAGTAGAGTTTTAACAAGAACGTTGTTTGACATCAGTAGTGGGCAAAATAATGGAAAGGATACTTAAGACAATATATAAGAATTTGGATAAATAGGGTAGGATTAGGAAGAATTAGCATGGATTTTTGATTGTGATGTTTGACTAATCTTGAATTTTTTGAAAAGGTTATTAGGAAAATTGATGAGGGTAAAGTGGTGGATGTTGTCTAGATTAACTTCAGTAAGGCCTTTGACAAGGTTCAATAAGGAAATAAGGTTGGTTAAGGGTTAGTAAGGAATAGCAAGATGGATTAAAAAGTGGCTGTATGGGAGATGTCAGAGAGCAATGGTGGATGGATGTTTGTCAGGTTGGAGGTCAGTGACTAGAGGGGTACCTCGGGGATGTGTGTTGGGTCCACTGTTGTTTGTCATGTGAATCAATAATCTGGATGTTGGTGTGGTAAAATAGATTAATAAGTATGTAGATGATACTAAGATAGGGGGTGTTGTGAATAATGAAGTAGATTTTAAAAGCGTACAGAGAGATTTAGATCATTTGGAAGAGTGGGTTGAAAAATGGCAGATGGGTTTAATGTTGATAAGTGTGAGATGATACATCTTGGCAGGACAAATCAAAATTGAACGTACATGGTAAATGATTGTGAATTGAGGAATGAAGTTGAACAGAGGGATCTAGGAATAACTGTGCATAGTTCCCTGAAGGTGGGATCTCATGAAGATAGGATTGTAAAGAAAGATTTTGGTGTGTTGGCCTTTATAAATCAGAGCATTGTGTATAGAAGTTGGGTTGTAATATTAAATTGTACAAGGTATTGGTGAGGTCAATTGTGGAGTATGGTGTATAATTTTGGTAGGCATAATTATAGGAAAAAGGTCAACAAAATAGAGAGAGTACAGAGGAGATCAATTAGAATGTTGACTGGGTTTCAGCAACTAAGACACAGAGAAAGGTTGAACAAGTTAGGTCTTTATTATTTAGGAAAGATAGAAGGAGTCCCAACAATGCAAGGGAACGATGTGTTCCTGAGGAACTATTTACTGGCAGTGTCCCAATCTCTTGCAGAACTAAAAATTAAAGGATTGCTGGCCCAGAGCCCACCACTGGACTTCCCGATTCACTCAGTCAAGGCTGGAGGCTGGGTATTAATAAAAACGTGGAAAGAAGAAAAGCTGCAACCTAAGTGGACTGGACCCTACCTGGTGTTACTGACCACGGAAACAGCAGTGCGGACAAAAGAAAAAGGGTGGACACACGCAAGTCGAGTTAAGGGTCCTGTGGAGGCCCCACCAGACAATATCAGCCCGTGGACTGTGCGCAAAGGAGAGGAACCATTGACTTTAATATTTACCAAGATTTCGTGTTGGTGGGTCATGTGTTGGGTGGTTACCCAACTCGTGAGTAATATAACATGCATAAAAATCACAATACCACAGAATAGAAGGTCCACCACCATCCCATTTGATGTATGTAAAGGAAAATGGTGGTGCGGCTATAGAATGTATGTATGCACCCATCCCTGTAAAGATTGGCACGCGGTGTTTACTTCATTAAGATATGGGTGGCATCGAACCACCTATCAAACTGATAGGTGGAAAGTATATCAAAACCCGAATGAGGGATTGCCAGGACGCGTATATGTAAGCATACAGAGTGTTCAAATGCAGGAAAGTGGTAGGTATTGGATATGTGCAGATAGAATGGGAGAATGAGTCTAAGGATTTGAAGATAATGATAGTAGCAGGAGAAACAGAATTAAGGCAATTATATGAGGAGGGAATACCTACAGGAGGAAAGGGAGCCAACACCTGGCTTGCCTGGATGATGTACACGGCCAGGAGTATGCAACACACCAATTGCTACGCCTGCGCCGGAGCTAAGCCTCAGCTGGTTCCAGTACCATTTCCCTTGAATTGGGATAGGACACCTGGGGCTATTTCATGTATACTACAGCTATTCACAAATCCCATCCTACCAATGGATGCGACCTGCCAGAGTTATCATTACCTATTCCCGGCTAGCAACAACAATACAAAGGGCCGAAGGACAGACCCTCGACCTCCTCCATTTAGCACTCCCCTTGGGGAGGAGGGATTTGAGTGCTATACCAGATATAACCCAGATGGACAGGAAATGGGGGAGGTGCTCAACTGCAATCAGACGTATAACATAACGGCTGAGGAACAGGGGCCACTGTTCAAAAGCTCCTGGCTGAGAAAGCAGATAGTCAGTAGAGCTGATGTCTGGTGGTGGTGCATGGAGAATACCCTGTGGCCCCGGTTACCGGGGTCATGGACGGGAACCTGTACCCTCACACAATTGATGATGCCCTTCACCATAGCAGGAGAACATGCTGTAGAACTCAATAAAGGAAGCCGACGACAAAAGAGAGGGGTGAAAGGATCATTCTACACACACATATATATAGATGCGATAGGCATGCCAAGAGGGGTACCCGATGAATTCAAAGCCAGAAACCAGATAGCTGCGGGCTTTGAGTCCATACTCTTCTGGTGGTCCAAATTAATAAAAATGTGGACTGGATCAACTACCTATACTACAATCAACAACGCTTTATAAATTACACTCGAGATGCGGTTGAAGGATTAGCGGAACAACTGACAGATACCAGCCCAATGGCCTGGCAAAATCGCATGGCCTTAGACATGCTACTTTGCTCTTGCCATCACTCTGATACAAGCCTCATCTGTCCACAAGACCTTTTTCCAGAACTGTGGTTGCTCTTTTAAGTACTTCTTGACAAATTGTAACCCAGCCATCCTATTTTTGCAGCTAACCAGTGGGTTGCATCTTGCAGTGTAGCCTCTGTGTTTCTGTTCATGAAGTTTTCTGCGGACAGTGGTCCTTGACAACTCCACACTTGACTCCTGAAAAGTGTTTCTGATCTGGCGGACAGGTGTTTGGGGGTGTTTCTTTATTATAGAGAGCATTCTTCTGTCATCAACTGTGGAGGTCTTCCTTGGTCTGCCAGTCCCTTTGCGATTAGTAAGTTCACCAGTGCTCTCTTTCTTCTTAATGATGTTCCAAACAGTTAATTTTGGTCAGCCTAAGGGTTGGCTGGTGTTTCCAACAGTTTTATTCTTGTTTCGCAGTCTCATAATGGCTTCTTTGACTTTCATTGCCACACCTTTGGTCCTCATGTTGATAAACAGCAATAAAAGTTTCCAAAGGTGATGGAAAGACTGGAGGAAAGACTAGGTGCTGAGAGCTCTCTTATACCTGCATTAAGGAGGCAATTAAACACACTTGAGCAATAACAAACACCTGTAAAGCCATGTGTCCCAAACATTATGGTGCCCTGAAATGGGGGGACTATGTATAAACACTGCTGTAATTTCTAAATGGATAAAAATACCCTTTAATAAAATCTGACAATGTGCATTTTAACAACGTGATTTTTTTCTATTACAAACCTCAAATTGTTTTTGTTTTTTTCCTTCAAATTGTGGAGTACAGAGGCAAATGTATGATGGGTCTTTGTCCCATACTTTATGGAGGGCACCGTATGTAGACCAACCTGTATCTTTGCCTTAGGTTGGCTTGTTCTAGTATTTTAATGTAACTTTACAGTAGAGGAGCAGGATAGTCAAAGAAATTGGTGCACACCAGAGTGGGAGATAGAGGAAAGAATAGAAGGGGTAAGGAAGGTATTACCTATTAGTGAATTCAATGTTCTTACCTTTAGATGGGTGGACAAAGTTCAGAGATGAAAAGGAGACAAAGGGTTGTGAGAGAAGAGGTATGAAATATGAGGTATAGGTAGAACAGGAAGGGGATAGTCATAGTGAGAAAAATGGATGTGCTTCTAGGTGGGGCACAGGGAAGGGGAGGGGGATTTGTAAATTAGTTACCTGCAATAGGTATATTCAACATTCATACCAAGAAAAGACACAAAGTGCTGGAGTAACTCAGTAGGTGAAGCAACATCTTTAGAGAACATGGATAGGTGACCGGGTTGGGACCCTTCAGTCTAAAGATCCAATCTGAAACGTATCCACGTTCTCCAGAGATCTCGCCTCACCCACTGTTACTGCAGCAATTTGTACGTGATTTTTTTAAACCAGCATCTGCAGTTCCTTGTGTGAGGAAGGGGTTAATAGGTATAGTTGATTTAAACTAAGCAGCACGAACACCCGACAATACACAGATAGATAATAGCCGTGAGTACAAATGGTGACATTTCAAGGATGGGAAAAAAGGAGATAGCGAAAGCCCAGCAAAGAACTAGGGTAAGGGTCATGAGCAACTCTCTGTGCGCATGGGCAATGAACTTACATGAATATGTACACACGCCCATCATGACAAGATGTCTCATTTAAATGCACATGCGACGTATGATCTGGGAGGTACCCTGGGCGTTGCGGGGCGTTACGGGGCGTTACGGTTAGATTGTGCACCTCAGTGCTCTGATTGGAAGGAGCCCGAAGGGGAGGAATTAAAGGTGTAAACCATTGTAAAATGGTGTGAATAAAAGAGAGTGACTTTCCTGGTCTCGGTGTGTCTTGATAGGGGAGACACCCGACTCTGCACACTTGCTAATAAATAAACTTGTTTCTCTAAATTCTCTAGCATCGTGATTGTGAGCACTCACTATTTTGCACCTGACACTTGCATCATTAACATTCACATTGGGCTGCAATATGAATAACCAATGTTTGTTGTGTTGTAAATTGGACTGTATTTCCATTATTTGCACCTTAAACAGTTACCCCAACATACCCAAGAGGAATATGAGGTGCTGTTCTTCCAATGTGCTTGTGTGGGCTTATTCTGGACAGAAATAAGCACAATCCTGTAGTGTGCTCTTAATGTTTGCTTTGTGTGGGGCTCAGAGTGTTCATTTACCTTTTCCTCATTGCCCTTTCATTCTGGACTGGGTGCAGTTGGGCGCGCGCACAATCGCCACGCGCCGTGCCTTGCGTGCGCGGCGCCGCGAGGTAAGATGGCGGCGCCCAACCAGTCGGTGCCTTCGCTGGCGGCTGGAATAAACCAGCTCTTCCCAGGCAACCGGGGAGAGGAGCTGCCCCTCGTTGTCATGGCACCGATCCAGAATTTGACAAGAGCATTCAGGGAGCAGCAGAATAGGTGCGTTAGTGGGAGGCTGAACTTATTACAAGGAAGAACCACTCTGTGTTTATGATTAAACCGAAACACGGGTTTCTAACTCAGAGAATGTTATTTACTAATAGGCAATATCGCATAGAATTAGAAACGAGGAACTGCAGATGCTGGTTTACAAAAAAAGACACAAAGTGTTGGAGTAACTCTGTGGGTCTGGCAGCATCCCTAGAGAAAATGGATAGGTGACGTTTTCGGGTCGGGACGTTTTTGTCAAAGTCGGTTTATCCTTTAGACTAAAGTCTCCTGTGATTGGGTTCAGTTGCCCTGGTCTGCGTTACTCATTCAAAGAGACAGAGGCTTACTTGAAACTTTGGGGCGGATGTATGCGTGGATGGTTGTCCCTTGACCAAGGTAGTTATTGTTAACTGCCGCAAGAGACTGGAGCTGTTGGAATCTTGATCAAAAAAAATAACTGCTGGAACTCAGCAGGTTTCATCAGGTCCGAAGAAGGGCCCCGAGCTGAATCGTCATTTGCCTGCTGAGCTCCTCCAACACTTTATTTTGATGATGTTTCTTTGTGGCTGAAGGTTGAAACGTTTATGCTGTTTGGTAGCCCTTGGTTCTCTTATTCTCCCCCCCCCCCCCCCTCGTTATGTTTTGTTCCCAGAGCTCTTTCTTAATTATAGCCTCAGACTCAAAAATCATAAAGTGATACAACGTGGAAACAGGCCCTTCAGCCCAACTTGTCCTCACTGGCCAACATGTCCCACCTGCCTGTATTTTGTCCATATCTCTCCAAACGTAGTGTGGTTTATGTCATGTTTATTTTCAGACAACAGAGCATAGAATGCCAAAAGATACTGCACACAATATAGTAGATTATTAAATTATGTTGTACATCAAGTTCAAATAGTGTGCTTGTGCTAATATCAATATTCATGATTACAGTGTTACATTGTTCAAGCATACTTTTGTACAGCATTCCTTAGAGTTGTTAGAACTGCAGACAATTATTGATATAATAAAGTTGAAGGGAAATTGAGGTTGCAATACACTTTGGATATCAATAATAAAATAAAATTTTGATATCTCTTAGTGTTTATTACTGCAATAACTTGCATATACGTTGAAATGTTTTATCACTGAAGCTATGCTCAAAACAACATTTGATATGAAGTCACAATCAGATTGCAACAGATGATCAAAAAGTTTGTGGTTGAAATATGTAGGGTACATCTTCAGGGCGGAGTGAGGGGATTCTGCAGCATTATGTCTAGGCAGCTGAATGAGTGGCCTGTAATGATGGACCGTAAACAATGTCAGAAGGCCCAAAGTGGGGAAGCACGGGTATAACAAGACAGATTTGATTTGTTGGTCTGGAGGGATACTGGTTGTATTGCTCACCAATCCTGTGCTTAACACCTGCCAAATCACACACTGCAATGCGACAGTAGACAAAAATATATTTCCCCATTGCCAGCAAGTCAGAGAATACTGCTGGCAAACCCCTCTTTGTGGGACACTGTGTTCATGGTATACCACATCTATGTTGTTGTATAGCTTTCATGAATTACCCACCCATTCTGACTTTAGTGGCCAGAATTATGTCTTGTAGGATTTTGAACACAACCTAAGGCAACGTAATTGCATGGATACGACTCCCTGTTGCTTTTATTTCATGAAGTCATGTGGTATAATTCTGCCCTTCAGCCCATTGTGTCCACATTGACCATCAAGTTCCCTTTTACATTCTTGCCATTTTAGTGTCTTCACATTTCCTGCAACTCCTAGTGTCTACCACTCACATACACACTAGTGGCCAATGAACCTACCAACCTGCATGCCTTAGAGACATGGAAAAACTGGACATTCTGGATGAAATTTCACAAGGAGAACATCACAGACAGCATTGGGGGTCAGGATTGAATCTGTCCTGAAGCTGTGAGCTACTGGCACTGTGCTGATAACAAAAAAAAATCCTCAATGTATCTTTTGGCATTCTGTGTCCATATCTGTGGGGGGAATGGATAGGGAACCTTTGTTGGTCGGGTCCCTTCTTCAGGTAAGGTGTGTTGAAGGAATGAATAAATGTCAGTGGTGAAACATGAAGGTGCTGTTTGAAGTAAGGTCCTGACCTAAAATGGTGCCTCCAAAAATGCTGCCTGACCCACTGAGTTACTCCAGCACTTCATGCTTGACACAAGATTCCAGTATCTACAGATCCTTGTGTCTAACAGTTTATGGTTCCTGAAAGCCTGACAATGTTTATAATGAGGAGGAAACTCTGTGCATCTCACTGAAATCTGAAAGATTGAGGGGATTTTTGCATGTCACAACTTAAACCCTAAGCTGTCATTTTTTGATCCCCTTCAAAAAACTTTAGCTTTCAGTCTATTAAGATTGCACAGTGGCTGGATTATAGCTTCTTTCATCTACATTCAAGTGTAAACCTGAGCTGAATTTTACTTTGCAATCTTTCCATTATCAAAATTAATTTCTTCCACTTCTACAACTTTGCCTGGCTCTTCCATGCTCAATGCAAATTGGTGCTTCACCACTGACCTTTACTCACTCCTTCAGCTTGACTGCACTTCATTTCTCTTCTTCCTTGCCTCATGGTTTATTGTTCCTTACTGACTCCAGCTGAATGTATCCTAAATTTGTTTTGCCATTCAACCTCGGTCCTGTCTCAAAGTCCTTGATATATCACTTTTTAAAATCCACGGTCTCCTATCATTTGAATTTTGCAGTTCCCACCAGTATTACGTCCTCTCTTGAATGTTATATTATTTTGACACCTTCTGTTTTTTGTTCTACTTGTCCTCTCTGCATCGCCATCAGTGATTGGGTTTATTGTACATGTACAATATTTTAATAAACTGAAGAATATAATTTCTGACAATTTCTTTCAGGGAGGAAGCCACACAATCGGTGTTTGAAATATTTGCAGACATACTGGCAAGACAGTTGGCTGCGATAGAAGTCATCAATGAGAATTTTGAAAGTGGCAAGAATGAACAATATGACACTTGTTTGCAACTTACTGCTGAGTGCTTCCGATGTCTCAGAAATGCCTGCATACAGTGTGTCAAGAATCAGTCTCATATAAGGTAATTGAACTTGAATAGAGCAAGTCTGGTAGGCTATGCATTGACACAACATGTAAATGAGTACCACTTGGAGTATTGTTCAGTTTTGATCACCCTGCTACAAGAAAGATGCCTTTATGCTGGTAAGATTGCAGAGACGATTTACGAAGATGTTGCCAGAACTTGTGGGGCCGAGCTATTGGGAGATGTTTGGCAAGCTAGGACTTTATTCCTTGGAGTGCAGGAGATGGAGGGTGATATTCTAGATATGTATAAAATTATGAAGGTTATAGATAGGGAGAATGCACAGAATGTTTCACCAGAGTAGGGGAATAAAGAACTAGAGACCATAGGTTTAAGGTGAGGGGAGAAATATTTAAAGGGAACCTAAGGGGCATATTTTTCACAAAGAGAGTGATGGGTATATGGAATGACTTTCTAGAGAAAGCTGTTGAGGCAGGTACAAAAGCACCATTTTAAAGATATTTGGTCAGTTGTATGGATATGATCCAAATGACGGCAAATTGTACGAGCTTAGATGGGGTATTTTGGTCGCATGAACAAGTTGATCCAACGGGCCTGTTTCTGTGCAGTATGAGGGCCTTTCCCGAGTTTTTCACGAATTCTCCCGAGTTATTCACGAATTCTCCCGAGTTTTCCCCTTGATTCAAACTCGCAGAATGTTCGTAACAAGTCCATAGGAGGCCGTAGTAGTCCATAGATATATCGTAGCGGCTCGTTATGCCAGCCGTAGGTACTCGGCATCAGGTAAGTCGGGACGTTTTTTCAAGCCTGATAAAAAAATGTCCACGAGTAAAAAAATAGCCCCGAGTACCTACGGCTGGCATAACGAGCCGCTACGATATATCCACGGACTCCTACGGACTCGTTACGAACATTCTGTGAGTTTGAATCAAGGGGAAAACTCGGGAGAATTTGTGAATAACTCGGGAAAGTGGGAGAGACCCTTAAGGCAGTGGTAAGTCGGAAGTTTATAAACCAGTATCCAAGGTCATGACTTCATTGGGTTGAGGTGTCAAATAAAATGTCATGCTTAGCATACAAGGTTTTAAATCAAACTAAACCTTGAAAGAAGTTTTGATATGGAAGCAGCATATGCACACTTTTCATTGTTTGTGCAATGACAATGTTAATATGGTTTTGGCAGATGGATGATTAATTTGAGGAAGTTTGTCTCCATAATTCTCAGGGATAAATGGTTTGAAAATTCTATTGCTGGAGAGAAAGAAATTCTCATCTTGTGTTTAGGGAGTTTGGACTAATCCCGGTGTGTTTTTGCCTTTTATTGGTGCAAAAGTTTTGAGACTGACAGTTGTATCATGTCATGCTTTGCTCTTCAAGGATAAGAAAGAGGATATTCACATTTAGCCCCGCACTTTTGGCCCATTAGTCTTAAAAGATATCTGTAATCTAATCCAGTTTTATAGTAGGGTGCCTCAAGCACTCGTGCTATGCTTTAAGATGTGAATGCAGTAAGTAAAAGAACCACATCCATGCTGTGCTTGGGCAGAATCAAGTTTACACGCTGACATATTTGCTGCAAAATGACTGTGTTGTATTCATCTGCTGTTACCTGACTAGAGAGAGTTAATGCTGCTGGTACTGAGTTAATATGCTGCAAGATAGTGGTTTGAAAATGCATCCAAGTTTCCCTTGGAATTAAGCATTCTGTCTAAACAATGCAGATCCACACCGCAGAACAGGAACAGCCTTACCACCTTGATTAGTTGTAGTAATAACAAGGATCAGCAGATGCTGCTTTATACCAAAGATAGACACAAAATACTGGAGAAACTCAACAGGTCAGGTAGCATCTATGGAGAACATGGATAGGTGACCCTTCTACAGACTGATTGCAGGGGAGGGAAGGAAAAATAATTGGAAGATAGAGGAGCCACTCAAGGTCATCTGTTGCTGCCCGTGATTTGTCCGGCTCCCTCTTCTCTCTTCCAATTTTTTCCCCCTCTCCTCCCCTGCAATCAGTCTGAAGAAGGGCCCCGATCTGAAACGTCACATACCCAGAGATGCTCCCTGTTTTGCTGAGTTACTCCAGCATTTTGTGTCGACCTTGATTTGTTTTTGCTTTGATTGTAATTTAGACCATTCTTAACATGTTGATTGCACTGTAAATTCCTCATTTTCTATTTCCAGTTACAGCAAGTACTTTCAGAAATAGATATTAGACCATGTTAACAGCAATGTTATCTGACAATGATGTGGAGGTGCATTGTATAATTACAAAAGCATTAGTAGAAAACACCTTGGGCTCACTGTTTGTTTCATGGAAAATACAAAATGCTGGAGGGACTCAGCAGGTCAGGCAGTAACTGTCGAGGAAATGGACCGGCAATGTTTCAGGTTGAGACCCTTCTTCTCACTGGACAAGAGAGAAGGTTGAGGGTAGCTATTTTTATATATGGGGCATGATGTTACAACGGAGGAAAAGATTGGAAAGAGTTCTCTACCTATTTGTAGAAACAAGGAACTGGAGATGCTGTTTAATACACAAAAGAGCATAAACTGCAGGGCAGGTCTGCTGAGTTACTCCAGCACTTTGTGTCCTTTTTTCTACCTATTTAGTAGTTTAGGTAGATGAGTTGGAACCCTTTCCCCACCTGCCTTTCGTAAATGCAGATGTTTGTGTATGATTGGAAAAATATAAATTCATGGGTAGAATTAAGTGTCAATGCCAAGAATGGTAGTGGGAAGGTCCGAATGAATGAAGTGGACCCAGTGTTATCCGTGTAGCGATGTTTGTCATTGAATTTGATACATTTTGGAGAAAAAATAAGTGACAACTCTAGTAACTTTTGATTGTAATATCTAGAGACTATAGTCATCCATTTGGTGACAAAAAACATTTGCAAGTAGCTCAATGATAATAAACGTGATTTTGTGTGCATACCAAGACAGCAGCATTACACTTTATAGAATCAATATAAGCAGCACTTACCTGAAGAGAGTATTCTATTTATAGTTGCATATGCCACATGAAAACAGTGCACTTTTAATGTATTGTTTATGTAATATTTTATTGCTATTTTTTATGCATTGTGAATGTGTAAAAACTGCCATTGAGCTACTTTTCTGAGTTCATTTGACTGATTTCATTTTTGCATTGGTAGCATTGACTGGATCTAGTGACAAACCTGTTAATTTACAACAGAGTGGAAAGAATAGTTATAAAAAGAATAAAAGTACAAGCAAAATTGCAGCTTTGTTTCAGAGTAGAAATTAGTGTTACCAAGCAGAACATTTTATTCCCATATTTCTGACCCAAATCCATATGGAGAAAGTGATTAGTTCCAGCTTTATGTAGTTCATTGCATTCATTCACTTTAGTAGATTGGGTGTGTCATGATGGCAGTTATTATGTTTTTTTATTGCTTTACGCCAACTCACATTGCCTGTGATTTAGAATAAAGTAAAACAAATCAGTTATTCAATGTGGGAGTGATGGAAAACAATCTAAAGTAGTTAATTTTGAGTAATAGTACAAAATAATTCCCATACATCTATTTTTATGGGATGTTTGTGAACAGCTGGAAACAAGTACATCCCTGGATCAGTATGGGGGAATAATGAGCAAACTAGAGAGAGTGAACATTTGTATTGTTCTCCACTATTTTAGAAATGCTGAAATCAGCATTATAGAGACCAGTATATTGTATACTCATTCTTAAAAGAGGATCAAAAAGGGATGGTAGAAGATATGGCAGTTGCTTTCGTGGTCTATAATTACATCAGTTTGATGATAACCATTTAAAAACTGCTAGAATATTGAAAAATAATGTGCCTTCTGGATATGAATTACATCCACGATTAGCAGTGTATTTGAACCCCCAGTAACTTTTATATAGAGCTGTTACATTTTCATTAAATACGTTCATGGTTATGAATGAACGTGACTATTTTCATGTTCTTTATTTTAATATATAGGATTCCATTTCCATTGTAGTTCTGCAATATTAGTACCATTCATATCGTGCATTTGTGTCTTGATATTTGCTCTGTAATAAAATCTTTTACTTGATCTGTACTTAGGCCACTAACTGCTGTTCAGCCTCAACGAGGGTAAATGGGAATTTGACGAATGTGTGTGAACAATAGAATACAGTGCCGACCACATGGACATTGACTGTTCAATTGTACAGGGTTTGAGGTCTGGCAAGATGTCAAAATGTTCCATTTTCTGTTTTTAATTTATCTAAAAACTTATGATTGTGTGGAAAGATACATCTTCTAGATGCGCTGGGACGCATCCTCAGTGATGTGACCTGGGGTCATCGGGTGTTTCGGGTCTCACAACATCAGACACTCGCCCAGGCGACCCAGCCGGGGTTGATCAGGCCCCGACTTGCGTCCCAGCAGCAACCGCCCACGGATCAGCCCTCTTAATCCAAAGTCGATGGACCTTTGAATGGCGACAGAGTCTTTCAGAGTTGCGTCAAAAAGCTTCCCCAAGACTATATTCATGCAAGATTTTTATGAAAGGGGCCATAAAATCAGTCTCTTGTTGAGAATAATGGCAAATATAACATTTAAAGAAAAAATACTTTTGTCCAGATTGCTTAATTTGGTGGCAGTTTATCAGAGCTGCAAAACAATTACTAGTTTCATTTTCCATTTTTTTTGCATATTTATCAGATTTGTCACTTGACCCGCGATTGTTCCCAAACCATGTGTAAATATGTATACTGCATACTGCAAATAATTCATTTGTTTTTGCAGACAATTTAATTATTGGTTAATTGTTCATTTGTAGAGCTGGTACTGACTCAATGGTCCAAAAGGTCGCCATGCTTTAACCATTCTGTGAAGAAACAAGAAACTGCAGGTGCTGGTTAATACACAAAAGGACACAGAATGCTGGAGTAACTCAGCAGGTCAGGCAGCATCTCTGGAGGACATGGATTGTGATGTTTTGGGTCGAGATCTTTCTTCAGGATTTGAAGAATATGAGGGTCCTTAGCATATGAAAGGTCGGTTCAAGAGTCTGATAACAGGGAAGCAGCTGTTCTAGTATCTGGCTTTCAAGGTTGTGTGTCCTCTTCCAAATGCAAGAGGGGAGAAGAGAGAATGACCAGGGTATTTGTGCCCTTGATTATGTTGACTGCTTTCCCAAGGCAGTGTGAAGCGTAGATGGAGTCGCTAAGGAGAGACGTTGGTTTGTGTGATTAAGTTTATTGGAGTTTCTTGTGGTGGTGTTAGTTGTGCAGCTTTGTGGTGAGTACAAATTATGATGCTGATTGATTTGCCTAAGAGTTGGTAAATAGAACGGAAAATATTCCTAATTACAGCATATTTATTTTTGCCATTATTGAAGTTCTAGGAGCAGGCGTGGGTGGGCTGGGATATTTTTCAAGTAGAGAAAATAGTATCAAGGTATGTCCCTTTTCTCTAATTCATATGCTGGTCCTTGTCCTTTGTTTTATCTTTCAGAACTGTAGGCCTGATAGACCCAACAATTCAGATTCTCCAGTTTCTTCACAAGCTCAGAGGTTTCCAGAGTGATACATTGCCAGCAGGTAAGAAATTCCCTATGTATAAACGCAGCGGTAATTTCTACATGGTGAAAATGTACAACTGACAGGGCTCAATTAATATTTGCTGACACAAATTGGGCTGCACAGTGGCGCAGTGGTAGAGTTGCTGCCTTACAGTGCCAGAGTCCCGGGATAGATTCTGACTACGGGTGCTGTCTGTACGGAGTTTGTACGTTCTCTGTGACCATGTGGGTTTTCTCCAGGTGCTCCGGTTTCTTTCCACACTCCAAATACATGCATGTTTGTAGGTTAAGTGGCTTCTGTAAACTGTCCCTTGTGTGTAGGATAGAATTAGTGTATGGGGATCATTGGCCCATGGACTTGATGGCCCAAATGGCTGTTTCCACTCTGTATCTCTAAAAAACTAAAAAACAAATGAATAAATTAGCCTGCAATGGGATTTTCTCCCTCAAATCTAGATTAGTACTAATCTATTAATCTCTCTGAAAGACTCAAGTTCATTTCAGTGAGATTACATTAAAGTTTATCATTTACATAAATGTTACTGAATCTTTCCTCACGCAACCTTATCCCAAAATAAAAATCAACCCCCGGAGTCTGTTTTACACTGATTCGGTAGCAAATATATCCTTTCTTGGATCTGGACCAAAGTTATACAGATCCTACGAAAACTCTGCAAAATTACTGCATGACTAGCTGATTTTTATCGCCAACTCCTGTGCTATTGTGACCACTATTACAATTATTTTCCTATATGCCTGTTTGATGGTCAGTTTTTTTGAAGCGGCATATCCAAGATCCAACACGCACCAACATTTAGTGTTTTGGTAGTGGTTTATTGACATGGGATTTTGTTACGTGTCCTGAGATAGAGTGAACAACTTCGTTTTGCGTGCTATCCAGGTTAAAAAATAGCATCCACACATGATTGAAATCAAAAATCATGCATGAGTACGAGAACTAGTACAAAGAGAACGGAAACCCATTGCAGATATAGTGTTACAACTGCAGAGAAAGTGCAGATTTTTAAAAAAAGTGCAAGGTCCTCAATGATGTAGATTGGGGGATCAGAAATACATCCCGTAGCTTGTGAGAGGCTAGTACAAGAGTCTGATATTAGCAGGGAAGAAGCTTTTTGAATCTGATGTTATGTGTTTTCCAGCTTGTTGTTCTGAAAGAAGATCCACCATAATCCACCATCAATCTCGCAATTTCAACAGATTTTCCTTTCATAACTCCATTTATTTAACTGCCCAATCCTTTCTCTAATGCCTCACTGAATGCAGTATAATTTAGTTCATTCAAGGAAAACTGTTGCTGGCTCGTTATGAATTAATCCCTCCACAAATACCTTGCAAATCTTACACCTTTGTACATGTGTGAAATTTGTGATTGTAGTAAACTATCAAAATTGCTTGTAATGACAAGGAATTGCAGATGCTAGTATATATTGTTTCTGAACGGCCACAACAGCTATTTCACACTTAGGTGAAACTTGTCTTGATAATCTAGCTCATCTCCACCCTTGATGCCTGAGATGATTACCAAATTAGCCCTTGTAGAATGTTTTTGTTGCAAATTTATCTGCATTGCTTTTCACAATGTTAGAAACCAATTGAAATACAATGGCTAGAAATTCTCAAAATAAATTTGAGAGCATGTCCCTGGTAAACTCTAAAAAAACCTGTCATTGCGAGGTACAGTTGGAAAGCACTAGGTAAGCTCGCCAATTCTTGAGTGTGGTGCCTCAGTATTTTGGATAATATTCAGAAGTAATTCAGTAGTATCTTTGTATTCTATTCAGGATGGAGTACCTTGAGCCAAGTTACATTCATGGAAGTTACATTCAATTTGAAGAAGGGTCTCAATCTGAAACGTCACCTCCTTTTTCCTTTTCTCTAGAGATGCTGTCTGACCCACTGAGTTACTCCGGCTTTTTGTGTCTAGATTCATAAAAACCTGCTTTATACTTGAAATGCCCAAGTAATTCATGTTATAAGGGTTGTACCTTTCTAGATCTGTCTTTAGTCTATTATAAATTCCATAATTGATCTGAGAGTGCAGGATCCCATCAGGAATTTTGTGCATTTGCACTAGCCAGCTGATTTATTCTACTTGCTAAATTCTTTGAATGATATACGTTGTTCTGTTATCCACATCAAATTTATTTTTTCTTTGGCTTTACTCTGGTTGTTGAATTGAGGTTTAGTGGTCTTGTTATATGGATGGTTTACTAAAAGGATTTGTACTCAACCCATCAGTAGAAATATCACATATTTTAGGTTTAGTCATTGGATGTGGAAGCAATCTTGAAGCAATAAAAAATGCCCTCAAATTGAACCATAGAATGCAATCATTTCTGTTTACTGTAGTTTTTTCAAATGCTGGCGACAGTGCCACTTTTATTCCTCGGCTATCTGGTTCAAGTGGTGGTGATGTCTAGACAGATCTTCGTTCAATACAAACAATTGCAGTTGTATTTACAATATGATTCATATCGGTGAAGAAGGCAAAGTTACCACATAATGGAAGATTTAATTAAATGCAAAGTAAAGAAATATGATTGGTAACACCTATTGCATAAACATACAAACTGGTTGTGAAATGTGGTTTCAAGTAAACTACCCACCAGGATTCTAGCCTGTCGTAGAATGCAGAAACAGGCCATTCAACTTGTGGTGCTGAATACTACCCCCCTCCCCTTTTTTGTTTGTTCTAACCAACTATCTTCCTGCAACCTCTCCTTGTATTTTAATATTCAAAAGAACATAACAATTGGAAGCAGGAGTTGACCACTTGGCCCTTTGAGCCTGCTGTGCCATTTAATAACACAATGGCCAATCTTGCATTCCAGGCCACTGCACCATTCCAGTATACTAACCTTTTATTCTACCTAAGGTCTAATCTAAGTATTTATATAGTCATCCTTTATTTTCAATGAGTGACCCATAGATCTGGATTGTCCCACAGGAGGAAATATCCTCTTCACATACACAATGTCAAGATCTCCCAGGATTCTACATGTATCAATCGAGCCCCGTCTCGCTGTCTAAACTACAGCAGATACAAGCCTAGCATTTCAAACCTGAGTTCCTCCAGCAGATTGTTTTGTGCTCAAGATTCCAGCATCTGCAGTTTCTTGAGCCTCTTATACCCTTCTGTAGCCTCCTTGTATCCATTTCGCAATTTAATTGCCCATCATTGTTCCAGCAGCTAAATTTAGCTGCTCTTTTTTCAGGAGCAGTAATACAGGGTTCCTGCTTGCTCTGTCAAGAAAAGAGAAAACTATTTTTTCTTTCTTTTTTATTTTTCATGTGTGTAATTCAAATATAACAAATTTTCTCTTTTGGTGTTGATCACAGATTGTCAAGGACGAAGGCAATGAATATGATCTTAATGGTTGAATGAATAATGTGAATATTTTTTTAAACTTTGTACTGCATCACATTATTAACAGTTTATTTATATTTTGATGATTTCTATTGCATATTTTTTCTGGTATAATTGATTTTAGAAAATCGGTCATATTGTGAGTCCTTCTTATCCAAATTGTTAACTTCTAAGAATTTTTCATTTCCTGAATTTGTTCTTTAAAAATATCATATTTTCCTCAGCTTTTCAATGTGGCCTACAGTTCCTTGGAAATCTGGCAGTAGGCAATGAAGAAACCAAGGATGTCATTTGGAAAAATGCCTTTCCAGATCTATTTCTGTAAGTGTTATATTTATGTTAAATGTATGACCAATTGATCCAATATTTGATCCAGCATGGAAGCCAAGCCCCTTATTTCATGGATTTGGATTTGCTCTTCAAAGTGGAAGAAAGAAGAAGAGAAAGGAATAGGGAAAAAATAATCAAATTGATATCTTGAATCTGCAGAATAATCAGATTCCCCCCCCCCCCCCCCCATTGGTACTATAAAACATTTTCATGTTGCCTCACGACCATACAATAACTTTAATGATGTCATATGGGATTATGTCAACAGCCCGGCAGCTCATTGTTCTCCTGGATCTCTGGATGGTTTGATGGAATTGATTAAATTATTCTGATCTCCTTGGCAGCATCAGGCCTCAACTGTTTCCTCTACTTAACCCAACAACATTTGTACATTTTCAGAAATTGTTGCTCAGTCCCTCCCAATTTCCTAATGTTACCTTTGGATTGGCTCTAGCTTCCATCCTTGTCCCATTCCTTTACACGGTTTATCTCAGATTCAATGTCCCCAGGTGCAGAGTGAGTTTCCTTTTGTATTTTGACACCTGCCTAACAGGTATACCTGCCTAACCCCATATCTATCCATCCTTTCATTTCCATGCTTTTGTCTGTCTTCGTCCCCCCCTCCCCACCTCAACTGTTAATCTCCTTTTTCATCTCTGAGTTGCCTTGAGGCTCAACTTTGAGGTTAAACACCTTTCTTGGAGTTTGTGATGTGGGAGAAAGTTGAGATGAAGGTGAATGTCATCAGCATGGAAGTGAAAGCTGACTCCACAGTTGTGGACAATGTTACATAGTTGCTGCCTGCAGATGAGGAAGGGGCTGGGATAAGGACAGATCCCCGGGAAAGGCATGCAAAACATGCCATCGTTGATGTAAGCGCAGTCCCTTTGATCTGGAGCAAGGTTGGACAGGTATTGGAGGAAGGCGGTCTGTCTAATGTACCAAAAATTACGGGAGCATTGTTTGAGAAGACATGTTTAGTTTGGAATATTAAACTACTGCGTCAGGGACAGAAATCTGATAGGAGAGCCTCAAACATGTGCACTATAGGTATAAAAAAGGACACAAAGTGCTGGAGTAACCCAGCGGGCCAGGCAGCATCTCTGTAGAACATGGATAGGTGACATTTTTGGGTCGGGTCCCTTCTTCAGATCCTCTTCGACCCGAAACATCACCTATAGTGTAGAAACAAGGAACTGCAGTTGCTGGTTTACAAAGAAAACTGCAAAGTGCTGGAGGAACTCAGCAGGTAAGGCAGCATCTCTGGGGAACATGGATAGGTGAAATTTCGGGTCATGATTCTTCAGATGGATCTTTGTGTATTTATTTGTAATCCAGCATCTGCAGTTCCTTGTTTCTATTTAGGAATAATAATAACTCCAGTGCCGGTGTGGGTTTAAACAATTACTGTGTGTAGAGACAACATCCAATCACATGACTACATAATTTGCAAAGAGAGTAACCAGGATCACTGGCCATTAATAGTTCCCTCACAACCACAGGTAATACTGGTATACCTGGAAAGTAGGGCACCGACCCAAAGCATCACCTTTCCATGTTCTCCAGGGATGCTGCCTGACCCACTGAGTTACATCAGCACTTTGCATCTTTTTTTTATTTTAAGTCGAGGTGAGGCAGAGGATGGTGAGAATTACCAGCTACAGAATTACTGTGATGACTGAATTTATAATGACTCAGTTTACAACTAGACTTGAATTAAGCTGACCTCTTATGATGAAGATGTACTGTAACTGCTTCATTTTTGACACGGTGTATCGCATTTCATATTTGAAAATTCCTCAGGCGGTACATTCCAGTGTCTGGAATCAACCTGCAGCCTGCATGCCTTATATTCTGGCATTTAAACATTTGACGATATAAAATATAACCATTGCCTGCAAAAGTTTGCCCAAAACCTACTGTTTTGGATTTGTGGCTATCTCCCTGTTCAGTATCTATTTCCCAATTTTACCCACATCAAGAAACAAATTTCACTTTATTGACTTGAAAAGTAATGCAGTTGCTAATTTCTCTCAGATGCCCTACATATAATTTGCTACCTTAATTTGAATTTCTGTATTTTGTACACAAGCTTAAAAAAAAGATTTTGTGAATTTGTATGAACACTATAGAAAGGATGTGAAAGCATTCGGAGAGATTCCAGAAAAAAATATGTAAGAATGGTTGTTGGAAATGAAGGACTACTGCTATAAAGGTTGTTTAGAGAAGCTGTAACCATTTTAGAGAAGAGAAGGCTTTGGGGAAACATGTAGAAAGTATATTAATGATGAAGGATGTGAACGGGATGATGGTGGAAGTTTAGTTCCTTTGGTGGAAGGGTCAAGGAATTGTTACATTTTGTGAAAGACGTATGTTGTCACGCTTCTGATTTCAGAAGGACATACTTTTTCTGGAAATAGATCCACATATCTTCTTAAAGAAATTCATGAAATTCGGGTCTGGAGAAGTGTCAAGACCCGAAACGTCGGCTGTCTATTCCTTCCACAGATGCTGCCTTACCTGCTGAATTCCTCCAACACTTCGTGTTTTGCTCAAGATTCAAGCATCTGCAGTTACTTGTTCTCCATTGTGAAGTTCTCTGTATTAATTTGAACTCGGTGATATTCTTTATTTGACAAACATGTATGTTTTGTTCACTGTTGTCACAAGTTTAAATGAAATAATTGTCTCTCCTTCATTGCTATTTTGCTTGGATTTGAAACAAACTTATTTATATCAAGGCCGATAAATTACGATATATTTGGCAAATATGGCATGTAGCATTGACTGATTTCTTGGACCTGTGTCTAAAATTTGTGTTTTAATTTTTCCTGAGGAATTGCCTGAATCATTTGGATAAGAAAACTGTTACCTATTGCTGCATGGTTCTGTTTACCTGCCTCAGCATCGAAAGAACAGCAGACCTACTAAACCACACAAAAGGGATTAAACTGGCTGAAACTGTTGTCAAAATCTGCAAGAAAGAGCCACAACTGGACTGGGCGTATGTATTTTTTAAGAAACATTTAACATTTACTCTTGATCCCTGGGCAAGAAGCCTTGGTGCAGTTTGCAATTCTATCTGCTAAAGCTTTAGTATTATTGTCTATTTTTCTATGCTTTTAATGTGTACTGTACATGATTAATAGCCTATTTACTAATGTTTCTGTTACTGAATTCCAAGCATTCTCTGGAACTTTTTATCATTCATTGATGTGAAGTTACTTAATTGACATATTCTCTTTTCCATTTGAATTTTTTTCCTTCCCCAATGAATCTATTACTCCTCGCCAGTGAAAATGTCAGCATAAACCCATTACATTGGTCATTCTATTGGTTTAAAATTTCAGACAGGCACACCATGACCCACAACCCTCCTTATCCCAAGATAGCCCAGAAAGAAGAGAGCAATGAAGGAAAAAAACTGTTATTGAGGTGCCACAAAAAAGGATGTTGTAGTTCTGGCAGTCTTGTGGAGTGAGAGACTGCTGAGGCCCTCTGGCAGCCATGTTGGATAAGTCATGGCAATTGGAAACTGGCAATCTATGCTAAGCTCGGTACATTTTTTCATTTTGATCAACTGAACAAACACAACCAAAACTTGCTTACAAGACATTGTGATGAGAAATCAACAGAATTAGTTTCCAGTTGTCCAATAATAGAAGCACACGGTCTTCCCTTGTGGTTTATGAGAGTTATTGATTAAGAATTCCCAAATGCTGAACCATCTAGTTCACCAGCAGAGAGATCTTCTGTTGCGTCCAACATACTACTATCCCTCAAGAGACTTGATCCATAGTCCAGTCTCTACCAATAAATAATTGGTATAAGTAATTGGAATAACAATTCTGCTTGACTGGCACAAATCCAGAACCCTAACATTCAGTCACCCACTTGTACGCTATTGGCTATAATGTTCACTATTAGATAATGCATTGCAATCACTTACCAAAGCTTCTCCAGCATCTCTCAAAGTCACAGCTTGTACCATCAAAAAGATTGAGATGCTTGAATGCCATTACCTACATGTTTCCCTTCCATTCGCACATCATCCCGACTCGTAAATACTTAGTTTCTTCATCATAATTGCAAACAAGTCCTACAATCCCTTGTAGACATTGTGGCACCCTTACGTTGAAGTACTCTGACAGTGGATCAAGAAAGTGGCTCACCACTACCATCTTCTGGGCAGTTGTGAATGGGCAATAAATGCTGGCCTTGCCAACAGTGCCACATCCAATAAATCAGGGCTCACATCCAATAAATAAATCTTTGAAAATGGCTAAGATTTTTAAAGATAGTTATAACTGAGATCTGTGAGCAGAATTCCAGTCATGCACCTTTCCATGGACTGTTCCAAAAATTTAAAGTTGACCTCAAATGCTCAGATTCCAGATTTTGTAAGGAACGGTCACTGTATGTGCCACAGTTTTCAACATGACCACTTCATCTGTGATGTAATGGAGTTGGTGGACTCGAAGGAGCATAATTCTATCTCCCCAAGTTGAGAATATCAAACAATGTGTGCCTGTGAATTTGCCGAGATTGTGAATGTGCCAAAGGTGCAGGGAATGATAGGCTGTAAACATGGTAATGAATGAATGAACCTCAAAACATAAAACCCTATCAATAATTGATAGGGTTTTATGTTTTCAGGTTCATTCATTCAGGAACATTCAAGAGACAATATGCTACTTGCCACTACTGTAAATGATTCTTTTTTGAAGTTGGGTGTCTGTATTTGTTTTAACAATGTGTGTTACGTTTTCATCAGAAAATGCATTGCAGGAAAAACTTGGTATTAACAAATACATTTTAATGAAAGATTTTGGAAGCAAAGTAAATATTTATTTCTGGCATTGTCTCCGGAGCACTGAGATCAATACCATTCCAGCCAACATTGAAGCTCTGATGTACGCAAAGTAATGGTCATCTTTAGAAACATCACCAGCTGTTTGCTTATGAAGCACTCCTACTTACAAAGACCTTAAAAATAAACACATGCACTCATAAGAAATCCCTTCATCCACCTTCAAGACTACACATCAACCCTACTTCTTGATGTTGCATCTCTTAGCTGATTGCAAACATCATTATCTGTAAACTGGTAATTGGTCTGAACAATAAAATCCTCTGATTTAATTTTCCTGGGGAACCCTGGTCAATCTTCGGTTGCAAGAGGACAGGCCAGAGACGATGCAGCCACCTTCTCCAGCAGTAGATGGGGAGGGACAGCTTTCAACATGATTCGACCATTGTTCTTGGGCTGAACTCCTGCCCAAACATTTTCTAGTGGCAGTGCAATAATTTACACTGCCTTGTTGACATCTTTGAACGGATTGTTAACCTTGACATCAAACTATGATTGTTCTCCAGCCAAATATCTATATTTTAGGCATTCCCTTATTTAGGTCAGAAAATTTGAAGCAAGGGTGGAATTATAGGTCCAAATAAATGCTTTTATTGCCATTTTTAAATTACTTTAAATTTCTATAAACTTTGAAAATCAAAAATTTACAATGGATTTTTCAAGAGACTTGCCACTAAAATGATTATTTTTTGAGGTTGGGTGTCTGTATTTGTTTTAACAATGTATATTACGTTTTCATCAGAAAAGGCATTATATTGAATCGTGTTAAATTGTTTGCTGTAGGAAAAGTATATCATTGAAGAGTGTATTGCTGAACTGGGGCTTAATATTCTCTCTCCAGCTTTCTGATTGTGACGGAACAGTTTCTGACATGTCCAGATTTGGTGTCTGCAATCTACACAAAATGGAACAATCAAGAAAGGTAGGTTAAAGCTGTAATTTTGGTTGTTACTGTTTCTTAAATACTGGCTATTCACAGCCTTCTTGCTCTAAATCATAGAATTATACAACACTCTTCATACTTCGGCCCAACTTGTCCATGCCGACCAAGATGCCCCATCTAAGCTATTCCCATTTGCCTGCATTTGGCCCATATCCCTCTAAACCTTTTCTATCCATGTACTTGTCCAAGCGTCTTTTAAATGCTATTATGGTGCATGCCTCAACCTTCCTCTGGCAGTGCGTTCCATATACCCATCACCCTCCAAGGGGCCAAAATTTTTGCTAAACAACATTTATGTATAAGTACACCAGCATAGCAAGTGGTTTACTGCACATAGGTTTTATGAAAACACACAACTAATTCAGAAACACCAGAAATATTCATAATGCATTTGTTTCTCTTCATTACCCTGAAGAATTTAAAATCACCACACTGTGTGAATGCTGAATCACTCTTATAAATAAAGCAAGCACAGAAAACTGAAACTTGCTTTCAATGTCATTACATAATGGCCAGAAACATTGATATGGCTTTTTTTGGTGTGATGACAGTGCTCCCTGATAGTTTCTCCATCATTATTGCGACAAAATTGGGGTCAATTATTATTAGCTATTAGAATATTCAGGAGTAAATCATAAATTACCAACAATTCAAGAGTCTGAATTACTGGACACTCAGTAGCAAACATAGTGCATTTAATCTTTTGTTGCAGAATTATCATCTTGGAGCTAATATCCGCAAAGCTGAGTGACAAGAATCTGGAAATTCCAGCTGGCAGTGATGACCTGCCTGTTCCTGTCAGACTAATGCAATTCCTGGCAGCCTGCTTCGAAGAGAAATGTATGGCAGTGTTGAAATATGCCTCTGATACCGATGCAGAAGATGAGGTAGGGTGGAGAATTGTCCATTTCCTGGTGATGGCATTTATTAAGTGATAGATGGGCTGACACTGCAAGGCAAAAATGGGTGGTAATAGGAGAAGTAAAGAAACAAACTTTGGGCTTGGAGGAAATATAAGTGGGAGAATTTTTATCAGACAATGCTGTATTCATTGTTAGCCTGGAAGTTGCAATGTGCCATAAAAAGTCATATTTGATTGAAATATTTTTATTTTCTCTAAATCTGATGTTATTAATAATTTGATCCAGTGCTGACGGTGTTGTTAACCTGAAATGGTTAACTTGAAATAAAAAATGAGTTTGAAGAAGGATCCCGACCTGAAATGTCACCTATCCATTTTCTACAGAGATGCTGCCAGACATGCTGTGTTACTCCAGCATTTTGTGTCTATCTTTGGTTTATAATCCAGCATCTGCAGTTCATTTTTATTATATGGTTAACCTGAATGTGGTTTCTCTCCACATTGATGCAGCTTGCTCCATTGTGCAGTTCCAGCATTTTCTGTTCTCATTTCTAACATTCATAGTGTTGAGCTAAACTTGTCATAGAACATTTATTTAATTGCAAAAAGATGCATTGTATCTGTGATTTGGTTCTATTATTTTTGACTTTATCGCCATGGATAATTTCCTGTCTATTACAGTCTGCCATTTAATTTTCTTTTGGCACAGGATGCTCTCATTGTAATCAAGCTTCTTGATATTCTCTGTGAAACGACCTCAAACCACGAAAAATTCAGCTATTTGCAGAACTCGCCTGCTCTGGTAGAGACCACTGTTAGTAAGTGCAAAACATAAAGCTACATCTTTTAAATTAGATTAAATAAAAGCTAATAAAATATTTAGTGTAAAACAGTCCATGAAGTAAGACAAAATGCTGGAGTAACTCAGCAGGATGGGCAGCAGCTCTGGAGAGAAGGAATGGGTGACGTTTTGGGTCGAGAACCTTCTTCTCAACCTGAAACGTCACCCATTCCTTCTCGCCAGAGATGCTGCCTGTCCCGCTGAGTTACTCCAGCATTTTGTGTCTATCTTAGGTTTAAACCTGCATCTGCAGTTCCAAAATCAAAAATATTTAGTTATTTATTTTCTGCAGCAGTTATTGTAGCATTGACTTTTGTTAAAACAAAACATATGAGTATGTGGCTGCAATTTGTAAACCACAAGAACAAACTATCTTATAAGAGATCACTTTAAAATGTTGCAGATATTGATTGGATAGTTCAGATGTTATCTTTCCAAGTAAAAGAGGCAGTAAGAATATCTTGAAAAAGAGAATGGAAAGGCAATATTCATGATGCCACTCAAACAAAGAGAAAACACAAAATTAAAAAGGCTAACCAAAAATATTTCAAAGCAATCTAAATATTTAAAAATGTTTTAAAAATTGCAGTGATTATTCTTTCGTTAGCTTAACAGAAAATTTAGATTTACTCAATGATTGATAATATTGTGTAAGAAGGAACAGCAGATGCTGGTTGCCCTAATTTTAACATGCAGAAACCCATGCTAATGCAGATTTAGCTGACTTGTCTGGAACAAATTCTAGAGCACTTTAGGCAACATCAGCAGTATTAGGTAATAAACCAGAACAATCTATAAAATTATATGTCTTAATGAAAAGCAGAACTAGAACATTTTGTGCCAGCTGGATTAGAACTGCGAATTAAGTATTTCAAGTTATGATACTTTCAGAATGGTTAGGATATGTTATGGATGACATAATGCAAATGGGGTTTTCTCTTTGTAGAGCTGCTGTATCACAGCGCCAGAGACCCGTGTTAGATTTTGACCTGTAAACTCCATACGGAATTTACAGGTTCTCCCTGTGACTGCATAGGTTTCCTCCGGGTGCTCCAGTTTCCTCCCACATCCCAAAGACGCGCAAGTTTGTTGGTTAATTGGCCTCTGTAAATTGGCTCTAGTGTGCATGGAGTGGATGCAAAAGTGGAATAGTAGAACTAGTGTAACCGGGTAGATGGTCAGTGTGAACTGTGGGCAGTAGGGCCAGTTTCCATGCTGTCTCTCTGAACTCTAAAGATATCTGGTCTAGATTTTGGAATTAAAGTAACAAGTGAGGTTCTGTGTTCCGAGTAAATTATTTGGTATCAACCAAGGAAATGTATTGTCCAATTTCATTTTTATCCTCTGCTCCTCACAATCTTCATCACACAAATATATGGCCAATATGCTTAGCAAATAAACATAATGGATGTGAAATCCTTTATTTGTACTGTAAACCTGCCAAAAATGTGAGGATTTATCAGTCCTAATGTAAGCGCCTTTGATGGTGTCATAAATTTTAATTACAAATAACAACCTCTTAAAATTTAATTTTGCATCTGTGGAGTCTAATTTCTATGAACTGTAATTAAAGGTTCAAAGGTTATTTATTAGTCACATACACCATAGGTGTAGTGAAATGCTTATTGCTAATGCAGCACGTAAAAATTATCATTGCAGATTTAATTATGTTAACTTATAATTTTTGTCTTTTATTTCTCCACTATTTTTTCCCATCTTTTTGATTCATGATTTTACATTTAGTTAAATTAACTAATCATTTCTTTAACCACCAGAACCAGGCGCAGACTCAGTTAGGATTTCATATTTAAATTGGTGAGAAGACATACCAATGCGTGCCCTTGTTCTGACAGCTTCAGAACTTCTGAGGCCATCGAACTGCTGTGCCTATTTGACCATGCACATGGCAATTCTCTATGCAAGTGTCACTATAATGAAGGGAAAGCATTCACTACAAAATAAAATCAGTTAATACACTCAATGCACAGAGTGGAATAGATAGGGTGAATGCACAGTCTTTTTTATCTAAGTTGGGAAATCAACAACCAGAGGACATTGGTTTAAGGTGAGAGGGGAAAGATATAATAGGAACCTGAGCGAATATTTTATCACACAGAGGGTAATGGTGTATGGAGCAAGCTGCCTGAGGAGATAGTTGAGGCAGGTACTGTAACAACATTTAAAAGACATTTGGACAGGTAGATGGATAGAAAAGATTTTGAGGGGTATAGGCCAAACATGGGCAGGTGGGATTAGCGTAGATGGGGCATCTTGGTCAGTATGGGCAAGTTGGGCAAAAAGGTCTGTTTCCATGTTGTATGACATGACTTCACTGGAATCATACCTATCTCAAAGAAAAGTTGTTGGAGACATGACAATGATAAGCTAAACTAAAATGTATCCCCAAATTCAGATTCGCAGTCATAATGTCGATAGGAGTTTATTGGCAGTCACAATTACTCTTACTTTTAAGTATTGATGAGAATAGAAAATTGAGTACTTGAATTTTCTTGCCTCATCTTTTCATGATGTGAGAATCAACAAGATACTTATGAAATACAGTTATAAATAACCCAGCAAACTCCTGGAAAAAAATGTTGATCAGTTTTAGTAATATTAATTTACAGTTAAGTATTGCCCACTGCACGTGGAAAACTTGCCCAATCACTGGTAAAAAAGGAAGACTAGATATTTGTATGAAGGAAATGGAGGTTATTTCCCCAGTTAGTTTTAGACTGTTCAAACAAAGGAAGGAAGCACTTGTACTCGGTAGGATCAAAACTGTTGAGATAAATCTAAATAATTGGAAAAACAATAGCCACAATCTAATCTGAAAATCTTTAAAAAAAAATTATGCCATGATTAGAAAGAAAAATATCTCCACATTACATAAAAAGAAAAAAACATTGAATGAAACCATGAAACTGGTGTAGAAAATAAGAAATGGAAGAGCTGCTGGTATACTTTGTGAAAGAATTAGGAACACAAAAGAATAAAATTGGCAAAGCATATTAACTAAATGACAAGTGATTGTGGAGTTCTCAAAAGCAGAGCTTTCTGGAGCCCTAAAGCATGATTTGAAAAAGACCGATATGTAGGTGCCGCAAGTAATTAAGAAAGCTGAACAGCTGGTTATTGTTAATTGCTAGAGGAACGGAATGTAAAAGTAAGGAGATTATCTTCAGTTAGAGCATTGGTAAAACAACATCTGGAGAGCCATTTACAATATTATTTAAGGAAGGATGATGTGTTAGAAGCTGCTCAAGGAAGGTCTGCTAGACGGATATCTGGAATAGTCAGGTTGTCTTGTGAAGAAAGATTAGACAGATTCAGCTTGTATCTGCTGTTAGTTTAGAAAGGTGAGAGGGGATTTGATTTGAAACTTGCAAGAGCCTGTGGTTTCTTGACAGGGTGATTATGGAAAGTTTATTTCCTTTTGTGGGAGAATGTAGAATTAAGGGTCAACGGTTATTAATAATATCTATATTATGACACTTTTTATGACACTTTTTCTCTCAAAGGCTCCCGACTCCTTAGAACTTTTCTCCAAATACTTAATGATATTAATAAAAGATTTGCTCAATTTTATAAAAATTTATATACATCTAAAACGTTAGCAGATAGTACTAAAGTTATAGAGTTCTTGAATAATTGTAATCTCCCAAAACTTAATTTGATCGAACAAGAGGAATTAGGAGCACAAATCTCAATTAAGGAAATAGAAGAAACAATAAACTCACTAAAGAATGGAAAAACACCAGGACCAGATGGATTTAGTAATGAATTTTATAAAAGATTTTATGAGATAATTACACCACGGTTACATAAAATGTATACATATGCTTTCAAAGAACAAACACTACCAGAAACATTAGCGGAATCAACGATTACACTTATACCTAAAAAAGATAAAGATTTAGAAGACCCGGGTTCATACAGAGCTATTGCGTTGTTAAATACAGATTAAAAAATACTAGCGAAAACATTAGCTAGAAGATTAAGTAAATATGTTAGTAAATTAATAAATGCGGATCAATCGGGGTTTATACCCAAGAGATACTCATGCAATAATCTGAGACGTCTGTTTAATATAATGCATTCATATAAAACCGAAGAACAAGACTTATCAATTATTTCATTGGACGCAGAAAAAACATTCGATCAAGTGGAATGGGACTACCTTGTTAAAGTATTGCAAGAATTTCAAATGGGAGAGAATTTTATCTCATGGGTATAACTATTATATGACAGGCCCACTGCTAGAATATTAACTAATAACATGTTGTCCCTGAAATTTCAATTATCAAGGGGCAATAGACAGGGATGTTCACTATCACCTCTGCTATTTGCTCTTGTAATAGAACCTTTAGCTGAAAGCATTAGAACGCATCCGAATATCCATGGTTATAATACAAAATACTCAAATAATTAAATATCATTATACGCAGATGATGTACAACTATACATCACAAAATCACAAATCAGTATACCAAATATATTAAATCTAATAGAGGAATTTGGATCCTTTTCAGGATATAGAATAAATTGGAATAAAAGTGAAATTATGACGATAAAACCTCAAGACTCAACACACCTGTTAAAATTCCCTTTTAAAATTGCTTCAGAAAAATTTAAGTATTTGGGAATTGAAATTACTAGAAAATATAAATCTTTATTTAATGCAAACTATATGCCCCTACTTAATAAATTAAACGCCCTGATTAAATTTAGGAAAACTCTTCCGATGTCCCTAATAGGCCGAATAAATGTTATACAAATTATCTTTCTACCAAAAATTTTATATCTATTCCAATCAATACCAATATACTTACCAAAAAAGTTTTTTTTTTAACTGGATGCCGATATCACAAATTTCATATGGGACTATAAATCCCAGGGAATTCAAAGAAGACATTTGTGCAAACCTAAAGAATTTGGTGGATTAACACTCCCTAATTTTTTGTATTATTATTGGGCAGCAAATGTCAAAAATGTGATTCACCTGTTGGACAACTCTGTCCAGCAGGTGGATTGGATAGTAATGGAGAGAGAGGATTGTTCCCCTTTTAATATAGGAGCGATCCTTCTCTCACCAACACAATTGAATAATACAATATATAGTAAAAATCCAATTATTCATAGTACAATTAGAATTTGGAAACAAATAAAATTAGCTTTAAAATTAAGAAACCTATCGCTTCTCTCACCAATTGTTAATAATCTGTCGTTTAAACCATCTATTATAGATAAATCATTTACATACTGGGATAGAATAGGAATTAAAACGTTTGGAGACATGTATGATAATGGAATTTTTAAAATCATTTCACCAACTACAACTTAAATACAATCTGAGAAGTAATCAATATTTTAAATATTTTCAAATCCGTGACTATTTGAAAAAATATACACAAGAATATCAAAATTTGTCTCCAGACCTATTAGACGATGCAATGAATATATAGGCGGAATCAACTAATTTAATATCATACTTGTATAATATCATCCTAAATATAGAAATACCATCATCTGATAGAATTAGAAGAGATTGGGAACAAGAACTAGCTATAAAAATCTCGAAAGAGAGTTGGGATAAACACTTGCTATATGTGCACAAATGCTCGATTAATGTAAGACATATTCTAATCCAATTTAAAACTTTACATAAACTATATTACTCAAAAACTAAAATAAGTAAATTTTATCCAAATGTCTCTTCCATCTGTGATAAATGTCTATTCCAAGAAGCAACTATAGCACATTCTTTTGTTTTTTGTATAAAAATCCAAAAATTTTGGAATGAAATCTTTGACATTTTTACCAAATTATTTAAAATAGAACTGTAACCGAACGCAGAACTGATTATTTTCGGAACAATGGAAGCCAGCTTTGAGCTGACTTCGTTCCAAAAGAGCTTCCTTAATTACGGCTTAATAATGGCAAAAAAACATACTTAAATTCTGGATAAACGCTCCCACACCAACGATAAAAATGTGGATTTCTAATATGTCCGAACTGTTACACCTGAAAGACATGAGATTCCTCTTAGCAGGCAAATCAGACCATTTCCAAAAGATTTGGTCTCCATTTATCGACTTATTACAAGCATAGGGTGCCACATAACGTTGAAAATAAATGGTTTCAGAACCTGGTGAGGGGTGTGTAAAGACACGAAGTAGGTACATCCCTTTTATCTTATCTTATCTTACTTTCTTCTGTTCTCTATTTTTTTCTTTTTCTTTGGTTTTCTTTTTAACTCTTTCTTGTGGTTTATGTTCCTATGGGTTTCTCTGGACCACTCTTTCACTCACTCACTATCTTTGCTAACTCTTTCTATTTTTCTTCTTTTTAAAGTTTAAAATAAGAAGTGGTACAAGAAATGTATTATGTTATTTTTGCTTGATATCACTGCAATGTACAATACTTCTAATAAATAAAAATATAAAAAATTAAAAAAAAGAACTTTTCTCCAAGAGCAATAGCAGCAAGGTCTTGAATATTTTTAAAGTAGAGATAGCTAGGTTCCCATTAAGCAAGCGGGTGAAAGCTTACCAACGATGTACTGTCTTAATTAAATGGAGGTTCATATTTGAAGGGTGTAATGGCCTGAAATCTATCAGTAAATAAAGTTCAAAATTTAGCTTTATGTGGTTGACTTAAAGCCTGGCTTTTTTTAAACTATTAGCCATGCTAAACTTCAAACTTTATTTACTGATAAAGTTTACAACTAATAGATGTGTTAAATTGTGGAAGGGTAGAAGAGAGAGGGCCATTAGGCTGGTTGGGTAGGGATATAGGTAATAGATATAACACATGAAAATGTGTAATGATACTTGTAAATGATCTTTCATTTAAACTGCCTCATTACTTTGAAAAGATGGTGGATATTAATTTGTATTATTCTTAAATTTAATTTCTTGTTGCAGAGCTTTTGAATGAGACATCCCTTGTAGGAAGGCAAAGCAAAAATATTTTTACAGCATCCCAATCTTTATCATTCACCAATCAGATCACTCATCCTGCAGTTGGATTTAAAGCACATCTCATCCATCTGATTGGGAATCTTTGCTACAACAACAAGGAAAACCAAGATAAGGTGAGAACTTTTAACTTGAGCATTTAACTTATAGAAAAAGGACTTTCCCTGGAATTACGCTGGAGATGGTGACTTTAGATCTGAGAAGTTTTACTTTTAATCTAGAAGTAAATGATCTGAATCTTAATGAAAATACTTTGTTTCTTTTGGAAATATGTTGTTGAAATTGATTATTGAATTATTAGTTTAAATTATTTTAATTTACTGAAGGTGAGTAGATCAAAGGATCAAACCCAGTCACTGATTATGAAATGCTTTAGGTAATCTAGAACATGACCTTCATCAATGGCCTCCCAAAATCATATAAAGTCCCCTTAAGTGCTGGACATTGAACAACTTATTCTCTCATTTATTTCAAAGCTCTGATTTATCTGGTGAAAGCAACAATGTAAATCGGTAAATAAATGACTGTCCTCGGTTTGAGCTTTGATCCCTGTTGAGATAGCTATTCACTGTTACTGGGGGCTACAAATGACTTTGGTGTTATTAAATGTAAGGAGAGAAAAACTCTTCCTTTTGCACAGTGTGTACAAGAACAAAGGTGTGGATAAAAGAACTTCCTCTCAACTGAATAATGCAAGCATTGCCCGAGGGGAAAATCATGACCTCAAAGTAATATTATTTACATATGGTCTTCTTCATTCAATTATTTATGTATCTTTGTCATCAAATAATTATAAATTTGAATCATTTACCCAAACCCCAGAAACATCCCTTTAGATTTGAGCTGGTGATTGAAAACCAAAATTGTGTTTCTAATTTCTAATTTCTTATTAGTGTCGATTAGTAATCTCTTGCATTGATTTCATCAAAATCACTACAATTGGTATGGTGAACACAGCAAAATTGAAACTAGGGCAATTTATGATCCATTGCTTTATATCTCAGGTGAAATTATAACTTTGGAATCATTCTTTCAAAGGTTATTTTAAAGATATTGTATTTCAATACTGCATGTGTACAAAGATTGGCTGAAGAGAGAGTTTTGAGAAATATGTTAAAGGAAAAAAAGAAGAATTGGAGACACATGTTTATTGACAAAATTCCAAAGTTTAGGCTTAGCATTATTAACTGGCATTGGTGGAGAAATAGACAATAGTGTTGTAAGATGCTGGCATTGGAAACATACAGGGAGTATCTGAGGTAGGAAAAGCCACCGCCTGGCTTTGATCTCTGAGTAAGAATTTTAAATGTAGGGTACTGCAGGATAAGGAACTAATACAGTTTAGCAACACAGGTTATCAATAATAGATGTACAACAAAATATCGGCAACAGTTTAGGATGAGCTGAAGTTTACAGATTACTGGATGGATTAAAAATATGTGCTTTTCTGTGAAGTTTTTAAATGGATGGATTTTTTTCAGTTAGGTTAATATTTTTCACTCATTCTAGCAAACTACATTCTAATTACAGGCCTTTATGGCTAAGTTAAGACTGTAACATTTTTTTTAAAATTCCAACTTGAAGGGTACAAGATGGCGCCCAAAACGTGGAGATTTTTGTGTGTTGACCCAGTGTGGTCTACTGTCTTACACTTTCATACTTGGTATGATTGTGCCTAATGTATAATAGGATTGTCACTGAACTGTATGCAAAAAAAGAATTTCACTGTATTTAGGTAATACAATTGCAACAATACAATTGTAAAACCTTGTTGATGGTGACATATCACGAACAAATAATACTTTTCCTTCTCTCCAGAGATGTTGCCTGTCCCGTTGAGTTACTCTAGCTTTTTGTGCCTATCTTTGATTTAAACCAGCATCTGCGGTTCTTTTCTACATACTTTTCTTTTGGCTTGCAATTGTAGGTTATATTCATTTATATTTAGGATTTTCTTCATGGGAGGTATTTAGAACTATAGAAAAATGTGTCAAAAGAAACATACATTGCAAAAGTAATGGAGCTGCTAAAAATAAATAGCAACATGAAAGTGGGATATGTGCAATTTTGAGGTGGGTTTATCTCTGTGACTTGGGTCAAGCTGTTCATACTGATTTATATAAGCGGTACAAATCCTATTAAAATATGTTTTTTGTCGAATGTCATTTGTTCAAACATGTTTTATGCATGGCTGGGGAACTCAGAACTCCAGTGAAGGAGATTTTCCTAAATTTCAAATGAATTGGTGACAAGATAGAACATGATTCTTTTGAATAGATTTCAATAGATTGGAATGAGGTTTGCATTGGATTTTTGAATTCATAAATCAAACTTATGTAGGTGAATGAAAAGAAAAAAAAGATCTACAGGAACTGGAAACAAAATAGAGTGGGTATATGGATAGTATATTGTAAGGGAACCAAGAGAAGAAAATGAGATTGTCTGGGTGCAGAGAGAAAATTATATTGAAATATTATTTGATCATCATTTTTTCACTAATCATATAAAATGTTATTCTGTCATTGCTACAGTTAATGTAAGCAGTTGCCTCAGATGTTATAAAGAATGAAGAACATAAAGAAATTGTAATTAAAGTTTTGAGCTTAGTAAAGCTGTTTCCTTTCTCCCAATTCCGAAAGCAGAATGCTTATCACCTAGTTTAGCTTGAAGTATGTTGTTCCTTGGATAGTATGTGAGAATAATTATTTTTACAAAACCGTAATTATTTGAATTGACATTTTCCTTCTTACTAGCATTTACTCCTCTTTCCTTGAAAGCATTAACTTGTTTAGGATGTCGAGCCTCAGTATTGGCTGCCTTAAACGTATTGTCTTATTGCTAATTATTGACATGGCAGCCTTGACAATGAGTGAAAGGATTAGGAGTCAAATAATCTGTCTTCATCACTTTTCTATCTTTAATCAGGAGCAGGAGAATTGCCTGGTTTTAATTTTCTTCAGCATGGTACCATGGATAGTTATGACATCTCATAATTTTTGGAAAAAAAAAATCATGTGTTGAAAATGTTGTATCAGCTCTACTGTTGGACAGTTGATTGATTTAAGTAATGGCATATGCTGTTACTGTGAAACATGAATACTTTTAACTCTCATTAGAATATGTTGTACCCTTTAAATTTGAATTAATAGTAATACGATAAGCAATGGGATGGACTCAACTTCTGTTGCTCCATTGACATTTATATGGTACACACTTGTAATATAATGCGCATTATATCATTAAACGGAAATAATATATTATAGTGTTATGTGATAAATACTGATGTCTCAAGATATATTTATGTTTGACATTGCTTGATAATTTTGTATATTTTATCGTGCTCTAGTTTTTATAGCACTTGATTGAAATAATTTCTGCTTTTGGCTAATTATTTTGAACAGTATCAACTTGGCTTTTCTGGTTTGACTTTTGATAGGTTTGAATTTTTAGCTAGTTAATTATTCCCATGCGTCCATTGTTCAGTGATTATGATTGCTTTTATTTTGTAGCAGAGGGACCAGGTGTGATTGCCTGGATTGAACAATAATGTCTCATAAATGTTGTAATGGCACGTTAATCTCTTTTGGCAATATTGGTTGAGGAGTAAATATTGGCCAAGAAACCAAGGGGAATTTTGCCCTGTTTTTTAAATGATACCAAGTAAACTTTTAAATTCATCTCAGATGGCAATTGTCTCCCCCAAACAACTGTACCCCAAATCCTGAGGCATTGATATATAGCTCTCATTATGAACTTAAGAGTGTACAGTAGGATTTGAATCTATAAGTTTCTGATTTAGAGTCAAAGAGTCCTCCATCTGAGATGAGATTTATACCTAATAAGCTAGAATATATTTAGTATGGCATGTATCAACCCAGCCCTGGCAGAACATCAATTTGGTTTGGATTAGAATAAAAAGCTCTCTGGCTTGCTTCTTTATAAATAAATGCACCAAGAGTGTAGAACGGGATGGGGCCAACTGCCTGAAACAGATGGGCGTGTGCATGTAGCATTGAAAGTGGTTCTTTCTTCTCAGAATATAGGGAATTACCACAATTGTTATGGTTTTGAACATTTTTCTAATGTTAATGTAATCAAAAATAGAATTTTATTCCCTGGTGCTTTGCTTACAGAATATAATTGTACAGACATTCATCTGAATGTCTGAGGATCACACTGGACAATGTTTATGAAAGAGTTTATGAATGTATTGCTGAAAAATACTAATCACAATTACACACATTTGTAACTCATTAAAAAAAAATCTTCCCATGCATTGAAGAGAATCTGTTCCTTTTCAAAAATCGCTCCAAGCCTCAATCTTCAGTTCTTTCATCCCCTCCACCCCTGACTCACTGCCTGAGGTTTTTTTTCCCTGCAGATCATCTGCCAGAACAGTCACACCCAAACACACTTCTCTGATCTCCATTTTTCACAGTGGCAGAAGGAAGTGGAGAAATGGCCGTTATCCGTGTTTCTGGATTTTTGGTCTTCTAGTTTACAATAGCCTGCGTCATTCGCCAATTTCATGTGCATAATGGCATAATTATTAGCCCTCATGTCCCTGTGGCTTGGTGTCGTATTTTATTTTGTAACACAGCTGGAAAGTGTTGATATTTATGGCATTATTCTTTAAAAAAAAATCCAAGTTGTGGTTTCTGTTAGCTAAGGTTTGCACCCATGTTGAGAGGCAGTAAAGCCAGACAGCTATTGTTAATACACTTCCCAACTATGAAGGGAGATGTGAAGACATTTTAAATTGTAATTGAGAAGCTGTATTCAAATTATAGAATTATAGCCACATTCCATTGTAGTAATATAGATTTTTAGATTTAAAATAAGAACATTGAAAGGTAATGATCTTTAAAGAAGTATCAAGGCTTTTGATGCCTCTTCCAACAATGTTATGCTGAATTCATTCAAGTGGAATGGACTTTTGCAAGTGCTTTGTTTAATCCTGTTAACAAACGAATATGTTGTTGGAAAAGCTTAACGTGTCTGGTAGCATCTGACTTCGTAATGATACTGTGGTCACAATATTTGCAAAATATTAAACGTTGTGGTTTCTTTGTAAAAGGCATGCTAGTAATTTAAAGGCTTTCACTTTTTTCCTTGGTTAGGATTGACTTACTCCAGGGCATTTTGGTCTATTTTCCTAAACCATTATAAGATGTGGTCAAAATGCAAATCACCAAACTTAAGAGGAATTCTTATGTTTGCCTGATTTATGTAATTAGCTTTCTGAGAGTTAAGAGCATTGCAACAGTGTGGAATTTTGTATTTTTTCTCATGTGATTACCTTTTATCTTAATTAGAAATTCTTTTCTTAAAATCTCATTATTTAAATGTGGGCCGTCAGCTGCTTTAACAATGTCAGCAGTGGCTGTACCATGTTAAAGCAGTCACCAAGTACCACATAATAAGCTGGTGTATTCTTCCATATATTTAAATTATATTGTGAAGTTGTTGAAAGGTTTTTCATCAATTTGTTGTTGAGGCCGTTTAAACTATTGCTTTCACAAATTTTTCTTAAACTAAAGTTTTAAATTGGATGAACGTGAATGTACATGTTTATATTTTGATGGAAGTGAAACGGTTGGTTTGGAACTTTTTAACAGAGGTAACGGGTCAACACTTTAAAACTATAGTCAGAAGCTCTGTAGCTCATTGAAAATACATCAATATTTTCCTCTTTATGTGAGCCTGTAGTTTGAAGGAATGAACCTAGATATTAATTTGTTTTCTGTGATTCTAAGCAATTGTAGTAAAATTTTATGAATTTCTTGTTTGAGGTAAAGTTTTTAAATGTAATTCCACTGAAAGACTGTAACATGTATGGATGAAAAAAGGATGATTTTGGGGGGAGAAAACCATGTGGCGGGCGCAATGATAGGCATAAGTTCGCTCTTTGCTAAAGGTTAAGAACTAAGATCATTTTGAGATGGGCGTGAGTAACGAGGTAATTGTATCCATTAATTTTAATGAGTGTTGAGCCTTTTAGCAATATGATTCTGATGTAGGTAGCCTTCTTGCATAAATTGTATTGTACTGGATATAAATGATAACCAAGCTTTGGAATTTCATATGTGAATTTTGTTTGCATAGTAGCAATTAAAGTACTATGAGCATATACCTATTAGGAATTTTACAAAAGATAAATGCTTAAATATGTTCTTAAGAATTAATGGAAGAGATGGAATTAGTTTTATCCATTTCAGTTTGTGTTCCTTTGGATGACAGAGATAGAGCCAAACAGAACAGTAGACCACAATGTCCGTGCCATAGATAATGCCAGGTTAAACTGCTCTGCCTGAACATGATCCATATTCTTCCATTCCTGCACAGCCATGTGCCTATCTAAAATCCTCTTAAACACCACTATCAGGTATCAACCACTCTCGGTGTAAAAAAAAACATACCCCGCACATCTCCTTTAAATTATGCCCCTCTTATCTAAAAGCTAAGCCCTCTAGTCTTTGACATTTCTTCCCTGGAAAAAAAGATTCTGACTGTCTGCGTCAAAATACCAAACCTTTTGTTTAGATCTATTAGTCCCTGTGTTTTGTGATAATTTCTGGATGCCAGCCAGTTAAATATAGCACAGACAGTTCTCATACATATAACTGAGTCATCTACAAAAACCCAGTGCTTGTCCCAGTTGAAATACCCTTAGTTTTACCATACAGTTTGTATACCTGTGTAATCCTAATACTTCTTATCTCCGAAAACAACTCCAGAAATAGTTTTCTCGTTCCTTAATATTAATTCCAGACTTTTCCTGCTTTCATCGTGATAAACCTATGGTTTTATCTTCATGCTGCCTCTTTTTGACATAATCTGCCTGAAACAGGCAGCTTTCTTGCCACGTGTATCCAACACAGGCACAGACCATTCAGCCCAACTGTTCCTTGGGGTGTATATAATTTATATGAATCTCTCATTGTGGCTACTTTTTTTCTGAAAAATATACGCTGTTTTTCACATTAAAGTTGCCTGCTCATAAACCTGAGATGGTGAGCAAAGTAATTCAATTAGAATTCAAGTTGTTCGGTACTTTTTACAGTTTATGATATGGCATATTTATTCAGACTTTTTAGATTTATCCACCTGGCATATCAATCTTGTCAAATATGAATACAGGTTACATCCTTTATGTTCTTAATCCAGTCTTATGCATGGCACAAGAACCTTTTGTTTTAGCATTAAAGGCAGTGACTGGAGATTTTCCACTGTGCACAAAAGCCACTCTATTTCAATGTTGCCATTCGAATACCAAAATAAAAGCCACAATTCTGCTCGTTATCATTGACAAAATTTCTGATTGAAAGGAGGATTCAATGCATGAGCCATTGAGTATAACATTGCTCATGCATTGAAGTCATGTTGCAGCTTTATAGGACTTAGGTTAGACCATATTTGAAGTAATGTGTGCAGTTCTGGTCCCCCCATTACAGGAAAGATGTCAAGGTTTTGCAGAGGATGCAGAAGAGGTTTACCAGAATGCCACCTGCATGAGAGGCTATTTGTTATAAGGAGAGAAGAAATGTGGAGTGTTAGAGGCGGCACGGTGGCACAGCGAAAGAGTTGCTGTCTTGTAGTGCCAGAGACCCGGATTTGATCCTGTCTATGGGGGCTCTCTGTATGGAGTTAGTATGTTCTCCCCGTGACCGTGTGGGTTTTCTCCAAGTGCTCCAGTTTCCTCCCACATTCCATAGACGTACAGGTTTAGGTTAATTGGCTTCGGTAAATATTGTAAATTGTCCCTAGTGTGTAGGATAGTGCTAGTGTATGGCGATCGCTGGTCGCTCGGTGGGCCGAAATCTCCGGGCTGTATCTCTAAACTAACTGCAGATGCTGGTTAATACACAGAAGGACACAAAGTGCGGAGTAAGACTGAAGAAAGTTCCTGACCCAAAACATCACCTATCCATGTTCTCCTACATGACCCGCTGAGTTACTCCAGCACTTATTGTCTTGTGCTGTTCTATATTCTATGTGACACGGCCATGTGTGGATACTGCTGTGGTAGTCAATGCTATCACTAGGGGGTGCTCTTGAAGATGAGACAATTTTGTGTAGAAGTTTTTTCAATTTCAGGATAAGATATTAGCAAAAAGACTGATGAACTTAGAAGCTATTAGTAATAGGGATGACCGTTATATGCAACAAAATTAAAATTGTATTAAAAGGTAGAAAATGTAAGTTCCAAATATTTGATAATAATGGACCTAAAGTTTAAAATTCCTGTATAACTAAATCAATTTGATGTTGACTTATTTAGTTTGCAGTATTCTTGTGACATCAGGTATATCACTCAAAATAACCCCATCACTCAGAAATTTCCAGTAAGCATAATTTCAGTGTGAAAATTTTGGCTCTTCTTTTGTTTGAATGATTTGGCTATTTTCAGGTCGAGATTTAGTTTAATACTTTAACAAGGAGCGGCAACGGTGGCGTAGCGGTAGAGTTGCTGCCTAACAGAGCCAGAAACCCAGGTTCAATCCCGACTGCGGGTGCTGTTTTTTACGTAGTTAGTATGTTCTCCCTGTAACCACATGGGTGTTCTCTGGGTGTTCTGGTTTCCTCCCACACTCCAAATATGTACAGATTTGTAGGTTAATTGGCTTCGGTAAAAAAAAATTGTAAATTTTCCCTGGTGTGCAGGATAGTGTTAGTGCACAGAGATCGCTGGTCGGCATGTACTTGGGCCGAGGGGCCTGTTTCCACACTGTATCTCAAAACTAAACTAAACACCTTTGATTATTTTTAAAATTGTTTTAAATATAAAACCATAGCAATCCTTTCCTCCTCCCAGCTTGGTGTAATAGTAACTGAATTAAAGTTATTTTTGTTCATAAGAAAAAGTGTTAATTCTATCAGAACAGTAACAAAAAAAAAAAGTCTCTCTTTTTAGCATTAGCTTTTTATCTTGAAGATTGAATTGTCTAAGAAGTGAATTCTATTTATGTCATAGAATAGTGAATCTTCAGTTCTGTCCTGAGCAATGAAATGCATTTTGGTTCATTTTTCTTCATTATTTACCTAGAATACATTTTAAAGTTTGCCAAATGGGAACAGTTCACTCTTGGATTTGCAGCTTTGAGAGCAGCTGATATTTATGCTGTAAGAAGCTGTCTGTTAGAGGTTGTGCATAACGATAAACAGTTGTTACCTTACATGTGAATTAATAGTTGTTGCTTTTAACTTGTTGCCAACTTGATATTTGGAGAGAGTTTACTATTACCATAGCATCCATTTCAAAGTCACTTTGAGCTGGTGAAAAGCCTGATGCTCATGTATCAATTAAAATGGTGTTTTTGAGTTCACCTCAAATGATAATACTCATGCCAGGTAGAATCAGCTGCAATTCCTTAACATACAACAGTGACAGTGAAGATTCAAGAGTGTTTAATTGTCAAATGTACCTGGACATTGAAATTCTTACTGCTGCAGCTTACTGGCCCATTAATGCAATAGTACAACAAATAAATATGTAATTATCAATAATACAATAATTTAATAAGCAGTAACAAACAGACCATGTGTTTAAGAAGGAACTGCAGATGCTGGAAAATCGAAGGTAGACAAAAATGCTGGAGAAACTCAGCGGGTGCAGCAGCATCTATGGAGCGAAGGAAATAGGCAACGTTTCGGGCCGAAACCCTTTTAAAAGACCATAATTGTGCAGGTGCAAAATGAGAAACCTAGTGAAGACTTTTACAATGCTACATGTCAATTCAGAAATATTGGCAATCAGCAGGAGACCAGGAAATGGTAACGTTTTGACTCGGACAGAATCGGGGGAAAAAGTGTGACAAATCCCCTTTGGTAACCTGGAACATTGGAGAAATTCTGCAGGGTTTCTGTAAGTTCAGGTTTGGGTGCAGGTTCTAACTCTATAACCATGAGCAAATCCAAAAGGAATTCGGCAAGAAACCAATTTGTATGATTAAGTCAGTGCATGAGAGGAAATGATTTCTGCTTAGACTGTGCACACCACAGCTGAATCTTGTAGAGAAAAAATGTGATGATATGTAAACTCTTTTGTATTTATTTTTAATAAAAGGGAAAACTTTGAGCAGGTGTATTCTTTATGATTATATCTTAAGTTGCAAGCATGCCTTTCAACAGTTCCAAAGAATTGGGAGTGCAAGGGGGCTGTTGGGCGGGGTGGGGGGTGGGGGGGATATTTGCAGGTTAAAAGCCGATTAATGATGAACAGGTGACTTTGAACTGTCTATGGGGAATAAAAATGTTGTTTTTCTTTCCTTTGAGAATGTTCCTTTTAATTCACCAGAGCAAATGAATAGGCTTCAGATCAAATGATAATTTTATATCCCCGTCTTCAAGACATAATTTCACATATTGGTCATTGAATGGCATTGCTGGCTCAATGGGCCAAATGGCCTACTCCTGCAACTATTTTCTGTGTTTCTATTACAGAAGCTAGGTGATTAAGCATTGTCTTTTGAAGGATATATTTTCTGAATTAAGGAATTAAAGTACATTTGTGTTGTGTTGTAAAATGCTAATTTCTTCCCCACCCAAAGTATATTCCTTTAACATACCGTAACATATGATATTTCTTGCTCAGAAAAAGGAGCAGTCATTTGCCTAGTGATACTGCGCCTCTGCTTAATAGTACTTGGGGAACAGAATGTGACGACTTTGTGTATGTTACTGAGATGAACCGCACCTCAGGAGTTTATTTGCTGCCGTAGTTGTAACTTGGAGAATCTCTTCAGAAGGGAATAGTGGAATTCATTCTTTCCACTGCATTCAAAAAGCAAAACATGCAGGTGGTAAAAATGTGAAATAAGAAAGAAACATTTTGGAAGTACTCAGTGGGTTCTGATGAATACTTTGGGGGATAATATATCGACATGTATTGGGAATTAATGAACAAATGGTCAGTATTAACATATCAATTTGATGGCCTGTGAGTACCTAGAGTCATGCCAACAAGAATCAGTGTTGGGGCTTTAACCATTTGCAATCCACGTTAATGACATTGCATTCTGTAGCTGATTCTGGAGAGAATTATGTCGTTTCTCTGACCTTGTGCTGCTGATGTCTAACTTCTACACACTATATTATCAATTGTTCATTCTGTCTGAACTTCAGTTTTCAAAAGAGCACTAATGTTCCAAGGCCCATGTAATGAGGATATACTTTTCTGTTCTAAGGATGTAATTTTAGGTATGTTGAAATACGCCTTGGCTGATATGAGCAAGTAAATTATCCGTGTGGATTATTCATAAATGGATGTCTGTCAGTAATGTGGCAGGGAGCTACATCATAGAGGGACTGGGTTCAAATATCATTTGATTCCTCTACTCGTCTCTTCACCTTAGTACTTATTGAAGTCTTTATATGCTTTAATGCATCTGCAATCTTGTACAAAGTTAGTGACCAGGAAGGTTGTTTGTACAACCAACATCACACTTGTATCCAGATGATTATAGTGAAAAAAATGTGGCAGGTAGAATTATCATGCACTAAAGGTAATCCCCTTTATCATGTATCTGTACACTGTGGATGGTTCGATTGTAATCATGTATTGTCTTTCCACTGACTGGACAGCACGCAAGAAAAGCTTTTCACTGTACTCCGGTACACGTGACAATAAACAAAACTCTGCCTCAGTAAATTGTCATTTTCTACTGCTATTTCAAATGATATTTTGCATGTTGCCATATTTTTTAAATGCTTGAACACCTTCGTCATCTTGTTTGTTTTTGTAACAAGATCTCTTGTCAAAGGCTGATTAATTAGGGATCATATTTTCTGCATTTTCTAAACTGTAGTGTTTTCATGGTAATGCAATGCCTTTTTCGCTGTAGATTTGTAGGTAAAGTGTTTAGGCTATAATCAAGGAACATTACAATTTGGAATTAAAAGATTAATATTAATATAATAGCACACTGTTTAAAGTTTTTTAAATTGATTTAATTAATTCCCATACATTTTATCATTGATAAATTTCCTATTATTTTCCAATGGCTTCTGAACTTCATAGATTACCATGAACCACTTTGGGATGAGGGGTAGCAGAAAATTTGAAACTTGGAATGTTAGCAAACTCACCGAAAGATAATGGTACCAACAGGGAAATTGTTTTAGATTCAATTTAAGAACCTGTCCACAGGTTGGAGCTGATATTACATTTAAGTGTTGCAAAAATGAGAAAGGAGCTCAATTTTCACCACTCTTGCCAACCTCTGGCCAACATAGAACTAGTGTGAACAGCTGATCAATGGTTGGCATGAACCTGATGGATCGAAGAGCCTGTTTCCATGCTGTATCTTTTTTTTAAAGCTGTTATGCAGTCAACGTGTGTTATTGGAGAAAGCTGCTTCCTGAAGGAGCTGACATAAATAGGGGTTATTTCACAGTACACAGTATTAAGGGGCTGTCCCACTGCGACGACCTAATTGGCGAATTTAGAAGAGTTTAGGAGAGTTTGAAAAAATGTCATGTTGAAGCCCTCCTTCGACTATGTAGATGACCTCCTTCGACCTCCTTCGACTATGTTGAAGACTAGCTTCGACTAGCTTCGGGAAAATTGGATACCGAATAGTGGAGAGTGAAGACGACCTCCTTCGATCTCCTTCGACCTCCCTTCGACTATGTTGAAGACTATCTAGGACTACCTTCGATTACCTTCGACCACCCTCGATTATCTACGAATAACATGCTGACCTACATGAAAGTTCAGAGTGACTGCGACCTTGAAGCTAAATGTCAGCGCGGTGTAGTTGGAAACTTGATCTACATGTCAGTTTGTGGCATGTAACATTATGTAATTGATAGCTTCCTTCTAAAGTGCAACCTGTACAAGCATACCTTCTGGGTTAAGGGCTTATAGGAGCACCTTGATCTGTGAGTGCGCTCTCTTTGTGGGTGCCACATACTCCTATGTTTCTTGACCTGCCTGACCTTCCTCCATTGTTCTACTTGTTAACTAAAAGACTGAAGACTAAACATAAATGTATTTGCTGTAATTTTCTGCACACTGATATATCATTTCATGTCATGAAATCAGAATGATAAACACTGGCTATGCAACCTCAACGAGCTGTTTATAGTATTGTCCTCACAACTTACCTAAAACCCGCATGCACTTGTAATAATTTAACAGCTCTGACACCAAGTTCTGTTCTTTATTGGGGATCCATGCATTGCATAAACGTGCCTTGAATTTCCCAAACCTAATACATACATACTGCATTTATCAAAAGCCAAGTGTTTAATTGTCATATGTACCGACAACGGAACAATGAAATTCTCACTTGCAGTAGCTTAACAGACCTGTAAGCACAAATCACGTAGAAAAGATATAATTTTTAAAAATCAATAAATTAATGACCCCAATACATGTAAAATAGTCAAAGTGCTTAGTGCAACCAAGGACCGTCCATAAGTTTGTAAGTTCATAAGTGATAAAAGCAGAATTAGGCCATTCGGGCCATCAAGTCCACTCTGCCATTCATTCATGGCCGATCTATCTTTCTCTCTGCCTTCTTCCCATAACCCCTGACAGTTCATAGGCTGCTGTAAGATATTATTTTGATAATGATATTGTTCCTTTATATTTCACTGTCGATATCCACAGAAATGTCTGATTTTGTAGCTTTCCAAAGTGTTAAACTTGGCTGATCATTAAATGTGTCTGTGCAATGCTTCAGGTTCCAGCTTTCATCTTCCCTTCCCATGTGTAGTCGCAGATGATCTGTGAAATAATTATGCATTGTTTTTTTATGAAAACAAAGAAATTGATGTATCCATTTTTCAGGGTGGAAGAGAGAAGTTTTTGAAAAAGAGCCAGAAGAGCAGAGAGAGCTACAGATTTTCTGTTGTCACATGCAGGTTTATTAATCAACTCAAAAGAGAAAGGAAGAAGAAAAATTCCTTTGAAATGAGTACAGTGCCTGTCAAAACATTACTAACATGACTATTTCTGGCTTAACAGGGATTTCACTCAGTAGGCTTGAATGGACTTGAGCAACCACAGAGGAGGGAATTCAATATTTAATCATTTAAGTGGATATTTTTTGGAACTAACCTGGCAGCTGGTGGAACTCTAGGTTTAGTTTGGTCGAAGGAACAAAGTGATTGTGCTCAGATATGTGGTCTATCACTGAGAGCATGACCACTGGATTTCATTTGCCTAATTCGTGTGATCTATCTGTAGGATGTTATAGTTTTGTGGAGAAGGCAGGAGAATGGTGTTGAGAGGGAAAAATAAATCGGCCATGATCGAATGGCGGAACACATCCAACGGACCAAATGGCCTAATTCTGCTCTCATGTCTTATGTTTTAAGGATTAGTAAAACACCTTTGTCGATCCATTGAGATATGGAATGAGTTGTGAACAGTTGGTTACATGCTAACTGTGAGAACTGAGTGCATGAATGAGTTCTCTGAACATTATTCCTGTGGATGGATGAAATCAAACCCATTCACAGCCCACCACCACACCATCTAGTCCCCCCCTCCAACCCCTCCCGCCCAAGCGTCTCCAGAAAACATAGGTGCAGAATTAGGTCATTCTACCCATCAAGTCTGTTCTGCCATTTGATTATGGCTGATGGGGTGGAAGTTTGCAACCTTCACATGGTCTGCCATGTTTCGACGAATGCAATCAACCCGGTGTCCACAATCAAATAAGATAAAATAGAACAAGTTGTCCTACAACTTTAGGCTGTGCACACCATACGCAAGAAGAAGAAGATGAAGAAGATTATGGCTGATCTATTTTCCCCTCAAACCCATTCTCCTGCCTTCTCCCTATATGTTTTGACACCCTTACTAATCAAGGCCTGTCAAACACTGCTTTGAAAATACCCAATGACTTGGCCTCCACTGCCATCTGTGGCAATGAATTCCACAGATTCACTGCACTATGGCTGAAGAAATTCTTCCTCATCTCCATTCTCGCATATCTAAATAGATCCACTTCATGCTGGCACTCTGAAGTAAGCAAGTTACCTGCGCTAGCACATTGCAGGTTCCAGATGCCAAAGTATTTTTCACCCCACTCATTCATTGGACTCCACAAAGTCCCTGCAGTCCAATATTGCAGCCCAATCTTGCTAGAATTCCAGAGTATTATGCCAGGGAATCCACCTTTCCAATTATACGCTTGCTCAGATTTGGAGTCCCCATTCATTTTAATGGGGATTGCTGTCTTGGGAATTAGGAGGGAAAGGGGAGATAAGTTTTTTTTTAAACTATTTTAATTAATGATATTTCAATGTTTCTATCTTTTTAAAGTTGATGTTTTTTAGTAACAATTTTCAAACGTTTTTATATGATCCAGAACATCAGAAACATTTCAGAACTGTTAAAGCAGTCAAGGCTATGTAACAGAAGGCAAAGCTCAACTCTCAGCTTTGCCCTTTCTGGGCACGGAGCTTCAGCAACATGCCCCAAGAGATCATCTGGCCGCTGCCTTGCTCTGCCGTGTCAGGCTCCACCCAGGTTCAGAGGGTCAGAGTTGGGTACTGACCATCGAACGGATCTATAGGAGGCGTTACCTCAAAAAGGCAGCCAGCATCATCAAGGACCCTCACCACCCTAACCACGCTCTCATTTCACTCCTGCCATCTGGAAGGTAGTATAGGAGTCTGAACACAGAACATAGTGAGGACTAAAGAGAAGGAGTAGTTTAATTTGAAAACACAGAAACTGCAGATGGAGGATTTTTTTATACAACACATAATGCTGTAGTAACCCACGGGTGAGAGGACATGGATAGGTGACGATTAGGTTGGGACTTTTCTTCAGGCTAACTTTATGTTTTGAGTATAATTGAAGGATAGTGAAATTAAACGTGCTTTTCTTTAAACAAAATTTGATAGCTGGAGAAAATGTGTAGAAAGTTGTCTTTGAGACTTGCCTGTGACTTTTAGAAAATGCGCTGCCATTTGACGCAGGATTTTATGTAGGTATATTACAGAAACTGATCTAAATAGTAATGTGGTGTGACTATTGTGTAAAATGAACAGAGACATTGGTCTCATGTGCCCTGACCTTCAGTAATGCCACACTTGAAGTCAACCAAAGATTGCCTCATGTCATACAGCCTAGTCCTGAGTTGCCCACACACACACATTGTTTAAGGAAAGAGAAGCAAGTTCAGCAGCAGGCTGATTCAGTTTTGCGAGATATGCAATCTGCAGTATAGACATTAGTTGAACTATTTCCAGCAGACACTTTTTTCCAGAGCTGACCGTCACTTCGAACTTTGTGACATTTTAGTTCATACCCACGGAGAATTTTCTAAAAAAAATTCTAAAGTAAATGCTGATTTGAAAGTTTATGCAGTTCGATCAAATGTCATTAGAGAATGCGTTTAATGCTCTAAGAATGCATTCTTGTCAGTTTTGTCATTTTGCTATTCTGACACAGTTAGTTAATTTTGCATTTTTCAAATTAAATATAATAATTTGTTCTTTTACCGTGCGTGGTTTGTGGACGTGCTGAAATTCTATTGAAATGCAATACATGCAATTTCAGGAAATCATAATATCCCTTTTTTTGATTTATTGATAATTGCTCCAGAGAGAATGAAGTCAAACACACGTTGATTGCACTTCCCTTTAAAGCCATTCACACTGCAGTCCTTGCAGTGCCTTGAGGTTAGAACTGTGACTGAACCAGATGACAAAGGATGATTTTATTGAAGAATCCAGATCTTGCATGTGGTTCCTTGTAGAGTTTTTGGCTGGATAGTTGTTTCTTAAACACCTTGAAAAGATTATTTTTTTGGCTCCTTCCGCTCTTTCCTGCTGCATGCCCTAATCTTTGCACTCTCTGTTTATTCTGCTGGCCTTGATGTATTACACGTGGTGTTAGTTGGTGCACGGAGCTCGTCATTGGAAGCCTGCTGCCTGAATGTCATTGTGATCGTGTACTTTCTGGAAATGCTTCTGCTGTTGCCCTCTGTATTATGGTGGCTGGATTTACCCTACAAGCCTGACCATCTCTTCACCTCAGCACTGGAACACAGAAGATAAACATTTCAAAGCTCTCAATTAGTTTATACAGTTATGGCCTTATTTTTAGTCTTGGTGAAGAGCCATTTTGTGAAAGGCTCTGAGAGGGTGCATGGGAAATTTCAATTTTTTTAAAATTAGAGCTGGCTTCATGTTTCAGGCTCTCAGGAAGGATTAATAGATCATGAACAAAAGTGAAAAATATCTAATTTTCAACATTGCAATTGTTATCCATTGTTAGCACAAAAGATCAAAGCAGACTTTGTGTTTAGGAAAGAACTGCAGATGCTGATTTAAATCGAAGGTAGACCCAAAATGCTGGAGTAACTCAGTGGGACAGGCAGCATCTCTGGAGAGAAGGAATGGGTGACGTTTCAGGTTGAAACCCTTTGCTCAGACTTTGCTGATTTATATGCAGCAACATACAGGGCCAATGGCACTAAATGAATCATTTTATATACCGTTGACCAGACTAGAAATTGGACCAATGTCAATCAAAACCATCACAGATTAAAGGAAAGAAGTTATGCTGCCTGTCCCGCTGAGTTACACCAGCTTTTTGTGTCTATCTTCAGTTTAAACCAGCATCTGCAGTTCCTTCTGACACATAGAAGTTAATGTTTTTGAACATTTCATTATCTTTCCCTGCTCTTGAACACCTGAACATGCATGGAGTGGTGAACACAACGCAGTCCATCACAGGCTCGTCACATCCTTTCTTCTTCCTGGTGCATTGAATCAGGAAGGCTGGAAGTATCGTGGAGGATACCTGGCCATTCCCTTTTTCCTCTCCTACCTTCTGGGAGTGGTTACAGGAGCTTGAAAGCCAGAATGTCAAAGTAGGGTCTCAACATGAAACGTCACCCGTCCATGTTCTCCAGAGATGCTGCCTGACCTGCTGAGTTACTCCAGCACTCTGTGTCCTTTTGTCCAGGCTTAAGAACAGCTTCTTCCCCCTCCTATCAGATTCCTGAACAAGTCACATCCTTCACACCCCCTTCCCGAAGATGCTGCCATTTGCTCTTAACTTAACTTCTCTTAACTTTTTCTCATTCAGTTATTCTGTGTGGGATTTTTGCGCCATTCAGTTGTTTTGCAGTCATCATTGTATTTATTGTTGTATCTATTATTATGTATTCTGTGGGCTGTGTGAGCTTCATGCAGACAAAAAAACCTTTGCACCCTGGTGAATATGACAGTGAACTAACCTGAATCTGTTCGTTCTTGATTAATACACAAAGATTTAATTTCTCTTAGTAATAAATAATTATATTGATTTTTGGGGGCTTTTCTCTGATTTACTCAAATTGATCTGACTTCGCAATTCCTTGTTTAAAATATAAAAGAAAACTTGAAACTAATACTTCAGGATTATGGTAACATTTATACAAACCTGATGCCATTATTTTTGTTCCTTTAGGACTTCTGTTATTATGATTAACTCTTAATGAACTATGCCAAGTTTTTAAGTATACCACTTCCCCGTTAAGCCATGTTGTCAAGAGTATTAATGAAAGCACCAGGGACAAAGATATAAATCCCTAGGAAGTCTAATGTTACCCATTTAACAGATTATAAAGAGAAACAGTCAAATGCGAGCAAATATATGATCCCTCAATTAACAAAAAATGTTGTAGGTTAATATTCTTGTTGTCATAAGGCAGCTGAACAATGCAAGTGAATATAAATTCTGTTGACGGAGATTGAACTTTCAATGGTTGTTACATTGGAAGAATTTGAAAACACAACATTCTTGTGGTAAATACTTTAATTGTACAACATGGGCAGGCAGGGGGGGTTGCAAATTAAAGAAAAGGGGAGCTATAGTGACCACAGTTTGAAGACCACAGTTTGAATTCCACAGGTAGAATAAATACATAACACCTGGCATATAGTTTCTTTGATTCTATTACCTGTGGCTGTTCTTGCTTACTAGATGTATTTGTAATGTTACTGTTACTGATGTTACTACCTCCATTCTGTTTTTGGAGTAAAGTATTCTAGTTTTGCCTCATTTCTATATTACAACTTAGTCAGATCAATATCAGCACATGAAAAATATCATGGTGTATAAAAAGCTGCAATTTCCATGTATAATAGAATATCATTAGAAAATGCTCCTCAGATTTTAGTCAGTCATTAATTACTTGTTATGTTTCATGGACATCCAAATGCGGATAAAATTTGGTTACTGGAATTGCAAGACATGCAAGGAAATAATTGGGTAGGTGACCAAAATTACCAAGGACAGCAGAGCTTGCAAAGGCAGTCTAAGTTCCTTTATGGACATAAGGAACTGCAGATGCTGGAATCCTGAGCGAAACACAAAGTGCTGAAGGAACTCAGCTGGTCAGGTAGTTTCTGTAGGGGAAGTGGACAGGCGACGTTTTAGTTTGGAATCCTCCTCCTGACTGATTGGAGTACAGGGGAGAAGGCAGGAAAAGAGAAGTAGGAGTGGGACAAACCTGGCAAGTGATAGGTGGATGCAAATGAACGGGGTCTGTTTGGCAGATGAGTGGAGTAAGTGACAAAGACTAGAGATCAAAATGTCAGATAAGGAGAGCCTTTGTCTTTACTGCGCCCACCAGGGGCAATGTACAGAAGCCAATCAACCTACAAAACGGCCCGTCTTTGGGATGTGGGAGGAAAACAGAGGAAACCCACATGGCTACAGGGAAAACGTGCAAACTCCACTCAGACAGAACCTGAGGTCAGGAGCAAACCCAGGACTCTGGCGCTGAAGGCAACAGCTCTACCAGCTGTTTTTATTTCAGACTTGCACCATCTGCTGCTTTTTGTCAACTATTGATTGAGCCATGGTCTTATGAACACCAGACAGACTAAAGTTAAACTTGTTTCCTCAAAGTGGTTCTTAACTGGGATAGCTGCCTATATGAAGTAACAGTCCATTATCGAACCCAGGAGAAGGACCTCCAACCATCATTGGCACCTTTCTGTTAGTGATTGATTCACCAATGGAATGAATTGTTTATAATACTGATGGACCTTATCAGTCCCTTAGAATAGGGTGGAAACAAGGAATAGCAGATACTGGTTCACAAAAAGAGCACAAAGTGCTGAGGTAACTAATCGGGTCAGGCAGCATCTCAGTCTAAAGAAGGGTCCTGAACCGAAATGTCAGCAATCTGAAGAAGGGTCGCGACCCGAAACATCACCTATCCATGTCCTCCAGAGATGCTTGGACTGGTGCATGAGGGATAGGTTTTGGCAGAAAATTTAGAACTCTTGAGATCTATCTCGTGCGAGCCTTAACTTGACCATTTCACAGTGACCAAGAAGTTGGCAACCACTTTGAGGAGCTGTTAAGACTGATCTGCACCTCATATACATTGTATATCTGTTTAATATAAAATATCTTGATACAATAAACCATACTGTTCCACCGGCTTCTTCAGGTTATCTGTATGAAAGTAACAGTTAAAATCTTAAACACTTGAAGGTGAGGCATTATTGTAGTCACAGCTTTGGTGTCAGCAACCATTTTAAATGCTGTCACATTTCTGTCAGTAAGGGCAGTGACAATGTGGTGGGTGGACCTTCACCAACAGAAGTTGAAGCAGTTCAACAGTGTCGAAGTAACAGCACTTCAGCCTTAATGCTATGACGATTCTGCATGGACCTTCCAGTTGGCCTGCTGGAGTGGGCCTAGATGAGTGGTGCCATTCGGATTTGTTGACTGCATGCTGCGCTGGTGAATTCCTCGACTCTCGGGCTGGAATTGTGCCCACTGAGTCCAAGCCAGGTTGAGGCAGCCAAGTTAATGCTGGCAGAAACACAGCATTCCCATTCAAAGGAACAGGGTGAATGGGCTTCAGGGAGAAAGGTTGAGAAGCTCTTTATTTTAAAATATACTTATTAATGAGCTTTATTTATTTTTAACTGATTTAAAAATATTTTATTTTTATTTAGTTGATCCCAAATGTGTTTGCCAATGTCAAACAGGCATCCACAAACATTAATTAATAGCAACACAAGGAACTGCAGATGCTGGAATCTTGAGCAAAACGCAAAGTAGCTCAGGGGGTCAAGCAGCATCTGTGCAGGGAATGGATGGTGATGTTTCCAGTTAGGCCCCATCTTCAGACTCATTCATTAACAGCGATAGATTTGACAGCTAATCATCAGAGCCACATATTGGTCTACATGGCCTAGATTTTCTTTTTGGTTTCGGAAGGGTTTTTGAATCAACAGTTTGTTTTTTATTTGAATGTGAGAGTGCTACCCACTGAGCTACAACTAATGTCCTCAATCACCGTAAAAATATTCATTACCCAAAAGAGCTTACAATCGTCAATTCTTCAGCTGGTCTGCTGGTTAAGAAGAAAGAGAACAAGTTATTAATATAAAGCACCTTGGGTCTCTTCAACTTTCAGTTGTTAAAATTCCTATCAGTTTTTGTAATACTTTTCAGTATCACTGCATCACAGTACATCTCTGACTTGGCCATTGCGATTCCTAACCTCACACGGGTAAACTACAAAATGTGATGAATAAAGAAGATTGTTCATAGACTGGAATGAATGGTTATCAGAAGTCTTGGGTGCAGCCTGATTCCCTTATCTGATTTTTTTTTTAGTCAAGATTGAGTTTCATTTTGGCTCATCACAGCAATGGGAAGAGACTATATGAGTGATCCTTGTATAATGGACATTCCAGCAACAGAAATAAGAACATCACTGGTTAGTGACTGAGGCAACAGCTTGTGAAAAAGTTTAAAGTTTTGATCTGATTGTCTGGTTGTTGTTTTTTGGCAGGCAGAGCTGTAGCACAAAAGAGTTAAACATTTAACCAATATTTCTTCCCATCAGTAATTTCCTTCAAAGGTGGCATAGCTGAGTTTGCCTACAGAGAGACTCAAAACCTGATCTCTATGGGCCATTAAAGAGATAGAAATCTTTCATAAATGAATGTGTACAATGAAAGTACCATTCTGAGATAAATGTGTAATTTCAAAGGAATGACCTTAACTGCTCTCCCACATCTTTTTTTCTATCAGGCAACTGTATCTTTAGTTTAGTTTAGTGCTTTTCCTTTAATCCCAACTCAAGTAGCTGTGTGAGGATTGCTTTTATGTTTCATTGTGCAGGCTTTAAAATAACTTTATTGTTGCTTTGTAGTCACCTGTCAGGAAAGTCTCCAACTTCCTTATAATCGAATGCCCTTCAGAATATCCAGGAACAATGGCCTGGATTTTGCAATAGTAGTGATGGCAAGACCAATGTTTGCCAACATTACTCTGTAAAACTGACAGCGGCTTCGGCAATCATAATTGAACACTGAAATCCTGTTTGTTTTCATGGATTTGGTATGTCAACTGACTGTTTGTAGCCACCTTTACAGGAATGAAGAGAAAGCACTTGAACTGACATCAATTTAAATTAATATTCTGAAAGTTGTTCAGATATTTTGAATTCCAAGTTTCCAAGCCATCTTGAGGTCTGAACTATAATAATTATTTAGAAAACGAATTGACCCTGAATGACTAAGTTTATATATACGGTTAATAATTCCCAAAATACTTTAAGACATAAGAGCAGAATTAGGTCATTAAGGCCATCAAATGCACTCCACCATTCAATAGTGGCTGATCTATTTTTTCCTCTCAACCCCTTTTCTTCTGCCTTCTTCCCGTAACCTTTGACACCCTTACTAATTAAGATTCTATCAATCTCTGCTTTAAAAATACCCAATGTCTTGGCCTCCACATCCGTCTGTGACAATGAGTTTGACAGATCCACCACAGCTTTGGCTGAAGAAATTCCTCCTCATCTCCAGTCTGAAGGTGCGTCCTTTTATTCTGAGGCTGTACCCTTTAGTTCTAGACTCTCCCATTACTGGAAACATCCTTTCCATGTTCAATCTATCTAGACCTTTCATTATCCAGTAGGTTTCAATGAGATCGCCCCTTATCCTTCTAAACTCCAGCGACTATAGGCCTATGGATATTTCACTAAAAGCATTCTTTTTTTAAAATAATTCAATTTTATATTTCAGTTTTGACCACAATCATATGCACCAGTTTGAGTATTTTTGTTCAAAAATATATTTGTTTTTTCGTCCCTGATATGCTGTTTCAGGGATTAGGGATGCCGAGTCCAAAAGATCCTCTTAAACTGAACATTGAAACTGTATTGAGAAAAGGCAGGTTATTGTCACAGGTCTCTCTGTCTCTCAGGGAAGGTAATAAACAAAAATAGGTGCAACGTAAAGTGGATTTGTTTTGGAAGTTTTTGAATTATGAGACTCTTTTCAGCTATTACTTTATTAACCTATCTGATTTGAACGAGTTTACTGGACTACGGTGCATCAGATAAATATCTGATTGCAAGTGTGCCTCTGTATTCAGACAGGGGAAGTGCTGGTGTAACTCTGCAAGTCAGGCAGCATCTCCTGAGACATGGACCGGTGATGTTTCAGGTCGGGACTTCTCTTCAGATTGATTGCGGTGGGGGGGGGGGGGGGGGTGGAGGGCTGGAGGGCTGGAAGAAAACTGGAAGAAAGATGGGGCAGGACAAAGCCTGACAAATGGTACTTGGATACAGGTGCAAGTTGGGTCAGAGCATGATCGCAGAGATGGAGAGCAGCAGGAATCATAGAGGGGGAGCAGTGAGAGAGGGTCTCGTGGAACTCCTCTCGGAGAGAGGAGAATAACCAAAGTGGGCATACCGTGCCATATTCCAGCTCGCCTCTCAAATATACATCTTAAATCCAATGGCACTAATTAAAATACCAAGAATTATTCACAATGTCCCGCTCAATTAACCTTGCTAGCAGGCCCTATCAGAGGGGGGAGGGGAGGGGGGGGGCGACGAGTGCCATTTGGCATGGGCCTCATGCCTGTCTTCTTCAAAGGAACTTGATTTGGGGGCCTCTGCTTGATCTTGGTTTGGGGGCCTCTAAAATTGAAATTGGCCTGGGCCTCAGTTCATCTATGAGAGGGCCTGCTTGCTAGCAAAGTTTATCGGATCATTATTATATTACCTATCATGAATGTTCACTGTGTTACACGATGCTTTGTTTCATCTATATCGGTGGTAACTATATTTCAAGAACTATTTAATGGACTGTCAAGTACAAAGTGACATCCTGGGATTATGAAAAATGCCATATAAATACAAGTTTGCTCCCCCGTACATCATGGGAGAAACTAAATCAGCATTTGATTGATGCAGTTCATGTACTTTTCATCCACATGAAGGCAGAACACCAGTATGTCTGAACCAATTAATTTAGATTTGTGTCGAAATATTCAAAGAAATACCCCTCATTCAGATTGTTAGATTTCCATTACTGCATATTAATTAATCCTTGTTGCATAGGTATGGAGACTGTAGTATATGCAAGTCATACGGTCAAGTAATTTGACAAAAATCTGTGCAAGTTTGAACTAAAAACATAGAAAACGGCAAGCACCAAGGTCAGTCACAATCATAGTCTACCCTTCAAGCTTGTGCAGTTTTGGACTATTCAGATGAATGTTTAATAATCCAACGAAGGTGGTGCCTGACATAGAAAACATAGACATAGAAAACATAGAAAATAGGTGCAGGAGTAGGCCATTCGGCCCTTCGAGCCTGCACCGCCATTCAATATGATCATGACTGATCATCTAACTCAGTATCCCGTACCTGCCTTCTCTCCATACCCCCTGATCCCCTTAGCCACAAGGGCCACATCTAACTCCCTCTTAAATATAGCCAATGAACTGGCCTCAACTACCCTCTGTGGCAGAGAATTCCAGAGATTCACCACTCTCTGTGTGAAAAATGTTTTTCTCATCTCGGTCCTAAAAGACTTCCCCCTTATCCTTAAACTGTGACCCCTTGTTCTGGACTTCCCCAACATCGGGAACAATCTTCCTGTATCTAGCCTGTCCAACCCTTTAAGAATTTTGTAAGTTTCTATAAGATCCCCCCTCAATCTTCTAAATTCTAGCGAGTACAAGCCGAGTCTATCCAGTCTTTCTTCATATGAAAGTCCTGACATCCCAGGAATCAGTCTGGTGAACCTTCTCTGTACTCCCTCTATGGCAAGAATGTCGTTCCTCAGATTAGGAGACCAAAACTGTACGCAATACTCCAGGTGTGGTCTCACCAAGACCCTGTACAACTGCAGTAGAACCTCCCTGCTCCTATACTCAAATCCTATACCATCCGCTTTCTTCACTGCCTGCTGCAACTGCATGCCTACTTTCAATGACTGGTGTACCATAACACCCAGGTCTTGTTGCATCTCCCCTTTTCCTAATCGGCCACCATTCTGACCTGCTCGGTTTATCTGCATTTTGTGTTTTTACTTCTGATTTCCAGTATAAGTAATTTGATTTCATACATTTTAATATCTTCTCTCTTCATAGCTGCCAACTGATGTTCATAGGTCATAGGAGCAGAAGTAGGACATTTGGCCCATCAAGTATACTCCGCCATTCATGGCTGATCTATTTTTCATTCTCCTGCCTCTCCCCATAACCATTGACACCCTCACTAATCAAGTATCTGTTAATCTCTGCCTAAAAAATACCCAATCACTTGGCCACCCAATCACTTGGTCAGAGATTCATACAGCATGGAAACAGACTTTTGGGCCTGATGTACTGGAAGTTTCTAGAATGTTATGTTTTACTGTAATTATGCAGTATTATGCAGTATTAGATCACTTCTAAAATTGACCTGATGTTGTTGAGGTTGTCAAGGAAATGGTTATCCGGCATGTAAGTAGGATATTTCTATAGTGCTGAAGATAGACACAAAGCTGGAGTAACTCAGCGGGATAGGCAGCATCTCTGGGGAGAAGGAATGGGTGACGTTTTGGATCGAGGCCCTTCTTCGATGTGATTGGGCAGATGTGATTGGCGGGCGTTCCTGAGATAACACGCTGCTTTATCGTGGAGGTAAACTTTCATGCCGGTCATCCTTGAGGAAGGTAGACTATGGAGGGTTGTGAAGGCTGTGAGCAAGGCTGATAGATGCAATTATATAATGATCATTAGACTGAACATTGGAGCAGGAGGAAGAATTAATGCCTTTAAATTAGACATCAGTCCATCAGCTGCATTTCTTCAGAACTAGTCATGCCTGGTGTTAAATATCAAGCACCTCTTGGTTAATTATATGGGGATGTTATCGCTTTAAGGGTCTTTAGAAAAACTGGCAATTGGTTTACGAGTTTATAGTTGGTTGCTTAGATGTCATTCAAAACAGAGCATTAGGTTTCCAATTGAAGGTATAATTAAACCTATTGATTTGAATTACTGAAGAGTTTTCCTTTGGGCCTGAACTGAGGACGGGTCAAGTATATTGCGTTGAAACCAGATGGGTTAATTGTGGATTGAAATCACTGAAGAATGAAAACTAATCAGAAATTTAAAGACTGTCAATTCTGATTTTACAAAATGTTTGATTTGTTGCATGTCCGATTCACCAGAAATTTGTTTCCATCCTTTCCACTCCCATCCCAATCACAAGTGCCCAAAAGATTGATTAGATTTATAAATAATTCAAATAGTGCTTATAGTTGAATGTCCACAGTGGGAGGTGGTTGTGGGGACAGGTACATAGAGTATTTAGCATTGGCAAGTTTTAAAATTCAAAGAATTGGTGGAATCGAGCCAATGCTACGTGTGAGAACAGGATTTATGGATGACTGGGTCTTGATGGAGGCAATTGATCTTATGAAAGTAGAACTAAATGACTTTGCAGTGAAGAAGATATGACTTTTGCAGCTCTAGCCAAGTTTTAAAAGGGTATATCAAGCAGTATAACTGGGGAAAATGAAAATATTGATGGTTTGAATGCAGAGAGCTGCTGCTTCAGTTCTCTCAAAATAAATGAGTAAATCTTCCAGGAAAAGATAATGTGAAAAAAACAGGCTTCCTTGGCCTCTCCCTCAATGTTAACAACTATGAGGGAGATTGTGATTGGCTTCAGGAACCGAAGTAGTACACACAAGCCAGTATACATTAATGGTGCCGAAGTAGGGATGGCCGAAAACATCATGTTCTTAGGAATAAATATCACCAGCAATTCGTCCTAGACAAGCCACACCGAAGCAATGGCCAAGAAAGCACACCAATGTCTCTACTTCCTTAGAAAGCTTAGGATGTTCGGCATGTCCTCAACAACCCTCATTAACTTCTACAGATGTGCAGTAGAAAGCATTTTGTTGAGATGTATCACAGCATCGTTTCGGAACATCTCCATCTAAGACCACAAGAAATTGCAGTGGATGCACCCCAGACCATCATGCAAACCAACCTCCCTTCCATGGATTCCATTTACACTTCACACTGCCTCGGAAAGGCCACCAGCATAATCAAGGACCAGTCTCACCCCAGTCACTCCCTTTTTTCCCCTCTCCTATCAGGCAAGATGTACAGATGTTTAAAAACATATACCTCCAGATACAGGGACGGATCTTCCTGGCTGTTATAAGGCAATTGAAAAGTCCTCTCACCAGCTAGAGTGCAGACATGACCTCCCATCTACATCATTGGAGAACTTTGAACCAGACTTTATCTTGCACTAAATGTTATACCCTTTCTCCTGTATCTGTACATTAGATTAGATAGATAGATAGATTAGATTAGATAGCCCTTTATTGTCTGAACGAAATTGCAACAGTCATACATAAAACAACAATAAACACATATTAAACACATATTAACATCCACCACAGTGAGTCCACCCAACATCTCCTCACTGTGATGGAGGCAAAAGTCTTAGGTCTGCAGTCTCTTCCCTCCTCTTCTCCCTCTACGCTGAGGCGATACCCCCCGGGCGATGGTTCCCGCGGCTCAAACACCGCGGCCCGGGGTGGTCGAAGCTGCCGCCCACCAGTCCTGCAGACGCAGCCGCTGGCCCACGGCCGAACCCCGGACTCAGGCCACCACCGCCAGAACACCGTCCCAGCCACTCTCACGTGAGTACCGTGCCGTCTTCAGCCTCGGGCTGGGCCGCCTCGACATGGGCGCCGAACCTCCCCCCGGGCCGAGCCGCCCCGACATGGGCGTCGCTTCTCCCTCCGGCCGGGCCGCCCCGACTTAGGCGTCGCTTCTTCCCCGGGCCAGGCCGCCCCGACATTGTGGATGGCTTGATTAAAATCATGTATATTTTTTTTATTTGACTGGATAGCACACAACAAAAGCTTTTCACTATATCTCTGTACACGTAACTGTAATAAACTACACTAAACGTGGTGAGGTTGTGATGCAAACGGAAGATGATGTAAATGCCACAATGTTCTTTGTGAGAGCATTATTTTTTTACTAGATATTATTTGCTACGTCTAAATTAAACAAAAAAAATTATATGGAAAACCCTATAATATTTAGTGCTATACGAATTTGGAAACAATTAAAAAAGACATTAAAATTAGATAACATCACTTTTTCTTCCAATTGTGAATAACCCTTTGTTTAAACCCTCATGGTTGGACAGGGGTTTTACACAATGGAAGAATTATGGAATCAAAAATATGGGACAACTTTACAAGGAAGGCACTTTTCTTACATTTCAGGAGTTGCAACAGACTTATGGACTTCGAGGAAATGATTTTTTCAGATATCTTCAACTCAGAGATTATGTAAAATCGAATACTCAAAATTTTCGAATTAGAAATTCAGAAATTCTTGATGAATGTTGGAATAAACATCCTAATACAGAAAAATTAATACCTTATATATATAATATTTTATTAGACAGTGACATTCCATCGACGGACTTACACAGACAAACATGGGAAAAAGAATTAAATCAAATAATAACGAAAGATACTTGGGAAGAAAGTTTACAACACATACATCAATGTTCATTAAATGCCAGACATTCTTTAATACAATTTAAAGTAATACATAGGTTACATTATTCAAAAACAAAATTACATAAAATCTTTCAACATATCTCACCTATATGTGATAAATGTCAACATTTAGAAGCTAACTTATCTCATATGTTTGCAAACTGTATAAAAATTAAAAAATTCTGGGTAAATATTTTCAGTATAATATCTAAAGTGACCAGCACACAATTGGACCCGGATCCAAAATTAATAATACTCGGAACATTAGAATTAAATCAAACATTTACAACAACACAAAGAAACTTTATTGATTATAGTATAATAACGGGAAAAAAATTCATTCTAAAATTTTGGAAAGGCCCTATAACCCCCACAATCAAAATGTGGATTATAGAAATGATGGAGACCTTAAATGTGGAAAGAATCAGATTTTCCCTGTTGGACAAACAGGAATTATTCGTTGGAACATGGTCTCCCTTTATTGATTATTTAAAGGGTCAGAATGGTTCAGCACAAGAACCTGACTAACACTCGGGCTAAAGAATGGATGAAATGTTATACTCTGAAATGTACGAATATATCTCGAACGAAGTTTTTTATCTTAATAAATGTTTCCATTCTTCTTTAACTATCTTTTTCTTTTCTGTTTTTTTTTTTTCCTTTCTCTTTTCTTTCTTTACTTCATCTATCTTTTTAGTTCTATCTAGTTTAAATAAACAAAAAAAAGGCAAAAGGTATTGGAGACAATGTAATAATAATTGACAATATTATCAATTTAAAAATGTAAGACTGGTAATGATGATAATATGTTGTGTACTTATCTCCAATAAAAAATATTTTCAAAAAAAAATAAAAAAAAATTGAAGGGAAATGTCATTGAATGTTCCCCAGTTAGAGCGGGAAAATAATGGAGATAAAGGTATTGATAATAATACTAATACAGTTTTATGTCTGATTCTGTTTGGGATGAAAGCCTAAAGGTCGACACAGGAAGCATGCATGATGCGAATGCTAAAATTTATCTGCGTTCACAAGCTGAACCAGCAGTGCAAAGGAGCGTTGGTTTTAAGCACTGAGCAACTGGTGAATTTATATGTCTCAGTATGCCAGCTATGTCAAGTTAGATTATTTAAGTGTTTGGATGTTGTTTAAGTTTAACTATTAGAAATGCAAAGTTGTGATACAGTTGGCCTAGTCCAACCTTTCAATAAGTTAAGTATTGAAATTGATTTCCACTCTATTTGACAAGATGTTAAAGTTTGCCTGCAAAATTACAGCAATCTAAGAGACCAATGTTTCAGCAAATCAAGCTAGCAGTTGGAAAAAAAGTGAGTGCAAAAATAATATAGGGCAAATAGGCTGATTGGAAGGCAATGCCGTTAATATGTTGTTAATATTAATAGCAAATAACAGTGGACCCAGCACCAATCCCTGTGGCACACCACTTGTTATAGGCCTCCAATCTGAAGCCCAACCCTCTATCACTGCTCTGTGCTGCCTATCTTCAAACTATTTTTGTATTGAATTGGCTAGCTCGCCCTGGATCTCACGTGATCTAACCTTCCAGACCAGCCTGTCAGGCAGTACCTTAATATGTTGAAGGGTTAACTGTACCCATACCCTTGTGTTCATAATCCAATGTAGTTACCTCCTCCCCTTGCAATCCATACTCTAGAAACATAGAAAATAGGTGCAGGAGTAGGCCATTCGGCCCTTTGAGCCTGCACCGCCATTCAATATGATCATGGCTGATCATCCAACTCAGTATCCCGTACCTGCCTTCTCTCCATATCCCCTGATCCCCTTAGCCACAAGGGCCACATCTAACTCCCTCTTAAATATAGCCAATGAACTGGCCTCAACTACCCTCTGTGGCAGAGAGTTCCAGAGATTCACCATTCTCTGTGTGAAAAAGTTTTTCCTCATCTCGGTCTTAAAGGATTTCCCCCTTATCCTTAAGCTGTGACCCCTTGTCCTGGACTTCCCCAACATCGGGAACAATCTTCCTGCATCTAGCCTGTCCAACCCCATAAGAATTTTGTACGTTTCTATAAGATCCCCTCTCAATTTCCTAAATTCTAGCGAGTATAAGCCAAATCTATCCAGTCTTTCTTCATATGTAAGTCCTGACATCCCAGGAATCAGTCTGGTGAACCTTCTCTGCACTCCCTCTATGGCTATAATGTCCTTCCTCAGATTTGGAGACCAAAACTGTACGCAATACTCCAGGTGTGGTCTCACCAAGACCCTGTACATCTGCAGTAGAACTTCCCTGCTCCTATACTCAAATCCTCTTGCTATGAAGGCCAACATACCATTCGCTTTCTTCACTGCCTGCTGCACCTGCATGCCTACTTTCAATGACTGGTGTACTGATCTACAAATTATAAATCAATCCTACAGCATAAGAGCTGGATATTCATTCAGCTACCTAAGCCTACATATTTTAAAGTGGTCTTGTTGCAAGATGATATGTGTTTCGCAGCATTAATTATGATTTTTTTAAATATTTCTTTTAAGTATAAGGAACGTATTGCTGCCAATATTTTCTATTATAGAAAATATGAAGCCACACCTGGAGTGGCTTCATATTTTATATCCAATGATCCAATTCAATGAATAACCCAAAATGTCCATCATAATTTGCCTTTCCCCACACACCTACAGCCTTCCACAACCTTTTGGAGCCTGCATGTCTTCCAATATTTTGGTGTTTTGAAAATATTCTGTGTAAATTTACAGATTTTTACCGCACCCAAAAATCTTGTGTGGTAGCATTTTTCTACTTTGGCTTATACTTGCAATTAAATAATTCCACAGCAGCACATGCTATTCTTTCCATTTTTGCATGGCCTTCAACTGAACAAAAGCGTATTTATTTATTTATTTACCTTGGTACTGCACAATTTCAGATTTGTAATAGAAAAAAATCACATGTGGTTAAAGTGCACATTGTCAGATTTTAATAAAGGCCATTTTTATACATTTTGGTTTCACCATGTAGAAATTACAGCAGTATTTATACATAGTTCCCCCATTTCAGGGCACCATCATGTTTGGGATACAGCAATGTCATGTAAATGAAAGTCGTCATGTTTAGTATTTTGTTGCATATTCTTTGCATGCAATGACTGCTTGAAATCTGCGATTCATGGACATCACCAGTTGCTGGGTGTCTTCTCTGGTGATGCTCTGCGAGGTCTGTATTGCAGCTATCTTTAGCTTATGCTTATTTTGGGGGCTAGTCCCCTTCAGTTTGCTCTTCAGCATATAAAAGGCATACTTAATTGGGATCAGATCGGGTGATTGACTTGGCCACTCAGGAATTGACAATTGTTTAGCTTTGAAAAACTCCTTTGTCGCTTTAGTAGTATGATTGGGATCATTGTCTTGCCATAGAATGAACCGCCGGCCAATGAGTTTTGAGGCATTTGTTTGAACTTGAGCAGATAGGATGTGTCAATACACTTTAGAATTCATTATGCTACTACCATCAGCAGTTGTATCATCAATGAAGATAAGTGAGCCAGTACCTTCAGCTGCCATACATGCCCAGGCCATAACACCCCCACCACCGTGTTTCACAGATGACGTGGAATGCATTGGATCTTGGGCAGTTCCTTCTCTCCTCCATACTTTGCTCTTGCCATCACTCTGATATAAGTTAATCTTCGTCTCAACTGTCCACAAGACCTTTTTCCAGAACTGTTGTTGCTCTTTTAAATACTTCTTGGCAAGCTGTAACCCGGCCATCTCATCTTTGTGGCTAACCAGTGGTTTGCAATTTGCAGTGTCGCCTCCGTATTTCTGTTCATGAAGTCTTCTGCGGACAGTGGTCATTGACAAATCCACACCTGACACCTGAATAGTGTTTCTGATCTGTCGGACAGGTGTTTGGGGATTTTTCTTTATTATAGAGAGAATTATTCTGTCATCAGCTGTCGAGGTCTTCCTTGGCCTCCACAGCTGATACTCTTTGCGATTAGTAAGCTCACCAGTGCTCTCTTTCTTCCTAATGATGTTCCAAACAGTTGATTTTGGTAAGCCTATGGTTTGGCTGATGTTTCGAACAGTTTTATTCTTGTTTCTCAGTCTCATAATGGCTTATTTGACTTTCATTGGCACAACTTTGGTCCTCATGTTGATAAACAGCAATAAAAGTTTCCAAAGGTGATGGAAAGACTGGAGGAAAGACTAGGTGCTGAGAGTTCTCTTATACCTGCATTAAGGAGGCAATTAAACACACCTTAGCAATTACAAATGCCTGTGAAGCCATGTGTCCCAAACCTGAAATGGGGGGACGATGTATAAACACAGTTGTAATTTCTACATGGTGAAACCAAAATGTATAAAAATGGCCATTAATAAAATCTGAATATGTGCACTTTAACCACATGTGATTTTTTTCTCTTACAAATCTCAAATTGTGGAGTACAGAGGCAAATGAATAAATGACGGGTCTTTGTCCCAAACATTATGGAGGGCACTGTAATTCACAGGAGTATCGCTTGATGTTGAGCCATGAAAGGACACCGGAAAGGTGAGCAACACCGTGGTCAATTGGATAATTTTTGGGGAATAGCATGAAGAAGGAAAAGAGAAATCTTGAGAGAGTATTCAGAATTAAAGATGTTTTACAGCACAGGATGAGGGTGTTCAAGCAATTTTGTCTGTGCAAGTGGAGAAATCTACAGATGCCTGAGCTTCTCAGTTTTTCCAGCATTTTCCGTTTTTATATTATACTAACTTGATCCGGTCCACAATGTTAACAAGATTCCCTTTGATTAGAAGGTCGCCCTGTTTTTATTGCATGTTTGGCTTAAGCTTCGATGCAAAATCTGCAAAATTGTTGCATACTTCCTGATCCTAACTGCCCCTTCTACTTCCCTTCTCATTTATGAAGATTCTTAGTCTGCCAAAGTATTTTGTTGTCTGATGTTACTGTGTTTCCTTTTCATCTTAATTACATTTTCATCAATAAATGTCTTCAGCAACATCAAAACATTCCGAAACACTTCAAAGAAGTGTTTTCCAGCAACATTTGTCACCAAGGTTACCATGCAAAGTAGATGGCAACCTCAGCATTTACACACTAACATAGAAACATAGAAAATAGGTGCAGGAGTAGGCCATTCGGCCCTTCGAGCCTGCACCGCCATTTAATATGATCATGGATGATCATCCAACTCAGTATCCTGTACCTGCCTTCTCTCCATACCCCCTGATCCCTTTAGCCACAAGGGCCACATCTAACTCCCTCTTAAATATAGCCAATGAACTGGCCTCAACTACCTTCTGTGGCAGAGAATTCCACAGCATGGAAACAGGCCATTTGGCCCACCATGTCCATGCTGACCAATCTATATTAACCCCATCTTCCATCAGTTTGCCTGTACCCTTCAAAACCTCAGCAATTCATGCGGTCATCATCCTGTCAACAACTAGAGAGCAGTCCTGAGCTACCATCTACCTCATTGGAGACCCTCGGACTATCTTTATTGGACTTTACTGGACTGTATCTTGCACTGTACATTATTCCCTTTATATCCTGTATTTGATCTCTGGACAATTGTAATCATGTATAGTCTTTCCGCTGACTAGATAGCACGCAACAAAAAGCTTTTCACTGTATCTCGGTACATGTGACAATAAACTAATGTGTGGAGGCGAGGTAGGTGATAAGGGTTTGAACACCAGATGAGGAGTAGTGAATTAATGTTCCGAGTGGTGGAATGAAAAAATATGGTAATCTAGATTTCTGTAGCATAGTGGAAAATCTTACCATGTTTACAATGCATTTGTTTGCTTCAGATCTGGTATCTTCCGTCCTATGTTAAAATGTTATATAATTATGGGCATTATATGACTCATAATTCATATAATTCATATTATGAGTAGAAGATTCCTTTGTGGGGTTTTTCCCAGATGTACTTTCCGGCAAGGGAGAAAATATTTCATAGCTTTGCATGCAAACTTTAACAATGGGATAGTTGGCTCAAAGGGGTGTAATTTATAGTAATCTTTTAGTTTTGTTTCTCCTTCAAATAGACCAGAAGTTGTGTTGTGTGATGGGTCCATCAGGAATTAATGTTACAAACGAGGATAATGTCATCCCACAACCCAGAGTACAATTTAACATCATAACAAATGTGAAATGTTATGAACATCTGTGTTTCTCACAGTATATATTAATTAAAAGGTTAGGAAGCATGTCTCTGTCCTTGTGTGGATGTGCCTGTTCACCTATTACAATAACTGCAGTGATGCAACTGGATGCACAATTCGCAAATACAAGGAAACTAATTTGTCCATTATGTGGATAGTTTGCTCCAGTGGGGGAGATTGAGTTCCCTAAAAATGCATGTCATGCTTTACTGCAATATTATAACAAGAGACTAGAACAGTATTAGATGTCATTAAATGTAAGATAAGATAAAGGAGTTTTTTGTTTAGTTTAGAGAGACAGCGCGGAAACAGGCCCTTCGGCCCACCAAGTCCACACCGACCTACAATCCCTGCAAATTAACACTATCGTACACACACTAGGGACAATTTACATTTATACCAAGCCAATTAACCTACAAACCTGTATGTCTTTGGAGTGTGGGAGGAAACCGAAGATGTCGGAGAAAACCGACACAGGTCAGGGGAGAACGTACAAACTCCGTACAGACAGCACCCGTAGTCAGGATCGAACCCGGGTCTCTGGCACTGTAAAGCAGCAACTCTACAGCAGCGCCACCATGGTGCTCTAAAGCACTTGCCTGCTAAAATGTATTGTTGGACTCATCAGAGAGCAGCCAACATTATCTAGGACCACTCGCACCATGGTCATCCTCTCCTCTCTCCTATCGTGCACAGGATGCATAAATTTGAAAGCACATGTCACCAGATTCAAGAACAGTTTCTTCCCCACTGTTATCAGACTCTTGAACGGACCTCTCATATGCTGAGGATGAATTCCTGATCTCTGATTTAACTAAAAACACCAAGTGCTAGAGGAACTCCCCTGGTCAGGTAGCATCTGTGGAGGAAATGGACAAAAGGCGATTCGGGTCATGGAGTCTGCAAAGAATCCTGACCTGAAATGTTGTCTGCACATTCCCTCTGTGGATGCAGCCTGTGAGCCAAGTTGGATGCAATGGATGCAAGCAAAGTGACAGCCTCTGTAGTCCAGCCATACCTGGTAGTGAACAATTCAATCACTAAAAGGAGGAGAAGATTCCATGCACATTCCTATCTCATTGATGTTGGGCCTTGTTGGTTGGTATAAATACTAAAAACGAGGTTACATGTTGAGGTTATGTGGATGATGCATCTTGGCTTCCTCCTGAGAGCCACATTAAGGAAGGTCACGACCCAAAACAATTCGCTCCGCAGATGCTGCCTGACCCGCTGAGTTCCTCCAGCAATTTGTGTTTGCCGAACATGGTTATTGCATGTTCCATTTTAGCCAATTGGTAAGTTGAGTTTTCCTTCTGGAGGGCATATATAGCACATGAATAATCTCTGCGTGTTAAAGGCTTTGTTGTTCTAGTCCCTTGTTGTAATATTGCAGTAAAGCATGACTTGTGTTTTGGCTTCCCGAAAATAAGCTGGGTAAAGTTTAAAAGAAACATGCATATTTCTCCTTTTGTTTTTCTCTCTCGTGATGCTTGTTCTCAGATATGCTTCGCATTATGCTTGTCAAAGCCTTTGTTTATATTTAATTGACAGTTTTTGCCAAGTACAATGATCAAGAGACAACTCTACGTCAGTTTGTCAATCTAATGGAGTACCTGTATAGTTGCTGCACGACATTGTTTCGTTGCTGTATATTCAAAGGAAACATTTAGTCTAACCTCATGTCTAAATGTGGGGAAAAAATGGACCAGCTGCTGTTTTCAACCTGAATTTTGAACACAAGGTGGTAGTAGTCTTGTTTCAGTTTGTTTCTGGACCTCTGATTTGAAGATTGAGCTAATTTTAGTGTGATTGCTTGTGAATCTGAGGAGAATGTGGCCCAACAGAATCATTACTTATTAGGAATGCCTCACCATGGTGAACAAAAGGTTGTATTCTGAGAGAGCAAAATAGTTATGTGGAGAATGAGTCAAAGGATAGGGTCCATTGTCTGTAGATTTCTTCAATAGCATCATCCATTTCTTGATCAGGCGGCACAATTGTACAGCAGATGGTACTGTTGTTCCAAAGTTATAACAGCCCAAGTTGATTCAGGCTATTGATCTTCTGTAAATATCTTCCAGCATAGAAACATAGAAAATAGGTGCAGGAGTAGGCCATTCGGCCCTTCGAGCCTGCACCACCATTCAATATGATCATGGCTGATCATCAGCATTAGGGACAAGCACATGGAGAGGAAAGGTTTAGGGTCCAAACGCAGGCAAGTGGGACGATTGTAGATGGGGCACCTTGGTAGGCATGGGCAAGTTGGGCCGAAGGGCCTGTTTCAGTGCTGTATGACTCGATGACTGGCAAGGGAATCAAGGCGGGGGTTGATAAAGATGAGGGAGCGGTTACACAATAATAAGCAGGATAATGGGACTGACGAGAATGTTCTGGAAACTGGCAAAGTCTCGATGGCCCCAAATGTCACCTCTTAGGGTAGAAAAAATAGGAAATTAAACATATGAGAATATGGGTAACTGTAATGACGAATGAAGAGGGGAAAACAACGCGAGGAGAAGAAAAACAAAAGTGATCAAATTAAACTACTTCGATGTTGACTTTTAAAAGATGGCAGTGTGCTATTTACTGCTAAGTAGATTTCTCATGCCCTCTGAACCTCATATACAGTGGCTTGCAAAAGTATTCATACCCCTTGAACTTTTCCACATTTTGTCACGTTACAACCACAAATGTAAATGTATTTTATTGGGATTTTATGTGATAGACCAACACAAAGTGACGCATAATTGTGAAGTGGAAGGAAAATGATACATGGTTTTCAAATTTTTTTACAAATAAAAAACTGAAACGTGTTGTGTGCAAAAGTATTCAGCCCCCTTTACTCTGATACCCCTAAATAAAATCCAGTGCAATCAATTGCCTTCAGAAGTCACCTAATTAGTAAATAGTCCACTTGTGTGTAATCTAATCTCAGTATAAATACAGCTGTTCTGTGAAGGCCTCAGAGGTTTGTTAGAGAACATTAGTGAACAAACAGCATCATGAAGCCCAAGGAACACACCAGACAGGTCAGGGATAAAGTTGTGGAGAAGTTTAAAGCAAGGTTAGGTTATAAAAAGATATCCCAAGCTTTGAACATCTCACGGAGCACTGTTCAATCCATCATCCGAAAATGGAAAGAGTATGGCACAACTGCAAACCTACCAAGACATGGCTGTCCACCTAAACTGACAGGCCGGGCAAGGAGAGCATTGATCAGAGAAGCAGCCAAGAGGCCCATGGTAACTCTGGAGGAGCTGCAGAGATCCACAGCTCAGGTGGGAGAATCTGTCCACAGGACAACTATTAGTCGTGCACTCCACAAATCGGGCCTTTATGGAAGAGTGGCAAGAAGAAAGCAATTGTTGAAAAAAAGCCATAAGAAGTCCCGTTTGCAGTTTGCCACAAGCCATGTGGGGGACACAGCAAACATGTGGAGGAAGGTGCTCTGGTCAGATGAGACCAAAATTGAAGTTTTTGGCCTAAATGCAAAACGCTATGTGTGGCGGAAACCTAACACTGCACATCACCCTGAACACACCATCCCCACTGTGAAACATGGTGGTGGTAGCATCATGCTGTGGGGATGCTTTTCTTCAGCAGGGACAGGGAAGCTGGTCAGAGTTGATGGGAAGATGGATGGAGCCAAATACAGGACAAATTTGGAAGAAAACCTGTTAGAGTCTGCAAAAGACTTGAGACTGGGGCGGAGGTTCACCTTCCAGCAGGGCAACGACCCTACACATACAGCCAGAGCTACAATGGAATGGTTTAGATCAAAGCATATTCATGTGTTAGAATGGCCCAGTCAAAGTCCAGACCTAAATCCAATTGAGAATCTCTGGCAAGACTTGAAAATTGCTGTTCACAGACGCTCTCCATCCAATCTTACTGAGCTTGAGCTATTTTGCAAAGAAGAATGGGCAAAAATTTCAGTCTCTAGATGTGCAAAGCTGGTAGAGACATACCCCAAAAGACTTGCAGCTGTAATTGCAGCGAAAGGTGGTTCTACAAAGTATTGACTCAGGGGGGCTGAATACTTTTGCACGCGACACTTTTCAGTTTTTTATTTGTAAAAACATTTGAAAACCATGTATCATTTTCCTTCCACTTCACAATTATGCACCACTTTGTGTTGGTCTATCACATAAAATCCCAATAAAATACATTTACGTTTGTCGTTGTAACGTGACAAAATGTGGAAAGGTTCAAGGGGTATGAAAACTTTTGCAAGCCACTGTACGTTGCTTTTGCACTTGTATCCCCACCTATTTTCTGATTTCCCCCCCTCTACTGCAATCACTGAAGAATGGTCCTAAACCGAAATGTTGCCGATCCATGTCCTCCAGAGATGCTACCTGATCTGCTGAGTTACTCCAGCACTTTATGTTGTAAACCAGAATCTGTAGTTCCTTGTGTCTCCATAAACATGTTAAGCTTCTTGTGTTACTTTTTAAATAGTATGGCTGTGGGCCATGCCCAGCAGAGCAGGCTAAACATACGTTTTTTGAAAAACTGAGGCAAAATGATGACAGGCAGAAGTGGCCTGTCTGAGACAGACAAAGAAAAAGTGATTTACCTGGTGTTGGAAAATTCACCGTTGAGTCCTGAAAGTTGCAGAATGCCCAGACAGAAGGTAAAGTGCGGTTTCTCAAGCCTGAATGCATCGGGCCACATTGGAACAATGCAGGAGCCAAGGACAACTTTAACTCCCCCTCCCATTCCCACACTGACCTTTCTGTCCTGGGCCTGCTCCATTGTCAGAGAGGCCCAGCACAAATTGGAGGAACAGCACCTCGTATTTCGCTCGGGGAGCTTACACCCTAGCAGTATGAACATTGACTTCTCTGACTTCAAGTAACTCTTGCTTTCCCCCTCTATCCTTCCACCTTCCCAGTTCTCCGAACAGTCTGACTGTCTCCGAGTACATTTTATCTCTGTTTGCTTTGTTGTTACCTTCTCCCAGCTACATTTATCTTGATCTACATCCCCTTTGTCCTTTCACACGTTACACTTCCTTATCTATGTATCTCCATCTCCCCTGACATCAGTCCGAAGAAGGGACTTGACCTGAAATGTCACCCATTCCTTCTCTCCAGAGATGCTGCCTGTCCTGCTGAGTTACTCCAGCATTTTATATCTATGTTTGGAGTTGGATGGTGATTTTATGGTGACAGACCTCCAGAAGCTCAGGCTAAGGCCTACAAAGTGTTCACAGGTACTTCACAAAGCATTCGCCCAATCTGCATCTGGTTTCTCCGACATAGTGGAGATCATATTGTACACACTGACTGCAGTACAGTAGACTGGAAGAAGTGAAGGTGAAACACTGCTTCATCTGGAAGGGGCTGTGTTAGCATCGAGTGTGATGGAGAATAAAGTGGAACTGTAGCTGTAAGGTTGCATACAAAAGATCTTTAAAAAAATCTATTTCATCAACCAAGTTTTTAGTCATCTATCCTATTATCCTTTCACTCGTCAATTTTATCTCATTATTTTGCCTACGGACAATTTCCCACATTGAAAGAAAGTAATTGTATAAAGCGCTTTTAGAAAGGAGGTGAAGGGAAACTTCTTTAGTCAGAGGGTAGTTAATCTGTGGAACTCATTGCCACAGAGGGCTGTGGAGGCCAAGTCAGTGGATATTTTTAAGGCAGAGATAGACAATTTCTTGATTAGAACGGGTGTCAAGGGTTCTGTGGAGAAGGCAGGAAAATAGGATTAGGAGGCAGAAATCAGCCATGATCGAATGGCGGAATAGACTCGATGGGCCAAATGGCCTAATTCTACTATAACTTGTGAATCATGAAGAGAATGACACTTCATACAATTGAATCGGATTATTATTGTGGATTTTTGTGTTCGTATCTCTGAAATCAGACTTAAAAATTGAGTCTTCTGATCTCGACTACTATCAATTTATTCACAACAGACACCTGATATGTTAAAAGACCTGAGTGTAAGGTAGTTGGTTATATTATTGCAACGATGTAGCCTAGATCTTGTCAAATATCATCATATGTGACACATATGGGATAGTCCACCTCCCAATAATTACTTTTCCCATCCACAGTATACTGAGCTATTTAGTGGCTCGTATTCCAAAGTGCTTGAAGATTTTCATTTTACACTGTGAATGAATGTAACCATTTTGTTGCACATGCCTTGATTTGTTCATGAAGTGAGCTATCCTCTGCTTTCAGTTCAATGCCAATCTCTTTGTGCAGCATAAGTTATATCCATAGCTTTAATATGTAAGACTGTAATAGTTTACCAGTGTGGCGCTACTGTAATTAGGATTGGTCATAAACATTTTTTTTCAGGGCTAGTGTAAGACCTTAAAGCTCTGGAGCCAAATCATTTATTTAAAAAAAACTTTTGTCGCAACTTGCTCATGTAACATGTCATTCTTGACAATAATCCTCACTCTACAAATTGAACATTGAATTAAGCACCTATACTTAGGAGTTAATGCCGATGCACTAAGAAGTCTTTTTTTGATAGGGATGTAGATCTGTCAAATGCCATTTTGCAATTAAAAACCCTACTGGTTCACTAATGTCTTTCAGGGGTGGGAACCTGTCACTCCCACCCAGGTCTGACCTACAAATGACTCCAGTCCAACGGAATGTGATTGACTCTTAATACCATCTGAAGTACTTTACTAATCCAATTGGTTTTAAAGAATCTTGACACAATGCAATCATAAGATAAATGCTTGACATTGTCATATTCATCCAGTTATATCATCAGCAAACATTGCAGGCTCTGTCATAATAATTCCTGAGTATATTCCTCTCACATAGCAATAGAGTCATGGGAGTGCACTGGAGGATTGACCTGGTCTTCACTGCAGGCTTCAGCTGCCATGAAGTCTTCTGACATCTAATCGATGTGCGGATAAAACTCTCTGATGAATTGCACATCTCACCCTTCACAGACTTCCTATGAATTAAGGCAGCACAGTAGCGCAGTTGTCAGAGCTGCTGCCTCACAGCGCCCAGGGGTTTAATCCTGACCTCGGGTGCTGTTGTCCAGTTTGCATGTTCTCCTCGATAACTTGTGGGTTGTCTCCGCATTCTCTGGGTTTCCTCTCACATCCTAAAGTGTGAATTTGCAGATTGATTAGTGTAAATTGCCTTTAGTGTGTTGGGAGTGGATGCGAAAGTGGGATAACCAACCTCGTGTGATTGGGTGATTGATGGTCAGCATGAACTTGGTGGGCCGAAGAGCCTGTTTTCCTGCTATATCTTTCAATCAAACTATCCATACTAACTGACGAATCAGAACTAACTTTGACCCAAAATTTAAACACATCCCTATAGCCTCCACAGATGCAACTTGACCGGCTGAGTTCTGCCACAAGTTACATTTTTTGCTTCATGGTATTTGAACCTTTATCAACAGGGGGTTTCATTATAGGAGTGAGGTGGTAATTACAATTGTGGAGAGCCTAGGTGAGAACATATCTGGAGTACTACCTATAGTTTGATCATCTTGCTCAAGAAGGATATACTTGTCATACAGGAAACACAGCAAAGATCCTTAGACTGGTTACAAAGATGGCAGGTGTACCATTAGAGGAGAGTACTTTGAAAAATGATAGGAGACCTCATTAAAATTGACTATATTGTTGAATGGCTTGACAGGTTATATGCAGAGAGAATATTTCCCTTGACTGAGGAACCTAGAGCCAAGGCCACAGTTTAAGATGTTATAAGGCCATAAGGGATAGGAGTAGAATTAGGCCATTTGGCCCATCAAGTCTACTCCTCCATTCAATAATGGCTGATCTATCTCTCCCTCATAACCCCATTCTCCTGCCTTCTCCCCATAACCTTTGACACCTGTACGAATCAAGAATCTATCTCTGCCTTAAAAATATCCACTGACTTGGCTCCACAAACCTTCTGTGGCAAAGAATTCCACAGATTCACTGCCCTCTGACTAAAGAAATGTCTTCTCAGCTCCTTCCTAAAAGAAAGTCCTTTAATTCTGAGGTTATGACTAGTCCTGGACTCTCCCACTAGTGGAAACGTCCACTCTATCCAAGCCTTTCACTTTCATGTTGCATGAAGCTAGTCACAATGACAGTTCTGACCATACCCTTGTTGTGACCAAGTTTTGGTACAACTGACCAGTTGTTTCATGCTTTCATCATCACTTCTGAGCTTTTCTTGAAGGACAATCAGTGCAGTTGGTGTTGGAGCATGGAGCACATGGTTAATTGGGGGTGGCGGTGTGAGGGGTCGGTATCCAAGCTGGAAGACGTGAATGAGTGCTGGGTGGGTGCATGTGGAAGATCAGAAGCGAGTTAACGTGGTTAATGATCGGGGGGAGAGGCAGTCACCACATTAAGAACAAACAAAAAACAAGCTGCTGGAGGAACTCAGCTTGTCAGTCAGCATCTGTAAAGGGATAACAGACGGTCAAAGTTTTGGGTTGAGACCCTTCCTTTGTGTGTCCACTGGATTTGAAAGTTGGGGAGGAGTGCATTCCGTATGGATAGTGAGCAATGGATTTGGAACGGTAAATGGTTGGGAAGGGTGTAGGGTTGGTGATGGGTTTTAGGGTGGTGCTGCATGGAGATGACTTATTCTTTTCCTGGCTTATGTTCCTATTTTGTTGGGAAGATCAGGTTGGCCCAGGAGAGTCTCACCTTGGTCAACAAGCTACAGGACCCCTGCAATGCTCTTAAGGAGCACTGCACTAACATTGTCTTCATCCCATCCTTGACTATTGGGAACTTTCCCTCTTCAAATTGATTCTCTGTTTAAATCAGAAGGATGAATTTGCAGTTGGGGTCTAATAAAATAAGGTTCTGTCAACTTCAGTGAAGAAACGCAGGATGATTTTGTTTTTTGTTCTTTACATTAATACAGATGTACATTTAGATCAAGTTGAAGAATGCTTCACATGTTTAAGACTGCAGTTTGATAAGAGAAAGGCCTGACATTGAATCTTTATTCTCAGGGATAACAAGCTTTAAATATATATTTTGCTGAATATATTAAAAACCTTGCATGCAGACGTGCAGATTTTCAATATAATAGTGGAAAAGAATTTGTTGGAACAGGCCCTACCTTAACTTGCATACCAGTAATTTCTGCATTACATTGCCCCAGGCCTTTTCAATCTGAAACTTCCCTCAGCTGCTTTGAAAATAAAGACCTGTTTAGATGAACATGCCTCTGAGTAAAATACTAAATGTTTTCACCATTGAGTAGAAGATTCAACTCTTAAATGCAACATGTGGATTGTCTCAAAATCACAACAAATTGGTTACTGTATTTTATTCTGCTTGTCCCTTGCATTTTAATTTTTATGTTGTAACACTGGGACATATTTTGAATTGACACATTGCTTGAGGAAAGCATATCAACTTTGTTAAGCCTAAAAGTTGGGCCTCATTTTTGTTTTCTGGCACAACTAAAGATGATAAAAAAGGAAAATTGTCTTGCAATATTTGTGAAGGCAAACGCAGAGCCGGATTTATCTAACGCAGACTTCTCTTGGTCCAAAGGCACACTTGTGTTATTACATTCCCCTCTCCTTTGTCCCTGTCCAACAGTGAACCTAGTTACCTCAGTGGTCAGTCTTGCAACTGTGCCACTCTGATATCATACACTATTGTGTTACTGCCCATGACTAACCAAGCTTGGTATTTAGTTCTGGGCTAGCTCAGCGCTTATTTTCAGCCTACGTCCCATTGGTTTTTAATAATGAGTAATAAAGCAGAGGATGAGGAATCCATTATCTAATGCCTCTGTTCTCTGTGTAGCACTGTTGCAAAAGGCTCATTTGAAAAACAGGGATGGAGTAGAATGGCTCTTTGATTGCAGCATTGCCCTCCACTATGTGAGCTACGTGATTGCCTGTAAGGGGAGTGATGCCAAGATACCAATATCGTAGCCATGTAAAATATAACAAGGGTACATGTCTTTCCTTTTTAGTTTTGTCAATCTCACTACAGCTTTCGACACAGTTTGTCGTGAGAATCTTTGGAAACACATGGCAAAGAATGGCTAACACCGAAAAGTTCAGCATACTTGTTCAACAACAGTGGCGGTATGATGGCAGGAGTAATGAATGATAGACATAGGAGAAGATTAAATAATTTGGCCCATTGCATCTACTACTCTGACCCATTATTGATCACCAAGGATGTGAAACAAATCTTGCCCCCACACTGTTCAGTGTGACATTATCTGCAATAAAGACTATATCAATCTTAGATACAAGATTGACACTTCGTTTTAACCAAAGAAGACTTTTGGCCAAAGTCAAAGTGCGAGAAATCTCCATAAAGGAAATTCCTCTTTGCTAATCATTGTGCACTCAACTCAAGCTCAGAAGTTGATATTTGTCAGTGCTTGTGACAACTTTGGCTGTACAATTTACACAAGGAAACAAATTATGTGCCAAGCAGGCCAGACACAGAACCAAACATCCTTGTGAATGGTCGGAAATTTTCAGTAGTGGACAAGTTCACATTCTTTGGCAGCACTGTCTCAAAATCAGTTTTTTTTTAACCTGAGGGGAAAAAATAGGAAATATTTATTAAGTCGGACTGCATCCACAGAAAGTGTGAGTTTGTTCTCATGTTTTAGGTGGATTCATTTTCATGTGAAGTGACTCTTGCGCCAATAATATCTACCCACAGGTGCAGTAACTGAGGCAGAAACCTAATGTTCTCATCTATATGTTTGCCAGGACAGTCACGACATTAAATATGATGAGTCACGACCCATAGATGAGTAAATATTTCGTTATTTTCATTCTCTAAATTTTTACATAAGAACTGGTTTAATCTCTTTCAGCAACTTTGTATTCCTTCAGCTGCTCACAACCGTTATTCTCATAGATCAGTAGCAATCAAGCTCACTTATGTTAGTCCGCCTGGAAAATGCAAGTGTATAAGAGATTTTTACCCTAATTGTGACATGGAGCCTTCCTCTAACTACTTGGTTATAATTGGCAATTTTATTTGCTGGAAATTAACTCTGTGCACCTGCACTGTAGCTTTCCATAAATTGGTACAACAGTTCAACATGTCACCTTGGTATTGATGGTAGGCTTTGGAACATTTTCACCTGGAACATTATTTCACATCCTGTAGGAATTGAAGAAAGTGGTTCTATTTTTTTAAATCATCTGAGTGGGATGTGGATGATATATGATTGAGAGTCGTATCCTAAATGGATCTCAGCTCACCCAACAAAACTTGCTATTGATGTTAGTGGAAGATGGGTCTTCAGCTTCCTGTAGTAGGTGTGATGAAGGAGTATTTGTAGACTATCTCCTGCCTATATAGTAATGTCAAACATTATTGCAAGACTCACTGAGAAATATACTTGCATTTTTCAGTATCTTTAACAATGCTAAGTTTACAAGGAAATTCACAAAGGAGAAAAGGATAACTGATTACAAAGTACTTGGGAAGGTTCTTGTCACACAAGTATATTGTTAATGTTTCTCTTATCTATTATTCCTACAAACAAATTGAATGCAATCAGTCCATTTGTCTGGCTCCCTGCAGGCATTTATTGCTTGTATTTATCTTGCCAATTTATTAATTTGGAATCATCTCATTGCTTGTACAGAGACTTTCTGTGATAGGACTGTGGGGTGGCAATTCGTCTTTGGTTACTAAGGTTACAGTTGATATAGTCTCAACCACTCTTTATTCTGCCACCATTCACCCATGCTTAAATGGGAATCCTTATTTTAGCTGTTGTATTATGCGTAACTTCAGGGCTCGTCTCTTAACAACAAAGAAAGTTTTTTGAGCATGACTTGCATTTCAAGTTTTTTTCTTATGGGTTGGTGAGTTTATCTATTTGAACATTGTTTTAATTTAAGTATTGAAATGATAAGATGAACAATGTTTCATTTAATGTTGGTGTTTAAGTGGGTGAGAATGTGGCTGTTTGACTCTTTGATCATTAAAATAAAACTGTTGGGATTAAACCTGTTGGGATTCATAATTCTATAAGTGTAAAGATGAATATAATGACTTTCTTAGTGTTCTTAGTAAATAGGATAGTTGTAGCACCCAGATTGTAGCTTCCTTACTGCCACTGTTCAGGAAGGTAGACACAAAATACTGCAGTGACTCAGTGGGACAGGCAGCATCTCTGGAGAGAAAGAATGGGTGACGTTCCGGGTCGAGACCTTCTTCAGAAGTGCTCAGGAAGTGCTAGCCTGGATAGAGATCTGAACCTTTTAGTGCATTGACTAGCATAAAACAGGCCTGCTACTGCAAAATTCAGTTGACCCATTACACCACAGCAATGGGTGGCACCAGCAATGGCTGCCTCACCAGCAGTCTGTTACGTCCCTTCTCTGTTTTTATTATTTTAAGTATGTTTTAAATGTGTGTTTCAATGTTTCTTCGTTAGTTTATGTGGGGGGAGGGGGGGGGGTAATAGGGGAAACTTTTTTTCAGTCACTTACCTCGACGGAGATGCGACTTTCTCAGTGTCTCATCTCCCCCCCCCCTCCCTGCGGCCTAACAACTGGATTGATGCGGCCTTTCCTGGAGACTGGCCTGGAGCTTCAAGCCGCAGGAGCGGCGCGGACTTTAACATCACGGAGCTGAGATCCTTTGCCGAGGATCGCCAGAAGAAGTGCTCCGACCGCGGGGCCTGTGGACTTTTAGCACCGTGAAACCGTGGTCTCCGGTAAGAAGCGGGAGACTCGGTCAGAGTTTCGTCAGAGTTTCGATCATCCAGACGAGAGGGCCTGAACATCAGACCATCGGCAGTGGCGAACTGCTGAGGGTTCAAAGGCCCCGACCAAGGGTGAACAAAGGAGGAAGATGACTGAACTTTATTGCCTTCCATCACAGTGAGGAATGTTGATTCCACTGTGGTGGATGTTTATGTTAAATTTTATTTTATGCGTGTATTGTGATCTTTTCACTTAGTATGGCTGTATGGTAATTCAAATTTCACTGTACCTTAATTGGTTAAGTGACAATGTATGCGAACTTGAACTTGAAGTCCATGACGGGCTGGGTTTGAGAGAGAAAGGAGAGGTGCCAATTGAGGCCTGTGGTCTGGAGATAGAAGCACAAGGGAAGTTGACGAGATCAAAAGTATTTGGGAAGTTCTCGGAAATCAATGGGCTGGGACATGACAGAACAATGACAGCGTGGTTGTTCCAGGAATGCTCGATGCGTCAAGCATTCCTCACAGTAATGCCACCCAGTTGGCCGGGCAATGCTTGAAAAGATTGTCGCACTGCAAATAACATCCTTTGTATGACTCAAGTTAGAACTGAATGCCTTAACCTGGAAATTCCAGGCCACTATACGTGGCAATGTACTCTGCCAAAGGTGACTTCATTGATTTCCAATGATATATTTCTTGAAAATTTCCTTTCCTCTTTTCTGAAAAACAAAATGGCCATTGTCTTTCAGAATGGGCATTAAAACAGAGTTCTATGCAGTAACTAAACTAATGTGGATTGTCTTAGTGCTTTTTTCCAAATCCCAAATAAGATGAATTACACATTTTGGGGATGGCCAGGAGAAAGAGGCTCTAAATAGTGACTGCTTTTGAATGGGTGCTTTTTATTTCTGGCTGAGCAGTTTTCTCAGCACTGGTTCTGAACCTTTCCCTACCTCTAGTTTTCCTTTCCTCTGACTCTCAGTCTGAAGAAGGAGGCACGACCAAAACTGTCACCTATTCCTTTTCTCCACAGATGCTGCCTGCCCCGCTGAGTTGCTCCAGAATTTTGTGTTTATCTTTGAGACTTTTTGAAACTGCATTAACTGAAACATTCTTCTAAAGGTCAAACATTTATTTAATATATTTGTTTTGAAAAATCCCAAATTTTTATTACTTCACTGTATTATCTATCCCCTCAAACATTTTTTAAAAAATTACGTATTGCTTTTATTTTTAAGCCTTCCCCATATGATCAATTGTCATTGATATGTCATTTTCCCTGTTGTCAGATGACTGCTTAGGTGACCTTGACAAATACTGACATAATTAGGTTACACTCGGGTGTTAGTGCCCCCAACTCAATACTCACAGTGTAACTTGTTTATGCTGTCAAGTGCATGTTTCTTAAATATCCAACATACTTAAAGTAGTACATAACAGCCTGGTAAGAGAATGAAAAGAACAAAGAGAGGGAGAGCTAAAAAGGCAAAGGTTAACTTGAATTTACAAATATTACTTTGAAAAAAGAAAACAAGGTTGAAGGGGACTATCCATTGTTCTGGCACAAGAAAGGAAAGGAGGCGGAGAATCTTGATGCCAGATAACGGAGGATCTAGGATAATGGCAAACAGTTCATCTTCAAAGGAACGTAAAATGAAGTTTTCTGCCGGCACAAGGTAACTCCTGCATCAAACAGATCCCACAAATGGAAAGCAGGATCAAAAGTTGTACTAAGAGTATCTTTGTCTTAAAATTCCAACTACACTTCAGTTTTATCTATCAATTATTATCATATAGGGGTATCCTGCTTCACTTAAGGGCCGTTGTCTCTGGCTCAGAATATGCAACAATGCCCATGTCAGCCGATCCTTATAAAATAAGTATTCTCATATTTTACTAACACCTTTCACCGTCACAAAAATGTTTCCGCCTTTTGTGGCACGATGTCAAAGCTTTTTTTGCGCCACTATTAATGAATATCGAATAGAACAATATAATTTTGCTTGTCAAATAAATCCTTCAGTAGGATCAATTTTCTGTACATTTCAACAGCAAAGCCAAGTTAAAATAGTTAGTGAGGAGAAAATGTATGTTATGCAGCTTAATCTGCCCAATCAGGTTACTTCTCATGGAGTACCTAGTTTAAGTTCAAGACAGACACAAAAAGCTGGAATAACTCAGCGGGACAGGCAGCATTTCTGGAGAGAGAAAATGGGTGACGTTTCGTGTCGAGACCCATCTTCAGTTCAAGATAAATTGTTTCTCAAAGTCGACAATTTTTTAATATTATTGTTTCTTGACATACATAGTACAGCTTTCTTGCACTCTCAAGAGCTTAGTTTTCTTGTATCAATTTCATTCTAAAGTTAATATAGCATCTCTTTTTAACTTTGACTATCTTATCACCATCTCCAGGCTCTGTAATATCAGCTTTTGTTTTAGGGTTAATAAACGTGGAAAATGTAGAACAAACATTTGTTCTCTGGACGGTATAGGAAAAAATATTCAGTAGTCTGGACCTTATTTTTCGGGACTCTTTCACCTTATTTGCTCCAGCCAAATCAACCTCTAAACAAATATATTGGTTTATATATCAGCATGCTAGGACAGTGTCTCTCATTGATCGAGCCACTGATGGCCAGAACACCCCGCTACTTAACATGTTTCTCTCTGGACTGGCATGCTAACAACATTTACTCATCTAATTGGTGTATTTGTGTCTTTTTATCCAGGGAAGTGTTATATGTTGCAATTTAGGAATGAGTCAAATATCCATTCATGTTTTCATTGATCAGTAATAGCTGCATTTTCCCATGATTCCATTAACTTTGTTATAAATTGATGGCTGCATTTGTATGTATGTGTTAAATGATGTAATTGGACGAGTACTCAATACTCAACTGTGTAGAAACAAGAGCAACATCCTAATTTTTAATGTTTTGAATATATAGGAAGCTTTCCACCTGTTTCAAGAGGCAGACGATTTGAACAGTTCCAAGCAGATTTTCTTTTTTCACTTTGCTATCATCCAAAAATGAGACTTATTTGCAACATTTCACAAATGGGATATTTCCCCATGCCTCTTGTCCTCCTCCTCCCATTTTCAGTTGTCGTTTACACGGTTCATAAGCAAGAAACAGTTCTAAATCGCTCTAAGCAGTATAAGGCATGTTGGTTTGATCTTGGAGTGGTAAACTATCTCCAACCAGGAGAGGGCATCATGTTCTAGCTTGAGGTGGTCAGATTAGAACTGGCACTGGGTATCCATGGTTGCTCATTTACCAGGTTGAGTTTCAGCTTGTGTATTCTGAAGGCAAACAGCAAATAACTTTTTTTCCCAAGGAGTGCAGTGCACATTGACATTATTTGGATGGATGTTTGTGTAAATTGTGTTGTGTCTTTTTTGATTGTTTGTATGACTGCAGAAACGGAATTTCGTTTGAACTTCGGTTCAAACGACAACAAATAAATATCTAAATCTAAATCTAAAATTTTGCATCAGAGAGAGGAAAGTATATTGAAAGCATCTAGGATATCTGCAGGAGGATCACAGGTGGAGGAAGATATTAACAGAAAGGTGACCATGACACTTCATGCTAAGCAGAGGCAGATGGATCAGCAGAAGTGGTTGGTGCGTTCTCTGTCAATGATGAGAGATGACTGCAGTCTTGAGGCTGTGTGTCAATTAAATTGGGAATGGCCATGAGCTAAGGGTGATAATACAGACGATGATGCCAAGGATAGCTGGAGGGAAAACATTTTTATGGAATAAAGAATAGAATGAGGTGCAAATTAAGACATGGGAATAATTCAATAGCAAGGCTAAAAGTATCCAGGAGGTAAGGAAGCTCAGGAAGGAAGGTAGTTAATGACAAGTATCTTGAAAGAGTGATATGTTGCAATGTGAAGGAGGCCCCAATCGGGTAAGATGCAATACTGCACTTGATAACAGTTCAGTTTGTGCATATCAGGGACAACTGGCCCTATGAATATCAAATTTAAGACTTCTGTGCAGGGAGAGGAATTGTACAGGTTGGTGAAATGTTCCCTGGGTGAACTCGTTTGCATTTGATTATTTTACCTCGCCATTAATGTCAATAACTTCCGCAAGCTCTTAAGTCAACAAATTAATGAGCGTACTATTCAAACAAAAAGATCTTTGTAACGGAACAGAGCGACAAAACTTCTTTCAGTGATGTTCATGAATGAAATTGACTCCAGAAATATTTAATTGTGCCAAGTGTTGTTGCTGCTGTCCTTATTTGGTCTTAATATATACCTTGATAGCGCAAAGCTGTAAGCATTAATTTGCTCCAATATGGAGAAGCAGACATAAGTTTAAAACCAAATTGACCAGTGGGGGAGGGGAGGGGGGGGGAAGGGAGGAGAGTGGGCAAAATAAAGGTAATTCTTTCTGAGCTTGCACATATACCATGGACTAGAACATTCAGTGATATGCAGGGTTTTGGTTTGGGGGAAGCAGAAGCCAAGTGCTACCCTACAAATGAAGCGGGGGGGGGGGAGAGGGATTCACCTTGAACAATATTACAAAACACCGGTGGCACAGTGGCGCAGCAATAGAGATGCTGGCTTACAGCGCTTGCAGCGCCGGAGACCCGGGTTCGATCCTTACTACGAGTGCTGTCTATATGGAGTTTGTACGTTTTCCCCGTGACCGCTTGGGTTTTGTCCGAGATCTTTGGTTTCCTCCCACACTCCAAAGATGTACAGGTAAGTAGGTAAATTGGCTTGGTAAATGTAAAAATTGACCCTAGTGTATGTAGAATAGTGTTTATATGCGGAGATCGCTGGTCGGCACGGACTCAGTGGGCCGAAGGGCCTGTTTCTGCGCTATATCTCTAAACTAAACTAAACCTTCTAGCTCCATACATTATCACAGCATTCTGGGGCTTTGCATGATGCTATCAGGGCCATTGTAAAAGCATGCAGGCAGAAGTCTAATACTTTAGGTAGTTCAATTTGTCAATAAATTAATCTTTTGAATTTGAATGATGAAATATATATAATCTTCCACTTTGAATCCCACCAGCGACGATTAACAAATAGATAATGAAGATAACACTGTCACTGCTCATTACATCAGTTCTTTACGTCCAGTGATTCCTAATGAAGTATGCAGCAAACAATAGCCAGCTGTGGATGCTCTATCTCTGCAGCTGTCGAAAAGACAGGGTTTGTCAGTCACAAAATGGCTCATCATTGTCTAATACTTAATTCCATTCCACAGCAATCACAGTGGTGGCTGCTTTTGAAAACAAGAGCCCAGTGCGGTTTTTCAAGTGGTCTCTTTTGTGAAGGAATTAAGTCTACTGAAGTCAAGGATTTTGGTTGGTGTTTTATTCCTTCTCATTGTTGTGTTTGCATTGTAGGGATTCCTGCTGTTCAAAATTCTGTCATTTTCTTTCTATTCAGGTGCTGTCAATATCAGCAAAGTTTGAGGTTCTCACAGTAATTGTGCCAAATTGATCAGCAGTGCTGAATGTACGCCAAGAAAGATTTATGCTGCAACTTTCAGTGTGTATTACGTATATTTTTTTACATTGGTGTTCATTTTATGGCTATCCAACGTTTGGGTTTCTGGCTCAGAGTATTGCTGCGTTCAGACTGCTGCTGACAAAACAGCCAGGGTGATTAAAATTTGAACCAGTTGCCTTACCTCCTGCCAAACCCTTGGAGATTTGGAGAGGGGCAACATGGAGCCACACTGGTAGAGTTGCTGCCTTACAGTGCTGGAGACCCGGATTTGATCCTGACCTCCGGTGCTGTCTGTGTGGAGTTTGCACTTTCTCTTAGTGATCGCATGGGTTTCATCGGAGCGCTGCGGTTTCCTCTCACATTCCGAAGACGCGAGGGTTTGTAGGTTAATTGAACTTTGTAAATTGCTCCCAGTGTACAGGAAGCAGATGAGAAAGTGAGATAACATAGAACTAGTATGGGGTGGGTTCACTGGGCTGAAGGTCTTGTTTCCATGCCGTATCTCTTAACTGAATTAAATTAGGTTCACTTTACACTACAAAAGCAATTGTGCAAACATAGATTGTTAACTTTAATCCAAATTGACATCCTGGCTGATTATGTTCTCAGATTAATTTTGGTTCTCATACATTCCCACTCCAGTGATAGTGTGTATGTATCTCATAGAAACATAGAAACATAGAAAATAGGTGCAGGAGGAGGCCATACGGCCCTTCAAGCCAGCACCGTCATTCATTGTGATCATAGCTGATCGTTCCCTATCAATAACCCGTGCCTGCATTCTCCCCATATCTCTTGACTCCACTAGCCCCTAGAGCTCTATCTAACTCTCTCTTAAATCCATCCAGTGACTTGGCCTCCACTGCCCTCTGTGGCAAGGAATTCCATAAATTCACAACTCTTTGGGTGAAAAAGTTTTTTCTCACCTCAGTCTTAAATGACCTCCCCTTTATTCTAAGACTGTGGCCCTGGTTCTGGACTCGCCCAACATTGGGAAAAATTTTCCTGCACATTGGGAACATTTTTCCTCCACAGGCAATGATTTTAATGAGCTTCATTATTCACTATGGTGGGATGCCTGAACAAGGATCTGAACCCATGACAATTCGGCTGCTACTAAAGATCAGCAGGGGATGCGATCTCACTGGCTCTCCATTCTGCACTGCACTACTTGGATAATAGTACTTGAAGAACACATGTCAGGCTGCTCATCGACTACAGCTCGACATTCAACATCTTAATTCCCTCCAAATTTACCATCAAACTCAGCAAACTCTGTCTCTGCTCATCCCTACGGCATTGGTTCCTAAGCTATCACATCGGCAGACCGCGAACATTACACATTGGCAACAACACTTCCCCTTCTATAACCATTCAATCCAACTCAAAACAGTGTACTCACTTCCCTGCGCGACTCTTCCATACGAATGACTGTGTCGCCAGACACCGCTCCATTGCCATCTTTAATTTCACCGTCAATACCACTGTTGTTAGATGAATAGCGGATAATGATGTCAGAATGCAAGAGAGAGATTGAAAATATGATTGAATGGTGCCAGAACAACATCCTTGCTCTCAATGTTAGTGAGGTTATTGAACCTCTGCAGGTGTACGGTGGAGAGCACACTGACTGGGTGCATCACAGAGTGTGGCAACTGGAACATCTAGGAGGATGAAACATCCAATGAAGGAGACTGCTGAGGGTCGTAGATGCTGCCTGGCCATCACAGGTACTGACCTCCCCATCATCGAAAGGATCAATAAGTGGCTTCACCTTATAAAGGCAGCCAAGTCATCAATGATCTGCACAGCCCTGGCCATGCTCTAATTTTTGCAACTACCACCGGAGAGAAGGTACAGGAGCCAAAAAAACGTGACCTCCAGATTCAAGAACAGCTGCCTGCCAGCAACCTTCGAGCTCTTGAACACTATGCAATGTCAACTATGGTCCTTTATGAAGAAATGAGGAACTGCAGATGCTGGTTTACAAAAAAAGACTCAAAGTGCTGGAGTAACTTAGCAGGTCAAGCAACATCTCTGGAGAACATAGATAGGTGAAATTTCAGGTTGAGACCCTTCTTCAGACTTGTATCTTTTATGGACTGAGTCTTTGGTTGCACTATGGACTTTGGTTTTTGTTTGCACTAATGATTACCTGGTATTATGGTTATTAATTTATTGTATTTTTGATTATTATATATTATCTGAGTGTTATTAAGGTATAGCGAATAAGAATTTCATTGCTCTGTTAGTGCATATGACAATTAAACACTTAACTCTTTTGATCATGAGTTAATTTACTACTCGAGCAAACTCGAGTACAAGCTTTCCTGGTGTCCCCATGCATGTTTATCTAACATAACCCAAAAGCTGCACCAGGTGATGGAGAATAATATTACATTTGGGCTTACATGTGTGCTTCAGGTATATTTAGTTATGAAAGTAATTGGTTATTCTGCAGTTATGTTATGGTGTGATATAAATCCATATTTATATTTTTAGCCCTTTTCTGCCTCTCTGGCTTTCCTGAATCTCGTGAAATTGGCTGGAATGCAAATCCTGATCATGCCCTGGTTATGAAATTGGTTACTCAATTGCTGCTGCATATTGGTCAGCACCTTGCTGGGATATGTATATTTCTTGAGCCAGGTTTTTCCATTGACTTCAAAATCAATGACATTGACTTTTTGGCACCCTGTTCCAAACAAAACATTTACACAATGACACATTGTGCTTCTGCCTTCCAGTTAGTGGTATCTGAGGCATTTGTGGGCAGACCAGGAGATGTGAGGTAGAAGACCACCTACTTGTTACATGTTGAAGCAAGGAACTGCAGAAGCTGGTTAATACACAAAAGGACTCAGAGTGCTGCAGTAACTCAGCACGTCAGGCAGCATCTCTGGCATCGGTTCTCCAGAGATGCTGCCTGACCTGCTGAGTTACTCTAGCACTATGTGTCCTACCTTGTTATGTGCATGTGGTCAGTGGGGTTCAGATGTACAGTGGTTAAGATGGGGAGAAGTGATGAAGGGGTTTGAAAGGAAATTTTACTGACTGAGGAGAAGAGTAATTGTTTAATAGGATGGTTGTTTCTGTGCTATTGTATAATTTGCATGATATTCCACACTTGATACCATGACTCTTTAATTGTGAGATGTAAGAAGATATGGGGCTTGTGGAGAACAATGATCTATAGTTACGCAGCCATGTAAATGACATATTTGATCTCTGGAATGTAACTGCACAATTGTGGTCTGAGCATTCAACCCCTTACTATTCTTGAAGCCATGCTGGAGCCCGGCATCAATAAAGTACACTTTATTATGTTCTTTGCAATACATTCTCAAATTGAATAATGCATACCTGACATACTTGGCATTCATCGCCCAGGGGCAGATAACAATGAATGTGTACTTGTCTGCTATTATTATATATTTTTTATTTAACTTGTTCTAGATCGTTGCAAGGGCTGGATATCTCCATTTTGTAAAGGTGTGGAGTTGAATGAACTACAATCGATGTGCCTGTCAGACCTGGGGAAAGGAACATGCCATTCAGCCCTTTACGTTTATTTAACCATTCTTTCAGATAATGGCTTCCCAATACCTGTAAATTTACTTGCCTTTATTCCAAGTCCTTGCATCCCTTCTTAAACAAATGTCTATACCAGTTTTGAAAACTTCAATTGATTTTGCCTCAGCTGCATTTTAAGGCATGAAATTTGAGATTTTCATATTGGGGAACAAAATGACTTCTCTCATCTGATAACTTTAAAATACAGTTAGCATGTGATAGGTAGTGGGATCGATGCCCGCATTCTCCATTGATCTTTTGGCTGCAGGTGTTGTGCCGGTCTCTTGCTTGATACATGTACCTGCTGAAGTGCAGAAATGAGGAGAGACGGTGCATCATGTCAGGTTTTGCATCAGTGAAGAAATAATGATCTACTTTGATTGGAAAGAAGAGAAGAGATATCGAGAAATGGCACGTGATCCTGATATCGTGTGTGAGGATTGAGGTGAAAACTACCTGTGCCTTGTTCTAGATTTTTCTCTCTCTCTACCAATTAGTTCTAAAATACATGAAACTGATCCCATTGAAATACAGACCAGGTTTACGCAGCCAGTTGTCATGGTTTAGCGCTTCAAGATTTTCTGTCGTTTTGATGAACTGGAGCTCTACTCGCTTCGAGGCCGATATACCTTTCCTAACAGGTGGCCCCATAAACCAGATCCATTTCTCCAGGTCAAGGCATTGTGCTACTGACATATCACATCTGCATGTGTGAATCCCAACTCCCTAGACATGGAGAGAATATTCCTTTTGTCTTTTCGATTGCATTTGAACCTGGCAACCAGCTTAATGATTGAGGTATCTAGATAGCCAAATCCATTTGTCATCATTAATTCTAAAGTATTCTAAATATTAGGAGATCAGAATTAATGATGACAAATGGATTTGAGTATCCACAGATCAAAATCACTCAGCAAGTCATATTCCTTTGTCACATCCCACTCCTCTACAAAATGCAATGCTTTAAGTAAGGGTTTATTCCCTATTCTTCGAACTGGAGTTGTGGCCAACCTTTGATCAGACCATTAATGTATAATGGGCAAGGAATGGTGACAAGAAGTGTGTAGGAAGGAACTGCATATGCTGGTTTACACTGAAGATGGAAACAAAATGCTGGAATAACTCAGCGGGTCAGACAGTATCTCTGGAGAAAAGAATAGGTGACGTTTCGGGTCAAGACCCTTCCTCAGACACTTCACAAAGACACTTTATTAGGATTTATACACACACTCATCCAAATATACATTAGTGTAGGTAGGTACGATAGTCTGCTTACCACATAGGAGTTAGAATTTAGAATTTGCCAACACATGGAAGGGAAGGTGTTGTTGATAGGATTATATGACGTAGAGAGAAAAGATTCTTGTATGAAGTTCAAATACTAACACATGTTCTAAGTAACCACTTTGGCTGTAATACCTCCTAGAAGTGCTGAAGGCTGAGCCTTGCTTTTTATCGCTGGTTAGAAGAAGTTGATTATCCCCAATAGTTTTGAGCAATTGATTGAAAGTGCAGAAGTGGTAGTTAACTGAGTACATTGCTGCAGCTTGTGTGTGGATCTGCAGGGAGCGGGGAGGGGCCACGTTGCCTCCCTGCTGCATCTGCGGTAACTGGTTTACTGAGTCTCTCACTTGGGGGCAGAGCACCACTGGCAGCTGCTGGGTTGTGAAAACAATGATTGACATGTTTATATTGATAAATTGTTTACTGCGTTTTTGTTAAGGTAAAGGACTTTTTCTCCCCCTCGAGCACTGTCTTTGTTTGATAGTACATTGAATATACCTTCCCAGGCGACCACATAATGCACTAAAGCTGACCACCAGGCAGAACACAACATAATCAAAGGGTGAATAGCTTGTATTTTATCTTCATTTGTGGTGATACACCCAGACTAATACTCCTAAATGTGACATACTTCTGAGGGATTAACGAGTGTATTGGTGTTTCATTGTACCATGCTACTACTAAACCTAAACCATTGAACCATGCTACTATCTACATTACAAAAGTGAGCACACCAGTAATTTATTGGTTATAAACCACTTCAGGTCATCCGAATCTTATGAAAGGTCTAAATGTAAATCTTTATTTTTGATATCCCGTGTCACTTATTTTAAGGAATGTATTACAATACCATATTCATTTACTTTGGCAAGCTGTTTGAGCGCCTGATCCTCAACAGGCTTGCCACAGTCGTTGAACCAGCCATCATCCCTCAACAAGCTGGATTCCGACCTGGCAAATCCACAAGAAGTCAACTTCTGAATCTCACACAGCACATTGAAGACGGGTTCCAGAAAGGACTGGTGACAGGAGCCGTCTTTGTTGATCTGTCTGCCGCGTATGACACTGTGAACCACTGCCTCCTCCGAAAAAAGATCTTGGAGAATACCAAAGACCTGGCACTCACGGACCTCATCGGAGCCCTCCTAAAAGATAGGCGCTTCTATGTTGTCCTTAACAACAAGCAAAGTCGCTGGCGACGACAACGGAATGACTTACCTCAAGGTAGTGTGCTGGCTCCACTACTATATAACATCAACACCAATGACCAGCCAATGGACCAGAACACTGAGCGGTTCATCTACGCCGACGACCTCTGTGTAACATCACAAGAGAGTACGTTTGAAGCTGTAGAAGCGAATCTCACCTCAGCCCTAGATGAGCTACACCTCTACTACGAGCGCAACCACCTACACGCAAACCCTGCGAAGACCCAAGCCTGCTCGTTCCATCTCAGGAACCGGGAAGCAAACAGACCCCTTAACATCACATGGTCTGGAACACCTCTTGAGCACTGCACCAACCCTGTCTACCTCGGTGTAACACTGGATCGCACTCTCTCCTATAAGGAACACGTCAAAAACACCAAACTGAAGGTAAGCTCCCGGAATAACATCCTCCGGAAGCTGACCAACTCCAAATGGGGAGCCACAGCTCACACATTAAGATCTACTGCTCTGGCCCTTTGCTACTCCTCTGCGGAGTATGCGTGTCCTGTTTGGGAGAGATCATCCCATGCCAAGAAACTAGACCCAGCGTTGAATAACACCTGCCGCTCAATCACTGGCTGCTTGAAGCCCACCAACATAAACAACCTGCACCTCCTCGCTGGCATTGCCCCAGCTGATGTGAGACGGAAAGTCGCCAGCCGAGTAGAGATGACCAAGGCCACCAATGATGAACACCACCTCTTCTACGGACGTGTACCCCCGGCCCAACGGCTGAAGTCCAGGAGAAGCTTTCTCAGCCATGTCCAGCCCCTAATAGCATCACGGGAAGAAACCAGACTCCAACTATGGACAAAAATGCTTGAGGACGACCCCCCTCCTACTGACATGGGTATCCCTCCTTCTGAAGCCCTCCCTCCGGGCTCAGAAGCACCATGGGTCCAGTGGAAGACGCTCAACCGCCTGAGAACAGGAACAGGGCGATCAAAAGATGCCATGGCTAGATGGGGCTATGAAACTGGCCAAACCACCTGTGAATGTGGAGAAGAGGACCACACAATGCAGCACTGCCTTGTCTGCCCCCTACTACCCAACCAGTGCAGCTCAAAGGATCTTGCAGTGTTCAATAAAAACGCAAAGGACTGTGTAAAGGAATGGGAAACTGTCATATAGCCAACCAGCTTCAAAGACACGAAAAGAAGAATTTACTTTACAGCGAAGATTAGGGGGTTCTATTATTTTGGTAAAGAAATATATGATAAAATGGAACAAAGGTAAAAGAACTTCACTAATTAAAATAATTGTATCACAGGTACATGGATACGAAAGCTCGAGAGACATGTGGGCCAAATGCGAGCAAATGGGACGAGCTTAGATGGAGCATGTTATCAGCATGAACGAGTTGGGCTGAAGGGCCAGCTTCCATGCTGTATGACTCAATCACTCTATAACACTGTTCCCAATCCGAGCATTGAGTTTGCAGTATTTGGGATAATGAGGGAAGGTGAGAAAATGTTGTTTTGCAGAAGGATCAGTAATGAACATGAGTCTGCTTTTGAGCACAATCCAACCTGATTTAAACTGCAGAGAGAGATGGAGAGAATGCAGTAAAGTCACTAAAAATACATTTTATCACCTTTCGTGTGATGCAGAGGCCACGTGAATCCAGCACCACAGAGATGAGACCATGAGAGACCCTTGAACAATACACAAAGCTGCATTGCCCTCTGTCCTGAAACTCTGAAATTGTGGATAGGCAGTCTTCTTCTTGCATATGGCGTGCACAGCCTAAAGTTGTAGGACAACTTGTTCTATTTGATCTTATTTGATTGTGCACGCCAGGTTGATTGCATTCGTTGAAACAGGGCGGACCACGTGAAGGTTGCAATCTCCCACCCCGGATAGGCAGCAAAGTTTCACCTCTGCTTTAACAGCAGTCTGTAGGGAGTTTTAAAATTTATTTGTTATCTCACTTTCTCATCCACTTCCTACACACTAGCAGCTATTTACAGAGGCCAATTAACCTGCAAACCTGTACATCTTTATGACTAGAGAAGCACATCTCTTAAATTGTAACGGTGTAGACTCTTGTAATGTCCTCTTTTAGATTCAAAAGCATTCTCTGTGGACAATAGTTAGGTAAATTGGAAATTTTATTCCCATTATTTTTCTTTCTGTATTTCCAAAATGCATTTTCAAGAACTGGCATGCCACTTCACTACACCTGGGGCCGCAGAGGTTTTCATGCTATGCACACCATAAATTGAACCTTTAGTGATTCTATCTCTTAGTGATTCTATCTGTTTGTGAAATTATCTCTTAGCGAGATTTTCTTGGCTCTTATGCATAACATGTAATCAAATTAATTAAACACAAAGGTAAAACGTAATCATGAGTACTGATTTTGTTTGGGAGATCTCATTTGAGCATCCATGGAAACTTCAGTCCATCATTTTTGTTGAATCCGTTAACATTGGTATTTTGAAGCTGTTGCTTTGACCATAATGGGAAAGGTTCAGTGCAAAAACTGCGAATGTCTCCAATGTGTTACATTCAACAAAGAAAATGTTGCTTCCAACTCGCAGTGTGTGCTTGCTGGTATTTACCATGTCAGGGACAAACTAGGATTAGTAAATATTACACAAACAAGGACTGCAACAAGGATTGTAATAGTTGACCTCTGGGTCAGCGCAAGACCTTAAAAATGAGCATGCTTTTATGCACTGTATCTTTCACTTAGCAACCATTAAATGCAAAAGCAAAACAATGAAGCTATTTTGGTAAAATAAACATCCTGTTTTCCCACATACTGAGAACAATCTGACTCTGGAAAGGATGATTGAAAAATTCATCATCCCAGTCATTCTTGCTCATCTTTAGTAATCTAGCTGTAGAAAACTAGCCACAGTTGAAGAATCAAAATGCAGCCTGTAGATCAATGGGTTAAATGTAAAGGTAGCCATACCATGGTTGATCTGTAATAACTAACCCAAATGATAAATGTACAAATCTTCAAGTGCTGCTTTCAATATTTTCTCAGAATGCAAAAAAAATTCAGCATGTATCCAATAACTCTTACCAATTTTTCAGGATGTACCAGAGAAAGTATCCTATCTAGATGTATCAGCTTGGTATGGCAACTGATCTGTGCAAGGGCACATGAAATTGCAAAGAGTCGTGAACACAGCCCAGTACATTATGCAAGCCAGTTTCCCACCCCCACCCTATTGCTACACTACGCTTCATGCTGACTTGGGAAAGCAGCCAACATAATTGGGTATCACACACCATAGCATCTCTCTTCTCCTTTCTCCCATCAGTCAGAAGATATAAAAGTTTGAAAGCACATAGCACCAGACTCAAGAGATGCCTCTTCCTTTCTGCTTCCTCTCGTAAGCTAAGGATGATTTTTCTGATCTACCTCATTACAGCCCTTGCACTTTTCAATCTGAACTTTCTCTGTAACTGTAACACTATATTTTGCATTGTTAATTTTCTCTTTTGCGCTACTTAACAACTTGTGTATGTTATGATTTGCCTGAATAGCACGTAAAACGCTGTATTTTGGTTCATGTGACAATAACAAACCAATAACAATATTGGCAACATGTGCTCCAAGAGAAAAAGTGTAGTGAAATTGGGAAAGGATTTAGGTGGAGGTTGAAAAGTCATCCAGACTTTTTTTTAATAGAACAAAAGGATGTTTTTTAAGAAATGGGTTGAGTCCTATATATTAAATATCACCATGAGACCCAAAGGATACCTGGTCATGTGTCGAGAATGGTGACTTTCCAGAAAAAGCTGAAATACAGACACTCCCCGATTTATGCAGTAGGGAATTTACATAAACTCGCACGTACGTAAACAATTCTGTACGCAGTCCCTAGTGCAATCTAGGCAGTTTGTAATTTCCACTATGATCACTCAAGTTTACATCGTAAACAAGTCGGCAACGGCAGGCAGCAGTGCTTATCCAGAAGGCCACATGCTGCAGAAAGTACCTCGGACGCATCTTGACGCTGCTGATTAATACTCTCAGTGATGGACTCAAAGTCTGGAGTAACTCAGCAGGCCAGGTAGCGCCTCTGGAGAACATGGACAGGCGACATTTCTGGTCGAGACCCTTCTGCAGACTCAGTGATTTATTTTAGGCATGAGATGGGGATGGTGATTTCGATTTACGTAAAATCTGACGGTTCACGGAATGTAACCCTCACGAAAGTCAGGGAGTGCATGTACCATATATCAGTGTATTGATAAAAAGTTACAGAGATTAGTGAAGGTAGCAAAATAACGGTAGTCAAAACTGATGATGACACAAAGCACTAGAGTAACTCAGCGGGTCAGGTAGCATTCCTGGAGAACGTGAATTGGTGATGTTTTGGGTCGGACCCTTCTTCAGAATGAATGTAGGGGGAGTCAGAAAGCTGGAAGAGAAGAGGGTCAGGATTCGATTCCATATAAGTCTATTCCATATTTCTGATTGTCGAAACTGATGCTGGATATTGCAGTGGGTGCAATGAGTTGAGCTCGTTCAAAAAAAAAATCTTTAAAGGTGGTGGTGTCAATCTCTGGGCAAGGTGAAATGTAGAACAAAGGAGTTGGAAGTTAATCTGTTGATCTTCTATGAGAGAGGATTGGAAGAAATACATAATTACTCTAAATATAATTTATTGCAAAAACTATGCAAGATAGTTTCATGCGGGATTTTATGTATCTGCTCCTGAAAATTCACCCCTATACTGACAAACTTACTGACTATTTTAATATTATCATATGTTCCAAGCACATGTTCTAACTAATTATATCATATTCTATGTTTCTGTCCAACACTACATCACAATCACAGGTCTACAAATTCAGATGTGCCATCAGTGCACAAGCTTCCATATCAAAATGAGTGCATTCTAACTGCACTCCAAAGCATTTTGAACTATTAACATTTTAAGCTCGCAATGTACTTTGTGAGATCAGTCTGCCTCAGTGTCTGGCTCATGTTATAACATAGCCACCCTTCAGCATTTGGTGAAAAGGATTCTGTTGTGACACAATTTGAGCAATACATCTGCTTCATACAGCTCAGTTGTTGAAAAACCTTGCCTTGAGGCTACTGTGGCATTGTCATTAGCCATTAGCTATTTTCTATTACCCTCATGAATTCTGAGTTTGGAAGTATTTGGGATCCTCAGCTTACTCTCGGGAAAGTGTAGAAGTTGCTTTCATCCAAGAGGCTGTCAACAAACCATGTCAACTGCTGGAGGTACTTCTGGTGTAACTCTTGAAATGATGTTAGTATACAACTGCTTTACTGTGGAATAATTCTGGGCTGTTGCAGGTGACACATCAATGTAGAAATTTGTGCCGCAATCTGCTTCATCTGGCCAGTAACTGTTCCTCTCTATACCAAGAGGAACACCTAACATATTTTCCAAGGAATAAGAAGGTGCCAGGTTTTGCATATTTTCCTAAATTTAGCAGACTATTGTCTGTTTTGCTATAGTCATACAGCATGGAAACAGAGCCTTAAGCCCACTCGTCCATGCCAACCTAGATGCCCCATCTAAGCTGGTCCCAATTGCCTGCAATGGGCCCATGTCCTTCTAAACCTTTCCTATCCATGTTCCTTTCCAAGTGTCATTTAAATAGTGTTATTGAAACTATCTCGATATTTCCTCTGGCAGCTCGTTCCATATATGGAAAAAGTTGCCCCTCAGGTTCCCATGAATTTTTTTCCCTCTTACCTTAAACCAATGCCCTCCTAGTTCTTGATTCCCCTACACTGGGGAAAAGACTCTGTGTGTTCACCCTTACTGTTTGCATTAAATTTATACACTTCTATAAGACCATCCCATAAAAGCTAGCTGCTCACCAGCATGCCATCATTACCAGTGGAAGATGATACCACTCATAGGGTGTACATTGTTCATGAATATCCAAAGGAATCAAAGACACATCTTGGCATTTTCCAGTATCTGCAGCTTTTTTCTTGATTTTTCATTAATTTCTTATGAACAAGATTCATGACTCGCGGGCAGATATGGAACTAGGCACACCTCCAGAGGTATCATTCAGTTTACCATGAGGAGATTTGGACCTCTTGCTCTAGTATTTTTGATTTGGACGGTTCTGAAGGAGATCTGCAAACACCCTCATATAAAAAAATAAGTCTACTTCATCTGGGTCATTTTGGTCAACTAAAGCTCCAGCCCCACTACCAACTGGTTTGAACAAAGTGGAACAGTCTGATCTCCATGACGTCCCCCAAGCCCTGAGTTCATCTGGTTAATGAATATCTACCCTTCCTGTCCATACAAACTTCCACCCAATTATCACCTCCTCCCTGGCAGTAACCATCTGGCCTCAACTAACCACAACCGACTATAAATCTGCAATGTGTGTCACCTATTGGAGTCGGAATTACAGTGTTGTATTAGAAAATACCAACACAAAGGTTCTTTGTTTCAACAATTCAGATTTGAACAGCATTTAGTTGGAACAATCGATCCTGATGTCTTGAATACGATCCAAAGACTCCTGGGATTTATAGGTTAATAGGTGTCTGTAAATAGCCTCTAGTTTGCAGGAAACTGATGGGAATGTGGGATAATGTAGGAGGAGTGCAAATGGGTGATCATCGTGGACTTGGTGGGCTGACAGACCTGTTTCCATGCTGTATCCATGTATCCTGTTTCCATGCTGTATCTTTAAATCAATCAATCAATCTGTCCCAATGCTCCTAACAGACAACTTCTCAGCTTGGATTGGATTAAATAGAATTGAATGGACTGTTTATGTGATCACATTTTAGAAAGTGCTTAGATACAATTTACCATATTTTAAGATTGGCATCAACAATTTCTAATAATTTAAGCACTGCAAACTATTTGCCCATTTCTCTAAGAAAGGTACATCAAACTCTTCATAACCTGTATAACAAGAGGAATCGAATATCGGAGCAAAGATGTCCTTCTGCAGTTGTACAGAGCCCTAGTGAGACCACACCTGGAGTATTTTGTGCAGTTTTGGTTCCCTAATTTGAGGAAGGACAATCTTGCTATTGAGGGAGTGCAGCGTAGGTTTACAAGGTTAATTCCCGGGATGGCGGGACTGTCATATGCTAAGAGAATGGAGCAGCTGGGCTTGTACACTCTGGAGTTTAGAAGGATGAGAGGGTATCTCATTGAAACATATAAGATTGTTAAGGGCTTGGACACACTAGAGGCAGGAAACATGTTCCCGATGTTGGGGGAGTCCAGAACCAGGGGCCACAGTTTAAGAATAAGGAGTAAGCCATTTAGAACGGAGACGAGGAAACACTTTTTCTCACAGAGTGGTGAGTCTGTGGAATTCTCTGCCTCAGAGGGAGGCAGGTTCTCGTGATGCTTTCAAGAGAGAGCTAGATAGGGCTCTTAAAAATAGCAGAGTCAGGGGATATGGGGAGAAGACAGGAACGGGGTACTGATTGTGGATGATCAGCCATGATCACATTGAATGGCAGTGCTGGCTCGAAGGGCCAAATGGCCTGCTCCTGCACCTATTGTCTATTGTCTATTGTCATAACCTGTAACCTGACAAAAAAGCTTATAGGTTGCACACCAATAATTCTTTTTGACCCTTGCAATGGACTTTATTGTTGCACACATTTTAAAAACGATCAGCTATCTAGTTGTGCGTTTATTAGATTTTTTACTAAAATGACAGTAGCCTGTGAAATTAAAACATGATTTTACTTGTCCTTGATTATGAATATATTCTTGTATTTTCAAGAGGGGCAAGGGTGTTTAATTGTCATATGTACTGAAAATGGAATAGTGAAATTCTTACCTGCAGCAGCGTAACATGTCTGGAGGGGCATGTTGTGGGGCATGTTGTGGAGCAAACACAATGCTCAGAGATATCATTAAAAATTAAAACAAAATTACATGGGAACCCACCAAAGTTAAATGTTATGTGAGAGATTACACTAACATTGTTTAAATGCATGTTCTCTTACTTAAAACAGAATGGATCCAATCTTTATTTTTCGCTCCTCCTCATTGCTAAACGCACCTTCCTCCAATAGGCATTTAAGATGGAGAATACTTGGATGTCAGACTGGTCACCGGCAGCAGTAATGCAATGCTTGTCTGGCCTCTGTGGTGACTACTTCTGTGATAATTCCTTCCCCCCACTGAGCAATGCTGACCTTCCTCTTGGTGCCACCCTGTGCAGCTCAGATAAGGTCAGGAACTCAGCAGGAGAGGTGAATCAGCTTGCACTGCTTTCCTTTCTGGTCGATACTGTGCCAATCTGATGTTTACTTGGGCAACAACTTTCACATTGCTATGTTTTAATGGGAGGAAAAAGAATTTAGATTAAACCAATCTATCCTGCATGAGCTTGTCATTCACATGCAGCTGTATTTTTATTTTGATTAACCTTTTTGTTAATGTACTCCGTTTCATCACTCTCAACTGCTTTTGCAGACAATGTCAAAGTCCATAGGTGTAGTGACTTGCAACTTCTTGTTGAGACTTCAACAAAACCAAGCCACTGTGTATAAAGCAGACAGGCAGATGATTAATAACATAATTATGCTTTACATAAAATTCTCCTTCAAGGCATGGTATGGCTCACCGTCCTGTTTTAATAACTAATGGCATCTCTAGATTAATGCGATAGTGGGTGCTGCACTCAATGATTTGTACCTGAGCTTCAAGCTCACTATTTACACAAAATAGTTATAAAATGTGTAAAGTGAGCCTTGCATGAACATTATTTTGAGCTTCTACATAAAGTCACATCAATTCCAAATGAAAATTTTAGTTTAAGAGATGTGCCTTCTCTTAAGTATCTCTATCTGTACCTTTTCTTAAGTCTGCAAACTCCCCCCGGAAGATTATTGTTTAGATTTGTTTTAATTGCAGTTGTTTTTAAACTTGAAATAGGTTAGTTTTTTTACTCTGTTTCCTCCCTCCAAATGTTAATTTTCAACAACCGACTGCAAGAACATGCTGCTGTGTGCAACGTGTGGCATAAATTTGTACCTGAAGTTGCCTTGTCTGGTTGACTGCCAAAATGTGATTGAGGTGCTTAGCAGAGGGCAGCGCTTGCTTCCTAGCCCCCAGGTCAATGAGGAGAATTGAGTGAGAATTCTTTTTTTTTTTGCTGTACAAGTCTGTGCAACGGGTGTTAAAATGTCAATGTGATGGGCTGTCATCCCTGCAAGGGAGGGAGGGAAAAGAGCAAGTGCTGATCAATAAGCCCCTGGCCAGAGCAGAGATGACTGAGATCAGGGGTAATAGGTTACCTGCCTGCTTACTCACCCCAGGATGGCATTTCCACACATTTTTTAGGAAGGGGAGAAGAGAATAAATGGAAAGTTCATACAAGACCTGACCAATTGCTCAGTGCACTCGGAATTTTGGGGCACCCTAAGTTTGAATGTAATGTTTTTTATATTCTTTACAGGTTCGGGAATTGGGTGGCATTCCTCTCATTCTGGATAACTGTAGCATCGATGACCACAACCCCTGTATCCTTTTCTGAAGTACCTTCTACTTTTGATATTTTATGAAAAGATCTTCAGCATCCCCTCAGCTAAGTATTGCTGTTCATGTCTCCCTCTGTTAAAAAGGGGAGTTGCTATTTCAGTATTTAATGTTTTGCCTGCTTACATTTAACCAAGATAAATGGTTATGAAATATAACACCAATAGATTTTGTGAATATTTACATAAAATCAAAAGGTGTCCTTTCTTCGTATCAGTGGATCAACATTTTGGTGAAATTTGGTGAAAGCCAAAGAGACATCATGGAAGCCTGCCTTTTCTGACTTGTTGGGAGCCATTGGTCTTGTGTTTGCAATCTGGGTACAGGGTGCAATGTTAGATGGATTGATTTATGCTTAAAACTCAAGAGCAAACTGCTGGTAGAACTGCTGCCTTGTAGCGCTAGAGACCTGGGCTCGATCCTGACCTCAGGTGCTGTCTGTCAGGAGTTTACACATTCTCTCTGCGACCATGTGGGTTTCGACTGGGTGCTCCAGTTTTCCCCCACATACCAAAGATGTGTGGGTTTGTAGATTAATGGCCCCTATAAAATTGCCCCTCATGTTAGGAATGGATAAGAAAGTCATACACCACAGAAACAAGCCATTTCAGCCCAACTTGTCCAAGCCAACCAAGATGCTTATTGTATTTCCATGTTAAATTGTAGGAGAGGATCCTCGTATGAAGAAGGGTCCCGAACCGAAGCGTCACCTTTACCTTCTCACTGCAGATGCTGCCTGACCTGTTGAGTTACTCCAGTACTTTTACTCTAGATTTCAGCATCTGCAGTCCTTGTCTCCATTTAGCCTGCTTTCCTTGCCTCAAAGTCCCACTCTCACTGGATCCTGGGTACCAAGCACAAATCAAACCAAAAATCTGAAAATGTTCTGACACAAGGATAGTGATGGAGGCACTGATTTGGTTTTGTTTTCCACAAGTACAGTTTGCTCTATTCCTTTTAGCATTTACCGTATGTTTTATTTCAGCTTTCCATCATCTGCAGTATTTGCTTGTTGATTCTATTTACTGAGCACTTTGTACATCTTGTTTTAGTTTATTTTATTTTAGAGATGCAGTGTGGAAACAGGCCCTTTGGCCCACTGAGTCCATGCCGACCAGCGATCACCTGTGCACTAGTTCTATCCTACACGCTAGGGACAATTTACAGAAGCCAATCAACCTACAAACCCGCACGTCTTTGGAATGTGGGAGGAAACTGAAGCACCTAGAGAAAACCCACACAGTTACAGGGAGAACGTGCAAACTCCGTACAGACAGCCCCCATAGTCAGTATTGAACCCGGGTCTCGGGCGCTGTAAGGCAGCAACTCTACCCGCTGCACCAATGTGCTGCTTAACTTTGACTTTAAAAGGGTTGCTCGTGGAAGTTAAGTGAATACGTAGGAGCAGGACTTGTGGAAATGGGATGGGATGGTTAAAGTCTTTCTTTCTATTATTTGTGCTTGACTAGCTCCAGTATTTTCACCTCGTGGATCTCGCGTTGTGGAGAAGTTCCCGTAAATCAGCTTGGCTTGAGAAAGGGGAGTGAACTGATCTCAAAGCTCTTCATCCATTTGATTATCTGTGGGCTTGTCAATTTACTGCTGTTATCTCTATTGTCTGGATTGCCTCGTATGTTTTAAGAATGCCTCGGGGATGAGGTTGGGGGTTAAAGAGAGAGAATTGTTGTGAATCAAAGTTTAATTAAAGGCCAGGACATTGCTGGCCAAGAGGTATAATTTGGTTTAAAGAAAATAAAAAGCTAAATTGAGATGTCTGAAAACAACCTCCAAGTATAAAGGCTTTGTTTTCTTGTAGGATTTAGCAGAGACAATACTTAAACAATTTAGAGTTTTTTTTTTAATGTAGTAATTATTGAAATATATATGACCAAAAACACACCTGATTTTACTCCTTCTACACTGGCTGGACAGTGTTTAGATGGTTTGTACAGATGTTGGTATAATTTTGAGGGTTGTTTTGCTTATGTTCTCTGTTGTATTTCAGTGGTTTGATTGTGTGGTTAAATGGGAGAAGGAATGATTAACCAATAACGGTGCTTGAGACACCCAGGTAACTGTTTGCAGACAACTAAATTGCTTTTGATTAGAGATGGGAGCAATCCAATTATTCAGAGCATTTCAACATCAGAGGGACTGAGAACAAAGAAGAAATTAAGTAAACTAAATTAAATGAAAACTAAATTGATGCAGAGAATATTGAACTACTTTAGGTTGCTTTATGTTTTAATGTTTTTCAATGTAGACCTGATCTTTTAAATTTTAGTTTAGTTTAGAGATACAGCATGGGTACAGGCCCTTCGGCCCACCGAGTCCACGCCGACCAGCAATCACCTGTACACTAGTTCTATCCTACACGCTAAGGACAATTTACAGAAGCCAATTAACCTACAAACTTGCACGCCTTTGGAGTGTGGGGGGGAACCTGAGCACCCGAAGAAAACCCACACGGTCACAAGGAGAACATATAAAATCTGTACAGACAGCATCTGTAGTCTGGCACTTTAAGGCAGTAACTCTACCGCTGTGCCACTGTTATTAAACTCTCCCTATAAAATGTAAATTAATTGAAATGAGGGGTTGCATTAAAACTATTCTCAACTGGCAATCTTTTAGTGCTACCCAGCTATTTAGCTGCTACACAGAATCAAGTCGATTTTATTGTCATGTGCATTAGTAGGAGTAGCAGGTGCAATGAAAATCATGCTTGCAGCAGCAGCATCATAAGCACACACTCAGGCCACTAAATTATACATCAATTCTACAAGGCACTGTAAAGAGATTAATAGTGCAAAAGCACACAATTAGAAAAGAAGTTCATGGTAGTGCAAGAGGTGGTCCATAGTGTTACGTTGCTGAGCAAGGTCAGGGATGTGCAGGTTTATTCAAGAACCTGATAGTTGTAGGAAAGTAGCTGTTCCTGAACCCAGTAGGTGGGACTTCAGGCTTCTGTACCACCTGTCTGACTGTAGCAGTGAGAAGAATGTATGGCTAAGATGGTGAGGATCATTGATTTTTTTTAGTTTAGTTTAGAGATACAGCACGGAAACAGGCCCTTCAGCCCACCGGGTCCCCGCCGACCAGCATACTAAAAATATCCTACACCCAATAGGGACATTTTTTTACATTTTTACAAAGCCAATTAACCTACAAACCCGTACGTCTTTGGAGTGTGGGAGGAAACCGAAGATCTCTGAGAAAACTCACGCAGGTCACGGGGAGAACGTACAAGCTCCGTACAGATAAGCACCCGTAGTCTGGATCGAACCCGGGTCTCCGGCGCTGCATATGCTGCAAGGCAGCAACTCTACCGCTGCACCACCATGACAATGATATATGCCTCCTTCTTGAGGCAGTACCTCATGTTGATTCTGTCCGTGGCAGAGAGGACTATGGCCATGATGGTCTGTGATGGCTGAGTTTCTCACTCCCCATAAGGTAGCAGCGCATCATATATGTTTCCTTCATCCTCCTCATCACTTTGAGAACTCCTGTACCTGCTGTACCATTCCAACTCTGAAATGTTATGTTCCACTGGAACTGAACCTGAGTTTTCTAGATGTTGCAGCATGCAGGAAAAAGATTTCTGATTCTGCAGGAGATGCTTACACATCTAAAAATATATTGTTTAAAGGCTGTTAACTGTAGTATTTTGCTTTTTTGACCCCACCCCTACCCCCTCCAAATGTTTACTTAGTCAGGTATCTTGACCGAATGTATTGAAGTCTGCAACATCTGAAAAGTTTAAATTGCATTTTGTATTTATATTCATACAGCGTACATTCTGACCAACTTGACATATCACTTGACATTTTGTTGCTTCTTCCCGAGTTCATGTAGTGTTTACAATTTTTTACTTAAAATACATTTTAGGAGTTGTGTTGATGATGTGAGAATTGAAGTTCTAATGAAGCAGCTAAGGATGTAAATACTTTCCAGTAAATATACTGATTTTGTAGACAAAGAACTGCAAATGGTTTACAAAAAAATACACAAAATGCTGGAGTAACTCAGCAGGTCAGGCAGCATCTCTGTATAGGTGATTGTTTGGGTCAAGATCCTTCTTCAGACTATTAATTTTGCCTGTATTCCACATTCAACAGCAGAAATGTTCACAATCTCTATATACACCCTGGAACTTAAATTTGTGGTAAGTTAGTTTTAATTTACTTTAATATGCAATTTCATTTGAGCTAGTTGGTGTCTCTATCACATTCCATTCATGCGATGTTCTTAAACAAAATTAGTTGGCTGAGAGCAAATTTGCCAATTGTTATGGCAATCTTGCAGATTGTCAAAAGCCGTGCTACCTCAAGAATACATCACCTAAACTTTGTAAATGGCAAGAATTGGAGCTAGCCAACCCGAGAGCAATTTGAAGGGTTTGCTTCAAGAGGTGTTTTTGCCCAAATACTGATTTCTTGAGGAGCTGACCGAGGTTGCCTTTACAGAGTGTGAAGTGCCTTCTAAAAGGTAATGGACTGGAACTGAATAGGCTCGTACTGTAATAACAGTGCTTGTGAATAGAAATCTTTACACAACAAAAGCATCAATGCGATTTACACTTCTAAAAAGATGAACCGTAAAGTCAGACTTTAACAGCTCTCTGCCATTTGCTGCTGTTTACAGCCAGGAAACAAAGACTTGGTGGAGAAAAGAAGCCAAAGTTCACTGCTGAATTGATTCTAATTAGGTTTCATGCAGATTAGCAACTGACTGAGCTGAATTGAAATAAGACGTTGGACCTTTAGCCGAAGAAAGTAATGATTAAGAACATTATTCTTGGTTAGTTTTGAACAACATATAGGCGCCGTCGAGTATGGCTGCCCTGCCTGCAGCTGTTCGTCCTTTCAACCTTTTTTTTATTTTTAGTGTGTTTTGTTTTTGGAGGTCTTCTAGTCTTTTTATGTGGGGGGTGGGAGGAGGGGAAGGGGGAAACTGTTTTTCTCAGTCCCTACCTGGTCGGAGATGTGGCTTTCCTCCGAGCCGCATCCTTGCCCCCTCCTCGCGGCCTGCCAACGGGACTGGAGCGGCGTTTCCTGCCGGGACCGGCCAGAACTTCAGCTTCGGCGGCAGCACAGCGCTGAAGCACCATCGCGGAGCGGGCGATGCCTTACCGAGGTTCGCCATGCGGTAAGCTCCGGAGTGCTGTGACCGCCGACTCCAACATCGCGGAGCTGTCAGTGCGGAGCATCCAGCCGCGGGCGGCGCTGACTTTTAAACACCATGGAGCCTGGGATCTCTCGCCGAGATCTCCAGTGTTGGGGTTCCGACCAGTGCGGCCTGTGGACTACGGGAGCCGCGGTCTCTGGTAGGAAGCGGCCGTTCCAGACACTCCAGGCCGCTGAGAGTGTTCTTCCGACGCCGGAGCTCCATCATCCGGCGAGAGGGCCTGAAACATCGGGCCGGCATCGCGGCGACTGCGGAGGCGTCAATAGGCCCGACTATAGGTGAACAAGAGGAAGTGGACTGGACTTTGCTGCCTTCCCTCACAGTGGGAACCATTGTGGGGATTTAATGTTAAATTCTTTAATGTTGTGTTTATTTTATTGGTGTGCTGCAATGGCAACTCAAATTTCACTACACCAATTGGTGTATGTGACAATAAATGTCCTTTGTCCTTTTTGTACTTTGACTGTGAATAAATGAATGAGTCAGTGAGACAGGAAACGTGTCTTTGGTGGATATGAATTCAGGTGTCAGTAAGCAAATTTATCTCTGATTGGCCTCATTGGATCTCTTGCAGTAGACATGAAGATTGTGTGTGAATTTTCAATAACTGTTGCATTGCAGAGTGGGGTTTGAGAGCAATTGTAATATTCACGTCAAGCAAGGTTCAAGTGGGGCGGCTAATTGAGAATGGTTGAATGGAGTGCAGGTTGCACAGAGTCCCAAATCTTGGAATTTGGTGACAGTGGAACTTTGGTGGAGAGGGGAAGATGGGGTTATTTTCGTATGTTCAGTACTTGAAGTGGTTCATGTTAGCTTCGGGTTGAAACATAGAAAATTGGTGCAGGAGTAATCCATTCGGCTCTTCGAGCCAGCACCGCCATTCAATATGATCATGGCTGATCATTCAAAATCAGTAACCCGTTCCTGCTTTTTCCCCATATCCTTTGATTCCGTTAGCCCAAACTGCTAAATCTAACTCTCTTGAAAACATCCAGGGAATTGGCCTCCACTACCTTCTGCGGTTGTATTTAAGCTAAGTGTAGTGTTAATTGTAAGAAGTATGGTGTTTCATTTAAAGTTTACAAAAGATTGGAGGGTGATTTAAAGTAGTATTGACTTGTTTATTTTAAAAGATAAACTGATTAGATAATAATTAGCTATCTATCAAGTAAAAATAAATTTAAACTATTTCAACATACAAATCAAATTTATATTAGGAGGAGATTTTCAGCAGTTGCAACCTGTGGAGGTTGAAGGAGATTGGTGAGTTCTTCAGCAATCGTCTGCATTAAATAACTTTTTTAGAACAGTGCAGTTAGTTCCGCTGTAACACAGGTTTCCATTATACAATTACAATATAACCCGGATGATGAAATAGAGGAACACTATCGCATTTTGCAGGCCGATTTATGGTTACCAACCATTATGGTTATTAATTTATTGTATTTTGTATTATTATAATTTGTTTGTATGTTATGGTGCAGCGAGTAAGAATATCATTGTCAGTACATGTGGCAATTAAACACTCTCTCGATCTTGATCTCTTATGATTCTTGATTTGGAAAAGATGGTTGTCAGGAGGTCAGTACTTTCAGGCCAAATCCTTCATTTTCTGTCAACGTATCTCAATTCTCTATACGACAGCACTTTGCTCAGGTTTTGAATATTACTCCTTTAACTAGGAGCAACAGGTAAGTCAAGTCGAATTTATTGCCATATGTACATTTATGGTGCGGTACAGGACAATGGAAATCTTGCAACAGCAGCACAGACACATAGACTCAGAGTGCACACTAAAACATAATTTTTTCAAGAAATAGCGTGCAAAGAAAAGCAAGTAATTGGTGTAAAACACATTGAAAAAAACTAGCCTCTGGTCATGTAAGAGGTAGTCCGTAATGTTCCGTTGTTGAGGTAGGATCAGGGTTTTGTGGGTCGGTTTGATCGCCTGATGGTTGTAGGAAAATAACAGTTCCTGAACCTGGTGTTGTGTGGTTTCTCACTGGTTGATGGTAGCAACGAGAAGCGGACGTGGTCCTGATGGTGGAAATCCCTCATCATACATGCCATCTCTTTGAGGCTGCACCTCTTGTATATGCATTCGATGGTTGGGGAGAGCGGTGCCCGTGATGGACCGGGCAGAGTCCACCACTCTATGCAGCGTATGTTTTCTATGGAGTCTGAGGAAGAGTCCTGACCCAAAACTTCCTTCAGTTTCCCTGCAGTTCATTTAAATTTATTTAATTGTATTTCCACTGATCTCTTGTGTTTTAAAGTGTCGATTTTTTCTATTTTTTACATTTGTGAGTATCGGGAATTTCACCTATTCATCCTCTTTGATGTAATGCCAGCAGCTCAATGTCTGGCTGTGGTTAAAATAGATAGCAGAGCTTGCTATTCATGGCCAGAATGCCCAGCGGTGCCAATCACTCAGAGCCAGCTTCAAGTATCTAGTTACCACTGGAAATCTGCTTGGACAAAAGCCTAATTAGTGGAGAGGTGCTAGCACAGTTTGCCGCTCCTAGGATATTTTAGGCCTGCAAGGAAATGTCCAATTTCCAGATTTTACACGAAAACAGTGTTTAAGCCTTGAAAAATGGTGTGGTGTTTATTCTTACTTGGGATAGTTAGCTCATTGGTAAGACCAGCATGTAATATCCATACGCTATTGGCCTTGAGAAATGGATTACAAACTGCCTCTCGAGTCCATGTAATGAAGGTGCTCACATTGTGCTGCTGTACTGGACGTTTGACCCAGCAGTGATGAGGGAGTTGCATTTTCCAGTAAGATTGTTGTGTAAATTGGATGATAAATTAGAAGGTGGTGGGTCTATGGAATGAATTGTCAGAGGAGGTAGTTGAAGCAGGTACAATAACAACATTTAAAAGACACTTGGACATGTACATGGATAGGAAATGGTTAGTGGGATATAGGACAAATGCAGGTAGGTGGGGCCTGCTTAGATGAGGCATCTTGATCAGCAAGGACAAGTTGGGCTGAAGGGTATGTTTCCGTGCTGTATGACTCCATGACTCCATAATTCAAATGTGGTGATGTTTCCCTGCAGCTGCAGGCCTTATTTTTGGAGATGTTGGGAGTCTGCAGGATATGGAGTGCAGTCAGAGGAGCCTTGGTGTGTTGTTGCACATGATGATGCTGCATTGTATGCAGTGCACCGTGGCAAAGGGGTGAATCTTTAGCAGACCACTGATCATACAGACTGTTCCACATCTGTCCTGCAATCCTCATCTTCCATCATTGCAGGTAAGGTCTAGTTACTGGAATTCCTAACTTAATTTCTTCCTACCATCATGAAGAAGGTACAGGAACCTGAAAATGACGACCACCAGGTTGAACAATAGCTTCTCCCCAACAACCATCAGGCTCTTGAACCCTGCAGAAGGGTCTCGACCCGAAACGTCACCGATTCCTTCTCTCCAGAGATGCTGCCTGGAGATGCTCATCCCGCTGAGTTACTCCAGCTTTTTGTGTCTATCTTTGGTTTAAACCAGCATCTATCTTTGGTTTAAACCAGCATCTATCTTTGGTTTAAACCAGCATCTGCTTCTCACAATACATTAACCTCAGCAGCTATGAACCTCTATGGACTGACTGTCTTGAGTTGTACTATGGGTTTTTTGCACTAGTATTATGGTTATTAATTAATTATTATTTTTAAAGAAATGTGCAATCCATGTGCATTGCATTTAAGGCCCGGTAAAGTTGCTGCAAGTAAGAATTTCATAGTTCCATCGTCGGTACACATGACAAGTAACTACCCTTGACTCTTAAACCTTTGTCCTCTGATACTTTCCTTTTAAAACAAATAATTCCATTAAGTTAATGTTTTAGTTAGAATATTTATCTCTAGGTTTTTTTGAAATGGAACCAAACAGATATAATTAGAGACAGAAGAGAAAATGTCTGGTGTAAAAGGTGCTGATAATTCTGGGATATTGCTTGGATCAAGTCCAAGCCCAGGATTCTGAGATGGGCTGAGGCCCTTCAGTGAAATTTTAATAAAAAATAAAGGCTCAAAAAACAACCAGATAAATGTAATAAAAGATTTTGAATGCTTCCATCGACTCATCCATAAAACATAACAGTGAAATGTTACCATGCTGGAATAACTCAGTGGGACAAGCGCACTGACCCGCTGAGTTACTCAAGCATTTTGTGTCTCTTCGGTGTAAACCAGCATCTACAGTTCCTTCCTACACAAATGTTACCATGCTTTGTTTTTCTCATGGAAAAGTGTCCAGGGAATCAGTTTTAATGTTAAATTAATGAGATAAAAATGCAAGGTAATGAACAAGTTGTTTCTGTGGATGCGAACTGTTTGCCGTGCACAAACATGGAGTGAACAAAATCTCGATACTCTTCATCACATCTCTGTCCTGAATTCCACAAGTAGATGGAAATTGTGACTTGTAATTTGAGTTGCATATTTTTTGATAAGAAAACACAATTCAGCATTTGCTTCATTCTGATGAAGTAAGCTATGTTTATTTGTGGAACTGATCTAAGCAGCACTATTCCATGGAACATGTCTGAAACTACAGAGCTGCTCATCCTTTTAAGTGCTGATATAATTTCAACAGGTTTGTTTCTTCAGATCATGATCTCTGTAGATTTTTAAAAAATAGCATTTTAGAGTATAAGATATAATACTAAATATAGTATATAAATATAATATTTATAAATATAATATTGTACTATGTACTGGTCATCGCATTGTGGCATGCCAGATTATGCACAAATATTGATGTCAAATACCAAATGGTTTCTTGATGATGCTAAACTTTCTGGTTTACCACGCATTCTTCTGGTACACTGGATTGTTCAGTGAATATGATATTGCTCGGTTCATGGTTTTGAGACTGTCTTTAGATTTTGACTTTAGAGATACAGCGTGGAAACAGGCCCTTCGGCCCATGGAGACCACACCTACCAACGATCACCTCATACACTAGCACTATCCTACATACCAGGGGAAATTTACAATCTACAGAAGCCAATTAACCTACAAACCTGTACATCTTTGGAATGTGAGTGGAAACCGGAGCACCCGGAGAAAACCCACAAGGTCACAGGGATAACGTACAAACTCCATACAGACAGCACCTGTAGTCAAGATCGAAACCGGAGGAAATAGGCAACGTTTCGGGCCAAAACCCTTCTTCAGACTGATGTAGGGTGGGGGGGGCAGGAAGTAGATATTTATTTCACCAGCATAGAGTGGGTATGTGATGGGGTCATCCATGATTTCTATTCAAAGATGGGTACATGTCATTGTGCACAATGGAACTATATTTAATTGCCTTCCAGATGAGAATTGTTGATATATTTTAAACCAATCAAGATGGCAGTTGATAAGATAATTATCTATATGCAAATAGATATTTACAGATGGAATACCTTTTTTAGGAGGTCAGATCAATCATGATTATTCAAAATGTTATGCAATAAGCTTCAGATATTTGATCAAATGCCAGTACTGAAGATTATGATCTTCATTTGGCCTCCCACATGTTGAGGAAATTTTAATGTTTGCTTTGACTTCCATTTTATTGTCTAGAATATATGTAATGGTGGGGTGATGGATGAACTGAACGTTACACTGATGAAGGATATTGACCCTGAGAAACATGAGGAAGAAAAAAGGGTGCATTAAAATACCAAATTAGTCTTCAGCTGCTTCCAACAACCCAATTGTGTTACCCTTCTACCACCCTTCTCATAGAGTCTTAATGTCCGTCACATATTGAATGAAAAAAGTCTACCTAATTTTATTTTAAATTTACTTTTGTATTCATTTCTGGTCAAGACACAAGTTCCTTTTGCAGCTGAATTCTCGATTTCAAATACTATTGGATGATCAGATTGAGGAGGAATTTAGACACTTTCTGTATCTATTAATCCTTCTCTGAATGTTGACAAGTGCATGGCTTTGAACAGATTTCTGAGTGTTTCAAGGATGAGAACCCCTATTATCTCCTTTGACAATTGGACAAAATGACCAGATTTGCTGGCAATACCCACATCCCAAGAAAAAAAATGATTTTGTGCTAAAGAGTTTGTAATTTACTCTTTTCTTGTACTTCTCTTTAAACTAAACTTAGCTGCATTTTTATTGCTTCTGTCTTCTCCCTAAGGATTGTAATGTTGAACATATTTACTCTCTGATCTCATCAACACCCGAGGATATGTGCTGAAGGTTATCAAGTGCATTTGGTTCAGGATAGCCAGTGTTCTGCAGACATGTATACTTTCTTTTCATTTTTTCATAAAATGTCAACAATAATGGATTATCACTACTTAGATTGATAATAACACTACTACTACTGTTTATAGCAAAGTAGATCTTTCTCAAAACTTCACAGATATTTCTGGTTTAAACTTTTTAAATCCTCAATTGGTGCAAACTTGCTTACATTTCCATTAAATCATTAATTTGTTACCCAGCTTGTTACAAATATTCATTTGTTCTTAAAAGCACAACAACATTATTTTGCTGGTAAATTGGAAAGGCCAGTCTGGTGAAAAAAATTAGCAAGGCTAAATTCAAACACTAAACTCAGATTTCTACCACAGACCTCATGTTAAAACAGACTTAGGTATTAGTCATCTAAGACCAGTTTTACAGCATTCCCCAAAAACATTGTATAAACCTTCTCACATAGTTGAAAGCATTTGTGAAGATAGCCTTAAGAAATGCTGCCATTTTCTATAATTGCCTTTCCTCTGGGGCATTCCTGTTTTTTCCATATTCTCAAGTCTCAGACTGGAAAAAAAAAAGTGGAACCTTTGATGAGGCTTTAAAATTTGGAAATAAATACTACAAAGTGTGGTGCAAGAAGTAGAAGCTGTGCCACTGATAGTCAGAAAATATTTCATTTCAGCGATCATTCATCATAAGTCTGTCTGGTATGAGTTTGGCAAGTAGGATTGTTTGTTTTCCTTACAATGCTTAATCCAGTTAAACCTTCCTCCTTTATACTTGCAAGTGCTCATTGCAAGAGATGGTACTCAGTTTGTTTGCATATTTTTTTGAATTCAGCTTAATATTTTGTAAAAGCTAAATCAGCATATTGAATACTTTTGAAATGCGAGTTTTTTTGTCGCATTTAAGTTTTGGACGTAAAGCAAGTCAATTAGATACAAGTAGTGAAGACACAAGGGAATGCAGATGATGGTTTACAAAAAAAGGCACAACGTGATGAAGTAACTCAGTGGGTCAGGCATCAATGCTGGAGAACATGGATGGGTGACGTGTCGCGTCAGGACTCTTCTTCAGTAGAAGGGTTCCAACCGAAAACCTCACCTATCTGTTCTCCAAAGATGCTGAGTTACTCCATCACTTAGTGTCTTTTTTGGGGCTATAAGTAGTGAACTTTACAAGGGCAAGAACATGCAGCTAAATTCATCAAGGAGAGTTGTACCCAACAAGTGTCGAATTTTGGTTAGATTTGCCATCGAGGTGCGTTTTTTTTTCCTGTGGGTTGAAACAACTTTTACCTCTACTTTTACACACCAGAAAAGAAAAGACATCAGCTGAATAGTCTCCAATTTTAATTAAGGTGAACCTTAGCAGAGCCAATACAGAGGCAGTAGCTGTCAGGTGGTGAGCGGAAAATTGTTCATAGAGCGATACAACTTGGAAACTGGGCCTTCTGGCCAAGTGTGCCCACAAGCCCAAGCAACCTGTTGGGGGTTTTGGTGTTATCCTGATTACTTCCAGGAGACCTTTGGAAAGGCAGTATGAAGAATCAGTTTTCCATCCCTGGAACTATCCAGAGATTTTAGAGGTTGAGTCTGGAGGAAGCTCCCAATCCAAAACATTGTCTGTCCATTTCTTCCACAGATGTCATCTGACCTGCTGAGTTCCTCCAGCACTTTGTGTTTTGCTCAAGAACTACAGTTCCTTGTGTCTCAGGGGTTATACTTTCCAGAGTGTGGTTTTTATCTAGTTTGCACATACAAATAGAAATCTAACTTGTTTACATTATCAATTTTAAAGAAACAACTAAATGAGTGATGTGATACTTGTATTCATTCTGATGAGCAAATGCATTCACTGGGATATAAATTTCTCCAGCGAGCAAGGGATTTTAGGTCACTAGTGTATCATTTTGGTTGCATCATTCAACTTCTTCCATCTTTCATTGGAATCATAACTAGTTTTGTGAGACAAGAGCCAGCTGACAAGATAAGGTAACAGATAAGACCAGGTCAGTTTCTGTTTTAAGCATTCTTGTAAATCTGAGGATACTTTCTTTTAATGTCAAGTGGGTTTTTTTCTGCATGTGAACAGGTGCGGTGAACTGACTATTCCATCATCATCTTCAGCGTGAAGCTTATCACCTCCCACCTTAAACCTAGTTTGTAAATGTGCAATGCCTTGTAGCTCGTGACTAAAACACCAGTTTAAAGCTAACATGTTCCTATTCCCCCCTCGTTCACTGTTCTAATTGTGACTGAGAATGTTGTTACTCTGGGGAATTTTAGACACACTGTTTAAATGAAACTGGGTGCCACTATAATGGCAGCAATTAAACATTTGCTGTGCATAGTTTGTCGATGCTGCTGCAGCTCTTTCCATACACTTCAATCTTGTGAAAGAACAGAAAAGGCAGACTTTCATAGCTCAGTGGTCACAGTGTGTATTTCATACCTTTTGTCCTTCAGTGTCATTTCATCAGCATCACAATGTTATTAAGCAGTGGAGCATAATTAGGCAATGCACTCCAAATACGAGTTAAGTTAATCCTAGAATAGCCTTTGTATTGATAGCTATGTTTTAATAATGAATTCTATGAGCAATACAACCCATGACTGAATTTGCTTGAATTCAGTCTGCTGATACTATGACAACTTGGAGGAACAGTCAACAATCAGTTCCTATCTATTCTATGTCACTGTCTCTACTATACTATTTGTCATTAGTAATTTTAATTATTGTAGAACATAGAACAGTACAGCATAGAAACGGGCCCATGATGTCTATGCTGGCCATAATGCCAATTCAAACCAATCACATCTGTCTGTACATGATGTACATAGTCCACATCCATCCATCCCCTGCCTGTTCGTGTGCCTTTCTATAAACCTCTTAAATGTTATATCTGTCATATCTGCTTCCATTACCTTCCCTGGCCGCACATTTCAGACACCCACCATTCTGTCTTTAAGAAAAACGTGTCCCACAAATCTCATTTCCCTCTCTCATCTTAAATCTATGTCCACCAGCTTTTGACATTTCCAAACTGGGGGAAAGACACCAACTATCTACTCTCATAATTGTACATATTTCTTACAAGTCATCCCTCTGCTTCCAACACTCCAGAGAAAACAGTTTAAATTAGTCTGACCTCTCCTTATAGCTAATGCTCTGTAATGCAGGCCACATCTTGGTGAATCTCTTCCACACTTTCTCCAAAGTTTCTGCATGCTTCTTGTACTTTCATAAGATCATAGGTGATAGGGAAAGAATTAGGCTATTCAGCCCATCAAGTCCACTCCACCATTCAATCATGGCTGATCTATCTCTCCCTCCTAACCTCATTCTCCTGCCTTCTCCCCATAACTTCTGACAATACTTTGGTGCTCTAACACGAACTGCACACGGTACTCTAAATAAGGCCTAACTAAAGTTTAGATAGATGCAACATGACTTAACAACTTTTAATCCTTAATGCCCTGATTGTTAAAGGCAAATATGCCCTTTGCTTTCTTTACCACCTTGTCTACTGTATCACCGCTTTCAGGGAGCTATGGACCTGAACCCCAAGATCCCTCTGTATGTCAATGCTCTGAAGGGTCACACATTTACTGTATTTGTTCCTCTTACATGTTCCAAAGTGCAACATCTCGGATTAGATTTTCAGAAGGCTTTGGTAAGGTGCCACACATGAGGCTGTTAAATAAGATAGAAACCTATGGTATTAGAGGCAAGATAACGGCATGAATAGAAGATTGACTGACTGGCAGAAGGCAAAGAATGGGAATAAAGGGGGCCTTTTCTTGTTGGCTGCCTATAATCTCTTCTTAAACAAAGGAACAATATTGGCTATTTCCAGTCCTTGCCTGTGATTAAAGGGGATACAAAGATTTTTGTCAGAGCCCCACTAATCACCTCTCTTGACTCCTTCACTCACCTGAGATAGATCCCATCTGACCTTGGACTTATCCACCTCATGTTCTTAAAAAGACCCAGCACCACATCCTCCTGGATGTCAACATATCCCAGAATATCAGCATACCCCTCCCTATCTCATTATCCTCCATGTCCTTCTACTCTGTGACTACTGATGTGATTCTACAATTCATTAATAAATTAACTGAAAAGAGAGGGAGGTATCACTAAATCCAGGCACTTTGAAAACACCAGATTTTATTGAGATAACCCCTTTGTTTATAGACTCTGCAGCTAATTTGTTCATCTTGTTCCATTGCACCACCTTTGCACATAACAAGACTTAACCTTAGCACATAATCCCTCATGTGGCAACTTCCTTTAGCTCTGAGATGAAGAATTTATTGTTGTAGAATGGGGTTACATTTCTTTCCTGATTGTCAGCTTTGGCGAACATCGCCCTCTCCATGTGCTTGTGATTTTAGATCACAATGAACAAAAGAGCCATTTAAGTTGATGGTTAAGAGTTCTTTTATAGTTTTTGCATGAATATGGATTGTAATCTCCCTAAATAGTAGCTCACAGTAACAGAACCAAAGCAAGAAAATTCTCTTTGATGAAGCAGCTTCCTACGTGTCCTAAATCACAGCCTGCATTAGCAAACTGTAACCAAATGTGCCCTCAATTGGGGGGATTAATTAATGTTCTTCTGTTAGATTTATCTATTTTTTGTTGCTGTGCTACCGCGGGTTTAAATCATGAACAGTAATGGCAGCCAAGATTTTTTTGGCTTCTACGTGCAACTCCCACTCTGAGCATGAGAGAAAACCGTTTCCATGGTATTTCATTATTCTAAGTTTGAAAGTTGTCTACACTGTTTCACCAATGGCTTCTAACTTGAATCAATGAATACGGAACATACATTTTTCTTTAAAAGTATTTGTCGCTTGCCATTTGTGTTGTGTCCATATTTCCGTTTAAAGTATAGATGCCTTTCCCTGAAGACAGTCTTGAGCATTCCAAACTTTTTTCTCATGTGTCTTTCCCGCGTGGCTATCAAATGGCAAAATCTCATCCATTCTTACCAAAGATCTATTGTAAATAGAATATGACTTGTTTATTTTTTTTTGAATAAGAGCATTAAATGAAACCTTGATCCATATCCCACCAACCTCGAACTTTTGTGTATTTATTCCATTCTGCAGAGTGGAAACAAACAGGATCATGGCCTGGCTTGCAGTAACCGTGGAAACATTAGTAGCTTTTCATAAGGCTCAGTATACAATGAGGTGCTCAAGTGTCAGAAGGATTAGAGCTTTTCTTTACAACAGTGCTTTACTTTTTCCCTGTCACTGAGCAGATGAATAAGGGGTAATGTGAACATTAGCTTAAACTTCCTTTAATCTCTTGTAGAGCTTGTGTCCTTCTGGTGTTGCTCGCAGTGATCCAGGAGTCTGCTTAATGCAGTGCTTTAACAAGCAGCTTCATGTCTATTCATGATGTGCTTTGTGGAAGCACAGATATTTAAAATGGGGAAGTAAAATGATTGCAGTGTTTGGACTTCTAAATAAAATCAGTCAAAGTCTAATTGGTAATTGGTAAAAACATAGCCTTGTTTCTATGCTGAGTTTCTGCACGTCTTTATATTAATTTAGTGGCGCAGTGGCACAGCCATAGAGTTGCTGCCTTACAGCGCTGGAGACCAGGGTTCGATCTTAACTATGGGTGCTGTCTATACAGACTTTGTACATGCTCCCTGTGACCACTTGGGTTTTCTCCGGGTGCTCCGGTTTCCTCCCACACTCCCAACACGTACAGGTTTGTAGGTTAATTGGCTTTGGTGAAATTGTAAATTGTCTCTAGTGTGTAGGATACTGCCAGTATATGGGGTGATCGCTGGTCGGCGCGGACTTGGTGGGCCAAAGGGCCTTTTTCCACGCTGTATCTCTAACGTCTAGTGGACTCAGTTGCCGAACTATTGCATGATTTGGATACAAAGTGTTGGAGTAACTCAGCGTGTTAGGCAGCATCTTTGGAGAATGTTGATAGGTGACATTTCGGTTCGAGATCCTTCTTCAGATGATGCCTGACCCGCTGAGTTACTCCAGCATTTTGTGTCCTTTTGTATAAACCAGCATCTGCAGTTCCTTGTTTCTACAGTTCCTATGATTTCACAGGCGTTTTAGTTATTGTTTTTGAAGCTTTACTGTTTTGCGGGATGTGAATAAAGCTCAAGAGATGCAAACTTTCAGAAATGAAAGTGGTCAACATTGGAAAAGGGAATCGGTTCCTGCAATGATCCATTTTTTATGGAGGAAGACTAGTTGAGACACTGGAACCTGGTGCTGCCCATAGTTGGTGTAGATGAGATATGCATGTGCCTTTAACATAGTGACCTCACACCCACTAACCACTCCCCATATCACAAGTATAACTACAACCTCCACACCCACAGATCGCCCTCTAGTTCCTGTGACAGACCACGTACAGCTAGTGCAATGTGTAATGTCCAGTATGAATAAAGATAGTAAAGTAACGATGTCTCGATATCAATCCTTTACATGGTGTCAGAAGTGGGATTCGAACCCACGCCTCCACTTTGTCCCTCATGGCGAAGGAAATACGGTGAGGAGCATGGACCACAGGAACGATCTTATGGTCCACTTCAATCTTGTAGCTGCAGGATAGTTAGGAGTGCTGGCAAAGTTGATCGCCTGTTCAGCCGGCGGCGCCGCCGCGGAAACAGCGTCGGCTAAGCGAGTAGCGTGCATTGCATCGGCCAAGGTCAGATCCGGCTTGCGAAGTAGTTCGGACCTGAGCTTCTGATCACGGAGACCGTAAACCAGTAGGTCCCTGATGACATTATCGGGGGTCCACGTCTCGGAGGTCACCTATGTTGGACACGTATTCACCGCTGAGGGGCTGAAGCCTGACCCGCAGAAAACGACTGCCATCTCAGGGATGCCTCCTCCTACTAACGTGGCAGGCCTGCAACGCTTTCTCGGCTTGGTAAACTACCTGGGGAAGTTCATCCCCGACCTAAGCGAGCTCAGCGCTCCCCTGAGGGATCTGATCAAAAAGGACACTTCCTGGCTTTGGTTACCCAATCATCAGAAGGCATTTGACATTCTTAAGTCTAAACTGATCAGCACACCCACGCTCAAGTTCTTTGACCTGCAGCATCCCATTGTCCTCACCTGCGACGCCTCTCAATTCGGACTCGGTGCCGCCTGCCTCCAGGTCCATGACGGCCTGCAGATGCCTGTCTCATTCGCGTCCCGCACCATGACCGCCACCGAACAGCACTACGCGCAGATTGAGAAGGAGCTACTGGCCGTGCTGTTTGCCTGCTCCAAATTCCGGGACTACATCGTGGGCAACACTTTCACCGTTGAAACTGACCATCAACCACTTGTTACCATCCTCAACAAACCGATCCATGTGGCCTCATCACGTCTGCAGCGCATGCTGCTGCAGCTCCAGCGTTTCACGTTCACGGTGGTTTATCGTAAGGGGAAGGACATGTTCGTAGCCGACACGTTGTCTCGCGCCCCGCTGACGTCCACTGCTCGCCACCAATACGAAACGTCCGAGTTACTAGTACTACGATTGAACTTCGTCCCCTCGCCACAGATGAAATCCCTGGTTGAACACACTACCAACGACCCTGCCCTGCAACAGCTGTCTGGCCTGACCGTCGCTCGGCACTGCCGGCTGGAGCCGTGCCCTACTTCCTGATTCGGGACGAGCTCGTATTGCACGACGGCGTGGTGGTGAAGGGTCACAAAGTGGTCGTGCCCGCGGCGCTGCACGACCACTATTTTCAGGTCGCACACCGCGGTCACACTGGGGCCGAAGCCACTTTGTCTCTCGCCAAGGCACAGTTCTATTGGCCGGATATGGCAAAGTACATCCGGGAGAGGGTCTCATCGTGTTCCACCTGCAACAGCCGCGCCCCCCATCAGCAGCGTCAGCCGCTTCTACAGCAGCCCGCGCCCGGACTGCCCTGGATGGCGCTCGCCACAGACATTTTCGAGTGGCGGGGCAAACATTTCCTGGTACTCGTTGACTTCTACTCCAGCTGGTTTGCGGTTGACCGGCTGCCTTCCGTGACCTCTTCGGCCGTCATCGACAGGTTGGACCCTCACTTTAGCACTTTTGGCCCCCCGGCAAGCCTGCAGTCGGACAATGGCAGCCAGTTCACGAGCTCCGAGTTTAAAGCGTTCGCTTCCAGATGGAACTTTCGCCATTTCACAAGCAGCCCGGAGTACCCGCAGAGCAACGGTTTGGCCGAGCGCGCGGTCCGCAGTGCTAAGCACCTGTTGGAACAGTGTGGTGGCATTAACTCCGACTTCCACCTGGCCCTCCTCAGCCTTCGGAACATCTCTCGCGACCCTGCCATGGGTTCACCTGCTCAGCGGCTCCTGTCTACCAGGCTCCCACTCCCGGTGGCCCAGCGATCCCTCATACCCTCGGTCCTTCCACCTGCGGCGGTTCAGAAACGGATTGCCTTCAGGCAAGACGTCCAAAAGCGGTCCCATGACAGGTCCTGCCACCCGCTGCCGCCCCTCTTCCCCGGTCAAGTAGTCCGTATGCAGACCACTCCCGGTCACTCCAAGCTCGCTACTGTCGTCGGCTCTGCGGGGTCGCCCAGGTCCTATTTCGTCGACTACGCTGGGACCATTTACCGACGGTCTCGCCAGCACCTTCGGCTCGTCCACGAGCCGCGTCCTCCTCCCGCCGATCCCTTTGCTCACCCGCTGCCTGTTTCCCGTCCGGCCGTTGCCCTGCCCGTGATTCCCTGCATGCCTCGCTCTGCTCCTCCTTCGCCCCCTCCGCTCCAACACACTCCGACTAGTCCTCGCACGCCTCCCCGCGTTCTTCCCGGTCCCGGCCCCGCATCCCCTCCGGTTTCGGTGCCGCGATCTCTTCCGTTTCCTCCCGTTTCTCCCTTTCAGGTTCGTCTGTCCCCGCTGGTGCCTCTTCCTCCTCCAGGAAGGGTGGATGGCGAGACGCGAACCCGGGCGGGACGTCTGGTCAAACCGCCTGACCGCTATGGCGATGTTGCCTAGCTATCCTAGCGCATGAGCCGTGGTCGCCATGTCACCTTTGTATTTGCCTGTCGTCTCGGGGAGGAAGGATGTAGATGAGATATGCATGTGCCTTTAACATAGTGACCTCACACCCACTAACCACTCCCCATATCACAAGTATAACTACAACCTCCACACCCACAGATCGCCCTCTAGTTCCTGTGACAGACCACGTACAGCTAGTGCAATGTGTAATGTCCAGTATGAATAAAGATAGTAAAGTAACGATGTCTCGATATCAATCCTTTACAGTTGGTAGGTTCTGTCCAGCTCAAAAGTTTGGGTAGCAATAATCTTTGTGTTACTGATAAAGAGGCACATGCAGTTTTATGTATTTGCTTACTTGCCACTTATTGAAAGTATAATTCACAGATGTAGAGGTGATGGTGAGAGTCAAGAGTGATTAATTGTCATATGTGTACCAAGAACGGGACAATTAAATTCTTACTTGCAGCAGCATAATTGGTCTGTAACACAATACACATAGATAATAAACAAAACATTAATTAATTAATTAATTGAACACCCAAATACTTGTGCAAAAAAAAAAGCCATTAGTCCTGTGTGCAACCCAGACAGTCCATGGTTCATCGATTAGTATTGTACAGTGTTTAAGAGCCTGGTGGATATTGGGGATGCCTGACTCTCCCATCTCTGGAGCTTCTTGGAGAAGATCAGATATCATGCCTTTCTATTGTAACTGCATTTTCTGGGGCTGTTTGCATTATTCAGTGCCAGGTATATTCAGCCGTTGATCAATATGAGCACCATGGAATTCGAAGAGCTGACTTAGCAGAAGGGCGTTGCTTTTGTTGCCCTTCACTCATTTTGCAACATAATTATCAACGTGAAATCCATACCAAAACAAATTGTTGTTCAGCCTTAATTCAACCAAACATTTCTGATGTTGAGGTGCAGTGGTTCAGAACAATTGAAAAACTCAGACTTTCTGCTTTCAAAATGCCAGAAGTGTACTGTGATCAAGTCCTCAAGGCAATTCCTCTACGGAGGCTTACTGTGAGAGCTTAAGTTTGACCCAATCTCATTGAAGCTGGTACGCAGAGCATTGGGAAAACAAGTAGGGATTTTGAAAACTCATCCTTAAAAATCTGTAACAAGTTCTGGATATTCAGATGGTCTTTAGTCTGAGATGCGCCCATCCATCTGATAACACATTTCTTTATATTTAAAGTTTTTTCTCCCATTCCTCCACTGAAAAGACATTCAGTGGAATTATTTGGATCTAAATAGTCCAGTGAATCCTGATAAATCATCTTTGACTTTCTGTATGCATATCTTGATGTACTTATTCGCATATCTAGCAGAAATATAGAGAAATGGAGTGATGAACAGGTCCATTCAAAGGGCAGCCATTATATTGCAGATCACCAAAATGTTCCTTGTTCCCTATAAGGCTGTCACATGCAAGTTGCGGAGAGAAAAAAGTTTGCTTGCTCACCTTTGGATATTAATGGACGTGATCTTGTCTGATAGGCCACAAGATTTGGTAATTGGAGATTTTGTATTGAGTCTGAACTGCCACTGCAGTTTTTTGTAAGATGTGTTTTGAGTCAATGTTAGAGTTACCAAAATGTCAATTAAATAATTTAAAATCTGCATCAACCTGTTATAATTCATATTCCTTAACTTCATGCACCATAGTTGTGAGCCAGTGGGCAGTTTTTACCATCCGAGTCCTTACCGAGCAGAACACAGAGAACCAAGAGGTGATATCCCAGATGGTACGCCAGGGAGTTGCAGATAATGCGATGCTTGATAGCATGGGATTGCGGGTTGAAGAACGAAATGGAACGCTGTACGTAAAGTCGCAGGAAAAGTGTGAATAATTGCATGGAGCGAAGCATTTGTTCGAAAACATTATCACACGGTGGATCTACTGATCTATTTTTCCAGTCGTTTGGCACACGAAGAGAAAGGCAAACGATCAAGATGAAAGGAAAGCAGCGATGGAAAATGGTTCTTTGTTTAAAATACACAATGTTATTTATTATTCTCTAGATTGTCATCAGTCTGGTATCAAGAGTCTCGCCCTATGATATGCAGGTTAAGACTGACTAGTGATAAGAATATTAACTGTAAAAGAGAATAGTTGCCTTCAGCATATCCTGCATTGAAATCTGATTATGCAACAATAAATTGCTCTGAATTATGCATCAGCCAACATCAAACGTGGGTATATATTAAAATTGATTCGATTTTCTTCAAACAATTGTCAGACAATAAAATCTTGCTCATTTTACAAAGAAACCGATGAAAGAATTCTGGGGTTTCATGTGGAAGGCTAAATCAGAGGAATTATTTGGTGGGCCATGAATTTGTAGGGAAATGTTAGCAGTCAAATCCACACTAAATATTTTGCCAGTAAATCAGAATTAAATTATATGTGATGATCCCAAAGAATTAAATGCTTTAATGTCACATTTCCATTTACAAGCATGATTTGTTTATAATTGTTGGACACAAATGTATCCACTTGTAATTATTCAAAGTCTTTTAACTCTGCATTGTTTGCTTCAGTGTTAATAACTGTTGCCTATTTTGAAATATATCTGATGGTGTATTGAAATATAGTCATGCTAAATCCCATAGTTTAAACCATGTAAATGGAGGAAGGAGAATTCCAGCAGCTGTGTCCACAAATCAGCTTGAGGTGAGTAACAAAGCCTTGCCATTGTCCGAACTGCTGACAGTTCAATGTGTAAAGGAGCACTGAATAGTTAACTATTTTTCAGGTCTACAGTTTAAGATGTTGCTGTAATTACACAGTGGAGTTGTAAAGGGACTTGGAACAGAGAACCTGAAATTACTAATAATGATGGATGCAAAATGGACAAGGTTCTCGGTGGGTATTTTAAGAGGACAGTGCATATCCCTCATATGAATCGTTGCCACCATTAGCTCTTTTCGCTTTCCAAATCCCACTAAACCCCTCCTTCACTGTTGCTCGTTGCTTTTGCTTCTGCCTCCCCCTCACCTTTACACCACACTCGCTCACATTGTGCCTCAGCCTCTGCATTTGCTCATCTCCACCACCTTTTCTCACCCACTATGGTTGACCTTACACCCTTAAGGGAGCATGATATCGGTGGCTTGGAGTAATCTAGCACACCAAACCTGCGAAAAGTATTGTTCTATTTGAGAGAAATCTAACGGTGGAGAGAAATAGAATCAGAGGCTAGGAAACAAAGGATGGACAAACAAATAGCAGTAGACTTTTTTGCTGAAGGAGCATTTTGGGATGACCGTCATTCTGAAGAAAATGGAAGGAAATCTTCAATTAGATCCACCTTAGGTCTTTGTTCTACCCAGTCTTGTGATTGATGACCATTGAGGAAGGACCCCACCTTAAGGTGTCATCACTGATACAGATATTAATGCTTGCCTTTCTGCAGCCAGTGCCATCTCCGAGTGTTTAACCATTCGCCTTTGGAATGAGCACGGCATATTTCTCGAAACCAAGGCTGTCGTACTGTTTGTACCATTGTAAGACTTGGGATCTTTGCCACCACATCTCAAAGCCTGATGGACTGTTCCGCTGTACTCTTGACTTGTGTCTTGTAAATAGTGCTAACACTTTGGGAGATCAACAATGAGTTACTCTCCACAGGATCTACTGTCTCTGACCTGCTCTTGCAGCACGGCATTCATGGCTGATAAGGTTGATGTTTCTGGTTAATGGTAAACCCGCCCCCTGCCCCAAAGATGTTGATGGTGCACTGTTCAGCCTAGCCCCAAGGGACAAAGTTACTGGCAAGATTGCTGTTTGTGATCTTAAAGTGACACTAAATAAAAATCATTGCTGAATTATCAAAAAGGCTTGTTCTGTCAATAGACAACTGCGTCAACTGTGTGGTGTTTCTAGAATTATTTACAGTTTATTCGGATGGTACCATATAGTTCTCAGATGAATAAGATGTGTCATGTTGTTGATTCAACCCCAGACTGTGTTCTCAGCCCCTTACTTACTCCCGGTACATTCACAACTGTGCTGCCAAATACTGATGTAATTCCTTTTACAAGTTTGCAGATGACGAAGCCATTGTAGGCCAGATCGCAAACAATAATGATAGAGAGTACAGGAAGGGGATAGCAAGAAAGAGATCAGTAACATTATGTCAAGACATCATCTTCCTCAATATCCAAAAATGCAAAGGAGATAGACAATAGGTGCAGGAGTAGGCCATTCGGCCCTTCGAGCCAGCACCGCCATTCAATGTGATCATGGCTCATCATCCACAATCAGTTGCTGCCTTCTCCCGATATCCCCTGACTCCGCAATCTTTAAGAGCCCTATCTAGCTCTCTCTTGAAAGTATCCAAAGAAACGGCCTCCACTGCCTTCTGAGGCAGAGAATTCCACAGACTCACAACTCTCTGTGTGAAAAAGTGTTTCCCCATCTCGGTTCTAAATGGCTTACCCCTTATTCTTAAATGGTCTGTTCAATGGTGCTGAAGTGAAAATAGTCGAGAACTTCAAATTCCTAGGTGTAAATATCACCAACAATTTCTCCTGACCCAACCACATTGATGCTATGACCAAGAAAGCACACTAACGCTTCTACTTCCTCAGAAGGCTAAGGAAATTTGACATGTCAACTTACAAATTTCTACAGATGCACCACAGAAAGCATCCTATCCAGGTGCATCACAGATTGGTGTGGCAACAGCTCTGCCCAAGACTGCAGGAAATTGCAGAGAGTTGTGAACACAGCCCAGTCCTTCGCGTGAATCAACCACCCACCCAACCATCGACTTCATCTATACTTCACGCTGCCTTGGGAATGCAGCTAACACAAGGACCACTCTTTGTTTCATCAGGTCATTTACTCTTTTGCACTACCTGATGTACTTATGTATGGTATAGTTGGCCTGGATTGTCCACAAAACAAAGTTTATTTTCACCGTAAATCAATAATAAACCAATATGTCAGAGAAGAAAGAGATGCAGTGTTCATTTTCTGTAATTGTAATGAAATCTGAAAAAATCTTTATTTGATGCATCATTTCCACAAAAACTCTTACCGATTTTAAATAGAACAATAATATTTGAATACTATTTGACAGTGAACATTTTCAGTGCAATATTTAAAGCTCTGTCAAAAGTAATCTCATCTAGGAACTGGAAAGTTAATCAAATTTTACACTTAGTATTTGCAATGTTTGATATTTGAAGCATACAAACTGTTTTAAATATGTTTAAAAAGCTCATGTTGCTTTAATGTGTACCAAGGCATCTTTCAAATATTTTTGATCCAAAATGGCTTCAAACTACCACCATTACAAATTGTAGTGGAATCTTTCAGAGGCATATTTTAAAATCACAGTGTTTTTTTTTTCCTTGATAAATGAACCACCTTCAGCTATAAATGCTATTTATCTCCTAAAGCCCTGGGGGAGTATACACCTCCTCTGCCTCATGTGTGATAAATTGTATGAAAGACCCTCACCTTAACCGTGTTCGGCTGCGTGTTTCGACAATCATTTCTGCATTCTGTTATGTTTAGTGCACTGCAAATATTATGGGGTTTTCATCATCTTTTTGGGAAATGCTCGGGTGCAGGCACCGAATGGAAATGCTAGCCCCGAGACATTCAGCAGAAATAAAAAGGAAAGATTGAAATAAAAGCAAAATGTGGCAGAAATTCAGGTCTAGCCACTTTGAAAGGCAAACCCAAATGTTTTGGGTGTGGAGCTTTGATCAGAACTGAAACCTAAAAGATGAAACCTTTTTCAAAGCTGGTTCAAATGAGGGGTTGGATCTTGTATCCTATTCTCTTGAAAAGCTGTGCATCTCATGTTATGCACTTACAATGCACTCATTAACCTTGGCGATTAAGAATGATTGAGGGTGAAATTATTTCAGCAATGCGGATGTAAGAGAGGTAAGCGAGTAATGGGTAAGATTAAGGAAAAGAAAAGGATCGAAGACCATAGCAGAAATATAGACTGTAGTGGCTAAGAAATGGTAGAATGTATAAGCATAGAGATCGAGCAAGTTTGCTGTACAGCAATGGGATGTTTTATAGAGATTTGGATAAACAGACCAGTTCAAGTGAGAAGATCATTATTTTTTGTGCTTATAGTGGTTATCTGTGAAAAGATGCAGCTAGAGGATTGGCCACATTAGATTATTGCTTAATAATTCACTAATGTCCATCAAAGGGGAATTTTTCAATCCTTACCCAAATGTGGGAATGTGTTCCTTCCTTTCAAACACCTAATTGAACTTGGATAAAAGCTTTGCAGTTGGGTTGCATATGACTCCAGACCCATTTCATTTGGTTAACTCTTAACTGAACTCTGAAATTAATTTAGATATGGAACCTCTACATACCTGAAAGGGACAAGAGCTATACTTAACTAAGCAAAAAAGCAGATATGGACAGCTAGACGTAGGAACGACTGTAAAACTAAAAAGAAAACATTCTAAAGGCAAACATTAGCATAGATCTTGGCAACCAAAGGACAAAATCAAGTACAATCTTTTCAAGACTGAGAAAGCTATGAAGACATATCATAATTGACATTTTTTATTAAATTCGGAAACTGGCAGGGGTAATCAGTGATATGTTAATAAAAATAAGATGGCAGGCATGTTGAATAATCACACAGGGTTAGTATAATGGTGGAAGTGAATGCAATCCCAAGAAAATCTTTCATTCTTTTGTACTTTGTATCTCCTCATAACTCCAGTTTCCCTCTCAGTCTGTAGAAGGGTCTCAACACGAAACGTCACCTATTCCTTTTCTCCAAAGATGCTGCCTGGCCCGCAGAGTTACTCCAGCATTTTGCATCTATCCCAAGAAAACTAATATTGAATCAAGGGCAGATGTCTGTCAAAATGAATATAACCAGATAAAAATAGTGACAAAATAATGGTGCTAAAGAAAGCTAAATCATCAGGACAAAATGCATTCCATCTCAGGTTTTTAAAGGATATGCTCTTTAAAGCAATATAAAGAATATAAATTCTATATTCTAAAGTTACCTCAATTCTTTTACTTGATAAAAAAATTAAGTGAATGTTCCTGTCACTCCACAATTTAAGGAAATTAAGAGGAGGAAACCATAGACTCATAGCGTCTGTTGCCAGTAAGCAATTGGAGTCTATAATTAAGGTGGACACATGAGAATTTTCAGCTGATCAAAACAATTCAACATGGATTTGTAAAGCAGCAGTCACACTAGAAGAGCCTGCTTGAATTCTAATGAGATTATTTAAATAGTTGGAATGACTTTGCATATTAGGTTTTAGGGCTAAAGGAATCAAGGGATATTGGGGGAAAAAAGCAGGAACGGGGTATTGACATTAGATGATCAGCCATGATCATATTGAATGGTGGTGCTGGCTCAAAGGGCCGAATGGCCTATTCCTGCACCTATTTTTCTATATAATGTGCAAGAATTTTATTTGCTCATTGTTTCGAATCTGGCTAGTCACTGGAAGGGCAAGATATGTCCCCCTTTCTAATTGCTTTTGAACTGAGTGGCATCCAGCAACCGCATTTAAATTCCACACCTGCCATGGCGGGATTTGAACGTGGGCCTTTGGATGGGTTAGTCTAGGCCTCTGGGGTGTGAAACGCATAACTTAACCACTCTACTACCACCAACACCACATTTCTACACTGAAGGCACAGCACCTTTTGAGGGTAGTTTTAAATAGCCCTGTTCCTGTCAGAAAGATAATTAATTATTTTTTTGTTCACAATAGTCACCTCAAAAATATATTCTCGATGAGGCCAGAGGACTGGCCATGTTGGGATTAAATATCTTGATAAAGTCATTCACGAGCAACTATCAACTGAAGTTGAACTCCAAAGAAGACACATTTTTGACTTATTTAGGTTATTAACTGAGCAGCAAGAGACGAAGAAGGATTAATGATCTAGTACGCCAACTGATAGAAACAATGCCATTTTTGATTTTGCATCTACACCATTGCCTTGAGGTAAAAACTGGATGACAGTAATGAAACCATCCCTGGTCCACAGTATATTTTCACCATTTTGCCCACCCATACAGCGTTGGTACCACTACACCAAATCAATCCTTGATCCCTTTGCCCCCATCACAATTTCCCCACCCATAGTCATCCCACTTTTATCCACCCCCTTTACTCCCACCCTTCAATTCCCCCCCCTTCTCCCCTTTTCCCTTCCCCTTTCCCCTTTCTCTTCCCCCCTTCGCTCCCCCTTCTCTCCCCCCTCTTCACTTCCCTCCGCCTTCCTTCCCTTCCTCATGTCTCCCTCTCTCGCCACCTTCTCGCGTTTATTCCCTCCCCCTCAGAACAAACAATCTCCCAACCACAATAGCCATTTTCCACCCCATCATCTGTCTGAAACGGCAGCAGACTTATTTAAGACTGGATGTGTAAGTTGTATTTGACCTCATGGTGAATTTTGGACCTTGTATCTACTTCACTTCTTCCGCCCTGCCTCATTTGGTGCCAAAATCCTCCTCCATGCCTCTATCATCTCTGGGTTTTCATGAGAACATTCCTGTAAAATTCTTTGGATGGTTTACTGCCTTAAAGTATGTTACAAGAATGCAGGTTGTTGTAGTAGTGTTTGCCACAAGGATATGTGCTGTGCCACCACCATGCAGCATGTTTTAAAATGGAACTGTACAGCACGGGAACAGGCCCTTCAGCCTACAACAGCTGTGCCAAGCATGATGCCAAATTAATCTAGTTCTTTTCGCCTGCATGTAATCCATATCCTTCCATTCCCTGCATATCCACACATGGCAGGGCCGTGGCACCACTGATAGAGTTATTACTTCACAGCGCCAGAGACCTGGGCTCAATACTGACCACAGGTGCTGTATGTATGGAGTTTGCATGTTCTCCCTGTGACCGTTTAGGTTTCCTCCCACTTCCCAAAGATGTACAGGTTTGTAGGTTAATTGCCCTCTGTAAATTGCCCATAGAGTGTAAGGAGTGGATGAGAAAGTGGGATAACGTAGAACTAGTGTGAACGGGCAATTGATAGTCGGCATGGACTCGGTGGGCCTGTTTCCATGCTGCATTTCTAAAACTAAAAGTAAAATCCTAAGTAAAAGCCTTTTCAATGCTACTATTGTATCTGCTTTCACCATCACCCTTGGAAGCGAGTTCCAGGCACGTACCACTCTCGGTGTAAACAAAACTTGTCCTGGACATCTCCTTTAAATATTCCCCCTCTATCCTTAAAACGATGCTCTTTAGGTTTGGCATTTCGACCGTACATAAATGCTCTGATTGTGTACCCTATCTATGCCTCATTATTTTAACAGGTCTCCCCTCAGCCTCAAAGTCCCGGAGAAAACGTTCACGTGTGCTACAGCTTTAATAAACCATTAACCAATCTTGGAATGCAGTGAAGAGTTTAGGGACAAACTCTAGCAAGGTGGCTTTTGGAGTAGAGTTGCCAACTGTCCCGTATTAGCCGTGAAATCCCGTATATAGGGCTAAATATACGGGACCGCCCTTGTTCCGTATTTGACTGCTATTTCTCCGGTCGAGGGGACTGTCGGGTCTGAGCGCTGCGTCCGGTCCCGCCTCATCCGTCCCGACATAGTGCAACCCATGGAGTTCAGCAGCAGCGCCTCGCCCGTGGCCCCATCGGTCGGCAGCCCGGCCAGCTGTCCGACCTTCGGATCTTCGCTTAACGCCGACACCACCACCCCTCCTTCTCATGGGCGATCATCGGTTCATGAGTTGGATGGGGTGCCGAACTTTGCGCGACGTCGCGCGCAAAGTCTGGCGCCCGGGCCAAAACTCCTCAGCTGGCCCGCTGGCTGGGCTTTGTGTGCAGTCCAGCACCCGGGCCAAATTAATCATTTACCCAGCCATGGCCGAGTCAGTCAACGAATTGCCGTCGGGAATTTGTTCCTTATTTTGACCCTTTTGTCACTTATTTGGGAGTGAGAAAGTTGGCAACCCTACTTTGGAGAGAGGTCAGCACAGATTTACCAGAAGGACATATGGTCAAGAGTTACTTTTTTTTTAAAGTCATTACGCAAACTATTATATAATTGGAAGAATGCTAAGTGATTTGTTTGAAGTTTCCTAGGTATTATGTGGAACCAAAACCAAACTAGGATTGGGTCCAGTAGCGCGATCTAAACTTAGAGACATGTCTTTCCAGACTTGTTGAGAAACATTTCCACAAAAGGTGGCAGAGGTTTGGAACACTTCTGATATTTGGTCAATTGTAAATTAAAAATTTGAGATTGATAGTCACAAGGTTTGCAGGTTATAATCAAAGACAAGTACAGGGAGTTGGAAGACAAGCGTTTATAATCTCATTAAATAGTGAAACAGGCTTGAGGAGCGAAATTGCCTTAATTCTATTTCTGAGGCAGTTAATCTTGAAAACAAAGTTTGTTATGCTGCAATTTTCGCCCTGGTTGCTTCATAAACGTGAATCCATTCCCTTTTAGCAGGGCAGTGCAAAATAATAAAACTGGTTAGAATGCCACATAAGAAACTGCATCTGTGCAAAGCAGTTGACCTCACTTATACCTTTGGGGTCTTGTAACAATAGGTTATTTCTTGCATTTTTGCATAGGCTTATTGCAAGCTGAATCCTGTCTGCAGAGAATTATTTGTCTTCAGGCACCCTGACTGTGACAGATTCCTAACCAAAAGCAAGTCTCACGCACATTAGGTTAATACAACTTAGCAGTTATGTGCTGCCCTTAAAAGAGAGCTTGCACTACAAATCATGGTGGATCCCCAATGCATTCATTGTTAAAAACCATTTGAAAAGTTATTTTTCTGTGACTTTATCCTTCTTAATCACCAATGAAAGTCATGTCCAAATTTTAAGAATATTTACTGATATATCTTTCTTCAACTTTGCCTCAAGAGCATGAAATATTGTTTGTTCTGCTCCAGTTTGGAGGGTAGGCCAATGTATACTCAGTAACTCTATGACCATTGAGATACACTATAGTTGCCAAACTAAGGGTTATGTGCAGATAGTTAACTGATGATCTTAGCATCATGTTCAGCACAGATATTGTGGGCCGAAAGGCCTGGTCTTGTGCTTCACTGTTCTATGTTCTTTCTTCTCCCTAAACCCCACTAAGAAATGATTACTGCAGAAGAAAGGCTAATATTCAGGCCTGCATGATTCTTTTTCATATAACTTTAACTTCAAGGACTACGAGGGCCACATCTCTTCTTAGACTATTGAGAGAGAGGTAACATTAGTTAACATTAGTTAGGTAACATTCCCATGGGTGAAAAGACATGACAGTGAGGTATTTTATTTCATTTTGGTGTATTAGTAGAGTCATTTTTGGTTCATATTAAAAGATAAACATGTCAAAGCGAATGCATTGTGCTCTTTTCCCTCTGCCTCTGCCAGGGATCAACTATTGTCATGAGGCATCATGGAATGAATCAGGCTGCTGTATTGGTATATAGACACAAAATGCTGGAGTAACACAGCAGGCCAAGCAGCATCTCTGGAGAAAAGGAATAGATGATGTATCAGGCCGAAACCCTTCATCAGTATTGATATTGGTATTGCCCGTGTCGGGTGCTGCCAGACCAATAAATTTCAGGCAGCATCTCTGTAGAAAAGGAATGGGTGACGTTTTGGGTCGAGACCCTTCTTCAGACTAGTCAAGTGAAAGGGAAATGAGAGATATAAGCAGTGATGTAGAGAGATATAGAACAAATGGGTAACTTGAAGTTAGAGAAATCAATATTCATACCATTAGAGATTTCTCTAACTTCAAGTAACCCCTGCATTCCCTCTCTCCATCCCTCCCCCACCCAAGTCGCACCAGGTTCTTGTTCTCACCAAGCAAACAGCTAACAATGGCCTGTTTCCTTTAACATTGTTACTTTTTTGCAAATCTTTCATTCATTTGTTCCATGTCTCTCGACATCACTGCCTATATCTATTGTTTCCCTTTCCCTTGACTAGTCTGAAGAAGGCTCTCGACCCGAAACGTCACCCATTCCTTCTCTCCAGAGATGCTACCTGTCCCGCTGAGTTGCTCCAGCTTTTTGTGTCTACCTTCAGTTTAAACCAGCATCTGCAGATCCAACCTACAAATAAGTTTCAGGCTTGTGCTGGAGATCTGCCAACACATCTGAGGGGCAGGTCCCATGGCTGACCTCCATGTGGAGCTTGCTGGAGCAATAACCCCATTCACTAGAATAGCATTTCTCAGCCCAAAGGTCAGAAGAGAAAAGGTAAGCCCAATCATTTATTTTTCAATTAAACACCTTTCTAATGTTTTAATTATTCCTTGTTTTATTAATTTTATTTACTATTACATTTAAAAGACGTTTGGAGAGGTACATGGATGGGAACGATTTAGAGGGATAACGGCCAAACGCAGGCAGGTGGGACTAGTGGAGACGGGGCATCTTGGTTGACATAGGCATATGGGGCCAATGGGCCTGTCTCCATGTGTACGAAGGAACTGCAGATGCTAATTTACATTGAAGATAGACATAAAATGCTGGAGTAACTCAACGTGTCAGGCAGCATCTCTGGAGAAAAGGAACAGGTGACGTTTCGGGTCGAGACACTTCATCAACCAGAAACGTCACCTATTCCTTTTCTCCAGAGGGCTCGTTTCCATGCTGTATGACTCTATGACTCTATTTATTTTACATTTTGAAATAGTTCATCAAATAGTTAACTTACTTATTTCAAGAAATCTTAAGAGTTTTTAAAAATGTCTGAATATTGGAGACACAAAGCAGGTGGGGCTTCACTTACCCCCCCCCCCCCCCTCCCTCCCTGAAACCACATTCCCTCTTTTCAAAAAAGGCTGTCCTATGGGTCTGGGTCTGTCCTTGGCACGTCACGTCGCTTGCTTTCCACTGAGATATACAGCACCTCACTAGATGCCTCCTGGATGTGAAGGCTTCCCTCGTTCAGCCCAGGTACAGGCAGATACGAGACATATTTACCATTTACCACGGGACTTATTTACCATCGCCCGCCGGGGGCTTTGACTTTGACATCGGGAGGAGAATGGGGAGTGCAGGGGAGAGACAAGACTTTGCCTTCCATCACAGTGAGGAGGAGATTCACTGTGATGGATGTTTGTGTAAATTGTGTTGTGTCTTGGTTCTTTTTACTTGTTTGTATGACTGCAGAAACCAAATTTCGTTTGAACTTAGGTTCAAATGACAACAAATAAATTGTATCACATACAGAGCTGCAGATGCTGCAATCTTGAGCAAAAAACAAAGCGCTGGAGGGACTCGGCAGGTCAGGCAGCATCTGTGGAGGGGAATGGGCAGGCGATGTTTTGGGTCGGGACCCTTCTTCAGACTCCAGACATACAGGCGTCTGAGCCTTACAAGGCCAAGTCATAGTGATAGGTAGAATCCACTTGACTCAATCTATTATATAGTTTATAATTAAAACAACGGGCCAGCTAGAACGTGTTCCGTTGTCTTGGAGACTGCAAGTGGGCTTGCAACATATCCAGCAAGCTTAAGGCAACAGATTTGTGTACAACATTGTCAGATATACGGCAAATAAAAGTAAGTGCTCACTTATTGGGATGGTCATCGGTAAGAAGCTTGCCCGAAATAAGTTAAATATCTGAAACATTATTTGTCTCAGTTTCCTACTCAGAGTTCATTAGTATGCCTCCTTGTAACTTGGCAAGTGAGACTTCAATTAATGCTTGTTGTGTAGACACATTTGATTTGGGTTGATACCCTGTTATTGTTCCTGCTTGCCAGCCTTCTGAACCGTAGAGAGGTAAAGGGAAGGGAAGTTTCTCACCAGGATTAGTTCTCTCCACATCTACTTGCTGCGCTCAATCCTCCCGAAACATTGACAGGACTCATTCCAGCTCATTAATTCAAGAGATGGGGAAGAATGGAAGGCATTACCTCTTCATTTCAGGTGCCCTGTTTCTTTTACTTGTTTCATCTGCTCTGGAATGTGTCTGGTGAATTAGCTGATACAAGTAAATTGCACGGCCTTAATTCTTTTCAATCCTGCTCCTTTCTTTTCCATCTCCGAGACACTGCTTCATTTCCAGCTGTTATTGGTCTCCAATAATACTTGTTGTGGAGTCTGAACCCAGGCAACCATGTGGCTGAATATTTACCAGACCAAAGAGCTTTCCAAAAAGATCCATTTTACATTCATGCCTGCAACAATTATTTACAGAGAATACAAATGCATTTGAGTAACATGATTTCTGCTCTTTTATATATGGCAAAGATAGACACAAAGTGCTGGAGTAATTCAACGGGTTAGGCAGCATCTCTAGAGAAAAAGGGATAGGTGACGTTTCAGGTCGAGACCTTTTTATATATGGCATCCTGACTTCTAGTACCATTTGTTTTCAATGGCCATTGTACTAATAGGTAATTTTTATAGATATTTAAAATAACTCACTCATTCTAATTTGTTACAAAAAAACTATTGTGTTTCACAACTATTGTTGTTATTGGCAAATACTCAGTGACAAATTATTCAAGTCTTTCATTGTCATTCATTTTATTTGTTTCAGCTGCATCTCCTCCCCAGATTATGACATGATTCTGTTGCTGAGAACTGTTTCTCGACCCAACGGTGGCCACCTGGCAATATATTTAAATAAAAGCAAGGACCAATGTGTAGTTAAACCAAAGCATTTAACTCAACCTCGGGGTTGAGGTTGTCCTCAACCTTCGTTGTCACCTTCCCCTCAGCCAACATTGAGCCATTCAACATTTCCTTGTTAAATGTCTGCTTTGATCTGTCATTTTCGCACCTTACCATTCCATATCTCTAGTCTCCCTCTCTCCTGACTCTCAGTCTGAAGAAGGGTCTCGACCCGAAACGTCACCCATTCCTTTTCTCCAGAGATGCTGCTTGTCCCGCTGAGTTACTGCAGCATTTTGTGTCTATCTTCGGTGTAAACCAGCATCTGTAGTTCCTTCCTACGCACTTAGCTCAACCGTTCAGGTATTGCTGCACACACACAGTTCATAAACGGCAGATGTAGTCTGCAATCCTGCAGTTGCTGGCAAATCTAACCTGACTGTCTCCCAAACGCTGAGCTGCATGTACCGGCTGTACACAAGTGGAACATTCAGATCGTAACCTGGGGAGGACCTGTAATGTTTCGTGAAAACCACATTCAAAGCATGTGACATAAACAAGCTACTTCACACTTAGTTTTAGAGATACAGCATGCGAGTCCACGCCGACCATCGATCACTCGTTCACACCAATTGTATGTTATCCCACTTTCTCATTGACCCCCTACACACTGGGGGCAATTTTACAGAGGCTAATTAACTGACAAAACCCACACATCTTTGGGATGTGGGAGCAAACCGGAGCACCTGAAGGAAACCCACGTGGTCACAGGGAGAAGGTGCAAACTCTGCACAGACAGTACCCAAGGCCAGATCGAACCCATAGCTCTGGTGCTGTGCAGTGGCTGCTCTACCAGCTGCGCCACTGTGCTGACCATTTCTGCCCTGGCTGTATCAAAATAAATTGTCCATGCCATTAAGCAATATTTCTTGTGAATTTTGGTCACAATTTGTTGGATTTTGCAGCCTTCCTCTCCCAGATACCTCTTCCCCCTCCCCTCTCTCACTCCCACCCTCCCCTGTGCCCCACCTGGACTCACATCTATTTCTTCCCTCCCCCTCCCCTTCCACCTCCATTCCTTTCTCCAGCTTCTCAACTTGCAACTCCTGTCTCACACCCTCATCTCTTGCCTTTGTCCTCCATCTGCCTATCAAATAACCTTCCTCACCTGTATCAACCTGTTACCTGCCAGGCCTTGACCTGCCCCTCCTTTCTTGCCCCTCCTGAGATGCTGCCTGACCCGCTGAGTTACTGCAGGACTTTGTGTCATTTTTTTTTGGAAACCAACAATTGCAATATATTTTTTTCTCTTGAAGCGTGGTGGAAACTCTATGATCTTTGGCGGAAACTCCTACCTACAAGTGCCTTGCTTTTGCATTTTTTTCAGAACTAGAGCTCCATATCAAAGTGCTTGGCTCCAAGATCAATCTTTCCCTGTCGGGCTTGCATTTGCAAGCTTTTTACCATTTCAAAGGCACGGAGCAATTGTTTAATTAGCCTGTGAGCATACTCAATCTAAAACTCCCCTTAAATGTGGAGGTGACCTGCGGCAGAAACTGTGTATTGTTTTGCTTCTTGCAGACAAAAGGGGTTTTAATAATGCAGCTAATTCAAATAATCATTTTTAAATATTGTAACTGTGTACACTTAAAGTTTCAAGTGAAACAGTTTATTCATACTGTAAACTGTGTGAAAAAAAAGGAAATTTACTATGATTGTAACATTAATTATGATTAAGGAAAATCTTTGTAAAAAGAAAACATTTAATTAAATGTAATTGAACGATGCTGCATGGTAATAGGCCCTTCAGCCCATCGAGTCTACCATGACCATTGAACACCTGTTCGCGCCAGTTTTACGTTATCCCACTTTTCGCATCCATTCCCTACACACTAGCGGTGATTTACAGAGGCCAACAAAACTGCAAACCTTCTTTGGAAAAAGTTATTGATTAGTTTTTCCTTGAATCATGCACAGTGTATGTTTTGGCTCTCTAAACAGGTAATAAAGATAAGGAGTAGAAACAAGGAACTGCAGATGCTGGTTTATACCATAGATAAACACAAGGTGCTGGAGTAACGTCACCATCCTTTTTCTCCAATAGAGATAAGGTGTCAAAAGCAGAAATTAGGAAATTTATTTCCTAATGAGTATAAATTATCTATATTTTTCTCAGGAGTAATCAATGAATCAATCAGCCATGATCACAATGAATGGCGGTGCTGGCTCAAAGGGCCGAATGGTCTCCTCCTGCACCTATTTTCTATGTTTCTAATGATATTTGTTTTTTCACAAACCTGAGGGGAGACTTGATAGAACTATATCAAATTATGAGAGACATCAGAACCTTTTTCTGCAGTGTGGAAATGTCAAAGACACAGTGGGTGGCATGGTGGGTGACACTGGGTGGCACAGTGGCGCAGCGGTAGAGCTTTTGCCTCACAACAGCAGAGGTCCGGGTTCGATCCTGACCCCGGGTGCTGTCTGTGTGGAGTTTGCACATTCTCCCTGTGACTGCGTGGGGTTTCCTCCGGGTGCTCCGGTTTCCTCTCATATCCCAAAGACATGCAGATTTGTAGGTTAATTGGCCTCTGTAAAATTGCCCCTCGTGTATAGTGGGATAACCAGTGTGAATGGGTGATCAATGGTTTGCATTTACGTGGTGGGACAAAGGGCCTGTTTCCATGCTGTATCTCGAAACTAAACTAGAATGTTTGGTTAGAAGGGTGAAGGGGGACAAAATTCAAATGAGATGTGTGGGGCATGTTTTTTCCCCCCCCCAGAAACTGGTGGATATCTAGAATAGTGCTTCTTAAACTATTTCAGTGTCATTCACCCTTGAGTGTTTATCATAACATTTCATTCACCCTCGACTAAATGTTTTTGGTAATTTTCGTCTTATTCTCCCTTGTGTATAATTGTATATATTATTTATTTTTGTCACATGAACAAAAACCATAAATTAACTCACTCACCCCAAAATAATGTCATTCACCCTTGGGTGAACCATTCACCAGTTTAAGAAGCACTGATCTAGAAGGTGCTGCCAAGGGTGATGGTGGAGGTGGAGGCTGATACAATAGTGGCAATTAAGAGGCTTTTGGATCAGCGCATGGATATGGATAAGGACCACATGTGGGTAAAGGAGGTTAGTTGGACCTGATATCATGTTCGGCACAGACATTGTGGGCTGAAAGGCCTGTCCTATGTATGTTTTTCACCCTTTGATGATGTTTGCATGAGTGAAACGTCACTGGATGGTCTTACACTTTGGAGTCATGGCCACCACCTTAGCAGTACAATGTGCAATGAGTGAATGTGTGAGCTCTGACATGTGCTTGTGCCTTCATCAGGCATAAATATGTTGTAAATCTTTTCACATATGACAAATAAATGTATCTTGTAAATCTTGAGCTGACGTGATCAAGATGAATCTACATAGAACAGGCAGGAATTGTGATTTTTGACCTCAGAAATAATTGACCACAACTTTTCTATTTTGGTATACAATTTAAACAGTCAAATATGAAACCATTTACATGAAGCAGCTTTATCCTAAGTTCATTCAGATTTCCTTTGTAAGTTCATCTGCTCCCCTTTTATTCTGCTGCATATGTTTGATTTCAAGTTCCCACAGTGAATATATGCAAGCTCATTGCGTAAGAAAGGAGTGAGGTTTGTGCAGTTCGCATCTGCTGAATATTCTTTTTGTTACTATCAACACAGGCCCAGCTGGAGTCTTGCTGTATAAATACTTAAATCTTTGGTTTGCAGGGGGGTTTGAGGCTTGGAATTGTGAATTTATGCCTGCTACACCCTGGTTTCTCCTTCCTCTACAATGTCAGCAGAACAGGTGCACACATTATATGGAGCCTTATTTTGTGACTGGCACTGAAGTTTCTGCCCTTGTGAACTCCTTTCTGCTTCTCCTTCCCCCTCATTTTCACTCAATGAATGATAGCTTTTCACTATCATGGGAACATTGTGAAGAAAGCACATGCAGTAGGCAAGACTCCCCGTCAATGCTTTGAAAAATATTGCTTTTGTCGCAGGTACCAGATATATTAATGCCATTTCTTTCCTGAACACTGCTACCTTTTTAATGTCAAACCTTTCTCTACTTGTCTTCATCAACACTAATGTTGTGTTCATAAGATTATTTATCATGACTTTATTTGTCTCTGCACATCAAACACACTTGCATTCGTCCAAAAATAATAATTTGTACAAAGCTGACCAACATGTCCCATCTACACTAGTCCCACCTGCCTGCATTTGGCCCATATCCCTCTAAACCTATCCCATCCATGTAGCTGTCTAAATGTTTCTTAAAGGTCATGATAGTGTCAAGAAATCTGAGTAGACAAATATTAAAATATGTTTACCTTATTCCACTTAAACTTTGTTAAGCTTGGATCGCCTCAACACAGAGGGAAAACAAGGAGGGAAGAGACAAGGACTTTAAGACTTTTGCCTTCTATCACAGTGAGGAGGGCCTGGTGGACTCACTGTGGTGGATGTTAAATCCGTGTTTATTGTGTGTTTTGTTATTTTATTCTTTGTTATGACTGCAAGGCACGAAATTTCGTTCTCTGAATGACAATAAAGGATACTTTACTTACTTTACTTTAAGAGTGAATTGGTATTCCATATTGAGATTTGCGCACATCTCAGCAAATGTTGTCTGTGAGGGAATGGAACTGAATGGGAGCACCACAAGCCAGCATCAGTTTCATTGGTTTAACACTAAATTGGCGAGTTGCGTGGCTATTAGTTCTTGGGGGGAGGGAGTTTCTTACACTTCCACATCCCTCACCTACCGGCCGTCAGTCTCTACTCCTCTCCTCCACTGGGTTCCATCTGCCATTGTCGAGCCCCTCACCTGATACACCCCATCACTTACAAGTCTTTCTCTCTCTCAAGGCTCCCCCTCACTCTCTCCCACTGGATTCCACCTGCCCATCATCTAGCCTTCATCTGATTCCACCTATCGCTCACCAGGCCCTGTCTCTCTCCACCCCCCTCCCCCCCATCTCACCTCTTCATACTGGTTATCTTCCCTCTACACTCTCAGTCCCCATGCAGGGTATCAACCCAAAACGTTCACCACTCCTTTGCCTCCACAGACGTTGCTTGACTTGTTGAGTTCTTTCACCATTTTGTTCCATGTTCCAGATACCAGCATCTGCAGTTTTATTTGCTTTCTATAAATATGGATTCTTTCAGAATGTTTTAAATAAAAGGATTTGTTGAACTGTCAAGAGGCAGGTTTGGATTAAGATATTTACTCCAATGGTATCGGCTGAAAGGACGAGAAATATTGCCCTGTGTGTTGTAATAAAAAGTTGGTGTTGGATGATTAGACAATGAACAGAAGATTGTTGCAGCCATCAATCTGCTTCACACTGTGAATTGACATGATCTGTACAATACCCTTCTCCCTGACTTGCCTGTCCAGTTTGTTCTGCAGCTGTGGTGAAATTTCAAAGTCTTCTGTCAATCGAGTCTCTGAATGTCAGGTCTATCTGGAGTCCAGCACATTGTTCAGCTACCACCCTACACCTATTCATAATGGGACACAAATTATTGTCAATTACTTTCACAAGTAAACGTATATTTTGTCAGCCTGAAGAAGGGTCCTGACCTGAAACATCACCTATCCGTGCTCTCCAGAGATGCTGCTGGACCCGCTGAGTTACTCCAGCATTTTTTTGTCCTTTTTAAATTCTGCTAATTTTGTTTTGTGCAGGAACATTCCTTTAAAATTTCTTGCCCCAGCACCAGACTGTGACTTCCTTCAACATTTTATCCTTGAATTATTCCTGTGGCTCGTTGTTTTAATCCAGTCAATGATAATTCAGTCACTGAATGATCTGCTTCTTCATCTCAGAACGATGGGTAAATTTAGATTGGACAAATGGAATTTTCTAATCGCCTCGATTTCTGATTTCATCTATTTTTATTTATCCTTCAAACTCGCATCTCTCATTTTATGCAGCTGCGTAACCGTTCTCCAGAAAACAAGCTCAAGGGCAGCACAGTGGCGCAGCGATGGAGTTGCTGCCTCACAGCACCAGAGACCCGGCTTCCATCCTGATTACGGGTGTTGTCTGTACGGAGTTTGTACATTCTCCCTGTGACCACGTGGATTTTCTCCCAGCGCCCCGGTTACCGCCCACATTCCAAAGGCGTGCAGGTTTGTACGTTAATTGGCTTCTGTAAATTGTCCCTAGTGTGTGTAGGATAGAACTAGTGTACAGGGTGATCGTGGTCAGCATGGGCTGAAGGACCTTGTTCCACGCTGTATCTCTAAAACTAAAACTAAGCTTGTTATAGGGTCAAAAAAGTGCATCTTGTACCAGGCATTTTGACTTTTGCCTTTCACCCTGGTTGCAGGGAACAGCTTTTTGTTTTCAATGTGGCTCAGATGAGGTGGGAAGTGGAAAAGAAATCTTGTTTAGGTTGAGCTGCACTAAATGCAGTGCAAACAGTGACTTAAGTGTTCAGTTATTAGACCAGCAGCCTGGATTAGACTAACCTTATTAGACTAACCTGATCAGACTAACAATTTAGTAAATGCTACACTGTATTAGAAAGTCCAGACACGTGAATGGCAACGGAGAGTGTGTCACAAATTGAGCCCTATTGTAATTTAAATCTTCTGAACACTGAATGTGGAAATCTACATCAAAATTCCGCATCTAACAGTGAGAGTAATCACGACTGGCACATGATGTTTCACTGGACACATTTCTTTTTTAAGCAGATTAAGTGGAACTTTACCCTTCATAATTCTCCCTTGAAATTTTGCTTCCACGGATTTGGAAGTTCCTAAGTACGAAAAGGCTGGGAAATAGGTTTTCTATTTTGGTATGCCTGCTTTATTCTTTATTCCAGATTTTGCCACATTGCATTTATTTTCCCTTTCAAATCAAATGTAAGTTAAGTCAATGGGTGCGTGGTCAGGGGCTCTGCATGAGGTATTTTCACTGGTCATTCAGTGAGTGCCATGTTCTGACACCAACAAAACCAACTTCATTTTGAACTCATAGATAATGTTCAAGGGTGAGAATATTTCTGGACTGTGGAGGATTCAAAGATAATGGGGAAGTGGGGAAGTGGAGCTGAGGCCAAGATCAGATCAGCCATGCTCTTACTGAATGGTGAAGCAGACTGAGACCCCATCTGCTATTTTATAGATTTGATATATTGTGCCATTTGTTCTGAAGGAGTGCCCTGCCTCAGTTGAAGTGACCAAATAGTAAGTTTGGTGGCAAAAACAGGAAAGCAGACTATTTTCTAAATGGTGGCCGACTAGGAAAAGGGGAGATGCAGCGAGACCTGGGTGTCATGGTACACCAGTCATTGAAAGTAGGCATGCAGGTGCAGCAGGCAGTGAAGAAAGCGAATGGTATGTTAGCTTTCATAGCAAAAGGATTTGAGTATAGGAGCAGGGAGGTTCTACTGCAGTTGTACAGGGTCTTGGTGAGACCACACCTGGAGTATTGCGTACAGTTTTGGTCTCCAAATCTGAGGAAGGACATTATTGCCATAGAGGGAGTGCAGAGAAGGTTCACCAGACTGATTCCTGGGATGTCAGGACTGTCTTATGAAGAAAGACTGGATAGACTTGGTTTATACTCTCTAGAATTTAGGAGATTGAGAGGAGATCTTATAGAAACTTACAAAATTCTTAAGGGGTTGGACAGGCTAGATGCAGGAAGATTGCTCCCGATGTTGGGGAAGTCCAGGACAAGGGGTCACAGCTTAAGGATAAGGGGGAAATCCTTTAAAACCGAGATGAGAAGAACTTTTTTCACACAGAGAGTGGTGAATCTCTGGAACTCTCTGCCACAGAGGGTAGTCGAGGCCAGTTCATTGGCTATATTTAAGAGGGAGCTAGATGTGGCCCTTGTGGCTAAAGGGATCAGAGGGTATGGAGAGAAGGCAGGTACGGGATACTGAGTTGGATGATCAGCCATGATCATATTGAATGGCGGTGCAGGCTCGAAGGGCCGAATGGCCTACTCCTGCACCTAATTTCTATGTTTCTATGTTTCTATATCGCTCTACATAACCGTCTGTATCTTTCATTTCCCTTCCCCCCTGACTCCCTGTCTAAAGAAGGGTCTCGACCCGAAACGTCAATTTTTCCTTTTCTCCAGAGATGCTGTCTGACCCACTGAGTTACTCCAGTTTTTTGTGTATCTTTATGTAGTCGCACTTTTAAGTTAAGAAAGGAGAAAACAAGAAACTAGACCTGTTAGCCTGATGTTACAAAAAGATAAAATACTGTAATCAATAATTAAAACAGTGGTAATGGGACACAGAAAATAGTGAAGGTAGACAAAAGTGCTGGAGAAACTCAGCGGGTGCAGCAGCATCTATGGAGCGAAGGAAATAGGCAACGTTTCAGGCCAAAACCCTTCTTCAGAGGTTTCGGCCTGAAATGTTGCCTATTTCCTTCGCTCCATAGATGCTGCTGCACCTGCTGAGTTTCTCCAGCACTTTTGTCTACCTTCGATTTTTCAGCATCTGCAGTTCCTTCTTAAACACAGAAAATAGTGATATGTGGCAGAGTCAACATGAAAGGGAAATATTTTTTGTCAAATCAGTTGGAATTCTTTCGGATTGTAAGGAATCAAGTTGATGTAAGCAGGTTTTGAGAATTCGAATTAATAATGAAGAAACACTTCAAGGTTGCAAGGAAACTATGTTCATTCAGGTATTGTGAAATACAGGATTGAACAAGTTGCAAGTCCCACACACTTCTGATCGATGGGTCTTCACTGATGTGAGCAGCAGCTGGTGGGTCTAAGTCTCGCGGCCTTCTGTCGAGGATCCTAGCACCATTCTGGATCCCAGTCTGAGGTGCAGTTCAATGAGCTTGTTCACTGCATGCACATATAAACCCACGCTTCTTCCCCGATCTACAAACAACGGTGTTATTAAAACTGGGCATCCTCCTTACTGATGGAAACAGAGGTTATTTAGCATATCAGGGCTGAGCTAGTCTTGGCAGTCTCTTGGAAGAAAGGATTGTCTAGTCTTGTTGCTATATGACTTTGAGGCTGCGTGATCTGAAGCCTCGTGATTCACTAGTTCTTCCAAGTGAGCCCGTTTAGTTTCCTAAGCACCTAATTGTTTGTTTTCCTAAGTGTGTCTGCTTGCCCAGCATAGGGATTGTTAGCAGACAACTCTGTTTTAGCTGAAAATCCTGTTATAACTTTAAATTACACTTGATAAGGGGGTTTAATTGGTGGTATATTTGATTTTCCAGAAGCCCTTAGAGAAGACACCATTCAAGAGGTTATAAAAAAAATTTAGAGCACACGGGATTGAGGTCAATGGACTAATGTGGATAGAGGATTGGTTAACAGGCAGAAAACAGACCAAAGGAAATGGATAATTTTCAGGTGGAAGGCAGTGACTAGAGGAATGGTGCTGAGACCATGGGTCATTTGCTGTCTCATTAGTGTAAGTGGGGAGACTTATTACTTGATTTTATTTTCTCCCATGTTAAAAAAATTATGTAAATTAAAAATAAAATTAATATTTTTGATGTAAATAACATAGAAACATAGAAAATTGATGTGGTTATTGGATATATTCTAGATAATAAAATCAAGGAGAGTAATTGGATCTGCTTGCTCATTCTCTGAAAGGTATTTTGGTTGTAACATTTCTTGTCTTGAGGTTTTCCCAGTCCAAGTCGAATCAGCATCCTCTGTCCCCTGGTTCACATCGGCTGAATAAGCTCAAGGGAAGTATTTAAGGAGAAGGCAGTGAGTACATATTCGGTAACTATTTAGAAATTCTATGAAAACTAGTTAAAATTTTATTACTTGAATAGTATGCAGAGGAACGAGCTAGATATGGATTTATGTTAAACATTAATATTCAGTTAATCTGAGCGCTCTTGTTAGTTTGATATGAGGGGAAAAGTGGAAACCGAGTTTGCGTCAGCTTTCTGTCTTTGACCAATACATTTTGCAAATATAAAGTGTAGCAGTTAAACCCATTTTTTCCCAGAGTGCCGCAGGTATTGAGGATGAGCCGCAGGTCAGTAATATGGATGAGGAAACCAAGTGCACTGTGTCCATGCCTGCTGATGTATCAGTGTAAAAGCAAGGAACTGCAGATGCTGATTTCACAAAAAAAGACACAAAGAGCTGGAGTAACTCAGCGGGTCAGGCAGCATATCTGGAGAACGTTGAGAGGTGACGTTATGGGTCAGACCCTTCTTGAGACTCATTGGTCAGTCTGAAGAAGGGTCCTGACCCAAAACGTCACCTATCCACGTTCTCCTGGTATGCTGCCTGACCCGCTGAGTTACTCCAGCACTAAGTATCAACGTACCTTGTGCGAAAAATACAAACAGGCATCAGAGGTGTTTAGACAAGCAAGTGAATGGAGGAGGATGGGACAAATGAAATATAAAGATGAAATATGTGTAGTCACCCACTTCTGTAGAATAAAGCAAATACTGGTCGGTTCGTTATAACGTGAAAGATTGGAAGTGGGTTGGTGATCCAAGTGCATTCCTTGTGCACACATTATTCAAAGCTGATGTGTGCGTGCAATATGGAATTAGGAAGGTATGCCGACTTGAGGAGGATATCCAGCATTTAGACTTTAGAGAAACAGCGCGGAAACAGGTTAATTGGCTGCTTTAATATTGTCCTTTTCTCTGTACCTCAGTACACGTGACAATAAACTAAACAGTTCAGCACCACCAGAAAAAAATGTGAGAGAACATCGAACTAGCGTGAACGGGTGATTGATGGTTAGTGTGGATTCGGTGGGCTGAAGGGCCTGTTTCCAAGCTATATCCTTGAACTAAACTAAACTAAACTAAGAAGGTATTTTCTTTGTGCTCCTTTACTGGATTCCAGTTACTAAAATATTTCATGAGACTAGGCAGCTTTAATATTGTTTTTACATGGATATTTAGTTCACAAATTAAGGTAACATGCAATCCTTGGTCACAGGTTTGCACATCTACGATCGAGATGAACTTGTATTGCTGGTTCCATGAGTGGAATCTGCAACTCCAGCTGCTCGTGTGAAATCTTGGCTTCTCTCTCCAGAGGATTCAAGTCCAGCATTCGAATGGAAGGACAGAAGTCATGTAATGGGCGGAATTGTCGTCATGAGGTGGGAAAATAAGCATCGCAAAAACATCCTTTTAACTCTAATGAAATTGAATTTATGGAGAGCTTTGTCTTTCAATGTTTTCAAACATTTTTGAGAACTTTATTATATGTTCCAGAGGTACCAAACACCATCTTTTGCCGTTTTGTGCACCCTTTCATAATATGCAATCTTTATTTTTGTTCATAGCTGAGCCTGTTAGCTAAGCTGGCATTTATCTATCTATTTATTTATTTATTTATTTATCTATCTGTGTATTTACCACTTTGGTAAACACATACCCATATTTAAGGATAAGAGAGAACAAGGTAGTTGTTGAGCAAAAGATTGGGCAGCACAGCTGGTAGATCTGTTGCTCTACAACACCGGAGACCCAGGTTTGACCTCAGATGCTGTCTGTGTGGAGTTTGCATGTTCTCCCTGTGTTATATGTGTACACATGTACAAACAAGTGCACGTGTCCTTTATGTGTTTAATGATGAAGAGAATGGGTTTCAAACCATGACCCTGCTGACCTCTTCTCTTGTCTAATTTCAAATTAACCCAAAAATTTCCAACAGCTGGTAGAGCTGCTGCCTCGCAGCACCAGAGACCCAGGTTCAATCCTGACCTTGGGTGCCTTCTGTGTAGAGTTTGCACGTTCCTCCTGTGGCTCGGTTTCCCCTGAGTGCTCCAGTTTCCTCTCACATTCCAAAGACGAGCGGGTTTGTAGGTTGATTGGCCCTCTGTAAATTGCCCCCAGTGTGAATGGAAAAATGGACGAATGGGTGGTTGGCGTGGATTTCGTGGGCCATAGGACCTGTTTTCATGCTGTATCTTTTAATCGATAAATCTGGAGCTAACCAAGATATTGCTTTGGTTATGGAGTGGAAATCTATTAATTAAATGATTCCATAGTTTTGGAAGCCAATGTACATGTTTTTGAGTCATGCCATCACCAAATAGATTTTATCTGCAATCGGAGTCAGTGTCTTATTATTAAATCAATAAACTTCACATTCCTTTCTCCTTTCAGTCGGAGCAAACAATCATTCCTCTTTCTGAAGGTGTGCAAGAGGAGGTTGCTGCACGGACTGGGTGTGTTCCCAGAGTTGCTCCAGAGAGATGCCTTTGGAGAGGGCACACAGTAGCCATTGTATCTCTGTGGCACAGGGTGAACATGAGCCCATGATAGCATGGCAACGGATGCGCAGATAGCTAAGTGGTGAGGGGATTGACGAGGACATGGGGGGGAATGAAAGGTTGTTTCAGCGGCCTGGCTCCAGAGTGCAGTGGTCCTGGCTGTTTCACCAGGCCTGGCACTTCGAGCACTTTTTTTCCCCCTCTCCAGTCTGTGTTTTATGTTAGCAGCAGACATGTTGTCCCTATAGTGAATTAGATGAGAAACATTAGCTTGCAGAATATATGCCAATGAGCTAATGATTTTGACACATTGACAATACCAGCCTTACAGCAAAGTACCCACACAGCAAAGCCTGTTTTTGTATCTCATATTTTTTTTAATGGCGAAAGGTTTGTCAGAAAGAAACGGATTTATTTTCTGTCAATCCGGTCTACAATATCAGGAGTTATCTGGTTCCGGTCCTCGGGGCTTCAGACAGCTAACAATACACATCTTATTTCTGCTCCAATAGTTCCCCGTTATGCCTTTCAGATACAGGAAAAGTAGTGAAAGCATAAACCAGTTGAATGTGGCAGTATCGTCTGCCATTCATTGCTTATGAAGAGCCACGTGATCTCCCTTCATTTTCGAACAAAACTAAAGAGTACCTGCAAAAATGGGAATAACAATTTTTTTTTTAAAAGGTTACAAAAAGGTACGTGATTATTTGTAAGCACATAAAAATATCAAATAGAAAAATATTCGCTCTGAAAATATACACTCAGTTGGGCTTCTAAATAGAGGGGAGATGCCTTGTTTAAAAGCAAAGTAATTTTTATATATTGCGGATTAAACAAAGCTGCTATGAGTTAGCAGAACACTGGAGTCTCTCTTGGTTGGTCTATATGTGGTACTGAAAAATAGCATGTTAACAAATGTGTGAATGTCACCCTTTCAATCTTTGATAGAAGTGCATCTTTTCATAAAAATATCCAAAAGGAACAATTAAACCAGTAGAGTGGGTTTTGCAATTTATTCTCAAGGGTTTCAGCTTAGAATACAATGTTCCATCTTCAGTAGAAGACTATACACGCCCTTGGTTATTTTTTAATTGAGAATAACTGCTTGCAATGAGTGGTATACTTAAAGCAGAATGTTTGTCTCATATTCATTTGTAAAAATACCCAAGTATATTTATCAAACTTTTCTTATACTACTTTTGTTGAGCTAATGAATGGCCCAACCTTATAACTGGTTGCCAAACCTCTGTGCACCACAAATACATCCTCTTTAGGATACCGTTGGGGTGAGTTTTGCATGTTAATTTTTCGCTCCTGAATTTGCAGTGAAGTTCAATGCCTCTTGCTCTTTCCAAGCTCGTGATGGAGATATTAACCAGATCTGGCAAATTGTAGTGTTTTATATAAATAGGAAGGGAATGCATTAAATGATAATTAAATGTATTTTCTTCTTGGGTGGAAAGTTGCAGTGAGAGCAAGAGTGCTTTTGTTCAACTGATATGTGAGCACTTACATTATTGGTATTGATCTATTACAGTCACGTGTACTGAGGTACAGTGAAACGGTTTTGTTTGCATGCTATCCAAAGTAGATAATACTGTACATGAATACTATGGGCAGCATGGTGGCGCAGCTGGTAGAGCCGCTACCTCACAGCGCCAAAGACCTAGATTCAATCATGACCACAGATGTTGTCTCTGTGGAGTTTGCATGTTCTCCCCGTGACCGCATGGGTTTCCTCCCATGTACTGAAGACGTGCGAGTCTGCAGGTTAGTTGGCCTCTGTATATTGCTCCTAATGTGCGGGTGGAAGTGGCATAACGTAGAACTAGTGTGAATGGGTGATCAATGGAGACGGTGGGCTGAAGGGCCTGTTTCCATGCTGTGTCTCTAAACTAAACTAAAAATACAATCAAGCCACACACAAGTAAAACAGGCAGTGCAAAGAGAAAAAATAATCGTAGTGTAACAGTTCCAGAGAAAAGGTCCAATGCCTGTAATGAGGTAGGTTGGAAGATTGGGACTGTACACTAGCTAATGCGCAGCTTTGCCCAGAGTGGATCAGGCACCCAGCTACAGGGTAATAATGTCCATAACTCACTGTGCTTATCTAGTAATCTACCTTTTATGGTATACAATATTTTTGAGTCTGAAGGCTGGGATGTATGTAGAATATACAAAATGTGATTTGATGGTGGTTGAGCTTGCGTTTGATACTTAATGTTCACTTTGCTCTACTGTTACAAGGCATGGCGAACTTCCTGGCGCCCTGTCAGAGGAGTACCACTTTCTACTCCTCATCTCCAGAGACACATTAGAAATCAGAGACACACACAAAATGGTGGAGTAACTCAGCGGGTCTGACAGCATCGTTGGAGAACATGGATATGTGACGGTTCGGTTCGGGACCCTTCTTCAGAAAAAGTGTCCCAACCCAAACGTTGCCTATCCATGTTCTCCAGTTATGCTGCCTGACCTGCTCATTTACTCCAGCACTTTGGATGCTTTTTTTTGGTAAACCAGCATCTGCAATTCCTAGTATCCATGTCTTAGAAATGAGAGTGTCCATTCTTACTTATGACCAGGCAGATCTTTTGAAAGTTCCACTAAGCTTCCCCACCATCCTCTAGCTACAATGTCCTGTCCTTTAACAGATGAAGGTTGGTGCAGTCATCATTAGCCTACTTCAGCTGATGCTAAGTCACAACATTGGGCTCTGTGGAAGTTAACTGAGACGGGAAGAAGTGCAGTTAATGCTAACTAGTCACCAAAATGATTGCGGCTCATTGTGTGAAACTGAGTGCAAGTTGTGTGTTGTAATCCTCTGGTACATTTCCCAGTGTTACTCAGTTTGGTCCCAAAGTGATAGAATTTAAAGCAGATGCACAATGTTGTCCCAATATATTTTACAGCTTAATCTTAGCTCTCCGTAAATCCTACAGTAAAAGTTTTGCAGAGTTTTGCAGAGTTTTTGAATTTAGAGAAGTTCTCTAATGGAGCATCTATACTCCAATATATGAATGCACCATATTTAAGTGACTTTGCAGCATCTGTCTTCAAAAGGACTTTTGTTGTCAGAAGGACAGAAACTTGAGACTCTCGTACAACTGACAGACATTCAGTATTTGATGCTGTAGGTTCATTGCCAGAGGATGAATACCAGAGAGTATTCTCTGCCGCCTTAGAGAAATACTAGCAGAGGCTTTGGAGTAGGTGCCATCAGCATTGTCCTGTCAACGTGAGCATAAGTTGTGTTACCTGATTGTTAAGAGAATGGGAAAAATACAAAGCTAGGAAAGAGAATTTTCAGGTCCATTTCTTTATATTTGTTGCAGTGTAGAGCAGTATTGACGTGGTCAATTCGGGTCCGCTGAATGTTTCCTACATGTGAGCAGTAGGAGTGGTCTTTTCTTTTCCAAATAAATTATATTAAAACAACCATGATTGACAACTGAAAGGATTTGATCAGTGGAATGAAAATTGAATTTTGTAAAATTATTTTTGGTTCATTTTCCCAAAATGAAGAGTAATCATACCAGTATTCTGACACACATCCCTAAAACATTTATGTATATTGTTACATAGACAACTCTCTCCTACTAAATATTTAAAGTGTACCATTTGTATTATGGAAGATGGACACACGTTGTACTGTGGATACAAAGAGCAAGCAGCTACTGGAACACTCCATACATAACATTTAACAATGCACAATGCAGGGATACAAAGCTACATATAGACCAACCAATCAGAAAATTGCATTACTGATATTTAGTGAAATATAATACTTATATTGCAAAAACCAACAGGGCATAATTTCGGTCAAAATCACCCTTTTCCAGCATATCCCCATTCTGCACATGGAAAATGTCACAAAATAACAGAAGAAGCAATACTAATCACATTAAGTACTGGTGTATTGTTCTGGGTTGTAGCATTTCCATAACTATAAAAACATTGCTTTTTATCAATAATTATTGTCAGCCATACCTGTAGCATTTTATGTCCCTTGGTCCCAGCATTCAGGAACTTCCTTTCAAAATAAATTAATATTTTTAAAGAGTATTCAAAACAATGAATAGCTTGATGTAAATTTTAGGATTTAAACTGTTTGCGTATCCCTGTGTCATTCTAGCCACACTTTCTGTTAAACTATCAATGTATAAGCAGATTAGTGTCATAGAAACATTTGGAGAAATATCAAAATTAATGCGTTATAAGTCAGGAAAGAATCTAACAGGTTTACATTAAAAATTTACAATATTACTACCCGTTAGTGCTTAGATTTGTTCATTCTATAACATAAATAAACTTTTTTTTTTCTGATATCCAAATAACTCCAGTGAGACTGAACAAGACACTTCTTTAGTCAGTCTTAAACAAGATAACAGCTGGATTTGCCCATCTTCCCTTCAGCTCTGGAGCTCAGCCCAACTCGTCTGGGGCGATGCAGCTAAGTCATTTCCAGTCCTCAACAGCACTGAACAATAGTTTTCACGCTTCGCCATTTGATGACTCCCTTAGTGCCAGCTTTGTGTCTCACACACGTCTTATTTTGTGTTGGAAAACATATTGTTTGTGTGAGGATAGTGCCACATTTGAGTGGAGTTTCGTGTGGAAATTGTGAACTCGAGGCGAGATTGTCAAGTGCATGGCTTTCTGGGAGTTGTAGTTTGTTTACCCATCACTTGCCATACAGATGTCGATAATAATAATAATAATAATAATAATAATAATAATAATACTGCCCATCAGAATGGACTGCAGCTCCCAGAGTGTACTGCAACTGCTGCAGGTTCGCACCGGCACCTGGTATATCGAATTGCAACCAACTCGTGTTTTATTGTGATCGTGGTGTAGAAACGGAAGCCGGTCGACTCGCAACATGTTTCACACAAGGTGTGGGGATGTGTAACTAGATGTGCAAATCGACGATGTAGCGAGTTGATCTTCATTCCCACTCGATTTCACTTGTGTTGTCGTTGACTCCTGGTTTCTTCCTTCTGGTTTTTTTCTTTTGTTGTGATTCTCCACCTCGAGGGTGGAGTGTCCATCTGTTTTTGTTTTCTGTGTTGGGTGGCAGCATTCTCACTTACAGGTGAAGACTTCGGTCCTCTCGCTGCACGTGTTGCACTTGACGAAGCAGCACCAGTGGAACTTGCAGTTGCACTGCCACACTTTGGTGTACTGGTGCGTGTTGTAACCCCGCCCGCAGCACATCAGGTCACAGCCATCTCCGTGGTGGGAGGTGCGATTACATAACCGCCCCTGGGTGCCCACGCTCCCCGTCGAGCTGTCCTCCTCACAGTAGTTCGGCGACCGCTCGATGTAAACTAAATCCGTGTCCATTGGCTTTCGATAGGTCCTGGGCTTCTTGATTTTTAGGAAGGTGGGCTGGCGTAACCTGCTAGCCCTCACCGCTTCCACGTGAACAGCCTCACCGTACTTCTCCTTCAAGACGTATCCAATTTCTCGGAATTTGGGAAGAGTTGTCCAACACGTCTTGGTTGTGCATGAGCCAGAGACTCCATGACACTTGCATTCCAACTTCATCCTTTCCTCCAGAATCTATAGGTCAAAGAATAACAAGTATTACGAATGAATTTATTGCAATTTGTCACTTTTAAATATTTTGGCTTTAGTTTTGGGCTCCTTCAGATTGAAACTAACGTGGGGAGGACTCCAAATAGGTAACTGTTCCTCGACGAAGAGGAAACATTTATATCATTTTACTTTCATTTTATAGTGTTGGAGAAATAGGAAACATAAAGTGAGCAACTAGGGGGCAAATCTACTAGGCGTTTGACTGTAGAAGATCAGCTTCACCTGGGCTCTGTTGGAAGAGGCAGTTACAAGGTTAAATCTAGTTTCTCATTTCCAAGGTATACAAAAGTGCTGGAGAAACTCAGCGGGTGAGGCAGCATCTATGGAGCGAAGGAAATAGGCAACGTTTCGGGCCGAAACTTTTCTCATTTCCAATTCGGCCTGTCATACAGCAAGGAAGCAGGTCTTTTGTCCCTAATAGTCCATGCTAACCAACATGCTCCATCTAAGCGAGTTCCATTTGCCTGTGTTTGGCCCATATTCTTCTAAACCTTTCCTCCACGTACATTTTAAATGTTGTTATAGCACCAGCCTCAACCATCTCCTCTGGCAGCTCATCCCATAAACCCACTTACCCTCTGAGTGAAAAAGTTGCCCCTCAGGTTCCTATTAAATTTTACCCCTCTCACCTTAAACCCATGTCCTCTGGTTTTTGATTTCCTCACCTTGGGTAAAAGAGGCATTCACTCTATCAATTCCCCTCATGATTTTATACACTTTTATAAGATCACCCCTCAGCCTCCTGCACCCACTTTCACGACCTAATTCACGACCTTTTTTACTCGTGGACATTTTTCATCATGCTAGAAAAATAGCCCCGACCTACTTGATGACACGAGTACCTACGACTAGCATCACGGTCTGCTACGACCTACCTACGACCTCGTGACGACCATGCTGCGAGTATGAGTCAAGGGCAAACTCGGCAGAGGTCATGAACTAGGTCGTGAAAGTGGGACAGGCCCCTTAAGGAATAAAGTCCTAGATTGCCCAATCTCTCCATATAGCTCAGGCTCTCAGGTCTTGGCGACATCCTCGTAAATCTTCTCTGCGCTCTTTTCAACTTAATTACATCCATCCTATAGCAGGGTCACCAAAACTGAACACAGTTCTCAAAATGCAGCCTCTTCACAAGACTAAAATGTTTAGTCTTGTGAAGACTAAACATTTTATTCCAGTTATCAGCATGTTTTCCTGTACTCATTTGCCCTTTATGTTTTGAGGCAATTTTATGCTGGCTATTGCTAAGTTTGTATTCTGAATGAACAACATCTATAGACCCTCTGGTAAATCACATCCATCTATCCCTCAGCCGAAGCAAGGATCTCTGGAAAAATGTGGATTTGAGACATTGCCCAAGGGAATTGAAGAGAGGATTTTGCCAATATCCCAGAATCTAAAGTAAACAAGCTCCACAAATCATCATCTGATGCTGGTACCAACCCTACAAAACACAGGTGCGTTTGAGGTACTTTAAAAGCGAAAATCTCATACGTAATTCATAAGTTCACAAATATTGAAAGTACAGTAAACCAACTAAATAAAGGTGATACAAGGTAGACACAAAATGCTGGAGTAACTCAGCAGGTGAGGCAGCATCTCTAGAGAGAAGGAATGAGCGACGTTTCGGGTCGAGACCCTTCTTCAGACTGCATCTGCATCTGCAGTTCTTTCTTACACATAACTAAATGGGATATGGGTTTTAATAAGAGTAACTTCCTCTCAGGTTCCAGGTTGATACAAGGTTCAGCATGATAGTTTCCCAATTAATTCAGCCCACATGTTTCCATTTGCTTTGCACCTCTATCCTGCTGAGTTTTCGAGTTCTAGTCCGTATTCAGCATGTTACATTACTATTTTCCTGTGGACAGTACAGAATGTAAGATACATCGTGGGCAATACGAGGGCTCTGTTTTTTTCCACGCTCCGATCTTTTAATGGTATGTAACAATCAGTTGGGTAGACAATCAGAAGCTTTTACCCAGGGTGGAAATGTCAAAGGCTAGCAGGCATAGCTTTAAGGTGAGAGAGTCAAAGTATAAAGATGTGTGGGGCAGGTTTTATTTTTAAACACAGAGAGTGGTGGCTGCCCAGAACGGTGGTAGAGGCAGATATACAGTGATATATAAGAGGCTTATGTATAGGCACATAGATATGCAGGGAATTGAAGGATATGAATCATCTGCAGGCATTAGTTTAACTTGCTATCATGTTTGTCGAAGAGATTGTTCCTGTGCTGCACTGTACTGTTCTATGCAACTCTTCCATCCACATGATTCTTTGCCAGTAACTAATGGCACCCAATAAGACATCATATCACTTTAATTGTAAAATGATTATGCCACCAATCAATTAGATAACAGGCAGACTGCAGTGAATCCTATTTAATCACTTTATAAGCCAGAGTCTGCCCTTGATACAGCGCCATCCAAGCGAAATAAATCCCAACCCAAATAAATGCAGTGGTCATGTACCCACTACAAAATTATCCATGACTACTCTGCGATGGGTGTGTGAAAGCTGTATTTTTAGCTCTTTAAGTACTAGGTGGGATTATTCAAACTTGAATACACTTAGCTGACAAGACAAAACTTAAATGGACATCCGTACTTCACTAAATTGTAACTACAAAATTATGTCACAGATCATTTCTCCTGCAACCAATATTGAAATTCTATAAGTTTGATTAGAAAAATATTATAAGGTTTGGCTCTTTGTTCCCACATTAATTGTACAGGCCACGACTCACGTTTTACATGAATCCTAATGCGTATCCACTCACCTTTGAGCTGCCTACTGATTGATCAGCCAACCCAGAAGTGGACAAGCCAATTTCTTGCAGGATCAGTGGTACCAATCTCATCCCATCCTCTACCCCTCTAGCTAGTGGTGACTATACCCAGAGCCACAGTGTAAGCTGCCAGCCAATGATAGGGTTGTAGCAAGCTGGTAGAGTTTGAGCCTCTTTTTTTAACGAAGTACCATCAGACAAGAATGAAGTGCCTTTCATTGAAATTCTGTGCTTATATGTATCGTTTGTACGTGCTTATAAGATGTACATCTTCCTCTTCCATCTACATCCCTGGTATTTCCACTTTCTCTTCCCATACATAAGAAGCAGTTAGACAGGTACATGGATAGGACAGGCTTGGAGGGATATGGACCAAATGCTGGCAAATGGGACCACTGTAACATAGAAACATAGAAACATAGAAAATAGGTGCAGGAGTAGGTCATTCGGCCCTTCGAGCCTGCACTGCCATTCAATATGATCATGGCTGATCATCCAACTCAGTATCCTGTACCTAGCTGGGACATTTTGTAGCTGGGACATTTTGGCTGGTGTGGGCAAGTTGGGCCGTAGGGCCTGTTTCCACACTGTATCATTCTATGACATACACCCCAGTGGTACATGGACTTCTCCACAGACACCATTCAGGAGGCTAGTGGAATGGGGGACTGATTTTTGTCTTCCCCACACTCTTTATCTATTCAGGGATGTAGCGGTGCGCAGACTTAAGGCAAGTAACCAGGGCAGGATTTACACAGTAAATGGCAGGGCGCTGAGGAAAGATCAATGGGTGCATGTGCATACTTCCCAGAAAGTGGCGACACATGTAGGTCTTGGATGGGGCTGTTCCCAAAGAGGCTGGGTAGGCTGGGGCTATTTTCCCTCGAGCTTAGGAGACTAAAGGAGACCTTATAGAGGTGTATACAATCATGAGCCTAGATAAAGTGAATGGTCACCATGTTTTAACCAGGGTAAAGGAGTCTAAGGCAGAGGGCAGGGGTAAGGGTGATTTTTTCCATGTAGATGGTGGTGGATATATGGAACAAGCTGCCAAAGAAAGAGGAAGAGGCATGAACTATAGCAACATTTAAAATACATTTGGACAGGTACATGGATAAGAGATTTAGAGGGATATGGGTCAAATACAGTTAAATGTAACTGGCTTGGTAAGGCAAGTTGGTCGGCACGGACAGCTGAGGCCAAAGGACCTGTTTCCATGCTGTGTAACTCTGACAAAGTCCTCTGGTTAGGTTGCAAATGACAGTCAAATGCAGTCTCGGCTTAGTGGCAGCATTCTTACCTTTGCTTTTGGGGGTCACGGATTCAAGTTCAGCTCTCACTCAGGGCACCTAATTAATGCTGACAGAATTCTCTCAGGGTTTTTAATCTACATTCCTTCCTCGGGAAGTGCCAGACAAAGAAATGGGATTTTACTGTGCTGGAAATAGCTTCCAAATTCAACCATATATTAGTAAGACTTCAAAATTAATTTTACCATGATTTGAAATGTTTTCAAAAGGCATGATACAGTGGTCTATCAACATGTGTTATTTGAGATTCAGCCTTCAATCTTTGAATAACTGTATTTAAACTCCTGTTACTTCCACTATGTGTGGATCTTGCTGAAAGCATCAGAATGCATTTAGTTTAAGCAGTTTCTAATCCCAGTGCAGCCTTACAAGCATGTCTATCGATCGACTGCCGCGTGATTACATTTACAAACTATGATGAGCTGCTGGTAAAGTTAAGGGGCAGAGATATTTGACAAGATTTACGTGCTCCCTCTGACCAGGTGGGTTTCCTCCGGGTGCTCCGGGTTCCTCCCACATCCCAAAGACGGGCTGGGTTTGTAGGTTAATTGGCCCCTGTAAATTGCCGAGTGTGTCGGATGCAAAACTGGGATAACATAGAACTAGTGAACGGGTAAGTGTTGGTCAGGACAGACTGGGTGAGCCGAAGGGCTTGTTTCCACGCTGTATCCATAAACTAAACTAACTGCTGGTTAAACAACATCTTGTGAACCTTTTTGTTTTGTGTCGCGTTGTCAGTAACCTCTGTAAATGCCAATCCTGCTTTACTTCTACTTTTCTGCAACAATCAGATTTGTGATTTGAGAAATCCCAAATCAAAATACTGCAGATGCTGGGAGTCTAAAGTAAAAACAGAAAACATCGGAGATGTACAATGTGTCAGAAAACATCTGTGAAGGGAGAAACACTACGAAAACATTGCAATGTAACTCTGGTTCTCTCTTCATAGGTTCTACCTGACGTACTGAGTACCTCCAGCATTTACTCTCATTTGAGCGTCCAGGAGCGGAAAAAGTAGTAAACACTGCCCAGTCCATCATCGGCTCTGACCTCCCTACCATCGAGGGGATCTATCGCAGTCCCTGCCTCAAAGACCCACACCATCCTGGCCACACACTCATCTCTCCGCTGCCTTCAGGTAAAAGGTACAGGAGCCTGAAATCTGCAACATCCAGGTTCAGGAATAGCCACTTCCCCACAGCCATCAGGCTATTAAACTCAACTCAAACAAAACTCTGAACATTAATAGCCCATTGAACTTTATCTGCTTATTTATGTGTGTGTATATATATATTCAATGGTATATGGTCACACTGATCTGTTCTGTATTCATGCCTACTATGTTCTGTTGTGCTGAAGCAAAGCAAGAATTTCATTGTCCTATCTGGGACACATGACAATAAACTCTCTTGAATCTCTTGAATCTCATTTAACTTGTAAAATCTCTCCACCACAATTACTGCATCTTTTGTTAGTTTTCCAGCTCTGTTCTTTCCTTGGCCAAGTGTAAAATGCAGAGACACGCTCAGGTTTAGGTTTATTAAGGTCACCCGTACGGGGGTACAGTGAAAAGTTTAGTTTTGCACTCTATCCAGTAAAACAGATAACATGGCACATAGATAATATCGAGCCAAACTCAAGTACCGTCGATAGAGCAAAGGGGGAGATACAGAGTATCTAGTTAAGATACTCTTCAGAGAATATAGTTAAAAGATTTAAAGGAGTAGCGTGTTGTACTGAATGATAGTAGATCCTCCTGTGGGACCAGTGGCAAGGAGTTGCCATGCTCTGATGCCTTCTTAGTCCTTCAGTGTGTTGGTCGTTGACCTGTTTCATTTGACCATTTGAAATATACACAAGCGGCATGAATTGAACTGGCTCCTGGTGTTCCTGCTCTCCTCACCTTGAAATGTCCGACCTTTCAATGTTTTGTATTTGCTATCGAGAGATGGCAGGTTACCACGAGAAGCAGTTTTCCTGTTGATGTACATATGATGATATTTACATATGCTGGTCCAGCAGACCAAAAGACTGTTCATGTCGCCCAAATACAGACAGTAAAACTAAGTGGAACTAATCTAGGTGTTCTTAAGTGTAATTCTGACCTCCAGATTTCTACGATTGTGACTGATGCTCAGTTGGCTCTGTAAGGCAGGGTGTAAATGTGGCTGGGATGTAGGACTTAAAGTTGCTGTCATCTGAACTTTATTTAACCCACATTGTAAGAACTGAGAGTGCTTAAGATGCACATGGAGTGAAAAGAGAAAGAAGAAATCTGTTGTTTTGCAAATCCTTACGAGCACAAGCAGACACAAGAGAAGCAATCTACATATTCATCATGTGGATTAGTACTGAACTCTCCACTTTCCAGGGTCCCTGATGCACAGATACCTTTCTCCCCGCCTCGTTGTTATGCAGATTCATCAGCCTCCTGGCATTTTTTTTAATCTCCCTCGCGTCGACGAATTTCCTTGAGAACTCGATGCCGTACTTGATGTCGGCAGAGCAGCCGCCCCACTTCCAGCCCTCCTCCTGGTTGTAGTAGCCCTGCTTCTCCGGTCACAGCCACAGTTGCTCAGGTTCCCTTGGCTGCAGGCGGCAGTCACGGCGTGCGCCACTCCAGCCGCGGTGATGGCATAAGTGAATGCTGCTTCCCGGCTACCTGCAAGCACAGAGCGGCAACCATTATGTTAACGGGTTTAGTTTAGTTTAGAGAGACAGCGCAGAAATAGGCCCTTCAGCCCGCCCAGTCCGCGCCCACCAGCGACCCCCCCCCTCCCCCGTACACTAGCACTATCCTAGACGCACTAGGGAACATGTACATTTATACCAAGCCAATTAACCTACAAGCCTGTACGTCTTTGGAGTGTGGGAGGAAACCGGAGATCCCGGAGAAAACCCCACACAGGTCACAGGGAGAACGTATAGATAGCGCCCGTAGTCAGGATCGATCCCGGGTCTCTAGCGCTGTAAGGCAGCAACTCTACTGTGCCGTCCTTAGCGAATATAGAAACATAGAAATATATAGCACAGCAACAGGCCCTTTGGCCCACAACGTCTGTGCCAAACATAACGCCAAGATGAGCTAATCTCAACTGCCCGCACATGACCCACATCCATGTGCCTCGCTAAAAACCTCTTAAACACCACTATCGTATCTACCAGCACAGTGGCACCGTGGTAGAGTTGCTGCCCCACAGAACCAGAGACCTGGGTTTGATTCTGACTTCGGGCGCTGTCTGTACCGATTCTGTACATTCTCCCAGCGACTGTGTGGGTTTTCTCTGGGTGCTCCTGGGTTTCCTCTCACATTGCAAAGACATGTGGCTTTCCTTGCTATGCCCCTGCCTACCCTGACTTCTGAACTTGCTCTCGCTGACTTCTGTACTGACTTCCAGCCTCCGTCGATTCCAGTTCTTCTGCCAATCTAGTTTAAACCCACCCGAGTAGCATGGGACAAATCTGTCCGCCTAGATGTTGGTCCCCTTCCAGTTCACATCCTTTCTTGTCGTCAACTCTGTCCCGGAAGAGATCCCAGAAGGTTGAAAAATCTAAATCCCTGTCCCCTACACATAGAAACAGAGAAAATAAGTGCAGGAGTAGGCCATTCGGCCCTTCGAGTCAGCACCGCCATTCAAAATGATCATGGCTGATCATCCAAAATCAGTAGGTAGACAAAAATGCTGGAGAAACTCAGCGGGTGCGGCAGCATCTATGGAGCGAAGGAAATAGGCAACGTTTCGGGACCCGAAACGTTGCCTATTTCCTTCGCTCCATAGATGCTGCCGCACCCGCTGAGTTTCTCCAGCATTTTTGTCTACCTTCGACTTTCCAGCATCTGCAGTTCCTTCTTGATCCAAAATCAGTACCACGTTCCTGCTTTCTCCCCATATCCCAACACTTTTCTCCACACATTCATCTGTCCTATCTTCCTATTCCTACCCTCATTAGCACATGGCACTGGGAGCAATCCCGAGATCACTACCCTCGAGGTGCTGCTTTTTAACCGTTTGCCCAACTCCCTAGACTCACTCTGCAGGACTTTATCCATTTTCACACCCATGTATTTTGTACCAACAAATTCTAACTGTTCACCTTGAGAACATTCTTCAGCTGCTGCAAAACATCCTGGATCCTGGCATCAGGGAAGCAACACAACATTCCGGAGTCATGTTTGAAGCCTCAGTATCTCCTGTCTGTCCCCCTAACTACCGAGTCTCCTATCACTATATCCTGTTGTGCCTAAGACCCAGACCTGGTGCTACGGACCTGACTGCTACTCCTCTCAGCATCACCTCTCCCCCAACAGTGTCCATATGTGTCTACTCGTTTTGGAGGGGAATGGCCACGTGATTCCTGCACTCCCCGCCTACTCCATTTCCTGATGATCACCCCTCCACTTTCTGCCTGCACCTTTGGAGTGACCACCTCACTCCAACTCCTATCTGTGATGCTCCCATTTTCGTCCAGCCCCAGCTCCAATCCCCTCGCACAGTCGACCAGGAGATGTAGCTGGATGCACTTCCCACAGGTGTAACCCTCACTGACACTGGAAACATTCCTGACTTCCCACATCCCGCAGGAGGAACGCACCGCTACCCTAACTGTTTTTTCCACTGCACTGTCAAAAGGAAGAGTTAGAAAATAAAAGCAGAACTTATCTTATATTGCGATCAGCCTCCTGGCCAAAACCTCAGAGGCCCCTCAGCACACAGCCTCTCCCAACATGGCCACTCCCAACAAACTGATGTGCACTAATGCCTGCCTTTCTTTTATATACTAACAGGAGCAGTCACTTCGGGATGCAAATAATCCCTCTCACTCAGGTCAGCACAGTGGCCAGTGGTAGAGTTGCTGCCTTACCAGAGACCCGGGTTCGATCCTGACTACGAGTGCTGTCTGTACATAGTTTGCACGTTCTCCCTGTGACTGCGTGGGTTTTTCTCCGGGTGCTCCGGTCCCCTCCCACATTCCAAAGATGTACGGGTTTGCAGGTTAATTGGCCTCAGTAAATTGTAGGATAGTGCTAGTATACGGGGTTATCGTTGGTCAGTGTGGACTCGGTGGGCCGAAGGACCTGTTTCCACACCGTATCCCTAAAGTCTAACTGCTGTTAAATCTACCATGCTGCTCCTCATCTCAGCTGCTCATTCAACAGTGAAACTAACCTCAGGTTTTAATATTGAATCTAATTATTTCTGGTGACCATGCAATGCTTTTATCACCCCCCCCCCCCTCCAAAATTGAGGCTCTACCTTTCTGATTTAAATTTTTTTTTTTTTTTTTTCTGTTTCCAACTGCTGAATGTTAAAATAATTGTCACCGTGACTAACTTTGATCTGTATCCTATCATAGAACATGGAACAATAGTACAGCGCAGGGACAGGCCCTGTGGCCCGCAATGTCTGTGCCAAACATAATGCCAAAATAAACAAATAAACTAATCTCCTCTGTCTGCGCACGAATCACATCTCTCCATTCCCTACCTATTCATGTGCCTATCTAAAAGCCTCTTAAATGCCACCATAATTTCTGCCTCTGTCACCCCCCCCCCCCCACCCCCTCCCGGCAGCAGCACATTCCAAGGCACCCACTACCCTCTGTGTGAATAAAACTTGCCCATACGTCTCCTCTCTACTTTTCCCCTCTCGACTTAATAAGTATGTTTATTGGCCAAGTATTCACATACAAGGAATTTGTCTTGGTGCTCCGCCCACAAGTAACAACATGACATACAGTGACAGTTACGAATGACTCAGAAAACACTAAACATTAATAATAATAAAACATTAATGATAAAACACCATTGATCAAGCATGTGAACCAACAAAATACCAGATCAAAGGGAGGCTACATATTTTTGGCTGTTGAGTAGAGCTACTACTCGTGGATAAAAACTGTTTTTATGTCTGGCTGTGGCAGCTTTGACAGTCCGGAGTCGCCTTCCAGAGGGAAGTGATTCAAAGAGTTTGTGGCCAGGGTGAGAGGGGTCAGAGATGATCTTGCCCGCTCGCTTCCTGGCCCTTGCAGTGTACAGTTCGTCAATGGAGGGAAGGTTGCAGCCAATAACCTTCTCTGCTGATCGGACGATTCGCTGCAGCCTCCAGGTGTCGTGCTTGGTGGCTGAGCCAAACCAGACCATGATGGAGAAGGTGAGAACAGACTCTACGATGGCCTTGTAGAATTGGACCATCATTGCCTGTGGCAGATTGTGCTTCCTCAGCTGCTGCAGGAAGTACATCCTCTGTTGTGCCTTTTTGACTGTGGAGTCAATGGTAGCCCCCCACTTAAGGTCCTTGGAGATGATGGTTCCCAGGAACTTAAAAGACTTCACAGATGTGACTGTGCTGTTGTTGATGGTGAGTGGGGTGAGGGGAGGGGGAGCTCTCCTAAAGTCTACAATCAATTCCACTGCCTTAAGAGCATTGAGCTCTAGGTTGTTGCTACGGCACGAGGACGCCAGCTGTGACACTTCCTGCCATGTCCTCTCGTCTTTGACACTTCTGCCCTGGAGTTTTGCTTTATTCGTTCCCACAGGTGTAGTGCTCAGACACATTGGGAGTCACCCTGACTTTGCACGTCCTGCAGGAGGAGCATAAGGTCATAAGGGATAGGAATAGAATCAGGCCATTCGGCCCATCAAGTGTACTCCACTATTCAATCATGGCTGATCTATCTCTCCCTCCTAACCTCATTCTCCTGCCTTCTCCCCATAACCTTTGACACCTGTACCACTACCCTAACTGCAGTTTCGACTGCACTAAGACCAAGGAAGAGTTGCAAAATAAAAGCAGACCGTATCTTATATCGCTATCATTTGCCGCTCAGCCTCCTGGCCAAATCCATTTACTGCAACTTAATTCTCACTTTTTTGGATTTGCAGAAGGGGCCTTAAGGGGGCTGTCCCACTTGGGCGACCTAATTGGCGAGTTTAGAAGGGTTTGAAAAAATGACATGTTGAAGACCTCCTTCGACTATGTAGAAGGCCTCCTTCGACTAGCTACGACTAGCTTCGGGAAAATTGGACACCGAATAGTGGAGAGTGAAGACGACCTCCTTCGACCTCCCATCGACTATGATGAAGACTATCTACGACTACCTTTGACTACCCTCGATTACCTACGACTAACATGCCGACCTACTACGACCTACTACGACCAAACCTACGAGTAAAAAAAGTATCGATTTTTTTCCAGGCCGACCTTTTTTTACTCGCGGGCATTTTTTACATATTTTAAAAAACGCCGCGACCTAGCTGAGGCCTCGAGTACGCGGAGACCACTCTCGAACATGAAGGAGAGTTACGAAGACCTCCTACGACCTCGTGTCGACCATGCTGCGAGTATGAGTCGAGGGCAAACTCGCCAGAACTCGCGGATTAGGTCGCCCAAGTGGGACAGGCCCTTTAAACTAAAATGTCAGATCTTTCTCCTCCCGATGATGCTGCTTGCCCTGCATACTGCTTCCTGTACACTGTTTTTGATCACATTAAAGATTATCTACTTCTCGCTCCGTTGCCACTGAACACCACGGAAAATCGCAATGATTTTGTAATCTCCTGGTCAATTGAAATGTTGCCGAATACTGCATGGTGCAGGGGCTTTCAAAGCACACAATGCCCTGACAAAGCTCTGTGAATGACAGAGAGAGAGATTGTACTGCAGTATCTCTCTGGACACTGTGATCATTTCAAAGCCTCCAAAGAGATCCATTTTATGCACCCTGACTTCTGAACAGTTTACAGTAGTTTAGCTTATTTCTTGTCACGTGTACAGAGGTACAGTGAAAAGCTTTTGTTGCGTGCTAACCAGTCAGTGGAAAGACAACACACGATTACAATCGAGCCATTTACAGTGTACAGGTATGTGATGAAGGGAATAACGTGTAGTGCAGCAAGTCAAAAAACAAGCAAATAACATGTAAAATTTTGACATTTTCCACCCGTTTCATGGCCTGACTGGTACAGCGAGAACAAAACTGGATTTGCAAAAGATAATCCTAACTGCATCATCACCTGGAGGCACCAATTCAAAGAAACCTTTCAACATGTCTGAAGTTACACAAGATCTGTACAAAGGGAGAATTCTCACAAGAACAGACGAATGCAGGCTATGACATAATGTTTTCTATCCTGCTGACTCCCAGCCTTCATTGTGAGAATACTAATTACATTCAAAAGTTGGGAAGGCTTGGGCAGGCTGCAGGGAAAAGTAGTCGCCATCAAACGTGTGGCACTGTGTGTGCCAGAGAGTGGGAGTCACAGAATGTAACGCTGCTGGAAAGAAAACTTCCTCCTCTGCTCTGAGCAAATAATTCCAGCATAGTAATCAAATATCCCGAACTCCGCAGACAAATTCTGTATTGCATATTATCAGGCAAACGTCATTCAGGTTTGGACTTTAACACACTTTCTCGTTATTAGTTTCTGCATATTGAAATGTGTAGAAATATGCTGCCTTGCTGGGTTGAAGTCAGTCCAAGAAAGTACAATTCTAAAACTATCTTGAATTGGACTTTATCTTGCACTAAACGTTATTCCCTTTATCATGTACCTGTACACTGTTTGATGGCTCCATTACAATCATGTATATAGTCTTTCCGCCGACTGGTTAGCGCACAACAAAAGCTTTTCACTGTACCTTGACAATAAACTAATCGAAAACTAGTTGGAGGTATCTTTTCAAGAGTCGAGAGGTTTTATGTACTGAAACAGAATAATAAAATCCTTACTTGTAGTGGAACAACAGATTGTAAACACAGTACTCAATACATAAATAATAAACAAACTTTAAAAAAGTTAAATCAATTTAAAATACAATATCGTGCAAAAATACCAACAAAGCCCAGAGTCCATAGTGCAACCCAAGCAGCTCATAGTTCAGAGTTGACTTGGAGTTTGTTGTGTTCAATAGCCTGATAATTGTGGGGAAGAACCTAGACTCGAATCTGAACGTTAGAGTTTTCAGGCTCCTATAATTTCATCCCGATAGCTGGAATGAAATGTGACCATGGTCAGGGTGATGTTTCACAATAAACAGTCATCAACAAAAATCAAAGGAGACACGAGAAACTACAAATACTGGAATCTTGAGTAAAACACAAAATGCTGGAGTAACTCAGTGGGTCAGGCAGCATCTGTGGAGGGCATAGACAGGTGACATTTCGAGTCGGGACCCTTCCTCAGACTCAACAAAAAAACTAACGCTGGAACATTTTGGTCAGCACAGTAGAATTGCTGCCTCACAGGGCCAGAAACCCAATTTTGATCCTAGCTACGGGTGCTGTCTGTATGGAGTTTGTATGTTCTCCCTGTGACCATGTGGGTTTTCTCCAGATTCCTCCCACATTCCAAATGCAGGTTTGTGGGTTAATTCGCTTCTGTAAACCGTCCCCTGTGTGTAGGCTGCGAAACTGGGATAACATAGAACTAGAAGTGTATGGGTGCACTGGTCAGCACGGACTCGGCCGGCCAAAGGGCAAGTTTCCACAGCTGTATCTCTAATCTAACTAAACGTTCAGCGGCTCAGAGCGCATCGATGGAAGGCAATGGGGAATTGCTAGTATCGCCATCACGCCTTATTGAATGGCCTTCATTGTCTTCTTCACAGATACTTGCAACGTCTGGCCATTTTCCGTTTTGATCTTCACCATTTGCACTATTTCAAATTTTGTATATAAAATTGGAATTTTATTAATTAATAAGCCAGCAATCCTGTTTTAATTTTCTCTTTGTGAATGGTGCTGAAATAATCACCAATGGGTTTGTAAAATATATTGTTTTACACTCAACATGTCCAGACCACGCACAGCAACCAAACGACCATGTCACTGACGTGCAGTCAAAACAATAGGATACAGTTCAGAGGAAATCAGGGTCAGACCGCACAATGAGTAACCTGCAATCAGGCCACACGTAGAAATGTGTACGAAGAACTGCAGACGCTGGTTTCAACCGATGATAGACACAAAAAGCTGGAGTAACTCAGCAGGACAGGCAGCATCTCTCTGGTCAAAGATTAACAGAGGCATTTGTAGAAATCCTAATAGACTGGCTCCTGGTTTTGAAGGTCAACATTTTGGGAATGGACAGCCTAAAAGGTATTTTGACCTGGAGAAAATGTTGATTATATATAATATATTAATTAATTAATTAATTAGATAGATAGATAGATAGATAGATAGATAGATAGATAGATAGATAGATAGACAGACAGACAGACAGACAGACAGACAGACAGACAGACAGACAGACAGACAGACAGACAGACAGACAGACAGACAGACAGACAGACAGACAGACAGACAGACAGACAGATAGATAGATAGATAGATATAAGTTTATGAAATAGAAAATAAAATAGAATGAAATGAAAATGAAATAAAAAATGGATAAAATAAATTATAAGGATGATACAAGGAAAAAGAAGTATTGGCCATAGTAACATTAAAGCAGATATTACTTGAATGCTCTTTCACATAAAAAGTGATTGAAAAGACTCCTCTGGTAAAGATGAAAGTCTGGAATTATTGGATGTTGGAATGATTGCTCTGAAAGGACTGGTATTTTGGGTGGATTGATGCATTTGGATGGTTTGTATGCCTTCCCTGTTTTATTTTGATTTTGAATATTGCTTCAAAGGTGTATTCAGTAACTTCAGTTGACAAATTTCTTGTAAAATGACTCGACCCCGGAGATTCGGAGGCTCCAGCCGCAGGTCTGGTGGACGGTGACATCGGGAGCTCGCGGGTCCCTGGTGGGAGACCGCTTTTCGGAGCTCCCGCAACGGCAGCTACTCCCGCCCGAGTTGCGGGGTTGAAGATGACCTGGAGCGGGGTCTTACATCGCCAGGCGCGGCTTTAATGGCCGCGGGACTTGTTAGCGCCCGCCGGGGGCTCCAACATCAAGACCCGGAGCGCGGCCTTGCATCGCCCGGCGCGGCCTGAATTGCCGCAGGACTTACTTACCATCGCCCGCCGGGGGCTTTGACTTTGACATCGGGAGGAGAATGGGGAGTGCAGGGGAGAGACAAGACTTTGCCTTCCATCACAGTGAGGAGGAGATTCACTGTGATGGATGTTTGTGTAAATTGTGTTGTGTCTTGGTTCTTTTCTTGTTGTATGACTGCAGAAACCAAATTTCGTTTGAACTTCATTTGAGGTCCAAATGATAATAAACGGTATTGTGTTGTATTGTATTGTAAAGTACGCCAGTCTCAATAGAATGAAGAAACTGAAATGTTACAAAAGGTTAAGGACGTTAATGCAGAGAATCAACGAGCAAACCTCTCCTTCAGAACCACTGACAACAGGCACAGAACGCACTGCGACCAGCGTGTTCATGAATAGCTTCTCCCCAACAAACATCAGGTTCTTGAACACTGCACAACACTAACCTCTGAACTATGGACTGCTTGGGTTGAACTAAGGACTTTGGGCTTCTTTGTTGCATTTGTTTTTTTTGTTTATTACATATTATGTATGTGTATAGTGTTACAGGCCTGTTATGCTGTTGCAAGTAAAAGGGCTGTCTCACTGTGCGAGTTGACCCACGAGTGACCCCGAGTTTAAAACAAATTTAACTCGTGGTAATCACGTACAATTAACGTAGCGGGAACGTCGGAACTCGTGGACGCAACTTAGCGACTCTTGGCGCTAACGGCAGGTACCCGTGAAACTTGTTAACTCTTGCAAAAGTTCAAACATGTTTGAACTTTTCCACGAGTAAAATGTACTCTTGTGGTTAAAAATTGAAACATTTAAACTCGTTGTAAGAACGTAGTGGCCCGTGCTTTTACCTTTGTGACTCGTGATTCTACCGTGGGAACTCTTTTTAGAAACAATAATCAGGGACAGAAATATCAGTTACTTAGACTTTTTAAAGACAAATTCTGCTTAACAAAGTTAAGCAAGTTATTGATAAGGTGACAGAGTGGCTTGAAAAGAAAAAATTGCTTGAAGTTTATATATAAATTTGTGTTGTGTTGTGTTGTGTTGAAAAGCTTTTTGCTGATCCGTTTGATTCTCACTGTTTGTTTACTTCATTGCACAATAAAAGAGAGTTCTTTGCTATCAAGATCAAATTGATGTCTGGAAGTCTTCATTTTAATATCACTACAAAGTCTCATGACTTGAATGTAATATTCCTTTCATCATAAAACACAAAATAGAGGAAGGCAAAATATATTCACATCTTGATTCTCACAATCATTTGTGAGATTTAAGGACTCAGCTGCCTCATATGCTGTGCTTTTTATATGTTTAAAATTGTCACCTCTCAGTGGATCAGAAAATAAGACAAAGTCTTATGTGAAACAAAAGTCTTGAATGTGAAACAAAGTCTTTATTCTTGTTCAATATAAAAAACGCGTTTTTGCGCATATTGAGAAATATGCGTAATTTCCTGCAAACCCATATCACGGTGAAGCACCACAGCAAACAACACAGTGGTCTGAAAAAGGGCTTCTCATACATGAAAATCAACAAATGAAGCACAAATAAAAGTATTTCCACTATATACTAATTCAGCTGAGAAATGCACAAGTCTAAATTCAGGCAATAAAAGATACAATGCAATGCGCTAAATGACAAGTTTTGAGATCTACAATCAAATAAGCAGATGCATGATAACCACGTTTTAAAGGAAAGACAGATGCAATGAAATTACTTTTACACCACAATAAAAAATAAAATCCACACTTAAAGTTAAACAATGAAAAGTCAGCAGGATTTAAACTAAACATGAAATTAACTGGATTTTTCTGCATGTGGGCTCTCCTCATGCAGTGATGTACCTGTGGTCGGCAGCCGCTCAAAATAAGATGTCCTGCCACGGCACACTGCCCAATTCTGAATTATAGTAGGAGCAGAGATGGTCTCTCTGCTCTTTTGCACTGTTGGTCCCCGTGTTACCTCGAAAACACTGCAGTGGCACCAAAGTCTCGTCGTTTGTACCACTCCTCCACGCACCTAGTGTTATTCTCCCTGTTTGACTGTCCACTAAGTCACCGTCCTGCATGGCTGTTGCTGATCCTGAAGCTGCACCTCTGATACGGATCAGGTTGTGCAGAACACATGCAGCAAACACAATAGTCTCTACGTTCTTTGGCTGGCATGACATCATTTTTTGAACATGTGATGATTTTTCAACACTTCGATATACATTGTTGCCTCAAGATTAACGGGAGAGGAACTTGGTACACTCGGGAGACGAACTTGGAACATCGCAGAAATGAGAAGTAAACGGCAAACTTAGACATACCCGTGGGAACTCGGTTAAACTCTGGATCATAAACTTGTAGTCTCGTACGCAACCACGAGTCTTTCACTCGGGGTCACTCGTGGGTCAACTCGCACAGTGAGACAGACCTTTAAGACTTTCATCGTTCGGTTGTTGGTACATGTGACAATTCAACACTCTTGACCCATTGTTTCTGGCCTTTCCAATGTTTAGTTTAGATGTCAGACTTTACTTTAGACATTAGAGATACAGCAGGGAAGCAGGTCCTTTAGCCCACCGAGTCCACACCGACCAGCGATCCCCATACACTAGCACTACCCCACACACTAGGGACAATTTACAATTTTACCAAAACCAATTAACCTACAAATTTGCACATCTTTGGAATGCGGGAGGTAACCGGAGCACCCGGAGAAAACCCACGTGGTCACAGGGAGAATGTACAAACTCCGTACAGACAGCACCTGCAGTCAGGATCAAACCCGGCTCTCTGGCGCTGCACCACCGTGCCGCCCTGAAGAGAATTTCCACTTATTCCGACCATTGATCTGAAACACTAACTTTGGCTTCATCTCGCCAGATGCTACCTGACCGAAATATTTCTCCCACTTCCTGTTTTATTTCTGTTTATTCAGCATTGGACACTGGAGAAACAATCTGCCCATACTCTCTGACCTTTCTTCAATGTCACAATGCTCCCTTGTTTCTTGGTGACGTGAACCAGAAACGGGAGTGAAAATGTGTTCTGATCAAAATCAGAGGAGGTTTGATCACCGCCTCCACTAACACTGGCCTTCTGAACAAGTGCTAAGTACGGTTGGGAATTCACGTTTTAACATATACGCCGTATATAGTAGCAGCCGGTGAGAAATGGTTCCTTTACTGCAGCTTGTCCCTTTGTTTCATGTGACAAATGGCGGCCTAATGTCGCAACAGGTTTTAGGGGCAAAGGTTCCGGTACGAGACTGTTTGAAAGAAGGCATCTGTAAAGATGCCAGCTGGCTCCCTGAGCTATTTCACAGTGAGCTGTGCGATTCAACTGAGAGAATACACAATGGAACAAGTTATTGCTGCCAGAGTCTCAGGATTTCCATGCGGGTTAGTGGTCTAGGGAGTGTAAGCTGGTATCTTGCTCAGTGCTCAGGAGGCATTTCCAGGAATAAGAGCACAAATAGAACCAGCATTAAACAGCGAAACCGGACGTCTTTTATTAAAATACTTACCTGTGAATGTTTGGACTGATGTATCAAGTGCCCGGTGCAGAGAGCTGAAAGAATATAGAACAGTACAGCACAAGAACAGGTCCTTTGGCCCACAATGTCTATACTGAACATAATGCCAAAACAAACTCTTATCCTGCATATAATCCATATCCCACCATTGCCCACATAACCATGTGCCTGTCCAAACGTCTCCTAAATGTCTCTATCGTATCTGCCTTGCCCACCATCCCCGACAGCAAGCTCCAAGCCCTCATCACCCTCTGTGTAAACACTTGCCCTGCACTTCTCATTTAAACTCTGACTCTCTCACCTTAAAGCTATGCCCTCTAGTATTTGATTTTTGCATCGTGGGAAAAAGGTTCTGACTGTCTACCTTATCACTGCCTCTCGTTCTATCAGATCGCACCGCATCCTCCGGTGTTCCAGAGAGAACAACCCAAGTCTGTCCAACCTCTCCCCTTAGCTAATACTGCCTAATCCAGGCATCATTCTGGTAATCCACCTCTGCTCCCTTTCCAAAGCCTCCACATCCTAACTATGGGGTGACCAGAACTGCATATGATATTCCAAATGTGTAGGAAGGAACTGCAGATGCTGGTTTAAACTAAGATAGATACAAAATGCTGGAGTAACTCAGCGAGCCAGGCAGCATCTCTGGAGAGAAGGAATGGGTGACATTTCGGGTCGTGACCTTTCATCAGATATATCATTCTGAAGTCCGAAGAGAAGTCTCGACCCTAAACGTCATCCATTCCTTTTCTCCAAAGATGCTGCCTGTCCCGCTGAGTTACCCCAGCATTTTGTGTCTATCTGCGGTATTCCAAATGTGGCCTACCCAAAGTCCTATACAGCTGCATCATGGGCTGAAGGGCCATTTCCGCACTCTATGACTGAGTGGCTGAGGAAGGATGAGCTCCAATTGGGACTGGTTTACATTTGAACAAACAGTACACAGTGAAGAGAACAGCACAGATCCATTAGAGATGTACAAGGACAGAGAGCTACATTCAGAACACCAGTTAAAACTATGTACCTGGTGCCAAAGCCAACCCTGTGGATGGAGCTTCCACTGACACCAATGGCATTTCAACTCATTTATGGAAGAAGTATATTGCTCTCCTAAAGCAGTGCATGAAAAGTAACCAGTCACATATTATTCATGTACAAAAAGACTGCTGACCCCTGCTGTGGAGGCTGTGCCTTTGCCCCACCCCTCCCCCCAGGTCCATCTTGAACCATTTGCCCATCTATGCCAATCTAGTTGGAATGATCAGGTCCTATGCACTGATGGCAAGTTCTGGTCATCGAGGGTGATGGTGACCCATTTTCCCAAACAGCAGCAGTTCTCCACAAATTGACTTTGCTGGAAATGCCAGCATTTGTTGTCAATGTCTCTCACTCTGCGCAGAGGAGACGGTTAGGAGTGGATCACATTCACGGGATGAGTCAATAAAGATGGAAGAGACCTTCTCTGAAGGACATGTGAACCAGGTAACAATCTAGTTTTACAATTAGCATCACTGAAACTAGCTCTAATTCCCAATGTATTTATCACAGTACTCTGTGGTGGGATTAGAGTGTAATATTTTGGATAATGATCCGGAATTCCCGCTGCTAGTCCTGGTACTTAACCGCTCTTGCAGAGTACCCTGGATTTCATTGTGGCAACCAGATATACTTGGAAGCAGCGCAGTTCAGCAGATGGGGCCGATTGAGGAAGTCCAACACATGATCAAGAAGATCGATTCATGTAAGCTATCACTTCAGTCACTCAACTAATATACTCTTGAAACTTGAAAACTAGAAGGTAAATACAGTCCACACCTCACTGGAAGCAGTCAGAAGTCCACCCACCAAAACATATTCCAGAGGTTCAAAAGGGAATGTAAAGCCAATTTGAAGAGACTGACTGAGGTAGCGATAATAGGGCCAGTAGATATGCTTGTTCCCAGCTATCCAGTTTGGTGTATGGCAAGATGAGAACACCTGACTGGAGCTCTGATGGGATGCAGATGGAACATGTTTTACAAGGTCTTAGTCTGCTGGATGCAAAGAATGGGTTCTGGCATGTAGAGTCTGATGAGGAGAGGTCATCTCTGAACAGACCATTCAAGAGATGCTATTTAGAATCAGTGCAGCAATAAAGGCTGAGTGCTGCACTTGAAGGTCTCAGTGGGTTAAAGACCACCGCAGAATATATATTGGTCTTCAGAGAAGGCGAAATGGTGGAGGAAGCAGAGAATCGTGGCCGGAAGCTGACAGCCCTGACGATCAGTTGTGGTTCTCTTGTTTCACACTCACCTCAATCACTTTCCTCCCACAAACCCACACCCTGAACTTGCTGCTGAATGTGAAATCTTCACTATTTTGCTGACATGTCAATGCTGAGGCTTTATACAAGGCGCTGTCTCTATATGATGGAATAATGCAGTAT